>MU399554.1:612783-1212783 GCA_022578875.1 Hypoxylon crocopeplum
CCCGGCCCCCCCCCCCCCCCGGGCCCCGCCCCGCGGGGGCGCCGCGCCGCCCGCGCACGTACGTAGCATGTCACATAGAATTGTGCTCCGCCCGCCTGAGAAGCAGTATGTAAGGCAATAGTCTCGGCACGCAGGAGATAATCACCGGGGGCGATGTCCGCAGGGACCTTGACGTCCTGTTTGCCGCAATTTTTATTCAGAAGGTCGTTGCCCCAGGTCTTAGTCGCGGAGTCGTAGCCATTCTCGTAGATCTTGAACCACGACGACGATCCATCGGCCGAAGCGGCGTCTTCGACTTTGCTCATGTACGCCATGACAGGTCCGAAATGGTTACCGCCTAATGCTTCCTTCGAACAATCTCTGTCGTTGGGCTGTTGGTGCATCTCCACCGTGACGGTGTCACCAGCTAAAGAGCCGTTAGAGGCAACCGACTTGGATGCTCAGAGAGGCGTTCTCACCTGCTACACTGCATTTAGCAGCTGCGGCTTTAGTGCCACCGACATTGCAGCGGATGTCGTTCGAAGCTACGCTGGTGATTGGGTTGTTATTGGTCTTTATCAAGATATCAGCCTTCAATCAACCCGAGTGCCTCTTGACTTCGGTGTGGGTTATATGTTCGACATACCGGAAGCCTGGCGCAAGTAGACTCTTCGTCAGTTCCGCTAACCCATAGTTCTTGGAAAGTGGCGTGGCCGCTAGCCGTAGCTGCCAGCGTAGTGATGACGAGCGAAGCAATTGTTGACCTCATTCTGAATTGATTGTCAGGTTCAGGCGCCGAAGTTGATGTTAGTCGGTTATTTGGGTGAAGAGGAGACTCAGTATCCCATAGAGGGCTCAACCTAGTTTAAATATCTTCGGTCCATAACAACCTGTGGATGTGAGTCGGCGGCGATTGTTACATGCAAGACATGCTAATAGCCCGAGATTCTATATTAATCTAATTGATGTCCCGTGGCTCGCATATAAGGTGCCTGTGGGTTGGTATGTTACGTTCACTCGTCAATGACATAGGTATTCTCCAGTCTTGACGAGCACGTAATTTGCCTAAATTGCATGTCCCGTCTTCGAGTTGAGTGAAAAGTAGCCGATCTTGCCTAGAAAGAGCCTCAACAACACGGACAGAGAGATTTGGGTAGATGAAAAATACGCATAAAACCGCCGAATGAAATTATGGGGCACTTCCCCCTTTAGACGTTCTCCGAACACTTCATTGGATCACTCATGATAGATCGTCTTCTTGCATCGGATTTCGGCTGAGCTATCCGTCCGACCATGCGTGATCGATAGAAACATGGTATTGGCATTGACTCTCCGAGAGGAAAGAATTAAATCTGACTAGGTAAGTCTAATGGCATGGTAAGTACCAGTATATAAGTTGACGAAGAATATTAGAATGGTAGGATATCAACAAATACCATTAAGCATACCTTGTTGAAGGTGTGAAATCTCGTTACTTCAAGAAACAGCTCAAATTAAAAGCTCGCGAGAAGTAGTCTAAGGTTTTGTATCTCCCAGGATATAACAATTTTGTTTATTCTAACTGACACTGGAGAAGGGGATAGTAAGTATGTGAAAGCTGAGTACCTAGGTACCCAGGTAGGTAGATAGTACCACCGCAAGTATTAATTTCAATGGCCTATACAACTGAGGGACATCGTAGGAAAGTGACTAGCAACTCGTATAAGTCCAAGGCTGGCGATGATAGGCCGCTTGTGGCCTTACGGTGTAATGGCTGAGGTATCAAGTGCCCCGAGGCCACATAAGAGTCGCCTGGGGCACGGCTATCTTTAAGTGCCTAGGTGACTCTCTGCTTGCGGTATATAAACATGTCTCATAGCAAAATACTCCACTGTACTGTCCATAATCTTTGGAAGCTGCCGTGGGGCCATCTTGTAG
This sequence comes from Hypoxylon crocopeplum, assembly GCA_022578875.1. NCBI lineage: Eukaryota > Fungi > Ascomycota > Sordariomycetes > Xylariales > Hypoxylaceae > Hypoxylon > Hypoxylon crocopeplum. The sequence continues at coordinate 614,680 of MU399554.1, forward strand.
GCACACAAGTGTAGACATGAAAGGCAAGAAACTACAAGGTGAGAACTGCAACTAACCAGCGCTGTTTCTAACAAGTTTCTATTTCTAACTAAACTCATGGCATCCTTAGAAATGACAGAAGTTCGCCGGTCGGCTTCGGTCGGCGGCGAAGCGGTGTTCGCGACAGTGAACATCCGCCAGGGGACGCGCCTAGCCGCCGAAATCCCTCTAGTCATAGTGCCTCCCGTGCCAGACAAGAAAGAGGTTGCAGAATTCTGCAAGGCGATGGACAGGTTACCAGAACGCAAGTCCGCAGAGATGGCCGAGCTATTCTGTCACCCTTCCGTTGCAGAAAAGATTAAGAAGGGTGGTTCCGTCCCGCGTGAAGTTTACGCTTTCTATAGGAGCAAGAAATGGAAGGACAGCAAGGGTGCTCCTCTACAAGGGAAGCAACTACAGAAAACCGTCAAGAAGACTGTTAATCTCTGCAGTATCTACCTCACGAATAATGTCCAACTCGGCTTGGAGGGAAAATACGGTTCAGGAATCTTCTCGTTTTTTTGCCGGATTAGACATTCCTGCGTCCCTAACGTCTATAGCTCGTGGAACCCGACAATGAATCGGTTGATAATCCACGCGACCCACGATATCAAGGCTGGCGATCTGATATGTGTGAATTATGCCGGCAATGTCTGCAGAACTCGCCAGCAACGAGCATTCTCCTTATTCACGACATGGGGTATCATTTGTAACTGCATGGCTTGTACCGAGCCTAGCATAGATCAGCTCCGACGTCGCATGCTAGTCCTTGACCAGGCACTGGCGGCATATATCTGCGGTGCATCCAAAGAAACAGACTTCGCTGCTATCCATAACATTCCCAGAATCACGCAACCTCTTGAGGCCTTGGAAGCTGCGGAGGAACTTGTACGTCTACTCAGAAGACAGAGGTTATACGGCATGGAACTCTGCAAAGTGTAAGTGGCGTTTAGATATATCAGACCAATCAGCAGTTTCGAGCCTCATATCGTGTAGTACGGCAGGATTAACGATGATGACAGGTATCGCGAATGTTCAAAGTATGCCCTTGATAGCGGAGCATCAGAGAAGGCTCTTCATTACGCACGCAAGGAGCTAGAACATGAGAGATTGCTGATAGGTACGGAAACCAGTCATCTCAAGGAAGACCTCTACGGTGCGGCGTACTGGCTTGAACACGTACAAGAGAGAACGAGTCGCGGACTCACGGCATACATTAGTACCCAGATTTGCATATAAGGTTTCTTCACTTGCAGGAATCACTGATGTCGCATTTCCGGTCTGAGACGAGTGGTACGTAAACGCAGCATGAGAACAAGGACGACACATGCGACACATTCATTTGGAATGAGGCTATTGGATATTCGCGACAATGCAAACTCTCGAGATTGTAGATGCTTGTGCGGAGGTTAAGACGAGAGCAAACAATGATAATTGGATAGATTTCTTAGTTAATGAGAGCCCTGGAGTATGTGCGGGCGAAAATATACCGCACGGTATACCAATTACTGTTCTAATGGCAAGGTGCTCTGATATATGGTGGTATGTAACAACCTACGATGAGGTTAAACGAACAAATGTAGAGGTAGAATTCTCGCAGGGATTAATGTAAAGAATTAGCATGGGCTCCCTCATCCGGGGACCGCAGCTGCACTCCAGCTGTAAGGATTACAGCAATGCCGAACGCCACCGGTGCCACCGCAGGCAGCAGTTAATTCAACCTTAGGTGAGTTTAGGGTCGGCTTTTAGCTGCGCGTTGCATTTGAGCTGCGCCACAATCCTAGGCGATCGTCGTCTTTCAGCTTCAACCTTGCAAACCCCTTTCGCTCCTAATGAAATTCTCACCTTTTATTCAACCAAAGCGCCGAGAGAAGGGAAAGCCGGTGGTTTGACAAATTATCTGATTCTCTTCAGGAAACCCCTTCTTATACTTCCGGCCAGAGCTGGTATTCACCCATCGAAACACTGTCTGGGCTCGGCGATAGCAAAGACAATAGTCGCTTACAGACTCCCGTGATACTGGAACGTAAACATCATGGGAATAGACAATCAGAGTTCAATCGTCGCTGATAAAGCGGCTCGCTCCGCAGGGCCAGTTCACCGCACATCAGATGCTGGACCTAGTAGCCCTCGTAGCTCTCGTAGCCCTCGCTCGATAGCAGAGCTTGCTGCGGATACGCCTGTAGGCTTTCCAGGAGGGCTACCAGCAGAGCTGCCTGCGGGGAATCTTACACCGAATTCTCAACATCACCAACCACCACCATACTCGAGTCCTTCGGACACTTCTTTGGATCCTCAAACCCGGTCTCAATTACAGAAAGGCCCACAGTATTATCCAGGCCTTCCCATCCTGGATTACCGTCAATATTCGCCGCCCATGTTTGAGCTATCCGCCGACACGACAACCATCACGAGCAAGGCTAGTTACCTCTCCGAGAATTCGAAAGCTCTAGCGACCCTATTGCGAGCTCTTGCTAGTGTGCCTCCAAAGCCTATAGCTTCAATACAAGGCAGCCGTGGTCGAAAGGTCGATTTCAGTATCAAATTGAACCTGATGCATCTGCTTGTTTCCAATGACCCTCACGGCCGTCTTGACTACCTCCGCTGTGTTGGTAGGGACGAGGTAGCACTCCGTGGCGGTAGCGAACCTGGATTGAAGCCCGATTTTGGTGCTGATAACGGGCTAGAGGCATGGTGCGATCGGTTTGTCAAGGACTCGACGACCATTAAGACATTCACGCTCGAGCGGGTGGTGGCAAACCTCGATACGAATTGGATAGAAGGCCAAATACGAAGTCTTGTTGCTTCGACAGACTACAAGGGCCAAGTAACGGTTCAATTCCCCGTTACGCACGCCAAAGTCGTTGTCCATAACCCGGACAAACACAACAAATTCTTGACGAGTGTCGCTTCGCTATTCTCGAGCAAGAGCAAATATGAGGTTGTCAAGGCTGTATGGCCCTTTGCGACAAGCAGAAACGGCGAGCACGGACGAAGGTGTGTCGTGCAAAGCGAGAAGACTTGGTGGGAAGAATGGCGCGACCCGATCAAATTCGCAATCGCAACGAAGCGACAAGGCTGGGTCACCAACGAAGATAAACTCGAATGCATCATGGAAAGCAAGGGGAAGGGAATTTCTCTTGTTGACTGGGGCCCGGATTTCTAGGAGCCGCGATTAATACGTAATACCAGCCTCTTGACATAAATCCTGTCGACCTTGTTCACATAAGAGGGAAGGAAGATTATATACGACAAGGGTGCTTCTCTTCTGATTTATTTCCATTTCACGGATATCATGGAGGACAGGATAAGTGCATAGGCTCCCCACATTAGCCAATATTGTCTCGATGTAATATATAAATCTTATTACTCTAGGTACAAATCAACACATTGCCTGGAGAAACCGCCGCTAAGACGTGGGACTGTAGGAGGATTATTAATGCAACGTACGAAGATCACCTGTCACGTTTAATCAATGTTTACTTTTAAAAAAATCATGGTCCGTCAGACTCAACAAGTAAAATCGTGGTGCCATCTCCAGCTCGAGCTCTCGTTAGCGTGAATTGGAGTATCTCCTCAGATGGTAGAGAGGATGAAGCCTGATCCATGTAATGATGTTGGTCGACCGCGTCGTCTAACACAATATTCACGACCGAACTCCAATAGAAGGATGCCTTGAGCTGTTCGAAATCGATCTTGTCGAAGTTCGGTTGCAGGAGGTGCTCCCACGCGGTAGTTGGATGCGATTGTCGCTGCCTCTGCTGCCTTGAATGATTCGACACGGCAGCCAAAGCAGCATACCCTCGAAATGCCCGTACCGGTAGACTATCAGGGAGGCCAGTCCCGTTGTGACAGTACAAGAGGAGTAGATCACTGTAACAATTATGACGGAACCGGAGCAAGAGATCAATGCCATCACCGCTAGGGAAGAAACCGCGGTAGGGATAAGCTGGGTGGAACTTATCGGGCGGGAAGTAGTCGGCAAGCTTATAGCCGTTCTCGTCTAGGCGGCGCCAGTCGATAGTATCGTCGAAGCGCGAGTTGGACGTCTCGTCAATCTCAGCGTCGCGGAGGTAGAGATTGGTGAGTTTCAGTATCGGCGATGTAGTAGATGATAGTGGAACCATGAATGGAGAAATCCCACGACACCTCGTCCCCAAGGGGGCAGCATTGGGACGACGTTGGATGGTCAGCGGCAAGGCGACACGCTGACCACTTAATCGATCCCAACACTCCAACAATGCTAGCGCGACATTTTCCCCAGCATCGAGAAATATGATGGGAAGTTGAATGAGCAAACCGAGATTTGTTGCGACATAGTGCGTGTTCTCCGGTGGTATGGGCACGACGTGGGCATCCCAGCCATTGAAGAAAGCTGGCGAGGCAGCCAGCAGCGGCGCCCATCCGAACCAGTAACGTAGGGGTGTCTTTTTCGTCTTTAGCCCCCAGGCCAGAATGGTGTGATCGTAATGCTCCTTCATAATCTCGTTCTGGAGTCTCTGGAAGGCCTTCAAACTACCCTCTCCGTACAGGAGCGGCATGTTCACTCCTAGAAGCCCCATTAAGCAATACGCCATGTCTTCCTCCCTTAACGTCTCGCGCTGCGAGGCCCAAGATAACTTGAGGGCTGTGCTAGCACTCGGTATGTGAACATGGGGCTCTCGGATGCATTCAACGCCAATGCCAGTAACCTCGCTGATGAGTTCGGACAAGCCCAGTCTGTCATCGATGAAATTCCATGATGCATCATAAAAAAATATCAGCCGTGGGGCCAGAAGCTCCTGCAACGTCCACCCCCTCCTAAACCATCGACTACTTCGAAAAGCCGAGTTTCTCAACTCCAGGGCATCATGGTCATCATCAGCCCCTGACAACCCACCGACGTCGGCTAGGTATGCATAGCAAATAGCGGCACGGTGATACCAGATGTACATCGAGTTGAGAGCTTCAGATAGCTCGGCGCTGCTAGACTTGTCGATGCAGCACGTATCAACCCAGAACCATTCGTGGCGGCTTTCGAGCGTCTGTTTCCGGCATCCTTCAATTTTGGCAAAACCGAGCTTGCTCCGAAAGTCGTTGTTCCCCCTACCCGATAAGTCCTCAAAGGTGACCTCTTCCTTTCCCCAAGTGTGGGATAATATACTGTATTCAGGGACATCACGACCCATGAAATCCACTAGTTCCAAGTTGTGAACATTCAAGAGACGCATTGTGAAGCGGAAGGGTGAATAAGGGGAAGACGTTGTAGGGTAGTTGGGTCAATACAGAAGACACTAATTGCGTCCGCCTAGCCGTAGCTGAAGATCGAAAGCCAAGAACACACTAGATTAACACCATGGTGTGCGAAATGCGGCTGATATTTAGAGTAAAAAGGACCTCATTGGGATAACGAATAATCCTTCAGTTCCCCTACGGAACCAACATCGACTTGTTGAAAGGGAGTCATTCAGTATGCTCCACTCGAGCGGCGACGCATATATATGGCAATGCGAGTTCGAGATCCCGCAGGTCACATAAATGCATTGGACCTTTATTGATGCATTTTCACTATTCACTATTTGGCACCAGTAGAAGTCCAACCTTGCGGCAAGGACCATCCCGTCAAGACGCCAAATGAGTCCGTTTTATGTCTCATTATCGGTTCGGAATGCAACTACATCTTGTGCATTACAACATCGCGTTGAACCTGAATAGCAGTGGCAGAGAGATTCTTGTTGGAATCAAGCCACTGCTTGTTGCCTCCTGTGCCGATCTCTGTCGTGACAGATGATTTCAGCCAACCATAGTAGGCTGCTGGCGTGTGAGGAGTATGAACCGCGATATGGGCACCGGCCGGCGGGGTTGGAGAGCTCGCTTCGCGGCTCAACAAGCTATCGCGACCCCCTTTGACCTCCTCAAGCTCATCAGAGCCATCTGCGCTGTCGCTTGAGCGTGCTTCCAGCCCAATGCAATAGAATAATTCGTCTTTATCCCTTATGTCTAACACATTGCTCGCGTCCGAGTTGCCACGTGTATGTGTGCCTCTCTCAGCATCACCTATATACGAGCAAGAGTGTCGTTTATAGCCCCTTGCTGGCTTGTGGAGGCGATTCGAGAGGGAAGGAACCCATTTGGAGACCAGAGGTCTCAGCGTAGGTAGACACGCGCAGATAACCCCTGAGCATAGTTCAGTGATAGACCAACTTGATCCCTCTACATTTTCATATGAAAAGTCGCCTCCCTGCTGGAGAAACTTAACGCGGATGACGGAGATGGCACAGGTGCTTAATCACACATTAGCTTGGTCCTTGTAAAACGACATAGACTGATTGCGAGACTCACAAGAAGCCGAGGCTAAAAATGCCAATGAGGACAAGTCGTTGAGCCTTAGGGAGGTGTAGATGTACGAGGGCTGGCAGCGGCAACACGAAGATGGCGATATCCGTTGCGATGTTTCCCGCAGCGTTGATGTACCATTGCGGATAGTTAGGTATGCACTTGGGATCCGTCGATTTCTCCCAAAACCCAGAGACTGGATCACATATGAAGATGCCGATGATGATTTGTGACAAAGACCAACAACCAATTATAACCATGGCAACAATGAAGGTGGTTCGCATCTTTTTGATGGCGAGCACACGGTAATAGTGCGTCAAGAATGCCAGCTTGACGAACATTAGTCCAACATTATAAAGTGTAATAGAAACGTAGAAGCCCTAGCAAGTCGTTAATAGTTAATACAAGGTCTTGCTTGAGAAGGGACTGCGGCGAGCAGACCTTGAGATAATTTCCAAGCTCCGTGTCACTACCCAAGTCCCACACGTGCTTGCCCAACCCGTTACGCGTGTCTATACGCCATGAGGAACCGACCTTCTTGTCTTAGGGACTGTCGTAGATTACTTACTCATGCATTGGGAGATTCCTGTTGCCAATGCAAAGGCCTTGAAGTAGAGGTAGAGTCAGCTTTTACAAGTAGTAAGATATGGCCATCCGTGACTAACCCATGCCACCAGTGTTAGATGATCATCAACTCCAAGCTGTTTGAGCATACAAGAACGGGTATAGAGCCGAAGCCCTACTGCAATTGTAGCCACGCTGCAGACGAGACATACTGCACCGATCAGAACATTAGCTCTATCATCATGAGCTAAATTTAGGGAGTCAACAGACGAATCCATACTAGCAGCTCAGCAGCTAGAGGATCTATAACATGACGTGGGCATAAGGACGTCGAGATCAAACAAAATAGTTCAAGCTAGGTCGTACCCAGAGAGCTCTTATAAGCATTAGTCGTCATCCAAGGTAGAACGTCACCGGAAGTGAATCTATATTACCCCGTTTCGGAAAAGGCTGGTGAGAAAACCGGACCGTCTCCATCCTGATGAAAGTAGAAAGCCTCGGAGAGCGGGATGGTTCTCCAAATAGAGGGTAGAACTCGGGTTGGAAACGGATGAAGCATGGAACGCATCAGGGCTCAAGATTGCAATATCGAAGCACGTTGCTGCCATTCAGCCATTCTGCTTAGCCGGCCAATAAAAGGGGTGCGGAGAGAAGAGGCACATGGCAAAGTGCCGGATCGTACACAACCACCCGTAACGGAATTACCCGCGCACGTTTCCGAGTTGCTATATGGATTCCAAGGAGCCGAAGAGGGTAAGTTCCAAGAAAATGCACTCTCTGCACACGTGGCATATATAGGTAAATAAGGAATCCCAGTAGGATGAGCAATGTAGATAACACGAGGATTGGATGTTAGTGTCACAGATGGGCGTCCCAAAAAGTCGAGTGTTGTGTATGTACCTGCCTACCGGTAGGGATGTATGATGGCCTCTACTAATTCACACGAGCTTAGGTGGTTCTTCTAACCAACACCAGGAGTTCGGACAAGTGACGAGAAAGAGATTTCTAGTTGGTGATTTTGAAGAATTCCGAAGTATTGGAAAGATTGATGAGATAAGAAGTCTCATTCATAATATCTGATTATCCACCCCCTATTTATTTATGCGGAGAAGGCTTCCCCAGAATCGGGTCATAGGAACTTAGCCCCGCACTTCCCAGGAACAATGACGGTTGTTGTAGCGGGGTTAAGACCCTGCAGAGCAATGTCCAGTGCACACTCTACTGTAAACCTTTCCAAGTCTAGCTGGAGGTCTCCTAGAATTAAGAACACACAATCCACAACTACCTCCTATTAATTGAGGCTCAATGCCTAGGTGCTCTTTAAAGGTGGTCTCGATCAACTAGAATCATATGCACTTCTACCGGTGAGCTAGTCACTGCCCTCTCGAGAGCCACATGAAGATACGATGGGCATAGAAAAGTCCAATCATCTTCGGGTTCGTATGCAGGAAAACGCGTCGAGTTATCGAATCAACTTCCTAGAGCCGACGAATGACTCTAAAGGACCGTATGGAAGAGCCAATCCCAGTGGGTCAGGGCGTTATTAGGGCACTAAGAAGAGGCCTAGAATCGCAACTGCGGTCAGGCACCTCGTTGACTCACACCGGACAAGAATAGCGGGTGTCATCCAGCACAGTCACAGTCACACGTACTCTCACCACCGAATCCAGTAGTGACGCATGAATTACCCAAATTCCTACCATAGATATTTCATCAGAACTTACTACGCAGTAAGTATACTCGTACTTGATAGTGGACTGACAGCATCAATCATAGGCTGTTACAGGTGTTACTCATAGTCTCATACGGTGTTAGTGGCGCAGCTTAGTTACAGCACAGCCGTAGGGCCACAAATGGTTCAACAACCTCGTATCAAGTAATCTCCGTCTCGATCAACATATAATTGATTCGCTTGCCATTAATTTCTAGGGTATCTAACTCATTCATTCAAATGGTAATATTTTCTTTTAATTCCGGAAGGAAACCACTGGCCTTGAAGACCTTGCTATCACTAAGGAAACTCTGAGTAGCACTTCCGCGGCATACCTATTTTTCTGATTCTATTATAATATCATCCTATACACAATCTTATTCTATCCCAACTGAAGTACTCTCTTAGAATATACCCCAGAAGACCCGAGATATGGCTGCTATAGAAGCTTCAGCAGAGGCCCCAACTGTGTCTATCGGCTCTTACGACACAGCACTTTGTATAATCCCACCAAAGCATTTATGGCCCGCCGTGGATCGTTTAAGAATGGTCTATGACTCGGCATACAAGAAGTGGCCACCGCACATCAATCTTGTATACCCGTTTGTTCCCACACAAAGCCTCCCGAGAGCATCAGAATTAATTGTCTCCCAACTCCAGAAGAGGGATGAAAATGACGAGCTAGATGTGCGACTAGACACGGCGGACCTTTTCGTCCATGGCAGGAAGAATACCATTTTCATACATGATAAAAATCCAGGACGGGCGTCGAGACTCAGGCATCTAAGAGAAGTCATCTTAGAATCTCTAGGGCATACTTCGAACGACTACCAGATGCACATGACGGTCGGACAAACCAAAGATATCGATTCTCCGCTTCACAACTATACACTAAAGAAGGCTTCTCTACTGCCAGCGCTTGAGTGGAAAGTCAACAAGATTTATGTCATGATACGGGACAAGAACAAAGCTCAGATCGACGAAGGAATCGCTAGCCAAATGGAAATCTGGGGGGAAATCGACCTTACGTCTCTAACACTGTTAAAAATGCAGAGTCCCATCGGCTTTTCCGAGGAGACCACCAATTCCGCAAATACTGAGCTTAATAGTATATCAAATGGCTCACCCCAGACCCGCGTTGCATATGCGTTCTCTCCCGCTGAGAACAAATGGACACCACAACGAATTAGTCTCGGCTCTCAGCAGGCGGAGCCAGCTCTGGAATCCCTGGTCGTCGCGAGTTATAATGTACAAGCGGAATTCCAATACCCTCCGACGCGAGCTCGATATCCCATCATCATTCAGAATCTACTAGATGAAACGGCTCTAGCAGATGTCTTGATCTTAGAAGAGGTCACAGACGACTTCCTCTCGTACCTTTGCAAAGAAAGGGCAATTCATCAATACTACCCTTTCGTCTCGAATGGCCCCCCTGATCAGGCCGATATTGAGCCATTGCCTAATCATATCAACACTATAGTGTTGAGCAAGTGGCCCTTTTCTTGGGATCTATTATCGGTTCCAAGTAGCTCGAGAGGTTCAGTAGTGATGCGACTTAGCAATATTGGAAAACACGAGAAGGGGTCATTCTTACCGGTTATTCTATGCGCTGTCCATCTCACTAGCGGCCTTACGAATATTTCCGTCGAAAAGAAGAAGCAAGAGCTACAATCTATCCTCGGGCACCTTGCTAGAGCATACCCTCGGAATCCATGGATATTGGCTGGGGATTTCAATATCACGACCAGTGTATACGGGATCGAAACGGCGATCAAGAGAAAGGAGATCTCCGTGCACACTAAGGCGACTTTAGGTATGCTCGAAGCAATGCTCACCGAGGCAGGATTAGTCGATACTTGGACTTCAGCATGTGTTCAATATGGTGACTTGTCGGAACTGGGCCAGAGTCAGGAGGACGACAGCAAAGCGCTAGGGGGCGAACAGGGTGCTACTTTCGATCCGAGAATCAACGACCTTGCTGCAGATCCTTCTTGCGGCGACTTGGACAAGAGGCCCCAAAGGTACGACAGGATTTTAATCAGAGGAAAGGACCTTTTTGCTATAACTGGCTTTAACATGTTCGGCCAGAGCACAGGAACTCTGCGGACTGAGCTTGGCGCCCACAGGAGTAGTGATTGCTCAACCAGCGAGGCTTCATATGGAAGTGACCATTGGGGGATTCGATGTGCGCTGAGAACTTCTACCGATACATCAGTTCAGCCACTGGGCAGCAGCGGCATTATGTCGATAGGACTCAAGCCGGCGTCGGCTGCTCTAGCCGACATCTCTGGACTGACAAGCTGTCTCTCCGAAAAATCCGTGTTCCCTTCTGCCATTGATATGGCGATGAGAGAAACCGCATTCAGCTTACTCAAGGATATCATATTACCAAGAGAAGATTACCGCGCCCGTGGGCTTCCAGTGTTTGTGATGGTTCCTGTTGGGTCCTACGGACTTGGTGTCTGGACTGCCTCGTCGGATATCGACTGCCTCTGCATCGGGCCTATCAGTTCGAAGACTTTCTTCACATTGGCTGTTCAACGACTTCGCGAAGCTGCGCCAAGGGGGGTCAAGATCCTTCGGCGAGTGGACGCTCACTCTGGAACAATGCTTGAACTGGAAGTCGGGCAAATTAGAATGGACCTACAGTACTGCTCAGCAATCACCATCGCTGAGACGTGGCCGGCCGCATTGGCATTGCCTCCAACTGACCCCGTTTTCAAATTATCACCGAGCGCTCTAGTGAAGTTGAAACCAATTCGCGATCTTCATCGTCTTCGACGCACGATCCCAGATTTTGCCGCTTTCAAGCTAGCATACCAGTTCATCACATGCTGGGCGAAACGACGTGGAATCTACGCTGCTAAGTTTGGGTACCTTAGCGGTATCCAAATATCGATACTGCTATCCCGAGTCTGCAAACTCTTGTCACATGATGGAAGAGCCGTCTCCGTCCCAACAATTTTAACAACGTTTTTCCATCACTACGCAGGGTTTGACTGGGAGAAAGACGTTGTTTTCGACCCCTTCCACCACAAACGTTTAAGCTATGTGAGGACTACACGGGAGCCTATGGCAATCCTAGGCTTTCATGGACCTAGCTTGAACACGGCTCATACGGCGTCACTCCCTACAGTTCATGTCATTTCCGAAGAGTTCAAGAGAGCGGATGCTCTATTGTCAGACGCTGGGATGACATGGCCGCGACTCCTAGGAGAGGACACAGGCGCGTTAGAATTTCTGAACAATTACACAACCTATATAAAGATTACCGCTCAGTTCTGGGGGGTGTCGTTGGCTAAGGGAAATGGGTTCGTCGGCTGGCTAGAGTCGAGATGCGCCTTGCTTTTAGTTGGTCAGTCTGCCACCCTCGCACTTAAGATGTAACATTGCTAATGCAAGGAACAGAGCTTGGCAGACAAGTGCCTCACCTTAACCCGAGGGTCTGGCCGGCACGCTTTGTAAACCAGAGCGCCTCCGAAGAGGACACAGAATACGAGGGACACTACCTCATTGGCTTGGACACAAAGGACTCCGGGAGTCAGGCGACGACTCTGGAAGAAACTGCACTCGCTTTGGGGAATGTGCGAGCATCCCTGTATAAGTTCGAGACTCAGATCACCACCGACCCGAAGTACTTTGATCCCAAGTCATCCTGGATGAGCGCAGGCATAGTTTCTCAGTCCGAGCTCGGAAAGCTGCTAGTTGACGATCGGGACTGGGGCAAGTACACAGTGGAGGCTGAGGACGACGACATAGGCGATTCGGAATTCTGGGCGTCTATCAAAGCGGAGGAAGAGCCCATCGAGCCGCGGAAAAGGAACGAGGCGGCTACCCGTCTACCTAGCAGACCAAGCCACGAGGGGAAGCTCCGACCAGCCGGCGATGTCCTGAATAGGCTGCGCTGGGACCAAGCTATGGACAGCGGCGACTACATAGTCGGCTACGAAGACCGCTTCTCGGGCGCGATGGAGCGGTCGGTCGACTCGTGGAAGTCGGAGACCACGCACGAGGAGTTCATACCGGAGCATCGGATCATCTATTTCAAGCGCAAGAGCGACGGGACCGTTGTATGGGACCGCGAGGGAAGACGGGACGAGATTTTTGGTAGCGGCGTTAGCAGCATCGGACATTGACTCCAAGTCAGGCGGGTATTCACATAAGTGGATACCCCTTTTGGCTAACTGATCAGATAATAGAAGCGGTTGTCTCGGCGCTGTTTGAAGTCGCCAGCGAAAAAGCTGAGAGAAATTACATCTTGGTGATTCGTCCCCTCTCGCGAAGCACATCTCACCGCAGCGACATCGCCGTAAGATCGCCGTAAGCCCAAACCTAGCAGTGCCCAGTAGAACGAAGAGAACGGAAACCAATAACTTTTCCAAGTCAGGTGACGGACAGTTCATGCGAGTCTGGCGCCGTCTCAAAGCTTTCGATGTGACGGTTCCGCGTGGTTTCTGTCATTTTATTCCCTGTCGCCACGCCACGTCGTTTGCAATTCCCGGAGGATTTCTCGACTTTCCCTAATCGAGTAATAATTTCTTCAACAGCAAACTTGGAAACCCCCCTTTTTCCGAATCCCGGTCCTCTTCGGTAGGTATCGTGCCTGCCTAGGTAATTCTCCCCTGCTTGCCCCTCTCTCAATCCGAAACTTCCCATCGTAGTATTTTCTTATCTTTGATGGAGATTTGATTGTGTGAAAGCGGATTCCTTGTCGCTCCACGTTTGAGCCCGGTACCGCTCTATTGGGTATGTAGGTCTCCCCACAGTCTTTATTCCTTGTCGGTATTAGCTACCTTAGTACGTTTCCGGCAGTCTGGGTATCTAAGGTACCAGTCTTAACTGAATTGCAACTCTGGATGATTGAACTCTTTTTCTCTGAAAGACACCATTTTCTTCTTTACAATGAGATATAATTCTAAGCATCATATTGATTTCTATCAGGAGTTAGCATGTAGGCATATCTAAGCTCTGCTCCAGATTGTTTATGGTACTTGTAGATACGCTGCGAGCAGCCGGGGTATTGAGACCTAACTGTGGATGATCGGGTTTGATCTAAAGTCTGCAAATGGCCAGTCCTTGGTGGACTAGACCCCTATTTATGAGGAGTCCTGCCAGCGAGCTGGTGGGGAGTGTACTGTAAAGCTTCCAACAAAAAGCAAGAGTTATACCGTACCTATAAAGCATTGGTTAAAATGGAACGAAGGCTGCACTTTTCCTTCCGACAGTTGCGTTTGAGTCTACCTACAATACATAAGGTATCGACGACTGTATCTTGATACTTATCATTAATAAAATAAGATAGAGGGAACGTGCGAGACACCTAAGATTATTAGGATATCTGCCAACCCTAAGGTTCAACCCAACACCTTCCCGTCTTTTCCTCCCTGCAATGTTCCTACTCCCGAGGTTATCTGCTTAACCTGGACAACTGAGGCAATCGCTGGTCGAAACTTGTAATTCCTCTTCACACACACCAATTCATCACACTCGTTCATAATCTCGTGAATCCAACCTACCTCTTACTTCGGCAACGTAGACTTCTACATCCCATAATCCCCTCTGATTCCCCGGTCGTCCCAGTGTGAAATCAACAACAATGACTTGGGGCTGCCGTAACTGCAACAAACGCTTCGGGACGTGGCCATCCCGCGAACAGCACCTCTACGCCCTGAGCCACAACCCCCTCGACTTCGAATGCCACCGCTGCACCCGCGTCTTCCAGGACGACATAGATCGTCGGGAGCATGAGGTTGACGAGCATTTCTACTGCGTCGATTGCAGCAAGACGTTCATGAGCCTCAATAACATCAAAATGGTAAGAGTGGGGAGTACCAGGTTGATCCAAGACTCCCTTACCTTACCTTACCGACCGGAGGCTAAGTCCGGATACTGTATTATAGCATCTCAATTCCCGTGTCCACCGCGGCACGGACGTGCAGTGCCCGTTCTGCAAGACCCGCTACGCCACGGCGACGGGGCTGACCCACCACTTGGAGGGCGGCCACTGCTCCCAGGCGTCGTTCCTGAATCGCGACGAGATGTACAAGCTAGTGCGGTCCAAGGACCCCACGGGCGTCATATCCAAGAAGCTGATCGGTTGGCATGGGTCTGCCACGTACGAGGCCAACAGCAACGCCTGGAACGGGTATGCTTGGGAGTGCTACTTCTGCCATCGCGAGTTCTCCTCCATCAACGGCCTGAACCAGCACCTGAATTCGCCGATTCGTAAGCCAGCCTGGGAGATCCCCGAGCCTTATTCTTTGACCCAGATATCCGGAACTAACAATGGTCTTATGTACAGACCAGCAGCCGCTCTACCACTGCCCAAACCGCAACGGCTGCGGCCGTGATTTCAAGTCTCTGGCGGCTGTCAGTAAGTGTACTCCAAACTTATCCTGCCTGTCTCTAGTGATCTCTTGAGACTGTTTGTTGCTTATGTTGAATATGTCCGGGAGCCGACGGCCCGAGGAACCGTATCCTGTTACTTCAGACGGGCCATTCTAACCCCCGGTGCTGCAGTGAACCATCTCGAAAGCGAGAGCTGTTCCTACATGCGCTTCGAGAACGTGCAGACCACCTTCAGCAACCTCGTCAGCGGAAACCGACGCCTCACCTTCGGCTAAGCGGTGCGCCGCGCCAATCGAGAGTCGACTCTTCCCCGAGCGCCGGACCGGTCGCTTAGTGTACGTTTCTCGCAACGGGCTTGGCGCTCGAGTCTAGGTGTTGACTTTCCTTTGGAGGCTCATTTGGGGGTTGGAGCAGGGCTAGATACAATTAGTATGAGAGTGATCGCCGACTTAGCTCGGGTCGGCCCTTCTTCAAGTACCGACGACGGATGTGAGCTCATGCTAATGATACTAATCACTTGGACCGAGAGTCCTCGTATGTATAATACACACAGGTTGTAGGAATTAATAAGGACATTCTAATTGCGGGATGCTATGGCCCGCAATCAGGAGTTTATCTGTTGACGTCTACGGAAATGCTGCTGCTTAACACAATCTACGCCGAAAACGTTAGCAAATACAGTTAAACTGCGATTTATCGGAGCCTGTCTCTCTTCCCCGGCTCTACGACATGTCGGCGACTCAATATATCTGGATGTAGTACGCAGAGTAATCTGTTGACGACGTATATATTACATGCATGACCTACATACCAACAACCGGGTATCAGCACCAGATATCCGGGCTAGATAAGGTGGGTTAGTTGGGAAATGTTAGCCTACTACCTACGTGGAGGGATCTTCTATACACATAGGTATGTTACATATGAACCCACGATGATGTATGGTTACGTGTCATAAATCCTAGCGGAGGCGGGCCCGTCAACGTTGCTCCTGTGCTTACAACTATTCTCTGATACACGCTGATATGATCAGGAAGGATGTATGCCTGCTGTCCCGCTATAGGAATGATCTGAGTTGTACGGCACAAATGAGGCGTATGATGAGCCCAGGAAGGTAAGCGCTGGTGTTGTGGGTATATTCGAAGATACTAGGACAAGTTAGCTCGCATCTGAATCGACTTGAGGCGAAGAGTGGGGGGAAGTGGAAATGAAGGAACCTCAAATCTCAGATGATTTGTTAATTCTTTCCCTTTCCCCTAGAAGCCGTGATGCAGTTCGACTTCTGCATTGGAGTCCCATCGTCGGAAAGCCTACATAGATCGGAAGCCTACCGATCGGGAGAGGCCCAAAGAGATGTGACAGTAAGCAGGCTCTAACTCTCCCTTACAGGCGTTAGCTGCATGCTTGGGCGCAGCTCCAGACCAGCCAGAAAAGCAAAAATGGATCTGCTATGTTCAAAACAGGGATTGCCCGGTTCGTCCCGCGCGGGGCCAGCGCCTCGGGCAGCCGCTGACGAGACATTGACGTCGGCGAGGCTGCGTAGGCCCGTGTGCCCAACGGCGTCTCCGTTCCAGACTCCTAAGGGAGTGGTGAAGTCGATTGGATCAAGAGGCATCGACTGTTATCCCGCTACCCTAGAGGTTTGGATTCTTCGGTGGACCGAACTGGACGTGAGCGTGCCTCGCTGCTTTTGCTAACTGCGCGATACCCAGGAGGGAGAACGATTAGTGGAGACGCGCATAGTATGCCGACCACGTCAAAGGACGAGTAGTAAGTAGACTGCCTGGGACCATCCCTCTTTCGTCGTCGTCGAGCCCCGAGAAGCCCGCGTCTGTGTCCGTCGTTCTGAGGCAGCTAGCATAGCCTGCCTATCTACCTCTCTGTCTACCCTATCTCGAACGATCCGTCTCTAGACGAACAACTGCTGATCCGAGATTTGCAGTGGTGAACGTCCCCGACATAGCCGTGATGTCCATTTATGCGAGGCTGGCACACAAGTTCGGGATTTGAACACGATGCAGCAGTATGCACCCTGAGCTGCATCTAAGTTAATTAATATCTGACTTGCATATACCAAGAAACCAGCTACGGCTCGAGCCGACCCCTGGACCGTACCCACCGTCATCCTTGAGCATACCCTGACTGTGCAGGCTGCGAGGCCGAGCGCGCCGTAGTAATCTGGAAGAGATGCAAGGGCGCGAGCGAGGCGGGAGCAGGGAGCACCGGACTACGTCTTGGACCGCACGGCCGCCAACGACGTGGCTAGCAGAGCGGCGTAGCTCGGCTGCAGCATCAGAACTTTTGCTGTTCGAAGAAGTCTGATGGGCTCTGTCCCCAGGACCTGGTCTCCTTTCGGCGGCGGACAGGCCCAACCCCAGTGCTTGCACTGTTCGCGGCTGGAAGCATGAGAAGATAGCACGGAATCCTGGTTTGCGGTAAGTCATTGGAAGCTGAGGCTACGCGTTGAAGGTCTTGCATTTGTTGGGGCATCGAAATGAAAATTTCGCTAATTAACTTATCTAGTGATACGATCCTTGGCTGCGTGAGGCTTGTGAGCCTCCTCACAGGGTACCACCCTGTTGGTGGCAGTGCTCATTGTTACTGGGACGCCCATCATCGTGGGTCTTAGGAAGAAGCTGCCAGTTTATCTTTCTGATGGTGACTGATTTGTGATAGAATTGGTGCCGCATGCTGGAAGCCTGTTATTTGGTGTTCAAGCGAAGAATAGGGGCTTTTGTTATGTGTACATGTTGACGGTCGTTGGACCATAGGGGCGATGAGGCAACACTTAGAACTAGGATGGCGCAGACATAAAACTGCCCGCAATACGATATGGTTGGGCTATGGGCCCGATGCACGCGATAGGTGCCGGCGCATAGATGATGTCGCCCGACTCAGGCGAGGGCCGGGCGTAAAATAGTATGGCACGCGAAGAAAATTGGAAATATGTTCGGGCTTCACCGAATCTTCCTTCAGCCTTGCTTCAGCCTAGCGATTCCTCCGAGAACGGAGCCGCGCCTGGGTTTAGAAGGACAATTGGTCCCTCAGGTCGATCATTCGTTTCGTACCGCACAGATTTGCATAGCGCCGAAAATCGGGGCAATCGTATACGGTGCTCAGTCGCGTGCGCTGATGAGAGCCGCTGACTGGTCAAGGTCATTCGACGCCTGCGAATCGTAGCCTACTTCGTAGTATTATTAAGACTCAACGTCAAATCTAAGCCTGACAGGGTTTATATGCAATGAAACGTCCGGGAAACCGGATTCGAGAGCCGTATGCAAAGGAGACCGCGAAACCGCAGGACTGTCGATTTCGAAGGATAGTTGAAGAATGGCATCCACTGACTCGGTCTCAGCCAAGTACCGCGACGCACACCACTATGAGAGATATATATCGATGATACCCCAATGCATGGTGATGATTTCTGTGCCCTTACTTCGTGCATGACACCCTCAAGTCACGGACCAGTCTTAAAATCTGTCGCTTGACGTCGTGTAACGAACATATGTCTCAGATCATTGGTCGAGGGAACATTTCTGGAAAATGCGGAAGTTATGGGCTGATATCCAAATGGTCAAAGAATTATCATCGAGCTAATAATACTGGTTTTTTTTGTTTAGTCTTTTGAAGAGAGACATCCGTATATTTTGATCGCCAATGGCGCTCAGATACCCATCGCACAGGCTCGTAGATGGCCCCGGACCCTTTAGGAAGGCGGATGCGGATGAGTTGACACGCAGCGGCATTGCAAATCCATGACTTGGCGTGCCTGCGGAGCCTACGTAGAGAGAATAACCACGGTAAGGCCAGCCAGTGTTGTTTAAGGGATTCCTCGGAGTTGCATTGGCTGTTGAGCTAGGTTAACGAAGCGGTAGGTAGGGTTTCTTTGTGATCGAAAGCCCCGATTCAAGCAAATAATCAAAATGGAACTTCGTCGACGGAGAAAGTCGGAAAGGACGACAATACCCATTCCCGACTTCGACTGCGCAAGGCATAGACAAGCTTGAGCCTCGAGAGTTTGCTTAGTTCTCATGACCGCTAATCAGTGCCACAGAACGTTGTTGTGCCTATCAAAGTTGGACACGCGATTTGGACATGCCAACAAGGCTGTTTGTCTCTCGTGGGAGCCTTTAGCCTCAAGCACCCATCTAGAAGATCTTACACCTTTAGCATAGTGGTGTTCTGAAAAACAACCATTACCCGATATCCTTCCCAGGGTAACCTGCCTACTTAGACCAAGTCCCCTAGACGTAGTTGGAGGAATGTCCATCAGAATATCCGCCATAGAGAATCGGTCCTTGTGCATTGGAGTCCAACAGCAGATGTTTCCAGTCGCCAATGGAATTAGGCCGGCCGTAGTTAGCAAGGGCCTGGACGATTCTGCATCCGTTCCTTTTCAGACCCCTGAGCAAGCCAGCCTGCCAGCGGCGGATGCCCATGTATGTAGTACCGTGCCAGACGGTCCTACCCGTGACAAACCGCTGTGGAGTTGAGGCACGTTTCAGCCAGACTGTCCCGAGATCCCGTCGTCCGTCACGTCGAATAGCAGTCTTTCGATGATGATGTCACAGTGCTGGGTATGCCTCTACATAGAGGGGAAGCTGTTAGCGCCTTGCATTTCTTGGCGTCGTGGGATAGTCGAATATCTAATCTGTAGAGAGAAAATGGGGCTGTAAATAAGAATCCGCCTTTAGGAGACGATCTTATTCTCAGGTCCTTCTCTAATGCGAATACCTTGACCCACATCAGAGTCGGTTGTTTGACGGGGACCAACGGCTTGGAACTAGGAACGTATGGATGTAACTCCTTCAGAGCTGATCGTAAGGCAAACACGAAATCATTGGTGGCATCTTGCTCAGATGTCTCGGGAAAACGTGCTCTAGGTCCCGACGACAGCACGCGTTGTCAATGACTTGGTCATGGAAATCAGGCTCAGATTTTGAGAAAAGAGACACTGCAAATGGCTTTTATATTTTAGTATATTCAGTATATTCGAGAGATATCTTATTCCAAGCGCTTAGGCCGGCATAGAGGTATTAAACCTACCTACAGTGAGTATTTACACATAGGCGACTCGTTAGAGCATTTCATATGTGACATTTATGTCAGGATCATAGTTGAGGTCCGGAGATGAGTGACAAGTCAAACTCTGACATCTCCGTCTCCAGACATTCCCTGAGATGGCTGATAGGACTTATTTGGAGTCGGGTCAGATCGGTCGGGACCGAGCCTAGTGTTTGATATTAATTAGGCTCCCTTTTACAAGTTGGACATAAGAGGCCATTGGACAATGGACACCACGGTGATCCTGCAGTCAGCATTGGCTCGGCAATCTCGCTAGCAATCGAAAAATTGAACTACCTCAGCCAAGGATTTCGTATTCTGGTCGAAAGTTATGGGTGGTCAGAAGGTTGGATGCTGCACAGTCGGGAGCAGGTTGCTCGGGGCCCATGAGGCAAGATACCTCACGATGTGCACCGATGGACCTATGGCAACCCTGGCGGTGTCGAGTCCATCCCGCGTCTGCACCCTCCTTAAAGGGCCTCGCCACGTCCATCCGAACGCCTCATACGCAAATGGCGGTAGGTGAAGGACTAAGCCAATTACCTAATTTGGTATGGCAATGGCGCGACAAGGAGGGATTTGATTTCAGGAAGAGACAAGAAATAACGCCCCCAGAAAGATTATGGGTTAGAGCATCTAATGTCGGCGGATCGACGTAGAATTACATGCATCCCCCATGCGCATCGTGCATGAATATGTAAGTGTGACGTTTGCGAAAACGTGGAGAAGCAGATAAACGATGTCGAAATCTGCAATAAGGGTTGACGAAGGGGTTGCGAAGGGGGTCGAAGGCGGTATGTATTTTGGTTTGTTTCTTTTTTGAGAAAGGATTCGCAGTAGGAAGGAACCGGAACTCTGTCGGTGAGTACATCTAATGTACCTATTCAGGTTACTATGCCCTAATCAGATTATCTCACTTTTTTAACTTCCTTCTCAATTGCTGCTGCCTGCAATCGCAATCGCAATCTCTATCTCTGGTGTCTTCGGAGCTTGACCCATTCCAGCGGGCTGATGTGGAAGAGCGAGGGGCGGGGCGCCCCGGGCGGCGACTGATGACTGGGGTTTTAGGTTATGCATCTATCCGTTGCATGGGTATTTGATGGGTTAGGTGCTCTATTGTGCTGTGCCTGTGGCTAATAGAGGGGCACGACCCTTCGTACCCTATACTTATCGTTATCACATTTGTTTGTATAGCCTACGTCGATGTATGTACATGTAGGTTTTATACAACACCATACAAAGTATTACCTCTATTTAGAAATAGATCATGTACTCACTTCCTTAGGCTTACACAAAGTGCTTACATCCCCAGTCCACTACAGAATCCAATCACATGCAATTGGGATCGCTTCGAAGATGCCAGGAGCCAAATCTAGAGTCGGGACCATGATCAGCGTGTTCCCCCTCATCGTCAGTGATTTCAGGCTGCTCGGCATCCCTTTGGCAGCAATCCCGTTCGCTCTCGCTGTTATTCTCGCTCACCGCTCTGGGGGGTGACAGCGTCACTGTCGAGTCTTCTGATTTCACCAAGTTGGTCGAAGCTCGCTGATTGGAGGCTGTTGAATTACCAGAGCGCTAATTGTGACGATGACTAACTAACATAGCGTTACGGCGGTAGATGTCCTAGCTGCTAGGTTAGCCGTTCTCCGTCTATCACGACTTGGATTGGAGATTGATTGCCCACGGCGATAACGGCGACGCGTCAACGCAGCAAGATGAGGAGGATTGGAGAAGCGACTGTCTCCAAGGTTACTCGAGTGCTTACATCCAGAGCTCACTGCCATAGTACCTTTCGCTCGCGATACATAGATAACCACTTCTACTTTGAGTCAGTACCTCCTCATTGGATCCCAGCCTAGCCTATTACGTAGGTACGCATTGCCTGTTTGGGATCCCATCGCAACTCTCTAGATGCAGGATGGGGGTTCAGATGGCCTATTTTGCTCACTCCGAAGAGACAAGGAGTTGATTGGATGCCGTCGAGATGGGATTTGAGCACCATTACATTCTACTTACGGTAGTTTTCGCGTACCATCATAGTCGCTCTTAGTTGTGCGGATGACTAGCTGGGGCCTCTCCCATCAGATACGGAACGCCGTTCTCTGTTGTAAGTCGCATCCAACCGTGTATGATAGAGCACCATCCCCGCTTACTATCCACGTTCCGGACGAAGTGGGTTTACGAATGCTGGCGTAGCAAAGTAAATGGAACAGCAGCGAGGAATACAACGTTGACTCTGACAACAGGACTAGCAAACCCACGATCCCTTGGGCGCTTCCTCGAATGTGGGTATTGTCAATCTCGTCCCTTCCCCTCAATGCAAAGGTCCGAAGACATCAATACCCCGAGCCCACTTTTGCGATGATCTTGAGGACAAACAGACATTCCTCGATCAGCAATATTGCCTATCTCATGTACCTCTAAGACGGAGTCCGTTGCCAGAGGTTCGACCATTACACAGCGGCAGCAGCAAAGAGGCGCCTGCAAAGCAGGTAGGCATTCGAAGGACCAAAAGGTAACAAATGATAAGTGAGCGCGAATGCCGATGGAACCGAGCCAAGCCCACCAGGAAGGGCCCGAGGGTAGAGGACGGTTGACGTAGAATATTCTAAGGTAGGGCTTACCATCATCTGCAGAATAGCGGCACCAATGACCCCAAATTCGGTTCCGTTACCCACGTGCTCTGCTCACCTCGCATCGAAAACCTGGTGAGATTGCGAAATCCTTACGAAGCACACGGGATAAGATAAGCATAAGGTACCATACCGAGTTTCGGACGCGTCGGCCCGTCAGAGGCTAGTTGACATGATGATAATCATCATCGTTGACTGTTGACGAAGCTGTGAAACTCATATCCTGATATGGAGAGCTGAGCAGCGTCAAACATATGCCGAGATGACACTCATATGAGGTGATGAGGTGATGTCAGCTAGTCGGTAACCTCTTCCTGTCTGTGGGACCAAGGGGGGTGTGGTGAAGCTCCGCGACTGACTGCGGCCTGTGACTGTGACTCAGGAACAGCTGTTTCTGCTTCTCCTCGCAAACGCCCGCTTACTGCCAGCTTGTATGCAAACAGCACATCACTTAACTAATCAATCGCGAAGTGCAGCTTCTCGGGTTGCCTTGTGGCCGCCTCGATCGCCTCCAATTGGCCCGACGCCCTGACTAGAGCCCACAGGCACAAGCCATATACCGAATGAAAAGCCAACTAGCTAGGGTCTGATGCGAGAACTTGCAGTCTGTCATGTAGGAAATCCAGCACCGTGAGGATCATGCACGAGGAAACAGCTCGGGTCGTGAGAGAGGGTTCACAGGAGAGCTGAACTGACTTATGACCTGTAGACTTATTGACGAGGTCCCGACTCTTGAAGACCTTCTGTATGCATGCAGTCATCCCTTCCATGTAGCATATCTCTCTGCATTTGGCAAATGTGCCAGGCTATCCGTATGTAGGTGGACAGCCACTTGTACAATACAGATCCGAGGTCATACCCTACCTTCATGTCGCGAGCACTTGGGGCTATGTATCTGTCGTGCGATACAGACTAAGATGCGACAAGCTAAGAATAGACATGTAAGTACAAGTACCCGGCCTATACCTTATCGACTATATGTGTCCGGGTACTATGTATGTAGGGATCCATTGGACTGGGCTGGACTAAGCACGCCGAGCTTAGACCTTACGATCTTGTGCTCGTATCAATATTCGAATGTTGAAAAAGGGCATCGTGCATGGTATTCTACAATAATCCCTCTCCTCATCTCGCCGGTTTCCATAGCCTCACTTCTCCTTTCTCCTACGTACATATTATGACATGTTGAACTGCCGTCGGCGCTCTCCTCCGTTGGTTCAGACTTCCTTCATTCCCCCCTTCTGTCCAGTCCCCCTCACTGCTCGCGTTATACAGGCACAGTGATAAGGTACCTTGCAGGACATAAGGCTGCAATGGGCAAGTCATTGGAAGCCGATCTCCAGCTCTTCGAGAGTGTCTCACTTGTACAGTACGCATTATAGAGACAGGGTGTAATGTAAGTAAGACTACAAGTAACAGGCTCTGCTGCATTGGGTTAGCAGTCGTCAGGTCAGAGTGTGGTCAACCAGTCTTTAGCGATAGGTAAATAGCCCCGATAAGTTGATGACACTGATGACCGATGACATATATCAGTACATGTAAGGCAGGAGAAGGCGGAGTTGACGAATCGAGAGGATGGTAAAGAAGATCGGCCATCAAGGTAAAGATAGCAATTGCCGTATCAAGGTCAGGGTTTGCCATGATGATCTGTATGCAGTACAATCCGCTGTTAGCAAGAAATCCCGTTCCCTAATCTCCAGGTGCCTCGTGACCCTTGGATCATGCCACACCGCTGAATGCAACGGTATCTAGGTACCCATTTTCAAATCCCTCTTGGCTTCGTCCTTGGCCCTCTTTTTATTTTTATATTTTTAATCATAATAATAATGATAATAATAATTTCTTCTACCTCCCCCTCTTTTAGTGAGGTTATGCAAAACCCACATATGTGATCTTAGGTGTCCTTCGATGAGATTGGGGCAGCTTTTCTTATTGCCTACGTACGATTGGGAAAGTATCAATTTAATATTTTTTTTCAACCTTTTTTTTCTTTGACTTCTTCTTTAATTCTTAGTAGCCCCCCCTTACCCCTGACCCTAGCCCCGACCCTGCCCTGCCCTGCTCTCTGACAGCGTATGGCTTTGTCCTATCCCCCATCACCAAATAGGTTCAACTACCTACGCAGGCGTCCATGATGGGCACATATATAAAGTTGGTCCCATCCCAACTTAAATAGCCCGTCCTTCCTTGGAAGATCATCAGTCTCACGGGAATATTTATAAACATCTTGTTTCCCACCTCGTCATACTTCTACCTAAGCCATCCACTTACACAACACACATTGTAACTATTCATCGTTGTTACAAAACACACACACACACACACACACACACATTTCATATATATTTGTTTCCTCTTTGCTAGACACACAAACTATCATCCATCCCCAAGTAGAACAACTCGTCCACGATAAAAGTGAGGCGACTTCATTGTTGACATCCACACTCTCGAGACACACACCTAAACCCTTTTCGGCCCACCTGTCCGTCACCATGTGCGTCAAGGAGCATCAACCTCTCGTCAACCACTGCTGCACGTTCTGCTGCAAGGCAGTCGACTTCGGCACCCACGACTACTGCGGTTCCAACTATGCCTGCCCGCGGTGTCCCGATTAAGATCCTCGCCGGTCCCTCGGATGCAAGCCACCTGAGCACTTATGGGGACCGACTTCACGAACACCGTTTGAGTGGTCCCCCTTCGGCTACTGTCTATATTTTCAATGCAAAATCCATTACCCCATTTTTTCTTCTCTCTCTCTCTCTACCAACGACTAGAGAGAGACCCCCCCCGGCTCTTGTTTTATCCCTTCTAGCAGCAACAACCTTGACTGTATGAGCTGCGGAGAGGAACCCGTTACGAAAGGAGAAAACGACAAGAAACAAAAAAAAAAGCAAATCGGCATTGTTACATCATCAGCGCCGCGCGCACCCGCTCACACCCTCACACTTCAACCACTTACTCAACCACTTACTACTCTACTGTCCTTACAGCTGATCTGGGTCGCGCCCCCCCGCATGCAAGGCTGACGGTGAGACAGCGTAGTGTGTGACATCTTGCCTCAAAAATACTTTCCACACACGGCGCACAAGGTTCTCTTGTCCAGCGCTGGGAAGAGGGGTGGAAGGAGGAGGGTCTGAGGGCCTGCGTTGGTTGTATCACGTATGCTGCATACTGCAAACTGCACTGCAACTCCTCGTTACCACACGTTGGCTTTTGCTTCCCACCCCCCTCTCCTCCCACGCACCTTGTCCGTTATGGCTCACCACGACTCATGTACCTACCCTTGGACAAACCAAACTCCTTCCCCCCCCCTCTGTACCACTCTCTCTGCATAGCCATGCGTAGCGTTGGTTGCTTTTTCCTCTCTATTTTTCCTTTACGCTTCCTGATTTGGGCATTCCTTCTCTCTTGTTGGCTTGGGGAACTGGGTCTGGGATGCGAACTGGAGTTCATATGGAGCAGCGCGCACAGGGATAATCTGGGCATTTCTTATGTGACATTTTGGATGGATGCTGCAAAGAGCAAGGGAAACTGATCATCATGTATTGGGGCGCTAGGTCTACGGTGTTAATTCCTTGTGTTTCTTTTTTTCCTCTTTCCCCTACCCCGTCTATGGGTACTTACTTGGAGCCCTCGGTTGCGTCTCGTCCCCCACCATCTTCCAGCCCCAGTGTTCCCGGAGAACTGGCTGGTAGATAGGTAGGCACACACAGAAAGAGAGAAAAGACTCCACCCGCTATAGTGCCGGCCGGGCCCGTACCGACGACGGAACTTCCCATGCTCTCATACTCTTTCGACTTCCCTAGTTAAGGATCGTCACCCCTGACAGGATGGGAAGAGTTAAATCCAGTCAGCCGCGAGCTGGGAGATCAGGGTTGTCCCTCAGCCTTGGTTGAGAAGAGCGGTGACGGTAGGGCTGGGTTGCCTTTTACGGAAGAATTGGGATAGCCGCCAAAGGGGTGGTGGGACGACTACTACGCCCACCGGAGCATTCAACCTACATGGGGGGTGGGAGAATGAAATTCTAGGAAGGGAAATTGTGGTTTTTTTTTTTTAATATTCGGAACGAGGAGAGGGCTTCGAGAACATCCGATTTCCATCTATTTTCTTATATCGATACCTCGTCACGCGGACAGTTTGGGCTGATTTGTCTTACCCTTGATGATACCAAAGCATGCTATGAATACCAAATCAATAAATGAATGCATGAATTATGATACACTTCTATCATACCCCAGAATCCTCTCACGCTCTTGTCGCTCTCCCTCTACTCTTCCGTGACCCACCTCCTGTGATCCAAGCCCGAGAATCCCCGTCCGTCTGCATATCAAAGGTCTCGCCCCCAAGGCGTGAGTCTGACGGCCCCCATTGACCATCGGCGCCGCAGCGCACTTCGGTCCTTGTCGGCGACCGTAGGGCACGGCCTGTGGCGAGAAAATCCTATCGGAGTTGATGGCCCCGAGCGTGGGTGAATGGTGATGCTGGATGCTGATTACTTCTGATGTTGGGTCGGCCTGTCTGACACGCGTCTTGGGGTTTGTCGATGACTACGACACTCGATCCTGCTGACGGGTTTCCGTATGTGTGTGTGCAACGTGCTTACGCCGCACCGAAGCTCGCCATTTCACGGGCCATGTCTATGTAGATACCAGCTACTAATAAGGAAACTTAATCCTGACGGCCGCATAGCTTACAAGCGAGTAGCCCACGTCCCGTTTCTATTTCCCTCTTTGGGATATATCTTTCGCGGCATTAAGGGTATGTCTCGTGGGAATAATAAGATTCGGACGAACGCCGTACACGTAGCCTCCTTGACTACGATATAACTACATCATCATATACATGAGCTATTAACCCACGAACCAGGATAGGTCACGGCGTAGCAGGCAACGGTAACCACCCGTCGCCGTTATCCTGCTGCCTCGGCATAATGGAACAGAAATATGTCGAAAGGTTAGACAGGGGTCTTATTTTAAGGGCTGGCTTATGGGTGTGATATAGGGGAATGAGACGGAGGGAAATAGAAATTCCATGGAGCTCAGTCTACCCCGGGGAATAACTGAGTAGCATCGACAGGTGCCTTACTGCACCACCTACCATCCTACCGCTCGCCCAGGACGAACCCGTTACCACCCGTCACCCATCGGCGGCTGAGATCCAATCAGCCCGAACACGGAGTCGAAACCGATCCGAGCGTCTCATGGTTTGTGGGTAGGATATCGAATCATCGATGTGTATTCTGATATGTGATATTCCTTACTCGATGGCAATGAAACCCTAGAGCATCATCGCCATCGTCATTTTACAAACTCTGGCAGTCCGCGGCGACGTGAGGAGGGACGCCGCGTGTTCTCCGCTACCGTGGGAAAGATCGGATTCGCTAATCCTATTCCTCACGTCTACTTCGGATGCTCCCCCTCATGGAATTATCGCTTTCCTCTTCGGTGGAGGATTGGCTGGCTGACAGGCAGGTGGGCTTATACACACACGCACATACGTACGTGCTCTTGCTGCGAACAGATTCCAACCAAAACCGCGTCCGCATCATTTAGGAGGCAAATAAGCAAGTGAGCATCGACAAGCAGCTCCGCCAGCCTGCATCGACCAGGTAGTCCCAGCCCTGTAGGAAGGACACTAGCGGGCACTCTGCAGCATGCATGGCAGCAAAGCAGCAGACTTGGCGATGTCGCGTTGGAAGGAGGGCGAGGGTCCAAGGTCAGTCGAGTGGAGCACGGACGGACAGGGTAGACGGGGTGTGGTGCAGCACAGCGTGAATCGTTCCTGTCCTGTCCGGCCCTGCATGGCGGGTTGCAGGAGGGTATGGTGTAGTCGTCTCTCATTCGTTGCAATTGTGTTTTGTTCCTAGCTACCAGTGAACGCTCCCATGCTTGCTGCAATACCTAGCAGGCTACGGCCGCCCGGACGAACTAGACTCAAGGGGAATGGGATTGGCAGTCCGTGCTTCTACACCCCTTTGCCTGCCCTTCTGTCGGATGCAAGCTTCAATAGCAGCAGCAGGTACGATACGTGTGTAAGTGCGCGGACGTTCATTGCCTGAGTAGGGGTGTGGCCAACCACCCGATGCACCCAGGGTAGCTAGCTGACTAGCTCGCAGCGGTCTCGTCAGGCCTCCCAAGTTCAAGGAATCGACGGATCTTGTGGAGCCAAAAGGTGCAAATTGGGCATCGTTGCGCTGCGCTGTTGCCTGTCGTGTAACGAATAAATCGTCCGGGATACGAGCGAACTGAGTGGCCATGGGCTATTAGCCAGATATAAGTGTGTGGGTTATGTGGCATACCTAGGTCAAGTCGCGGAGGACCTCAAAACGACGATTTGGAAGCAATGCCCAAACAGGTATACCTAAGAAAGAGGGGTACTGTACAATACATTTATTCAAGCAGACAGGGCCTAGAGCGAGAGCCACATTGCTACCTACTCGCCGGTCCACTTGGCCAGGAATAAGTGACGAATGTGGTAATGGGGACAAATCAAGAACACCAAGGTGAGGTCTCCCCAGATCCCATCAGAGTGGGAATGGGCTGGGGTGGCGCACGCGAATATTGACGGCTTCGGGCGGTTGCCGCTGCTTCCTTCACGTCAAACTCCAGAAGAGAGGCCCAAGGTTCACCGGCCTCACCTTGAGGGGCCAAGGGCCCTGCTAGGAAGCATCGATTCCTGCATGCAGGTCGACCGAGTAGGGAAGACATTACTTAAGCGGCACATTGCCAAGCGATAGCAACGCAGATAGCCAGGTCCACAAAGAGTTCCCGGTGTTTGGTTTCTTTGGTGAACGAGTTTGCGCTGAACTGGTGTTACTTTGGGACGGGTTCCTCCATGACCTTGATGTTCCTTCGATCGTCGATGCAGGCACGTATCTTCGTCTATCCCAGCACCAATTAGTCACATATCACATTTTGACATCTCATCTTCCCTGGGGATTCAGCCTAGTGGAGCTGTTCCCCACGACAGCAAAGCCGTCTTACGTCGGATACAGCTCATCAGGCCATCCTCAACAACAGGGTACTTGACTCGAGGATGACCGGGGGGCCGGCAGATGATCCTCCATGCAATACCTCTCCTCCAAAACTCCAGTCCGGGCCGAAAGGGTATCATTCTAAACAATAACAGGTCGCCTCTCGCAATGTGTTTATTTTCATATCTTTGGTATCGTAACAGAGCTTCGTCGTGAATCATTTCTCGATCTGGTCACCTTGGCCTGGGTGACCCCCACTCGCATCCAAGCTTCACTTTGAAAATTTGGTTAGAGACCACTCGAAACCTGTCCGGGAATAATTAGATATTAACTTACGGCTGCGATCCTGGGGTATACTATGTGGCATACGTGAAGAAATCATCTGATGATCGCCGTGTATGAGACTGCCCCAGGTCTGGTTGGTACATTTCGCGACGCCCAAGTGGTTCATTCGGTTTTCAAAGCGTTCCAGCCCTCGGCAAATGCCTCGACGCCCCCATCAATAGAGGCTCAGGAAGACAGCAGAGATTGACGACTTGTCGTACTTGACGTACTTGCCCTTGCCTTTGTCAATCTCGTGATACCGGTCCCAGAAGCGATTGTAGAGAGGTTCAAGCATCTGTTGCATGTCCTTAGCGAACATCTGCCTCACTTCTCGTTCCATGCTGTAGGTCTTATGACGAGCTACTAGTTCATCAAAGGAGGCGTTGAAGAGCTGGAACTTGGCCTTGATGCTGTCCTTATCCTTGCCGCTGAGTCCCTTCAGAATCGATGCGGATTCGGATGAACCAGAAGGTGGTCGCTGGGAACGATTCGTATGAATCACGTCAAACAGTTGCATCGACACGTCTTTGCACGCGTCAGCATAGAAGGCCCTGGCTTTCTTACGCCAGCCCTCCAAGCTGCTGAGCCTGCCTTCCAAGAGCGGTTTAAGATCGGAATCTCGGATCATACGGTCGACGATGGTGATGCTGTTGGCTAGAAAGACGCCCCACACAGACTTTCCTTTCAGTAGAACCCTCGCTTTCTGCTCCAGCGCCGACATTAGTGCGTCTACCGTATCGGTGCAATAGTGCGCGAATATCTCCTTGCCGTCGGCTCCAATGTCGAACGATGCCAAACTCGGAATGCCGTCCATACTAGTGTTCGCCGCCGCGCCCGACCGCCAACCACCGTCGCCCAACGAAATCATGATACTAGATATAGGTCGAAGGAAGTCAACCATGGTTTGCAAGCGTTGCATCGTCTCCGAGATAACCGGCACTGGCGAACCATCCGAGGGGAGAGCTTGCATGCCCCCCACCCTTCGCTTCGTATCTTCGAGCAGCTCGGCAAGTGAGAGCTTGCCAGTCTCGCGAACTGGCTTTAGGGCGGCGGCCAAGGTAGCCTTGAGCTCACCCGTACGCTCCACGATCTTGTTGGATAGATTAGACATAATCTCGGTAACTTCATATGCGAGATAACAGTCTGTATTCAGATGGGCCTTGATGTGATTGTTCAGCTCTCGGATTGTTCGAGCCAATTCAGCCAGCGGGGCTTGACAGGTCATCTGAAAAGCCGGGCCCCAGTCCTGCCGCATAAATATGTTGCAGATGGTGTCGTATTCGGCAACCAACAAGCCTTCCATCGCCTGCGCATACATCCCGATTCCATTGGTACCGGCCCGGTAGATAGCGTCGGGACTCTTCTTCTTGGCCGTGTTCACGCTTGCATATGCAAGGTTCACCAGGGTTTGCGACAGGTATTGTCCTCTCACATCGGCATAGATTTTGATCAGCGGGTTGTCGGCCAAGGAGTTTCCCGAGACGTAAGAATTCATTAGACTCAAGCACGAAATCTTGTCTTGGGCCAGTAAGGGGAATGGCTTGTTTTTGGTAGTGTATTGGAGCGGTTCGATAGACCGCGGCGTCTCCACCCTAAGCATCTTGTCAAACGAGTTCTCCAGCTGGGCATTTCCGATCTTGATCAGGCGTTGCAGGTCAGCCATAGTCTGCTGATTAGCGCGTAAGTTGGAGGCTTTCATATCTGCCAGCGCCTTATTTAACCGTTTGATCGAGTTTAAGTAGTTGGATAAACCAGCCTTCTCAGGGCCTTGGCGGATGATGGCTTCCTCTTCATTCTTCGAATCGGCAGGCTGGCGAAGACGCTCGATAGCCGCAATGACCGCGTCGATGTCTACAAAGATTTGCGAGATTAGCATAAGACGATACAGGATGAAAGATCGTCGCAGGCAACGGGAAGGGATATGGTTAGATATAGAGATGAGTTAACTCACTGTTCCCCAAAGTCTGGAGCTTCTTTGTTTCGCCAGTGATAGGACCTGAGACATCCTGCACACTCTTCCCAGTTGTCTCGAGTCTTCCAAGACTAGCTTGGATCTTCTTGGTCAATTGAGTTGTCTTGTCCAGACGCGAGTTGAGCACGTCGACCTCGGCACGGGCCTCTTCATCGGCCGCATGATGGCCGTTGACGTGCCCTACAGCCATTGCGCTACTTTAGCGAAGAGAGCGCAAGATTGGAGAGCAATATGCGACGTCGACGGTACGAGGAGGACGGCGTTGCGAGTGCGGTTGTTGAGGTTGAGGTTAAGTTTACGTAGGTGGACAAGTCGGCGAAGGAATTAGGAGGAGCTGGAGTAATAAGGTATGACGGGTTACTAGGTAATGCGCTGGCTTAAAGTTAATTTGGGGGCAGTTCAGGCACGTCCTCGGCTGTTTCCGTGGTGCCTAGGCCACTAAAGCGCGCCCTGTTTTATTATTACACTAATGGGTATTTCACCGGTTTAGACCATCGCACCAATCAGTTCCCGACTACATCTCCAATGTGCATCGCCGCGCATCAGAATATCTCGATCGCATGCGCTTTCACGAATCAAAGCACACCGGTTTTCCTAGACCAAAGATATCAAATATTTTAGTCATTTTCACAACGCTGACTCAATGTGATGGATAAATTTAGATACTTTCTTCAACCGCGACAAGCGCTAATATAAGAGAACGACTACAACTTTTCTATAGAATAAGAATTATGTACTTATAATGGTTGACATAGTAGCAAGAGCGCATCGTTAACTCGAGATATATCAAGACTAACAACCGTCGTAACGCTACGGTACATGAATAACATGTAGATGAGCAATATATGTTCATGTACCGAGGAGTAGCGCAGAGATAGGACTCGTGTCTCGAGTCCTTACATCTTAAAGATGTAAGTGGTCGAGGCACGCCGGAGATAATCGGGCGAAACGCCTTACCGTATTAGGATTTAATTGATATGGGATGTGGATACCTGCAACCACTTTAAAAACGCGTCGCGTAAAAAACCGCGGTCAGGGACGCGACCTGGATTTTTGATTCCCCTCTACCCCTTTCCTCTTCCTAATCAATTGGCGCTAAGAGGGCGATAATTCATCAACCCAAGTCCTCAACTCCCCACCTCTACATCATTTTCCTCCGTATCTAAAATCAACGATATTTATCTAGGGATTTGGAATCAACCAGCCTCGCAAAACTACTGGAATTGATTTCTTCGACTCGGTAGAAAAGGAAACTTGGAAAGTATCGAGGCATCATGGATACTCTTATGCTTCGAGATGAGGCGGCCAAAGAGCGCGTTCGCTTGGCCGAGGAGTTCCTCGATCCCCGTGAGTTCGCCAGCACCTAATTGTGCATAGCCGACATGACACTGACGAATCTGTTGGTGAATAGATGACCAACATGCGAGGAGCTACCGGTCCGACATCATCCTAATGATTCAGAAGAATCAACGACGGCTAGTAGTCAACCTAGACCACGTTCGCGATCACAACTCGGAGCTTGCAGATGGCCTCTTATTCGATCCGTTCGACTACACCTTGGCCTTCAACCACGCACTCAAGGAGATTGTAAAGACCATCCCGCAAGCACGACCGGACCAGACTGACCCGGATGTCTTGTACTATTGCGCCTGGGCAGGCAGCTTTGGCCTCAACGCTTGCAATCCCAGAACACTCTCGTCGAACCACCTGAACCATACAGTATCCATCGAAGGTATTGTCACACGATGCTCCCTCATCAGACCAAAAGTAGTCAAGAGCGTGCATTACAACGAAAAGAAGAACATCTTCCACTTCCGCGAATATCGCGATCAGACCATGACCAATGGCGTTACCACTTCGAGTGTCTACCCCCAAGAAGACGAGGAGGGCAACCCGCTTCTGACAGAGTACGGATTCTGCACATATAGAGATCACCAAACCATCTCGATACAAGAAATGCCAGAGAGAGCCCCTGCAGGCCAACTTCCTCGGGGTGTCGATGTTATTCTAGATGACGACCTAGTTGATAGAGTAAAGCCCGGAGACAGGGTTCAGCTTGTCGGTATTTTCCGAACGCTTGGAAATCGTAATACAAATCACAACAGCGCGCTCTTCAAGACGATCATTCTAGCCAATAATATCGTTCTCCTCTCCTCCAAGGCGAGTGGAGGTGTGGCGACGGCTACCATTACCGATACCGATATTCGCAATATCAACAAGGTTGCCAAGAAGAAGAACCTCTTCGACCTTCTTTCCCAATCCCTGGCGCCTAGTATCTTTGGCCACGACTATATCAAGAAGGCCATCCT
The DNA here is from genome assembly GCA_022578875.1 of Hypoxylon crocopeplum. Taxonomy (NCBI): domain Eukaryota; kingdom Fungi; phylum Ascomycota; class Sordariomycetes; order Xylariales; family Hypoxylaceae; genus Hypoxylon; species Hypoxylon crocopeplum. Next base: position 648,911 of record MU399554.1, read on the forward strand.
GCTCATGCTACTCAGCGGCATGGAGAAGAATCTGGAGAACGGTACGCATCTCAGAGGAGATATCAACATCCTCATGGTTGGCGATCCATCAACGGCCAAATCTCAGCTTCTTCGCTTCGTGCTCAATACCGCTCCGTTGGCTATCGCCACGACTGGTCGTGGCTCTTCGGGTGTCGGTCTAACGGCAGCCGTTACAACGGACAAGGAGACAGGCGAAAGAAGACTAGAAGCAGGTGCTATGGTCATGGCAGACAGGGGTGTTGTTTGTATTGATGAGTTTGACAAGATGTCGGACATTGACAGAGTTGCCATCCACGAAGTTATGGAGCAGCAAACAGTCACCATCGCCAAGGCTGGCATCCACACATCCCTCAACGCCCGTTGCAGTGTCATCGCTGCTGCCAATCCTATATTCGGCCAATATGACACGCACAAGGACCCCCACAAGAACATTGCCCTACCGGATTCTCTCTTATCGCGTTTCGATCTTCTGTTCGTCGTCACAGATGATATCGAAGACACCCGAGACCGCCGAGTCTCCGAGCACGTCCTACGCATGCATCGTTACCGACAAGCAGGCACTGATGAAGGTGCACCGGTTCGTGAAAACGCCCAACAAGCCCTTAGTGTTGCGTTGCAAAGCCAGGATGCCACTCAGCGACCCACAGAGGTATATGAGAAATTCGACGCCATGTTGCATGCAGGTGTTACTCTAACTTCTGGCCGCGGCGCCAACAAGCGGCGCGAAGTCCTAAGCATCCCGTTCATGAAGAAGTACATTCAGTATGCCAAGAACAGAGTCAAGCCTGTACTCACCCAGGCTGCGTCAGATCGTATCGCAGAGATATACGTCGGACTACGCAACGACGAGATGGAGGGCAACCAAAGGAGGACCTCTCCTCTAACGGTCCGTACCTTGGAGACCCTCATCCGTCTGGCGACTGCGCATGCCAAGTCACGACTCTCGAATCGAGTAGATGAGCGGGACGCACTAGCTGCCGAATCTATTCTCCGCTTTGCCTTATTCAAAGAAGTTGTGGAGGATGAGTCGAAGCGGAAACGCAGACGAACTCAACGTCCTGAGTCAGATTCGTCGGATGAGGAGAGTGGTGACGACAACGATGACCGCGGCGACGGCACGTTCAGAGGGTCGACGGCTCGCGGTAGGACCGCACCTTCCACCCGAACGACAGCTAGAAGCCAGCCGGCAACGAACAACAGCCGCCAAACAAGTGGCCGGAATGCCCAGAGATCTCCCGAGCTAGGAAACGATGATGAGGACGAAGACATCTATAACGCCACACCGCGGCGCACAAACCGAAGCGGCGCCGCAACCTCGTCAAATGCACCCGTCACATCCCAACTCTCTTTCGCCTCTTCGATGCCCGCCTCGCAACTCGAGACGCAAGAGGAAGAAGAGACACAGGAGGATGCGGACCTTGCCGCCGACGCGGCTGAGCTCAGCATCGATACGCCCATCACCGTCGAGAGACTCGCGACATTCCGGACCGCGCTCGGACAACTGCTAAACACGGACCTATTCGATGACGACTCGGCAGATGTGGACTCGATCATCGAGGCCGTCAACCGACGCATAGGCGGAAGAGAAGAGGCCTTCTCGAGGGAAGAGGCCATCAAGGCACTCAAGAGGATGGATGCTGCGAACCAGATCATGTAAGTTTGGTCCTGTTCTACCCTCGGACTTGGAGGTGATATCGATACTAACGCAAAAATACAGGTACACGGATGGCAATCTGGTGTTCAAGATCTAGAGGAGGTTCGGTGTTACGACGATTATGGCATACGTTCCATGAGTGGTAGAGGAATGGGCGGCGTTTTTTAATTCAAGCGCTGCGAATTTGTGTCTCGCTGTTTTGTTACTGGCATTGGCTTGTCTAGGCTGTAGACTACCTACCTAATGAGATGAGCAACGTTGTTAATGAGTTGATCTGGCATGCCCGGATGACCGAACCAGAAAAGTCAATCATGGCTTGATCAGAATGAGAAACAATTTACAATAGCTCATAGCACGATGTCCCATTCCAGGAAGGGAAAACCAGACTCGTTGGATAAAGTCTTGCTGACTGATTATCCAAAGCGCCTTACGTACTAGTTCTTCAGCGGTGGGCTAATTCCACAATACACAAGGGAATCAAACGCCCTTAAACGGGAGTGTGGTCGAGATACACGGGTGTTGTCCATCAGGTAGGTCAGTAGGGGTGGATTATAATTCAAACGATATCACCAAAACCTCGCAAACTCGGCTAGACAGTTGAAATCATAGAACACATGCACATATGTACTTGCATGCATACGCACACAAGAGGCCTACGGTCATGGAGCGAGGTGAAGTCAATTGCAAAGAAAACAAAACACCTAGACTAACTAGTCTGGGTGTATGAAAGAATCAAAGGCTCCGGGGTATCAAGAATCTGGGGTATCAAGAACCTACGATATTGGGAATCCAGGGTACCAAGAACCCATGATACCAAGAGCCCATATCAAGAACGCATCGAAATTATGCCTTCCTCTTCCTAAGGCAAGACAGGCAACTCCAGTCCTCCCTTCCTGGTATGGAGCTTGATCAAAAGAAACTGTATTTTATTGAAGAAAGATTATCGCAAGGCCGTGAATGGATGCCACATGTGGTTCCCCTATTCGTAGCCTGTGCCCTCGCGGGCGATCTGTAGAGGCGTCATTTTCCTACGCCTAGCTGCAATCGAGTATGTCAAAGGTCAGTAGGTCGGTATAGTAGAGAAGGCCGCCTCGTTACTCCTGAAGCCAACTCATATAGCAAAAGCGTCACGGCTCCAAAGTCAAATGGTACACGTGAGTATGCCGAAATGGTTATAGGACGAAAATATCCTGTTCCAGCGCAAAAGAAGACGAGAGCTTTAAGCAGCTTCGTCACCCTCCAACTTAGAGATCCACTTGGGCATTGTCGCAAACTTTTCCTCGAACGTCTTCTGGAACTTCTCGCAGTTCATCCACATGGGCGAGTTCTGCTGGTGGTATGTGAAGCAGTTTGAAAAAATCAAACGGACATCGGCTAAGAATTCCTGTTCATTGTCGTACTCCTTTCGATCCATCTTGGTCTTGATCGTGCCAAGGTCCATTGGTTTCTTGACCTTGTCGAGGTAATCGGGAACTCCGTCCTCAATAGGTCGGACGGGCTCACGGAAGGGGCCGACCAGTCGGGTCCAGAAGCCTATCATCATGTAAGTATTGAGACATTACAAGCAAGGGGCATGTTTGATTAGAAAGGGGCTTACCAGGTCCAGATAGCATTCTTGTCAGTAGATCGGCACAGAAATTCAGCTTCTGGTCGTCCGAATACTGCTTAGTATCAACTTGACCGTTGCTGGTGCGTCTGATCTTGACTGGCTTCTGCGCGGAGAGTGACGCTCGGTTGACCGGTTTCTTAGGCCCGGCTTTCTTCTCAACCGGAACTAGTCGTTCTGGCAAAAACGGAAGTTCAGATCGTCGAGCCTTTCGAGCCTTGTGCGGCGGTTCATCGTCACTATCATCGGGTTCTGCATAGTGTACGTTCTTACGATGGTCCGAGGCGGTAGGTGACGCGGTAGAGCCGACGTGGACGACAGGGGCGGAGTTGCTGTTACTCATAGCAATCACAAGCTCACTTAGGACCTCTTGCGGGAGTGACTTGGTAAACTCCTGGCGGGATTCAGACGACCTGATGTATTCCGCCGCCCAGCTCAAGAGGAGCTTACGGATACTAGAACCGTCCGGAGCTTCCTGCCATGCCTGGACGAGGAGGGGGGTGGCGGGAATGTGCTGAGTGATACGTCTGCAATCATCCATAGCTTCAAGAGCCTTGTTGCAAAGGCCATCAATATCAAGCTCGTTTCCGAGCTTCCATGCGTCAATCAGAACTTCATATCCTGGGAGGGCCTTGACGTCGGTGAAGAGTTCGCCAGTGAACAGAAAGTTTTGTACAAGACCAAAGGCCGCGGGCGTGAAATGGGGAAGCTTCACGACGAGTTCGAGGCCTTGCTGATCGGTCTTCGCGGCATCTTTGTCAGAAAAGATGCGTCGATAGAAAGACGACTTCGAGCAGAGGAAATCCTTCTGAATGCCGAAAGGAGTTTCCTCGCCTCCAACGAGCAGGACGACGAAGATGACGTGGGGATGGCTTCACATACAGGTTAGAAAGGATGATAAGGCGTCGGAGGCATCATACTTACGTCCACGAAAAGTCAGTGGTAGTTGCGGCGACCGCATCTACTCCTCCGTTGGAGATTTTCTCCATATCTTCAGGTTCAGATGCCATGATCGAAGACCTTAGTTGATGAATTAATGTTAGAGATGAATGGATGATAGAGGGTTTGCGGCGACAGTAGCTTAGTCGACGATTTATGTGGAAGAGAAAGGTGAGTTAGGTACAGAGGAGATTAAAGAATTGTTGTCAGCGGGAAGATATTGGGTGACGCAGTGTTGACTGTGGTAAATAATAATAAAAAGAACCAAATGTCGACGTTGAACGTGGAAGGTACGACACAGGAAGGAGCAAGTACGGATATGCATGCTAAGGGATAAGAAGGGAATGAATGAAGCTCGGCGTTTAAGCATAAACATCGCGTCGGGAAGGAACAAGTTTGATGATAAATAGGTAAGAGCGACTTCCAAACAAGTCAAGTGACTCACGACGTATTATTATATTCGCATCCAATGGTTCACTCCGACTTATTGTTCATCTCGTGAGATGAGGTTGGTCTTCATCAAGGCGAGGTGTGCCAAGCCACGATACGCCACAGCTTTTGCGCTGGTCGCAACTTCCACGGCGTCTTAGTGATTTCACCGCGGTCTGATATCGATAAGCTGGGTTAGAGTGGTGATAATAAATTATGAATGGCTTAGTCTCAATTGATGATTTGATGAAGTCTTGTCGATGAGTGCTAGCGTGAGTAAGTAAGTGAGTGAATGAGTGAGTGAGTGAGTTAAGTGAGATGAGGTGAGTTTCATAGCGGCCCCCGAAAAAAAAGTTGACGGAAGGTCCAGTCAGGGGCCAGCGTACCAGCGTACCTCCTAATTGGTGCAACCGTTATTTACATAGTACATGGTCCGTGTGCAGATTAGTGCACACCGAGACTGTACCGTACCTACCTACTCACCCACGACTCACCGAAGAATCGTACACCGGTAACCTAGGTGTATGTAGTTAATGAAGAAACTACATATGTGATAGGTACCTGCCTCCAAGCAACGAAATAATTCATAGCTGAAGGAAGTCGCAATACCTAGGTACAAATTACTTTGTGGATATACCTGCTGAGTGAATTCAAACGGCTGTCTCATAGGAAACTGAAGAATGATATTATACACGATGAGCTTATTACACCAAGCGATAAATACAGTACCGAATCGCACAACACCCGTGGGAAGATTTTAAATAACCCTACAGAACGAACTTTTCTCATCTTCACGGTATTCACTTAGGTCAAAGGAACGACATGTTAAGTGTCCAGCCTAATATTAACAAGATAAGCATACTGAAGTTCAGCACGCCGAGTCAGCCTTGATAGTCAGTTCAGTTCCATTCAAATTCATACCATTCCTATTTACCAATGACCAGTACGTTTCGACCTAAAACCAATATCTGATCCATCATTCTCCATCCCTCGAGCATGCCAAACAGTTGCGAAAGCAGTTATAGAACACGTCTATTATCTTATAAAGTCTCATAGTAGGGTCCCGGCTATTACTTCATTTCATAGATCTTGATACCCAATTCCCTACGTCCAATGTCTAATTCGACATTCGACTTCGGGGTCTACGTAGTGCTAAATACGACCAGACCACCTGGAGCAACTAGGCTGCCATGGCAGAGTCCATCGTCAATGGGCCAAGAATTTAGTCTTGACATCAAAATTACCAGAAACTCTGGAGTCAAGCAGAGGTATTGGTTATTTCAGTAAATCTCTAGATAGAACTGGCTCTGTCGGTTGTTAGAGATAGAAATTATATCTAGGCAGGCACATATTATACAAAAGCGATCAGTTGTACGCCAACGGGACCAGAGCCGAATATGGCATACCTGCCTTCCAAGAAGAATAGCATAGACGCTGGATATATAGGTATGTTCACTTTGCCCAGAGACGGCGAGAAAGGCACGTCTATATCTCGCCCAAAACCATGGGATTGGCATGCTATCGCATAGGTTGACCTACTGACCATAACTGCCGACATTTCACGACTATTGCAATATACCTAGAAAGTTTATACGTCCGCCTCTTATCTCCACGTTAAAGCCTAGCCGGCCCTACGAACGACAACAACAAGGTATTCCGGTTAACACCAGATCCGTTTCTTCTTGCCTATATTCCACTTGTCAACACGATCTATTCGTGATATCCAAATCGTGCGATTGGGTTGCCACGCACGACTTCTACCAGACAAGACTAGCTGCCGGCTTGAGCATGCGCGCGAGCTATCACTTTGATCCTGGATGTTCGCGAGGTCTCGCGGGAGAAAGGAGCCAGAATCCCGATTGCTCGAACGAATGTAACGACTGTGCTGGGAGTAACACGGAGTCGCCCTCAATCAAGTCACATCCCCTTCTACCCGAAGATGGTGACCTGTTGAACGCACTTTAAGGAGGGTTGAACGGTAGAGGAAGGCCTATCCTGTCTGGAAAGCTTACTGTGCAACAGAAATAGGGACAGAAGAGCATCATGATGCTTCGAGTTGTGACAAGGCCGGAGCGACCCGCAAAGACGCGCAGATCCGGGGCGCCTCTCCATATCGTGCGAGGAAGATCCGCTTTCATGCGGCCTTGACGTGTTGATTCATGCCCGACCGTAACGCCAATCCGAGCAGTGATCATCCATAGAACGAGCCAGCCATCCTATATTGAATGCCGTACCCTCTATATTCTAGGTAACGAAGTCCTAGAGCCAAGTCTCGCGTAGCTCTTGGGCGTGCGTAACACAGCAGAACGATCTGGACGGGAATGCGTGTCAGATTGCCAGTACGACTCTCATCAAGAGCGTCAGATGAACTGCAAAGGTGAGAAGTGATTTCTCGCCTGTGGCCAAAATGGTAGACCTGAGAGTCCTCCAGGAACAGCGGCACAATCTTCCGAGGAGTTGTGGAAGGGCCCTCCCGTGTCCGCACACCGGTGAGTTTGGGGGCAGGGGCCGGCCTGCGGGTGATGCATATCCGGGTTGCATTCCCGCTGCAAAGCTACACTCACGGAACCAGGTTCTCTCATGAAGCAAGCAGCGGCAGGTACACCTAACACTTCATTCTCCGCATTCAACCCCAATATGCGAAATCTAGGAACCTAGCCAAGGCCCTCGAATGATCTACAGGGCTTACCGGAAGCGACGAATATTGGGTTGTAAGTGTGGAATAGGATAGTAAAGTCGATTCCCGCGGCAAACGGTGTCATTCTGCATCATTAGGCCGATATGCCGTCTGATGAATGCAGTTGAGACTTTGATGGTATGACATGGAGTGACTCGAGCAGCTTGAGGAGTGTAGCACGCATCCGTCGATACATCAGTTCATCAAAACCCTTTGTTACATACCTTATCAGATGTGGGTCAGCAATAGATCTTCTGCGGCTGAAGTCTGCTATCCGATATGTCGATGATACCATCGATCGGGTGGGTTACAGTTACGTCTGCCATCGTACGGTGTCATAAGCCAGGAATCTGGGAGTGGTCTTAGGGGTAATCGGTTCAGTAGGAATGAAACAGGCTGTAAGGTTGGTCAGAGCATCGGAAGTGGGCGAACGGTCCAGTTTCTCAAAGCTTCCCTACCTACTAGGTAGATAGCAAGTATATAATGGAGTGCGGGGATGTATTCGACATGACCCTCAGCGGTACGATTATATCGAGTCGCAGTGTTGCAATGCAGTGGTCTCTGGCCGCATTGCTGCAGCCCACTGCCGCAACCGGCTAAAGATCCATTCCAGAAGGACTCTAATGAATCAGAACGTCGGTCACCGTCTTTACGTATTGAACACTCTAAGCCGTTTCATCTCGAAGGACATGCTTGGCGAGACAGTGAATGGTTCGAGTAGAGGGGGACATAGAATTTCTTGTCAGTCATCAATGATATGAGACGCAATTCCCAAGTCGGCACTGATGGGTGTGTCATTATCAAGAAAAGAAATTCTACATTGATGCTGAATATCATGTAAGAGGTACTGTATGTATGATCCCCTTACGGTAGTCCCACTGCCGAATCGGGGCGTTAGCATGTGAAAAATTTTATGTGATGGTGGCTTGTATCCTTCACCTTTTTCAAATGATAGTAGCCCGGCTACTCCAAGGTCAACGAGACCGTCCTACAGAATGGAATTGGGCCGTGTAAGACCGAGGTGTGGAGTGGCGGTGGCCGACACCTTAAGGCTAGAAACACAGGATGCCGACATTTGGCCGACTTTTATGGCTCCTCGCAGATGTTGAGCGCCAGTGGAGCCACAAAAAGGCCTCCGCACAAAATTTTCGATGGAATACATCGTTGGATATGCGTGTCTCGCGTTCGTAACAGACTAGACCATTGAAGACCCGCAAGCATCGGTGTCAGCTGGGACCATCTCCATCGTCCCCGGCAAGATCCGACCCCAAATCCGCCGTAGTCTCTCCTAGAGGTAGCGGTTGATCTTCTAAATATTCAGTCTGGGCCTCGTCATCTTCGATTTGCCCTAAGAGAATATCCTCGCTGCCTTGCCACTGTGGCGGCATATTTGGCATTTCCGACTCATCCTCATCCTCCCAGCCATAATCCTCACCCTCGCTATCCGCAACTTCGAAATCGGTTTGCCTTAATTTCCGCTTGAGATGTGAACTTGGAGATAGGGGTAAGGATGATTGATCTCCATCTAGATCTACACCAACAAGGCCGCCCTAGGCAGGTTAATAGTTTAGGACAGTTGGGCATCATGAATTAACTCACACTTTGAACATCGAAAGCGAAAACCCTACTGATGCCACTCGGATTTGCCTTACTATTCAGTTTCTGAATGCCAACAAAATAGACGTCGTGTTCCATGTTGCGGTTCATGATCCAATCTCTGAAGAGAACCAGTCGGGTAGCAATCCCTTGATCCCAGGTACTAGCATTAATGGCAGGGATAAGCGTAGCACCATGCTCAAACTGCATTCTGGTGGCGCATTGGGACAAAATGACAACGCAGAGATCTCTCGTACCAGCAAGCTTCTGGAGAGTCGAAATTAAAAACTGAAGAACTTGTAGTCTTCTGGCTGAAGGGCTCGATCCTATGCATGATACGAGTCAGCCATCCTAACCAATCATGTGAAACAAAGGCACTATATTACTACCTTTCTGATTCTGCCGGGCCTCGAAGTTCTTTGGGAAAGCGTAGTTCAGTAAACTAGATAAGGTATCAATTACGATGAGGGATGTATTGCTCGGAATCACATTTGCGGTCGGCTTGCAGAGGAGGCCGATAAGATGAGCTAGAGTCGGTGTTCGGAAATGGAGCAGATTATCTGTTTGTTCCGCTATAGCAGGTGTCGTGGCGGAAGTCATTACATCGCGTAGTCTACCGGGCGATACCGGATGGAACCCGTCTGTAAGATGGGTTAATACCCGAAGGAACGCAATATGGAACCTATCTCGATCCTAGTTGCGTGCTGAATAGGAACATATGAAGGAACACGAACCAACCCAGACAACCTTCTCACCCTGGCGTAAGGCATTGGCGGCAAGTTGAATCCTACGGCAAACGTTCAGAATATACGATGAACTGTAGTGTCCTTTAGAAGGACATACTTACCCAAATGCCGTCTTCCCCGATCCTGGAGGACCCCAGATCTCTACGACTTGGCCCTTCTGTAAACCTCCAGGACGAGGTAGGGAACTGTTGCTGTCTCCAGTGACATCATTGAGGGCTTGATCGAAAGCTTGAAGACTGGTTGACACAAACCGTCGAGGGTCTGTTCCAAGGTCCTCAAGAGCCTGTGCTGCAGAAACGGTAGGCAATCGATCTGACACGAATCAGTATTAATTAATACACGACAAACTGCGAATCTCACGAGTAGAAGCCAGATCAAAGCTCGATATATCTTGACCATGAATAGATTGATAGTCCATGGCAGAGATTGAGACGTAGGAAGCAATGCATGAATTCGTTAATTCGTTCGTGTAATATTTCAAATTATGTAGTTCACCACGTCATAGTTTTGACGAAGTAGGCGGTAGGGAACACGAAGAGGTCAATTTCTGTCAGATGTTGGAGATTGGGGTTGATTTCCAATTTGGGCAGGGTTGAGCCTCATCGGTGTGGCAGCGGCAGCTTGCAGATCAGTGCTGATCATTCCTGACAACCAAGCCCTTTCCAAGCATTGACAGTACCGTAACCCCCACGTGACGCGGGGTCCCGTAACCATACCGACGAGTATCGTGCGACCTAAGCTACCCCTAATCGCCCGTGAACTCCTGAGAAGCCCTTCGCGCCAGCACTCATATTGTTGCATATAACCGAGCAATCCAATGCCAACCCCAACTTGACGATCCACCTCCTGGCCTAGGTAATATCTGCTAGCATGGCCACGAAGCGTGCTGTTGTCGTTTGGCTTTCCGTATGAGATAGATACCAAGGACTAGGACATTGTCCCAATCCACTTAGCTCCGCCGATAGCCCACGTGGTAGACACGATTAGCTCGCAGCTCGGGGAAGCTAGGGCATCAAAGAAAGAGGTAATCTATTGGAACTGGAGATATGTACTCTATGCGGCATCCGGGGTTAGCTCTATCTCGACAGCCTCTTCATCAAGAACTAGCCGTACTTGGGGTGCCGCTCGCGATTCGCAACGCGCTAAATCTTGAAGCGCGAGGAGGCCAAGAGGAGGCGCTCATCACGGTGCCTGAACGGCGTAAGTATTCCGAATGATTGCACCGCAGTTCTAGACCAGCCCCTAACAAGCCTTAGGCTACAATGGTTAGTTACCTAACCCCACGGAGAGGCTTTACTAGCGAGATAGGCGGTTTAGTTGCGGAGAATGGCCGTGACAAGTGTTTGATTACAAGCATGGAACAATCCGAGCTCCAGCAACCTTATCTATCGATCAAACTCAGGTGGTAAATCGTGAATCAATGCGTACCTGCGTCATTGAGGAGTCTGAGACGACTAGAGATACGTTACCAACCAGCAGTGAATGGAACAGGCGGCGAGCCCAATATTGTTTTATATACACCACAATACATCATGCGTAAAGCTCGCAGTATTAGCAGCTACAGGACCGGATAGAGGGGCCGTACCGACATACTGGAAATAAAGGCAGATTTTCCTAACCCGATCGCTATCGCGAGCTTCTGCATTGACGAAGCTAGTGGCCCTTCAATGCGGAGAGCCGAGGACGCCTGCTCATTGGCTCGCGTACATAGCCCTCATATTCTCATGCTATCTCTAGATCTCTAGGCAGGGGATTGCTGCAGGTACGTCTCGTGTCGGGGAAAAGTTTCAACTCGGACCGGTTCCTGGGGTCTGGGCCTGTTCATGCCAATGTCCGGGGGCCCCAGGGATTCAGCTCGCTTCGGAAACATGGAACGGCATTCCTATCGCCTGAGGTAAGCATGATATGGCGCTGAATACTTCCTAAGCTGACGATATCCGGTCATGCCGTGATCGAGGACCCTCGATAGTTATGCAGAGATAGTATTCATAGTCAGGTATGTATATTATTGCCATATGTCATAAAACAAATGCACACCTGTGTAAAATCTACGATGTATTAGAATTCACGAATTAGGGAGGATTTGGCCGATGGTTCATCTCGGCTTAATGGCTAGCGGAGCCAGGGAGAGCGTACCTCGGACGACTTCGGAACGACCGAAGGGAAAACCGGGGAACAATTCACCCGCGGGAAATCCTGGTTCGCGATCAGAAGATAGGTCCAGGGGGGTGGATGAACCCCCACTCGATGAAGAGCTAGACAAGCCTCATGCCATTGCAGCCACGGTTGGAAGAATTCCGTGAGTCTGTTTCTGGTGCCGACTCCTTCAAAGGAGCACCGTTCGCGCTATCTAATTGACGATGCATAGGAATAGCACCCGTATGGTTGCTCTAAATACCAACTAATACGCAGATATATGACTTACCTAAGCAAGGAGGATATTAGTTTTAGATTCTATTCAGACACAGTGTGTCGGATACGACCTACCTGACTCGTAGTTTACTCGGCGTCTCGTACATAGAGTAGCAGCGCTCAACAAGGTCGAGAACCAGCCTCATACTACGTAGTAGTTTTAAGGCCCGACTCAAACATCAGAGTATGGCCCGATCGACAGGAAGCTCGTTCGGTCGTTGATACACCTTGCTTGCCAAGGCTTCGCTGGACCCTATGTGCGTTTGTTGGCATTTACTTTATTTTTATTCTAGAATGTGTTCTGGAATCTTTAGTAGATATTGAGGTGCGGAGAAGTGCAACTTGTAATTGTGAAAAAGAGGTGGAATACCTGTTGCTCGATGCTACGTAGCCGGACATGAAATTATCATGAGCCTCTTGTATGGGCATTGGCATTTCTATACTGTCATGCAGTAAGTAAGCCGACTGCATAGGTACTGGCCAGATTATTATTTCGCTGACCTGCAGAGAACATAGCGTCGCCTCTATTGTTGGTAGTTATTACTGTAACTATCACATGAGCCGGTGTACTCGGGGAATTTTGTGCTAACCGAGTCGTACCGTTCGCTTGATTGTTAGAGTCATTTATTAAAAGCCTCTAGTTTTGTTATGTTTGCTATGTAAACACTCTTTATATGAGGCATGTTAGTTCGTCGTGACAGTTGCCCCAGATTCTAAATTGACTTGGCAATTAATAAGGCTCGTTTGCGCAATTGTGACGGCCAAAGAGGTGCTTCCCTCGGTATGCCGTTTTAGGAAAATGAGGACATTGTCTAGACTCTGTAGCCCTAAGCCTAACGAGGTAGTACAATCTCATCGGTTTATCTATCAGTGGACCCTGAGACCCCGGATCAGTGGAAAGTCTAAGTGTTATCTTTGTGGGGAAGTTCATGTAGCGGATTCCGTTGAACTCTCCCTGTATCTCGGCGCTTTACACTTGTACATACACTGAAGTTGCTGTTCTGGTTGTCTGGGTCCGTGGCCTTTCGTATTCTCGTAGCTCATTTCAAGTGTCCCGCAGAACCTTAGGGCCTATGTAGGGTCTGAGACTCGACGCTGGACCATTAGTTTTGAGAGTTGAGGCTACATTCCTTATTCTTTAGGACAAGGTGGGTTGGTTCCGAGGGCGATCCCGCCTTTCCCCGGACTTGTTCCCCTATATATTATTAGGTAGCTAGCTAGACAGCTAGAGAACTGATGGTTTGTTGATAGCATTTCCGGGAACGGCCAAAACCCTCGAGCTAGGATTTGCCCAGCATTGGCAGTCTTGTCAGTGCAATGGATTGCCTTGGTGTTGGATGAGGAGACTTCATTACAGTACAGGCCAGTTGTTACAAACAAATTGGACGAGGTGACATCAAGTGACAGTTAAACGCGAATCTGCAAGGCCAAGAACTATTTGGACTCGAACACCTGCAGCCCTTTGCTCTTAACAGGCACAAGGCACCCAATTATAGGTTGTACTGTATGTACGGATAATCCTACGCTCTCTGACTTACTCTACGCATTGTACAAGTACATTCACAATGTGCTGATGTAGGATTGATTCACAAGTACATGTACACGACCAACTTGTTTAAGCCTTACTGTCTTTCCGCTTTTCGAAAAGACCCCCACGTTTTAAAAAGACCTTGGCATTGCCTGGGCTTTCGGTAAAGGGGTACGGGGCTTTGCACATCATTGCATCAATGTTCTGCTCCTTACCGAAGAATTCCGCACAAAAGGCACCCTTTTCTTGTCAAAATCTCTGTACTGCGTACATAGTACTCACCGAGGCTTGGGTATTCTTGGCCGCGTGTTGGCATTGATGTCAGTTGTCGTCAGCACGTGTGTTAGACCTTATCGTCATCACCCCTTCAAAGCATGTGCTAAACTGGGATCTAGCGGTATCAAGGCCAGGGCGGCTTCTGATAAGTCAAGTCACACTACTTCGTTCTCACTACTGGTCTTGTTGGGAATATTGGTCTTATGAGATAGTACGTAGTGTGCATAGCTGATAAGAAACCAGGCCAGCCGGGGAAGAGCAATATCTAGAAAAGTCACCTTGGATCGCACTGTCATCGTATGGTATGTTATAGAATACGCGTGTAGATGGTGCTAGGTTAGAGAAATGGCCTGCGGGGAGAGATTGTAGGGGTATGATAGGTTCAGCAGTCCAACCGTGGCGACTTACCCCAGGTTTAAAACGAGTCAGGAACCCAGACGAGGGGGGAATATGCGAAGATCACACCAGAGTCGTCTTTCATTCTGTCTTTCTCACTTGACCATCGGTTGATCTTCAAGTTGTGTAATGCTATCATCCAGTTTTAGCTAAGTTGCTTGGTTGCTCTCTGTGTTTTCTTATGTCAGCATAGATAATTGTATTCCGTTTAGAATTCTAGTGCGCTCTACGGTCCACTTATCGGACTCCATCTGCCCCATCGTCTTCTGGAGTTTTGAGTGTGTACTGCCGACTCGACGATGGCAGAATGGTCCCTTATCTACCACGTACTAAAAAAGCACGTCCTTGAGTGTGGCCGAGCTCGGCCCCACGTTCTCCATAGCTTTTATCGTGGGCCTTTGTGATCATATTTTTTCTCCCTTTATTGCCCTTCCCACCTCCGGACGAGGCGGCATGAGGCGTCATTTTGAGTGGCTCTGACTTGAAAGGCAGATAAGCAAAAACAGGTTAAGTGAAGCTTCACCTGATGTCAGTCCCGTAGACCGGGTATCTGTTTTATTTGCTTTTCATAAACCCGAGGCAGTATTCAGCGCGCGAGAGCGTCGTGAAAGAAGTTAGTCGCGGCCGTACAGCCGCCTTATTATCCCCACACATCTCGGTCGTACTATGCCACTACCCGGACCATCCAGGTGGGTGACTTACATGAAGCTAGTGAGATGAAGATGAATAGTATGAGCTTGGTACGATGCTCTACTGATCCATTCAGATGGAATTTTGCGTGCGGTTTATGCGCTTATGTGAACTAGTCTTAATAATGCAAACCCGTGTCCTTTCTCTTCGGGACCCTAAGAGGGCTGAGAGTGACAGGTGCTCAGGGTCTCGAGATTGGCAAAGCAATATGTAGGAGAATAAGATAAAGAGAAACCAGGATTGTGCCCATTATTGTTCTCATTATCTCGATACCTTCAGCCACGGACCACACTGCTGGAAGTACCAACAGAAAGAAAGTAATGGTGGAATGGAAGGGAGAGGAAAGAAGAACATGTTAGTCTTTACTAGTTTCACCCCCGTGCCTTAGAAGTCCTAGCTGTAGGCTGTCTGGGTTCCTGTTTTTTCTTCTTCCACCCTTAAAAGCCGAGCCCCAATGACGAAGAGTCCTAACCACATGCTCACATCAATCCTCTGACCTTGACACGCGGAATAATCTCACCCACCATCTTTTTCTCCATACACCCCATACTATGAGAGACGGGCAGAACACTACGGTAGGGAGCGTAAGATAGCCTATGGTTAGAGTATTTGCAGCTGGTCCAGACCGTCCAGAGGCTAAGGAAATCACAATTTCAAATCCGATACCAAGCAACCAGCCAAAAAGTAGTACATTGACAACTGACTCTTCAAAAAGAAAACTATTTTTTTTCTTACCTGTGCAAATCATTTCCAGTACGAAGTACATACATCGTCAGCTACAAGGTACAAGGTACTAGGTACTGTAGGCTCAGCGGCCTCCACGTTTCCCCCTTCTCCCCCTTCCCCAATAAGGTACCTCAGTACGTACCTACCCAAGGGGGGGCCCCTTCAGGACTGCCCAACCAGTCAACCAACTAAGGCCAACCCACCAACCAGAACGCACAGGTGCGCCTCCTTCAGACTGGAGCGTTCAGGGTTCCTACTCCCCCAGGCCATTTTCGTCCATCTACTGGATCCCCCCACACTAGGGATTTCTGTAAGGCAGGGCCCCGGAGGGGTGAATGGTGAATGTCACAAGTCTCCAGGTACCTACATTACACTGTACCGTACAGTACAGTACAAGCTGGAGCCCGCCCCAGTCCACCGCCCCAGTGTAGCACGTTTTGGCACCTCGCAACTTTTCCGACCCGCCCGCACTCACTGTTCATTTAAAATCATACCAGTGCCCCCATCCCCCCAAACGGCTTTCCTTTCGAAATTCTACCGCACCAGTATCAACACCTGTGACCGTTCCCGGCTCTCGACTAAAAGCCCGCTAACACCCTCATTGTACGGCTTCGAGACAAGATCACCAACAACAGCAGCACTTTAGCAAATAACTAGGAGCGTCGAAGTAGGAGAAACTAAATCTACGACGAACTGGCCTTCTGCGTGAACTACTCGCCGTTATCTTCCCTGAGAAATTGTTCTAGCGAGGAAAAGGCGGTGCCCACTTGGCTGGCGATCACATGCAACGCTCACAGTCGGCGGTGGATTTTTCCAATCTACTGAATCCCGAATCTACCTCGACGACCACCAACGACAGTAACAGTAACCCGGGTGCTGCACGTATATTGAACCCGGAAGAGGACGTCGATATGGCTACCGTTACCGTCATCCGGCCCAACGGCCCTCTCCCCGGTGGCCAACCCGCCGAAAACACCAACGAATTGCCACGGCCGTATAAGTGCCCTCTCTGTGATAAGGCCTTCCACCGACTGGAGCATCAGACCAGGCATATCAGGACTCACACTGGCGAAAAGCCGCATGCTTGCCAGTATCCCGGCTGCAGCAAGAAGTTCTCCCGCTCAGACGAACTTACCCGTCATTCAAGAATACACAACAACCCCAACTCGAGGAGAGGGAACAAGGCTGGACAAGCTACGCATCACGGAATGGGCCACGCGTTGACGCCAGACTCCATGATGCCTCCCCCCTCTAACCCGAGGTCTATCAAGTCGGCGCCCAACTCTACGCTCGTCTCGCCTAACGTGTCGCCGCCTCACTCATATTCCTCGTACGCTATGCCGCATCCAGGGCCATTGCACCATTATAGCCGGAACATGAGCAGCAACAGCCCGCATGCTAGCCACAGCATGGATATCGGCATCTTGGCTAACGCCACGAACCAGCTTGAGCGAGAGAATTTGGGAGTTCACCACCACTCAGCAAGACCTCATCCATATTATTCTAACACCCTGCACAACTCGCGAGGTCACCTCCCTTCGCTCTCTGCCTACCATATGTCGAGGTCTCATTCTAATGACGAACACGATGATCACTATTCTCATGCGCTGCGCCATGTTAAGCGGTCAAGACCAAATTCGCCCAACTCCACCGCACCTTCATCACCAACTTTCTCCCATGATTCCCTATCTCCCACACCGGATCATACACCCCTAGCCACGCCGGCTCATTCACCCCGCCTTCGACCCTACGCGGGTATTGAGCTACCGACTCTACGCAATCTTACCTTGGGACACACTCCGGCATTAGCACCGATGGAGCCGCATCTTGAGGGATCGGCTTATACGCCCACATCGCAACCGAACAGCAACGGCCCTCGACCTAGTGGGTTGTCTCTTACAGACATCATCAGCCGACCAGACAGCAGCAGAAAACTCCCTGTTCCCCAGGTACCAAAGGTCGCAGTTCACGATCTTTTGTCAAATGACGGTTACAACACCAGCGGCCGTAGCTCAGCAAGCGGTAGTTTGGCTGGTGGTGACCTCATGGATCGGATGTAGGGCCACGAACTCTGCTCCCACTCTTACATCTCCAGCAACACGAATTACGACTTTAATTATAGAGGCTCACATAGATAAGAGGCGGCGTTTCAAAGGCGACATTTTTGAGAGTCGCCATCCCGATTCTTTAATAAGACTACTAATAGGTTGTCTACCAAACGATACACAACGATGGGATGGCTGGATTGTACTCGGGGGCGCCATGTTTTCTGGCGGATTCATGAACCTATAGACTTGAGACCCTCATCGGCGGCTAGATCTCGTGTTATAAGCGGGTTTTTGGGACGAAGTTTCTCTACTCCACGGTTTCCGTTGATCGAACAGAATCGTCAGGAAAAGGACAGCGGCGGCAACATTATATTTTTCCTATTTGTTTCTTATATTTCCTCTCAGTTCCACTCACAGCGTTGGCATATCCGGGGTTGGTTTCGTTCCTCATAGACGGTGGAATGGGCGAGTACAGCGGGATACGGGTTTGCGCATTATGAAGCTTAGCCGGGGATTGGCAGTCAAAAACCTGAACGAGCTATCTACTTCCTCTCTTCTCATCTACAAGTGTTAAGGGGTTTCAAAGGGAATATTCGTTGAGTGTGCACGTTTTGCCCAATCTCGGGCCAATATCTTGGTACGGGCTTGGCGGTTCTCTGGTCAAAAGACAGGCGACTTGTTCACAATATTGGTATTCGATAATGGTAAATGACAAAGCACAGACAAATGAAATCTGGTCAAGGTCTCCGACCCCCTAGGCAATCAAGCTCTCACACAAGTCGAGACTCTTCGAAAGGCCTTGATATGCTCATCGTGACAAATCCCCAGACTTCGGGTTCAAAAAATTCGCCGTGTTGCTTCGTCCCGCATCTCTCGACCCCAGATTAAGGGGGGAACTGGTAACCCAATGTATTCACATCCTCTGATACCCCAGACCTAAAAAAGGCATTCAGATTTCAATGTTTCTCTAGACGCCGTCGAGCTAGCCTCATGAAACTATTCCTCATGCCTGAGTAGCACTAGTAGGAAGCACCTATATCTATTCTAAGAGAGAGATACCGACTCGGTGACTAATAGTCCCTAGTCACCTACTTGCTGCCCGAGTGGCAGATTACTACGCACAGTAAATCCCCCTGTAGTGTCATTGGACACCCCGCACACCGCATGCGAATGAGGTACCTAGAACGGGACTTGAAAACATGGAGAAATTAAGGGAGAGCCTGAGGAGTGGTTTCGGTTCGGAGCGGGCTACTGGAGCCTTGCCAAGGGGGCCCCCCTTTCTCCAGACCACTCGCCTCCACGGTACAGGGGCGGACAGGGCCTTATGTAAAACTTCCCAGATGGATTTCTCGTACATGTCGTAGTAATATTCTATATGAAAAAAAGGGCACCCGCATACGATAAGTAACACACCGAAAAAAAAAAAAGAAGCAAAATTTTTGTTCTCTTTCGTTCCTTTTGCCCACTAGTAGTTAATATTCGCGCTCACCGCCTACCAAGACTACGGGCAAAGGAGAATCAAGTCGCGACGATGGAACATGAATAATATGAGAGAGAGAGAGAATAAAAAGCCGCCCCCACATTGAACCACAAGGTTCCCCGTCTGGCTGGACCCTTCTTCTTCCTCTTCTTCTTCTCTCAAGTGAGCCACTTTCTTCTTTAGCAATGACACCTATCTCGATACAGATTGGGTGCCTTGGTGGTGGTACGAAAAATGACAAGCAGGTGGAAGCAAGCATCAAGCACGACGGCGGGCGGCGCGTCAGCCATCAGCCCTGCGAAAAGCAAAGTGAGAAGAAAAAAATAATAATTTACTACCGGACGTCCCCGATTGCGCCGTTGGACCTATCCTTGGGGGGTTGCGCTGAAAGAAGCGGTGGGAAGAGGAGGAGGAGGCATCAATCTCCTCTATGCAACCTACCAAGCGGTAGATGCGCAGCTCCAATGAGAGTGACTGTCACGACAGAAAAAAAAAAAACTCGTAGGTATGTAAGCAGCGTAGCCTCTTCCTGCGTCTCCCTGCCTACCGTAAGTAGCGAGATAGGATAGGATAGGAGGGGGAGCGCAGCGTCTTTTGGGGGTTTCGTCTAACGTGCTCAGCCTCGATCCTAAGGCGACCTTGAAAAGGGGTGTGGGGGAAATAATTACCCTTCTTTCGTTTTCCGCTGACGTGATACCTGGTACACTTGGGAGGAATTTCCGTCCTATGGTAGGCAGGAGCCCGTCTTACATGCTTGGGCGCATTACCATGCTGAGACTCCGTACATAGTAGGTAACCAGCTGGTACGGCTGAATGCAACTTGGGGGTGGGTACCTGTTGATCGTGAGGTAATACTGAACCTCGCAGAATGTGTTTCTTTCAGCAGCAAGGCGAAATTATGACGTGAGAACGGGGCAACGCACATACTCTTACTACATAATGTCTGGGTGAGCTCTAGAACGTGGTGGGATACTTTTTTTCATGTGAAGATAGACGAACAGACGTAAGGGGGGGTGTGTGAGCTCGCGCTCATACAGTAGTAGTATGTCACTACGAATGACTGAACCCCAGACTTTTCTTCCTATTACGCGTACAAGAACTCTGAAATCTTGCGGGGCTCCGGATTTGTCATTGTAGACTAAACCCCAAGGCTACCACGATTCAACGTACGGAATCTAAACTTAGAAATCATCCCTTGGCTGGATGGCAGTCCTTCTAACAACCCCAACTCTTTTTTCTCAAGCCTTGGCTTCGCTTGTGAAGCGCTTTCGAGACCCAATAGATGAGAGGTCTATTCCGGCCATTTATAGGGGTGGCACAGGACGGACTTACCTAAGGGTAGCCGGGTTGATGATTGGACCATTTGAATCAAGTTGAGTTGTTGCCAGCCTCAGGGGGGCCAATCTAATAACTAGAAGCCTTTTCAATCTCGTCTCGTGTTTGCCTTCCTAATGCATGTTTTGTATGGGGGTTGCTTCGGGGTCCTAACAAGACCTTCTTAGCCCCAACGAGGACCTCCCATGCAAGACGGACGATTACAGGAGACGGGATTCGATACGTGCGAAGGAAGGGATCCCGCTGCAGGCTTCACATTGCACGAGACTTGGCCGCCTGTCGTCGAACCTCCCTCCCCCCCCGCGAGCAAGGTCTTTCTAGGTACATAGGCGGAGGCCGATCAGCTGATTTATAGTTAGGTTGCCTGATGATCGTGAGAGTGAATTCGCGCGCGCCAGTTGGTCCCGCCAAACCGGTTACCGCGTTCCCCAGAGGAAGTCGGAAAATCAACGGGTAATGCGGGAAACATGTGAAAACGCGAATCGCGAATCGGATCAAACATAATCGACCGGCCGCGTTCCCCGTCGACGGTCTTCGAGGGGTTAAATTTTTGGGCAACGAAATGTCGTCCGTTCCTAGGGTTACAATTACAACAGTGTCGCGAGCCTTGTACTCAACGTCTTCTTCACCGCAACTTCTGCGGAAGCGAGAAAATACAGTATGGTACGGTATGTAAGTATGCTGAACGAACAGAGTCTAGAAGTCGTACTCTTGCGCAATCCGGCCTGCTGATTGATTGACTGAACGAACGAACGATGGGCTAGGTAAGATGCACTACCCAATCCGGCTCTGGGGCTGAGACCACGGCCGCCAAGAACCCTCTCGGGAGTATGACGACTAGGTACGATACTGTACGTGATAAACGCCCGCTCTCTGTTGTGCGGAGAGTAATGTGGGGTGTAGCCTTAGGAATCCTTGCTGATTGACCTGCCTGATAATTATTAAATTGTTATTACTCTGAAACTCGGGCTGGCATATGCTTGAGTACTCCATAAGCTTGCGCCTCGTAAGCTGTTGGTGTTGGAACTTGCTCAAAGTCGAGCTATTGTCCTCCTGATTCGATAAAGTGGGCGACAATTTCTTATTGATCCAGGTAACCCCGGCGGCCCGGCCCCCTTCGAGTTCAAGTGTGTGTTGAAGCTCATCAGAGTCGCTCGTGGTTCCATTGGACGTCAGACGGACCGCCGTAGCCATGTGTTACAGCGTCCTAATAATGGAATTCCAAATGCGCCCCCCTTTCGTTCCGCACGCCCAATAGCATGACCATATAAGTTACCAGCAAGTAGGCGTGGGGTGAAGCAGATCCTTGTATTGGTTAACCAGCCAAACCGACGCAGTGACTGAGACATGCTGGTGGAATCGCGATCTACTGTGTAAGAGGGCGCTTCGCATGAGCGTGTACGAAGAGAGCCAGCCGGAATAGGGATGGTCATATGCCACGCGTCAATAATGATTGTGTGCATTTCCACATACGGTGGTCCACGTTCGTGGTAAGCCACCGGGCAATTTCTTGGAATGGCCTCTCATGTCTTGGAATATACGTGTTTGGTGTGGGATGTGAACTCCGGTTTGACTAGTTGCAATCGTCATCGTCAGTACAGTCGACGCCTCGGGAATAAAAGGAGATATGCGTGTAATGTTACTAGTAACTATTACAGGGTTCAGGAGGGAAACTTGGCAAGATCATTCATTCATGTGTTCCGTTACACGTATAGTCTTAGACTCCATGTCTTACCTGCCGGTACTAATGACTCCTGGTACTTAAGCAGCAGGTACTAGTCTCTGTAGGTACCTACTTATTCATCCACGGGGCGATGGGGCGACGGGTTACGGGCTACAGGGGGCGGGCGACGGGGGCGTGGGGGTTTGTTCGACCAGACTATTCCACTCCACGGGGTCAAATCCCTGTTATATGTACCCCAACTCCCCACACTTGAGTTCGTACGGAGTACTAAGCCAGGGACATCTACCGATATTTCCCCATTCCCATGACGGTGACACCATCACTTAAAGAAGAAAAGGGGGGATCACATGTACCTGCCACTCTCTCGGTGTGCAAAGAACCGATCATAGCTGGAGCACTATTTCGTGCCTTTTAAGCTACACATGTGCGCTATTGAAGCGGCATAAGTGGCTACACTAGGAGACATGGTCTTCAGAAGACGACAGCCTCCAACTCGAACAACATAGAAGTCATATCAAAAGAACCCCCAGTCGGCATTTTCGGACGAACGCCCCGGACGCCCCGGATCGCCAGACTTCAGACTCTGATAATCATCGACGCTGGGATCTATCGTAGTCCGCTCTCATTATTGTCAGTGCTCGCAGGGTCTGATCCTATTGGTGCCCAAAATTGTGGCGTATGCAAGAGTATTATTGTCTTACTGAGACGAGCATCTCTCTATGCCCCCCTTGCTAGACACGAACGAGGCCCAGAATTCTATAATGATACCAAAAATACAGAAACGGGCCGCGTGCGTCGCAACTTTTATGTATGAGATAGATTGGCGAGATGACGGAGTCGCAAAGGATCTGGACTAGCGAGTCACCTCGCAGATCCTCCTTAGTCTGACGATTTCTCCAGAAGGTTGATGCTATTTCTGGCTCTGGCTCTGGCTCGGAGCTCGCCTGGCTACCACCACCGTCCTGTTGAGTGTATTATGTCACAACTTATCGGCGACATGTGTCCCAGGGATGTCGACGCAATTCATCCTATCTCAAATCTCAATACTACACAAGCGAATGGGGGTCGATTGGGGGGCGAAGATCTCGGCTAGTCTATTGACGACTTGTGGGGGAAATCTGCGCCTTATCAATGGTTATTCACCGACTCGATATATTAATGTTTGATTGACTGTGCATCCCGGGAGAGGGCCTTGCTGCTACCCCTACATGCAGTCGGCACACGATACGATGCCCCAATATCGGAGGCGGAGCCAAGCCATGAGAAAGAAGCAGGTCCAAACCAACATGAGGGGAAATAGATGCGCAAGCTTGAGATCTGCTGCCAACGACACTACCATACCATCAGGTACTCAACTCCGAGTGCCAGGTATAGGCTATGGGGGGATCTTGTTCTCGGAACGACGAAGCGAGATTGCTCGAGTTGACGCGGTGCATGCCATTCCTCTAAAGCCTAGAGCTCCTATCGGAATAGAGAAACTCGCGCATACCTCCTCGACCCAGGATGTATGTTATTTCGGTACTCGTCACCGTCACCGTCGTTTGTCATCATTCTAGTGAATGGTATCGGCTTGACTAGCCAGGAGCAACGTCTCGAGAACAGACAGCTATTGAGTCTAGTCCTTTGATATCGCATCAGGCAGAGCCAGGAGATCCCCGTCCAACTATCGTAACAGCTGGGACTAAATAGAGACATCCTCCGCGGCTAGACATGTTAACGCAACGATCATGTCGCCATTTCCCTTCGTCATTGGCCAATCTCCCCGAGTCAACAAAGACTATAGCCATCGACATGCACACTAGTACGCTAACTACAGAGCATAAACTGTCCAGGCGCGCGAATAGATCAACTCCTTCGTTGCTAATGATCCTCCGGAGCCTTGCTCTTTACCCGCAAATCCACTTCACCATTATACCAGATCATGTCCTTATCGGCGCCAAGTCTATTTTAGTAATCTACGACAGTGAGCGAAGGGCTAGAGCGACGACCGATCCTTGGCTCTATTCCTGATCCAGGAATTACTAGAGCTTGATGACATCAACATTCGTAAGGGGCAGCCTTGTTGTCTAGCCAAGATCTTCGATGTAGGGGGAAAATGCCCGCCGGCAATCAATGAGATCCTGCAGGTAGAATTGGTTCGGAACAGGTACAGTTAAAGGACATCCCAGGTAGCTCAGCTTGGCTGCATGAACTGGAATCTGGATCGACGCGAACCATACCGAACATCACCCTACAAGGGCAGCTTCCATTTTTGTCTTCCGGGTAGATGCACCGGAACTGAGGGAAAGGTAGCGGGCTCATTGTCCTTTGCTTAGTGGGAATCAGGCAAGACGAAGCCGTTCTCATCTAAAGAGTTGAGAGCTAACTTCACCAACATCACTCATCGGCTTCACATGCCAGAAGCTCTGATAAATGGCCTAATCCGTCGCCCTGCATTCGGTCAATGCAGAAGATCATGACTTTCAGATTACCTACTTTGCCTCCTTACTTCCTCGCCCACACAACTCTGCTGCATCTCAGCTGCAAGGCGTCTAGGTATGCCAATATACGTAGGCAGGCGTAAACCAATGCGCGGCCGCGGCTTTGATGGTGTGGATATGGCAATACGCCCGACCCCCAGGTCAAGACTTTCTCTCGGCGAGCCGCAATCTATCTCACATGCTGGCCCTGAGACAACAAGCCTACCAGAACCTATTTCCGCTACGGCTGATTCGGACTTCGTCGAGGATTCCTGAGGGGAAGCCTGTCGACGTGGTATTCGTCCTTTCTCCTCGTCCTGTACGTTGGGTTACCGCTCACGGTCGCCACCGGATGTTCATGTATATAATTTTTCGGTCTCCCTCTGCCGTGTAACCTTCGCGATGTTGCGTCCCGTCAATCCTTCAATTCAAAGCTCGAGCAATCCGTCAAGGGGGCCGACATTCCCCGCTGGCGGACGATGGGAGGAATAACCCGGGATCCCAACGAGCAACCTACAATACCTTCTACTCGCGGAGAGGGATACTCGCGACTCCGATGCCTTCCCAGCTATCACGGCCATTAAGGACTCCAAGGCCGGTACGCGTCAACTTGCAGCTCGATATCTGTGCGTGGCAACTTCACACGGGAGCACTCTTCCATCTCGGCGACCGGAGTGCTGGGTCGCATGGAGTGCGCGACCCCCATGCAAAGCTATATTTGATCTCGGCTCGCACCGAATGTGGCGCTAGCTAGGACGCCAATCCCGTGCTGCGATCGTCGCCCTTCGCGTGTTGACCGTGCCCTGCCCGTCGCAGTCGAGACTATGTAGGTATGTCCACCGAACGCTCTTTTCTCTTGGCATAGCGAAGAATGACGCTGCGCCACAGCTGGAAAGCCGGTCCGATGGGAAAGCTCGAAGGACTTGCTCGCGTTGGCCCGCGACAGCTGCGCTCCTGGAATCTTGCCTAGGTTCTATCAGCGACGGTGAGCACGGATCTTCTCTGCAGAATCTCGCAGCGGTTCGTTTCTAGGTAGGTACTATGTCTGGCTCTCTCCAGGGACAGCCATAGGGTTTCATCTGCCTTATAAACTGCCATATGAATTTGAATTGCCGGCAATCATGCATGACCTCAACACGAGGCAAGGGGCCGCAAAGGTCGCGGCCGGCACCGACGGCCTCCACTGGGCGAACGCAGACGTAGCGGCAGTGCTTTGGCAGACATTCCAAATAAACACCATGGCGGGATATCGGGACCGAAAATTATCTGCGTCACTCAAACTTCATGGCGCTGGGAGGCTGTCTAGATGAATTACTGTACCGTGCGAACAATGATGGCCTCGATGTAGTCGATACAGACTTGAGATATTAGCGACATCAACCATCTTCAACGTAGGGTCTTGTGGAAGGCTTCGCTATAATTCAGGTTCAGCAGCATGCGCTACTAAACTGAGAAGCCATCCAGGCAACGGGACTTGAGGTAGGTACGTAGGCAGGCCAGCTCGAGGATACTGGCCGATGGCTACGCTGGAGAACAGCTGCAGCCAAGACAATCAGGACACTACATCACATTGCTAATATATCTAGTCTGTTCATTTCCATTCGTTATTCCCATTTACCCCTTAATGTCGAACCTCAGGGCTTGTAGCCTAGTTCCTACTTATGTCGTAGGCCATTATGGCAGTTTCCGACTCGGTAACCAAGGTAAGCTCAGAAGCTCTGTGGGTTCAAAGGGAAACCTCGAGTTAGTATATATGTCCATTATTGGTAATATTCCAGACAAGGAGCAGTGTACGTGTATCTGGGTATGTGGGAGTGCCTATCGCAAGTAAGATATAGAGAGAGCAGGTTCAACCATACCTTAGGTAGGTAGGCACGTATTTATACCTGAGAACTACAAGAGGAAATCCAAAGGCATATAGTACTAAGATATATGAATAGTTACTACCCCTGAGCCCGTCTTACCCGGGTTATTATGTGATGAGCTTAAGTCAACTTAGATCGAGGCAAAGACTTATAGCTTATATTTTCCTATTGAGGGAGAATTGCAATACTATAGAGAGGAGATGGAGGAATAGGAGTTTCGAATGTTGCACTTTCGTAACTGCGACTGGTGATATAGGTGCTCATTGTTTGGTTGATGGCGGCTGGTTCACATTCATTATCGACTTAGCTATGTCTCGAGGAGAGGAAGTAATTGTCTAATTCTTATAAACTGCGCCATCACTACCTCAAATGAATGAATGCGTACTTAATCTTCGTCTACATAGCAGATTTCAGATACATATGTTCATGGCCGATGAGCTTTGTGACGCCCTGCTGAATTTGCTAAGAGCTTAGTTCATAATAGATATTCGTTTGATATTCCTGCTTCTTCTCCTTGTCAACTCTTCGCTTACGAAGTCCCCTGTGACAGTGCCAGTCCCTTGGTAATATTGCTGTCATCCGGGGAATATTAATAAAGCAAGCAATGAACAAGACGACATGTACGAGGGAGAGGGAAATGGGGAAAAGTAAACAAAAGCTCACCCTGGAGTCGAACTAGGAACTTCCTGATTGCTAGGCGAGCTAGCGGCCATTTACTCTATTGTGGCTGAACACCCCGTGACAAACCTGAAAGTGCCTCCCGCCATTCGCATATATTAGATATTTCACGGCGAGGGAAATGGTTGCGCCACGTTTTCCCGGCACGACAACTGCTGAGGATGTCTCTATAGGAAATACTTGAAGAGTTAACGCTATTCCTATTTCAAGCCCTAGGGACCCAAAATATTATCACTCTTTAACTCACGATGCGTTCTAGGCAGGCGTATTGTTACGTCCCTGAAGAACAGCCGAATATGCTTCTTGCTTCAGCTGTTGGATAAAGATCCTCAGGAGAATAATACATGATAGACACTGCGAATACCGCTTCATGTGGGCTAATGGGTCTTACATTTACAGTAGAACAAGTACGGGATATAGCTTATAGTAACATAGACTGATGTCGGAGTGGGATTCCTATAAGCTGGGGGGATTAACTATGAAGTATGAAAGGGTCTTTGATTTAAATGTATTAATATGTTGGTAGAATGTCCATGATATTATAAGTAAATACGTGTATCAGGTTTCTTGGTCTGTCCCGCTCACTAACACCGTCACGATAGATGTTGTTTCGATATACACCTGACCCTGCCATTCCGAGTTGCTCTGCCAGAAATCTAATGTGTCATCCCCAAGTTTTCTATGCTTTTCTATTGAGACGGCCCACCTCGAGTTGGTAGCCTATTCAAACCGATCCTTTAAAAGGGGCTGCGGCATCATTATGTCTTAGTGGGCAGCTTCACCTTCGCTCCCGCCTCCTAATTCCGGACTCGTGGGGCTCTGAGGGCTCTGAGGGCCCTTAGGACTCTTCCCTCTCTTCCCAGCCCCCTTTCCTACAATTTTTTCAGTCCAATTCCAGCCCGGACTAGTAGCTCTCGAAGGATCACCATCCCGGTGCTCCTGTGAGGCCTGGGCCTTGTAGTTTCTACCATAAGCCATTTCCATATCTATTTCGCTATCATCTCCACTATCAGCGAAGTCTCGATCACTCCAGCTTTCAGAGTCAACTCTTTCATACGAGGGACGGGGTGGCGATTCTTTTGAGCTATGGGGAGCTGATTTCCTCTCTCGGACAAGAGATGGTAGGTCTGGAACTGAATCTATTGCTTCAAGAGCCTCACTAGCGGTGTGTTTGTGAGTCCTCGCACCGTCGTCTGAATTTTTGCCTTTTCGTGGTTCAGTATCTTCCTGTGTATTCGTCTCGGCACCGGTTTCGTCGGGCGCTTGATGCATCGACTTTGCACGGTCAACGTTTTGCTCAGCCTCATCTCGCGTGCGAGCGGCAGCACTGTCGCTAAAATGGGCGTCGGTCAGGTGTTTCACAACAGGCCAACCAAAAGCGTTGGCGAATTGGCGACGCACGATGATGTTGTTGTGTGCATCTGGCTCTAGTTTAACTAGGACTTTCCGCCAACTTAAATCGCGATGGTATGCTCTCGCAATCTTTTCCTCAACCTTCATGTTAGAACTGTCGATGACGTCGTGTATGTCTCTGTTAGGATCCGTATGCGCATGGTCATCGTAGTCGCGAGTTGAGAGACCAGAGTCTGCATGCGTGAAAGCCGGATCTGAACAAGATGCCTTCCCATTTTCTTCCTTTGGGGATGAGGCGCCAGGGCTATTTGATTTATGTCGGAAGGTGAGCGATCTAGTCGTACGCTTCTTGAGGGGTGGCGGTGGGATATCGGACGGATGGTAGACTCGATCGTGAAATATGGTTCGTGGACGCCTTGAAGGATCGATGAGATATTCCACCGTCGGCAATTTAGGATTAAGAAGATCACCTGCGGACTCAAAGAATGTCGTTCTTGGAGGAGCAGATACTTCATGTGTTGGGTCTTCGCTGAGCTCGTGGCCGGAAGATACCTTCGACCTGCTTGACGATTCTGAGTCTGCTCCCGCGTCTACCTTTAAGGTCTGGCTGCGCTGATAAATCCTGCTCTCCCGAGGAGATGGGGGAGGCGTTTTTCGGGCTGCGGGTTTGGACGACTCGCTGGATCTGAAGAAATTGAAAAATCCAGAGAATGGAAAGTCATTATTCGTTTGTGAGTTTTGATTCAAGGTTCCTGTATCCGAGAGAGGAGTTGCTAGATTTAGACTGCGTCTGTCGTCCTCTAAAGTTGCGTTGGTGGGCGGTTGAGGCACTTCGTGAGAATCGCCATGTGAAGCATCAACCTCAGACTCGGCGCCGGAGGGTGTCAAGGACGGCGCGTCTTCATCCGTGGGCGACCAAAGGGCCCTTCGTGACGACACGTTAGCACCGGTTAATTCTGCCCATCCGAATCCAACCATTGTTTCAACTAAGCCAGCCTCCCGCCGAGCCTTTTCAACACGGCCAAGGCCTTGCCAGTCTAGAAATAATAGGCAGCTTGTACGCAGCGGCACAATCCCATCGTTTACTACATTGGAATAGAGTGTTCGGTTGCGAAACTTTTTCAAAGCGGTGTGCGCTGGACCGGTGGGTAGAATGCGCAAAAGGGGTTTCGACTCTGGCTGCACCTCTCCTATCACCTTCTTGTGAGCGCTCTCCCCTAGTGTACCAACTATTGCGCCCCAACCGCTTCTGGCGAGAGTCGGTGCCCGCCATGTAAGACCGAGATCTTGCCCAGTTCTCCCGACGAGGCCAAAGTCGAGGGCAAACTTGACATATAGCGGATTCTCATTGCTAAGGCCTAACAATGGGGATGCAAGCGCGATGAAATTGATCGGCCGGATCAAGTCAAAGAAACGAGGCGAGTGCTTCTGGATGTACGCGATGGCATATACTTGAACGACGCCGCCTAGGGAATGTCCGACGAAGCTGATACTGGTAATCTTGAATTCGCTATCACCTTCATGATGCTGGCCCTTGTGTATAGTGCTGTGTTTATGTGCGGGTTTCCCTGTCGCATTGTCGTTCCCATCGCCGTTCTTGAAAGTGTTGGCAATGCCCTCGTTCGCTGCCCTCTTTATAGACGGTAGAAAAGGTTGGTCCGGATATGTCATGGACAGCACCCAACGAGCTAAGCGCTTGCCCAAAAACTTGATACCCCTTTCTGTTCGAGTAGCATTTCCCGAGAAGCCACGCACTATAACTTCCTCTTCGTCGTCCTTGTCATCATCGTCCTGGGTACTGCGATTTTCTTGTGATTGACCGTCCTTTGGCTCACAGTCCCTCTCAGATTTCTCTCTTGCTTTCCTCTCTTTTGCATCAACCTTGGCTTGCTTCGCAGCCGCGTCAATACTCTCCTTCATGTATAACATATCGCATCCGAGGTTACTATGCAGACCATGTGTTATAATGACCAAGTGGACTTTCTTCGGCTTTTTCTTTGGGCTATCCTCCGTGCCTGCTGGCTCTACCACACTGGTGGCTGCCTTGGTCATACTCGATGGTTTGGCTCTTCCATGATCCCAATCACCCCTGCCAGGTAGAGGGGGTGTGTTCCAGAGACTTGCGGTATCCTCAACTTTCAGGGCGATGGCTCGCGAGAAGACACCCCTCGGCTGGGCGGGGTGGTGGCCATCCTTTGCGCCCACACTTTGTTGAAAATCGGTGACTTTCCCGGGTAGTGAGACCTGGGCCTGACCACCTATAACTGGTACGCCGCCTAGGGTTAGGCTTTTCTCGTCCCGCGCAAGCAAGATTTCGTAGCCTACAGCTGCACTGGCGGAGAAGATGACCTGACTCGTAACCTCAACGACCCAGCTTGCACTCTGCGGCACCCCTTCGCCCCTGGGATTGTAGCCGAAATCGCCCCTAGCAGCCCCTGTTCCAGCACTCTGGCGAATATTATCTGGCACGATCAACTGGCATGTCCACGTGCCACCGGCCTTGAGCATGGGCTCGAATTCGGGGACGCCATAACGCCTGGGATTATCAAATTTGGTATTTGGATCATAATGTGCCGGGTAGGCGGAAACGCTAAGGGTATAAGGACCGTGGACAAAAGCGGCTCGTAGAGGAATGGCGGCAGTGTTACGGATGCGCAAGTGAAGGACGTCAGGCGATGGTAGGATTCGGTCGTGCGACGGCGTATAGGTTACGGTATAGCGGACAAGTTCGCCGATTTTGACACTGCCGACCTGGTGAAGGAGAAGCATGTTTCAGGAGAGTGCTGGCTATTGACGACTGCGAATGCGCGAGGACTGGTCATTGAGCTAGAGACACTAGATGACGGCGACTGTCGATCGTGAGGACATGGTAAAATACCTATAAGTGGTATATGATATTATTCGGAAGGTAGAGGAGAGCTTGCAACATAGTATCGGTTCTCTGGGGGAAATGAATTAACGAGCTCAAAATACAATTAAGGGTCCAATATGTTGTTTTCCGCAAAGTCCGATCTAATCTGGCTGATGTATGTCATGAAGGAAGCACAGCACGCGCACAGGTCTAACAAAGATCCACAGGTCCACAGGTCCACACCGTCGGGCTGAGCCCGCTGCTGCCGATACTACAGTGTCAGCCTAATGCAGTACCGACGTCACGACAATAGCGCTAAATGCTGCCCCACCTTAGTATGTCTTTTATAATTCAACCTTTCATAACTAACTAGTTAATAATTATAAAGATGAACCCCGCAACACTGTTTACAAAGGGAATACCTACCTCCTACTCAAGAGGCTCGATTTTCTATATGCCTACTACAATCCTCTCAATATAGTATCGAAGGAGGAACAGTGAATTAGAGGAGTGTGGCTTTGGAAACCCTATCTCGCTTCCTACGCTACGCTTCCTGATGATACCTTGGGTAGGGTACTCGGAATGGACGACAAACTACCTAAGACTAAGGAGTTGCGAAGAGACTTCATATTTCACATTCAGGTCGAAGGAACTCCAGATAGATATAATGATTAACTAGCTTCCTTGTAAGTTGACAGGGCATAGGGAGATCTTTAATCCAAGTTGGAGCTAATCTCAAAGTACGATGTCTAGGAAACTAAAGCAAACGCCTATTGAGAAATGACAACTCACGAGCTTACATCTTTCAGATGACCTAGGACGCTATTCCTCTTGCAACCACACTTTCTCTGATTCGCAAAAGTGATTCGAAGATTCGGGGAATCGGTCTGCAAAGGAGATACCGGCGGCCAAGCACTTAATTTATTACCGCAAAGCTGAGTACCTAGGTATTGATGAGAAACTAATATGCAGTGAGCATCGGGTATCACAAACAACGTCGCTGGGCTGATTTGTAGCTTGGCTCAAGCTTATCATGACTAGGGAAGTACAAAATTGCATATTACTATGGTTGACCAGTTTGGAATTACCGAACATTCCATGTCCACCTTGGTTAGGTAGATATTTTTGCCAGTGCTGTCAACATAGTCTGATATATCGATGAAAAGCAAACCGGAGAACAATACCAGAGTCCAAGCAGCAATGCGAGCCTTGAAACCTACCTATTTTCTGTACGATATCATTTCGGCAAAGATTCGCGCAGCCGTTCCTTGTGTTTGAGGCTGCAGATGCCTGGTTGGTTTGTGCAGCTTCGTACATGCATTTAGGATTCTCGAAACCTCTCGTTGCACGGCAGCATCCTTCAGCTGCCCTGACGTGGGATGTACTGGTCAAATAGGCAATGCCGTAGCAGATAGAGGCTGTTTTAGTAACGCATGCACGAGAAGCGAGGCAAGCTGCACCGTGAAGACGCCTACCACCCAGACCAGACTTCAGGAACCATGAAGATCATTAATTTAGGGGGACGAGTAACAAATAATGACATATCGCAGAACACAGTCGTTTGTGTACCTACCTAGGTAATTTAGCTGCCTGATGGTTGATCATCCAACCACCCCTTTTCTTCCGCATCTGAGTATTGGTTTTCTAGGAAGGCTAACGACGATCAGGAGGAGTCAGCGCACTCGTGACAATAATATAATCTCTCTTCAGTGGCATTTCCTCCGAGTCACTTGACGGTGACTGTCTATCACCACTTCTGAGACGGTGGCACGACCTGGATGCAATGAGAGAGGTCAGACCTCTGTTTCTTTTTCGACGTGACAGACGGGCTGGACTGACATGTGAGGGGCATTGGGCATGGAGGGACCACTAGATGGCCAAGGGTCTTAGTCGCGCTTGTGCCGCCAGAATCACTGTCCAACCAACAGATGGTCGCTATTCAGGGGTTCCCGGCCACTTACATCCACCCTTAGAGCCATTCGGGCCATTCCCCAGGACCCCCAGGTGAAGATCACAGGTGAGGGTCATAGCAGGGGCGGAGACGGATGGGAAGGGTATCCCTACAATATGAATAACCCCTACAGTATCGGTATCACCTTCAGCGGTAGAATTTACTGTAGAGCTCTCTCCTGTCTCACCTCTCATAGAAACACACTTCACAACTCGTATCTACCTCTCTCTGAGGCAACGCGAGCCAATTGTCATGTCGAGTTCGAGAAACCATTGAGTGGTAATTAGGTGCCATCACATATCATTGTCCTGCGACTTTGATGTCTATTGGGGATGTTTTCGCCCGATACTGCACATCCCACTCCTAAT
The DNA here is from genome assembly GCA_022578875.1 of Hypoxylon crocopeplum. Classification (NCBI taxonomy): domain Eukaryota; kingdom Fungi; phylum Ascomycota; class Sordariomycetes; order Xylariales; family Hypoxylaceae; genus Hypoxylon; species Hypoxylon crocopeplum. The sequence goes on from MU399554.1 coordinate 682,679, forward strand.
GCAGACTGCAACCACCCAGTCCAATCAGCACCGAATTGAGTGCATGCAAGTAGCCATTCAGGAGTAACCAGCTGTTCATTTCCCACGACACCGGCAGGTCTTCTCGACCAACCGAAGCAGTAGAGCAAAGACGGCCTCCTCTACGAATCCATAGCTACGGGGCTGACACAGCGGACGAATGGCACAATCCCAGCATGTCGCAGCCAAGCACCGGTCCAGACGTCGACGCCAGACACGCAGTCCATCCCCATCTTGCCACCATGATTGGGATCATTGGGACTCACGACATGATCCCATCCCCCATTCGCTGCCTTACCGACCCCGAGAGCCTGAAATACAAAGGCTTGCCGGTACAAAGCCAAAACGGTATTCCCATCATCGAGGTGCACCACTGTCCGACATAGACGCCCCCGACCCAATGCCTCACCCCCAACAGCAACTAACTCGGTCAGCCACCGCCCCGGCTCGGAACGGCAAAGGCCGAGCGGTATACGTCGAGGTGGACGAAGACGACGACGAAGACGAAAGAATGATATCGAGACTCAGATCCAGATCGAGGCCCAGGACACAGTCGAAAGCCAGAAGCGTGAGCAGCAGCGGAGACGACGAGACTTACGAGCTTTCCACCCCGCCGAGGTCTACCCCTTTATATCGTTCCAGGCCTACCTCGAGAGTCCCATCGGCATCTTCCAGAAGTTCGAGTGTCGCCTCCGACTCGTCCGTATCTACCCAGGATGAAAGGACGAGACGCCGTTCTCGCAAAAGACAGGTTGAAGTACCGGTACCGGTAACACCGCCGCCGCCGCCACCCGTCGAACAGCCCGAGCGTCGCCGTCATCGGCGAAGACATCGAGATAGATCCGCTTACAGAGAAGAAAGTGACGATGAACCCGAATACCACAACACGGTCCGCGTGCGAGAGAGATCCAAATCCGTACCACGACCGAGACTCAAAGTAGAATCACGAAGTACTTCTCGGAAGCGCCATCACCATCGAGATCGGTATGAGGATGCAGAGCCTAGTTCATCGAAGCGGTACGTAGACAAGGCTTTGCCCATCGAGAAAGAATACTAATAGTTCTGCTAGACCACATCGGAGAAGGTACTACGAGTCTGATGCAATGTATGAGAAGCCTGCGCTTCCGAGGGCACACACTGCACCTAGCTCGCATGTGACGTCGCAGAGTATGAGTTCCTCCTCAAGACGTTCTTCGACTTTTCTGAATAGGTTCATGGGCCCAGGACTTCACTCGCCGCCCGATAAGCCTACGAAGATGTGAGTTTGCGAACGAGATCAACGCAAAGACATAAAGCCTAATTAATTCTTTTCCTTTGAGCAGGGTGGAATGCGTGGTCTGTCTCGACGACCTACCATCGAGTAAGACGGCCAAGCTCAAGTGCGGACATCGAATGTGCAAGTCGTGCTTGAAACGTAGCTTCAAGCTCTCCGTCAAAGACCCGGCGCAGATGCCACCGAGGTGTTGCACATCGGACTGCATACCGCTGAAACATGTCGAGAACCTGTTCGATATCGATTTTAAGAAAACTTGGAACCGGAAGTTCCACGAATTTTCCACTCGGAACCGCGTCTACTGTCCGGGCAAGAGATGCGGGCGGTGGATTAGACCCGACCAGATCCAGCGCCACCGGAATGGCCGCAAGGTAGGCGAGTGTGGCAGTTGTCATACTCGAGTGTGCTGCGACTGCAACAATCGATGGCACGGCTCCGGCCCATGTCCTGCAGACGAGGAGACGAATCAAATCCTGCAGCAGGCTAAGGAGGAGGGATGGCAGCGTTGCTTTAACTGCCGGAACATGGTCGAGTTGAAAGAAGGCTGTAATCATATGACTTGGTATGTCATCTCTCTTTACACAATCCCCAACTCCCATGAGCGTCTAACATATCTATCTAGTCGCTGCGGAGCCGAATTTTGTATGATATGTGGTCTAAAGTGGAAGACGTGCGAATGCCCCTGGTTCAATTACGACGCTGTCGAGGCAGACCACCTCGACCACATGCAAATCCCAGAACCGATGATAGACCGCGAGAGGCTTGGTCCGAGAAGTGCTCCCCCGGTTGCACCAGTGATCGATGCCAGGATGCCGCATAGTAGCGGATTACGCCCCCGACCCAGCAACTACGAGGCGGAAATACTTCTGAGGCGGCTCCAGGTGCAGCGAGACGAGGAGTTCGCACGACAGCTCCAGTTCGACGATACCGAAGACGACTACATGGATCCGCTCGCCGACATGGCCGATATCAGCAACGCAAGGCACTTCATGCAGGACGGCTACAGGCGCCGAGGCCGGGCACAGACGGTCGTCGTACCGCCAGCACCCGCGCCGCCTCCCGCGTTCGAAAGGACGAATTCCGTCACCGACTATGTCACCGGCGTGAACAGGGCACGCGGCCTCCGCGCCAACTCGATGGAACGCCGCCTCGCGGACCGCTTCGAACAGCGGCCAGGCAGCAGCCCGACGCACCACGGGTTCGGTCATGCCATCCCGCCTCCCCCCACGCCTCCGCGCGCAATGGGACCGCCGCCGCCGCCCCCCCAACCGCCGATAGCGCCGATCCCCATGATGCGGAGGCACACCACCGTCGACGACGACCTGTACGACACCCCGCGAACCAGCCGACTCCCCGAGCGAATCCCTCTGAGGAGGGCGGCGACCCGCGCCTACATCGACGACCCGGCCGTCTACGAGCAGGGCCACCGCATGCGGCGCCGGGAGCGAACGACGTCGACGTCGCCCAAGGACTCTGTCCTTGCCGGGCTCACCGGTCCCGGACGCGGGATGCACCGCGTCTATGAGTGGGTTAACCATGTCGAAAGACCGGATCCTGCTGGCCTAATGACCTAGAACAGATCTCGTTGGAATTGAGTTTTATTGAGAGGAAGAAGGGTTGCCCATCCATAATGGTCCCATTTGTTGACGACGTTCACGATGCATGATATGGTCGCTAGGGTTTTTTTTGGTGGTTCTTTTTTCTTTCATGGATATCTTTTTGAGCAAGTTGTATCACCATATTTTTACATCGATGCCTTATGCGGTAGCATAGCATAGCAGAGCTGCACACGCGGTCGTTAATGTTACCGGCTATGGGTTCAGTCTCAGGACATTGTATTCCATCTGATTTGTTTTGTTTTTTTTTGGAACTTTGGAACTTTGGACAGGAGTTGCGGGCTATTCATCTCTATTTATTAAGAATCTATGGGGGAGGGCATTTATTAGGAGAACAGAACTGCCCCCTTTTGTCTCTCTCATCTACAACATAGAAAACCCAAAAGCAATTCGATTCTTCTGTAATCACGCACGCTTCTTTGGTAATGCCCATCCTCTCTTTAACTCCTTGACTAGGTAGCAAACTGCAAATTACAAAGACAGCAACCTATGAATAATAGCAGGTAGTCTGGATATCTTTCGCAAGAACCTTTGGAAAATCCCCTCCCCCTTTCCCTCCTGCCTGCTTGAACTGGCGGGAGCTTAGATGCACTGCATTGCTCCCATCGTAGCGCACCGCTTTAGTACCGAGAGATAGGCTCCCCTTTCATGTCCATCGCGACGGGTTGCGGTATTGATGGCAGCTGATACATCGGTAGTTCACAAGATACCGGAACGTGCCCCATCTGATAAGCGCTCGCTTCGGGCTGCGGCTCGGAGGACTGGAGTGCTGCTATCGCTGCGTATGCGGGAGGCTTCTCGCTCGCCGATCCGTAGGGCGTAGGAGGTAAGTTAGGTGTGGTACCGGCTGTTGTGATGGTTGGGGAGTATGTCAACGCCGGCGTTGGCAGAGCTAGACCGGACATGGTCGACTCAGTCTGGACTGACGGGGCCCGCCCCGGAAAGGGCGTGGGTGCCCAACGGACATGCTCAGGCGCATTCTGGCTCTCGCTCACGGAGCTTGCTGATGGAGTTGGCAGGCGTACGCTCGGCGAGGGCGACCCCGTGTAGGCCCTCTCAATATCGTCCCGTTTCTCCGCCGCTTGCATCTCCTGCTGCTGCTTTCTCTTCGGCCGGATGCGGAAGAAGTACCACATGGCCAGTATTAGGATGGCCGCTATGACACTGCCGACGACTGCTCCTGCAATGGCTCCGCCATTTATGGGGTGATATTCAGAGGCGCCGGGGCCATCGGGGCCATTGGGGCCAACAGGGCCAACAGGGCTATCATGATCGTCGTCGTCGTCGTCTTCCTCCTCCTCCTCCTCATCGGCAATGTGGTGGAAATACTCCCAGCGCTCCTTCTGTTCTTCCTCGTCATCGTCATCGTCATCGTCACGCTTATGTTGTAGGTTCTTCACTCTTCTACCAGTATTGACGGAGGCGAATCTCGTATCGAGCGAGTGTGAGATCTCGGTGGGTTCTCTTGACTCTAGAGATAGATCCTTCTCCACTGACCGGCTCAGTTGCGCAACGTCGTCTGCAGCGGCACTCGCTATGAGCCCCAGCAGCAGACAAGAGCGCCGCATGGCGAGGAATAGGAGATAGTCCTTCGAGGTCTATAGATCAAAGTTCTCAAAACTCGCCAGGGAAGAGTGGTTGTGATTGGAACTTGAATTGATTCGTAAATCTAACTAACAGTGTAATAATATGTACCCGGGGATAATGAAAGAAAGGTTGTTATTCTAAGTGCGAGGAAGCCAGGGGCATCCTCCGTCGACAGAGCTGAGCAATGACAAAGGTCCTGCTGTGCCAAGATGCGCTGTTCCAGCCACCAAGCCCTCAAACCGCAGCTTGCTACGGTGATCTCAAGGGGATATAGATATACACCGTCATAGGGATAGTATAGCCAATTACGACGAACAAAGTTGCACTGCCCCAGAAGTGTAGCATGCAAAATAGAGGCTGGGAATTTACTCATTCTAGTGACACGTCTCACAGCGAGTTGAGCCTACTTCGTTCCGAGTGCCGTAGCCCCGAAGGATCGACAATTGGCGCGGGATGCTTACGGTGTCTAGTGATCTTCCCTATTGCCTTACCATTGCCTTACCGGGTACGGGGCGGCGAAAGTCGGGTTCATGCCGAGACATTTTTATTCAGTTACATCGGGGACCGAGAAGACAGTCAGAATACAAACCATCGTCAAATCTATCCTATCTAAAATGATTCCCCAGATAAATGAGGTCTTCTAGCCGCCTGAGCAAACCGCATATCACCAATCAGATACGTATATGCAGAGAGACGGCACTCTCCAGCCGACATACAGCTCGACGCGTCCGCACCGTGGCTGAGACCGCCCCCTTTTTATTCCATCCGTCAAATAAGTAATCCGTTCTTCCTTCGCGCCCATGCAGGGCGCAAATCCTACGAGACGGCCAAGAGAGCGGTAATGCAGGTTCAATATGTAATAATGAATGGCCATGAAAACTTATCGGGATTGAATTCCTTGGCTTTCGTAGATCGTTCCCCATTGATCTGGTTTTTATTTCTGGCGGTCCCAAGCGGCCCCAACGAGCCAAGGATGTTGTTTCCCACTTGGGCTATGTATGTATGCGCGAACACGTCCACGGATGGTTTTTTTTTTTGAGCTATTTCTAAGACGCTCTCGCCTGCTTGCTATCTCCGGTTGAGCTTTATTACTGGGCGCCAAGCGCCAAATCAGGGCTCCGGTTCACTGTGTAACGAATGCTGACAGCGGATCCAAAATCAATAGTGTGCGTTGGGCACCCAGCGAAGAAGCTGGTTCATTGGGCAAGGCGACGAACAATTCAGCAATGGGGAGACAGAGGCCGGTCACTTGAGCACCTTAGGCAGACTCGCAAGCACGAAGACTCTGAACCCCAAGGCTCTTCATCAGGTCGGGTAGTATTGTTAATCTACCATCAACGTTTCTTGTTGATTATTACGACGAGGATAGCCGCATCTTGTCCACGAAGCCACTCGATGACGAGGCCGGGGATACGGGGTAGCAGTAAGCGATGCCACCAACCCAACTTGAAACCGCATACACAGATAGTCTATTCGAGCTGAGTTGACTAAGATCGGGGATACGAATAGTCCCTATTCGAGGCATATCATTCGTTGCTGACCTTACGCCGCTCCCGAGCTGCATGTACTACCTAATCTATTAATTAACTCCTTACCGAACACATAGCCATTCAAGCCCCGATCTACCCCCAATAAGTCTAACGAGACCCCAGATCGGCAGCGCTGGGGGATATAGACCCCGACATTGCCGATGCTCACATAGATGTGGTCTGAAGAGAATGAGGTAAGTCACATCGGCCTCTATGTAGCAACCACGGCCGACTTTGGCGAGGCTGCAAGTAGAGACGCAATGCCGGCAGTCCGTTGGACTTGCATATCAATGCAGAGATCGGCACCAGCGCCCGAGATCTGCCGTAAGGTAGTAGACGGGTGATTGGTTCTCCACGCGGCAACAACGGGAACGGTTTCTGACGACGACGAAGCATTCAAGAGAACATGTCTTCTCCATCTATTGCCAACCACTTGCTGACTTGGGTATGCGTGCTCGGAAGTGTTGATGAAATCATGTCGTAACGTAGTGACTGCCGAACATCTCAATGGTCATATTCAAAGGCTCATATTTATTAAGCTCCTCTATCGAGGCAACCATACAACACGTACACTTCTCTTTTGACCCCAAGCTAGGTAGATTTCATTCGGTGTGTACCTATCACACCGGGTCTACAACTTCGGCATGAACGTTCTCAACATAAGCCCCATTAGTAGAGGACGTTGGGACATATTCGATGGGGAGTATATAAGAGCCTTAAACAGTATGATACATAGGTACTTCCATTGCCTATAGTGCCGCAGGGAAGTATGTTAGGTTATCATATACTGTCTTGAGCGGGCCTTTCCTTACATACCTAGTATCTAAGATGGCTAACGAGATAACATTGGGACGGTATTAGGTTAGCCATATCGAAATAGGCTCCTTGTTACTTCAATACATATGCTGCGATCCGCCATCATTTATTCTATGACCAGGCGGACTAACTTACTAGTGAGTACCTAGGTATATTAGCAAAGCATAGGGAGAGACAACCTTACAGTGCCGTAATCTCATTTCTCTAAAGTGACAGCATAACATAACTTAAGATATAGGTATATTACCTAATGTCTATGAAGTTATATCGACACTTTCATCGTAAGTTCGTATGGCTACCCCTTACTCAGAATAGTCGATACCTACCAGGTACTTAGCACTTGATGCTTAGTATATACCTAGGTAACCAATATAGTACGACACGAAAACCCCCGGACGATCCGAGGGGGTAGAAGGATGCCGCGATGGCAATTATGAAGTTAACAGCTGCACGACTTCGAAGCGGTTTGAGCTTAATAGGGGGAGCCGCATGATGTTTGTCTTCATAGGTTACCTAAATAAAGGGGCTGAATCAACAACACCGATACTCTCATCCGAATTCACTTCTAACAAAACATAATTCATACGGAAAGGGCAAATTCCATTATTACCCTCCTTCAAGGTATGATAAGATCAGTTCATCGACAAGTGAAGCTGCCATCCCTAGAGGTTAATGGCCGAAAGATCGTATTACGATAAAAATAACTGCTCATGCCGATAGGGGAAGACAACGAACGCAACTCTAAATAAGGCATGCCAGTACTAGCCTATTAATTGAATTATTTTCACGTTTATCCAACACGCGTATTGAATATACTAATTGCGGCTCCTATTATCTAATTTAGAAGTCGATTCATGTTTGATGGACCTATCCGATGTTTCACATCTCAGCGATCACACTCATCTTTTCATGCCAGGTATTCGGCACTTTGCAAATTTTGAATGAAAAACCCCATGACTAATTCTCTGTTGGTTCCCGAGGGAATGGTTAGAAGCGTCGCACAAAGTCACTCAGAGCAATGAAGACATAATGATTGGCCCAATGAGAGAATACTTGATAAGAATCATCTACAGAAAACCCAATGAATCCCACTCATTCAACCCTTGCTATGCTGTGTTCCCGCATCCACTCGAACCGAAGACCCGCAACCGGCTTTCGCGTAGCAACTTGTGCAGCTGTAGGTAGGATATCGAGGCATGAGCCCCAATGATCCCATGGTATTATCTGGCCGGCGAAGGACAACGGTTTACATAAAAACAAAATCAGGGATATTTCTCAAACTCCCACCTCGCAACATCCGCGTCCCCGGTCCTGAGAGGCACTCTCACTCTATTAATGGCGACCTTGAGACGAGATGTGTACCCAGACATGGCAACCGTTTATGCCCTCTAGATGACGACAGTGGTTATTTCTGGAAGAATTGTTAGTGACGATCATGATCTTGGTGATCCGAGTTACTTACCCGTCTGTTGGATAACGGTCTGGATCTGGGGAACAAGGGACTGGTCGATGATGCCACCGATGTCGAAGCCACCAATGCCGTTAATGAGACCAAGGTCGAAGACGTTCAGCTGAAGACTGCTGAGGTCGAAGTTGCCGAAGATGCCGAGGCCACCAAGCTCAGCCAGAAGAGCAATCTGCTGCAGTTGTAGGATGGCGTTGATGTCGAAGGAGTTGTCAACGAACAGGCTCTGGAAACCACCGATGTTGAGGTTGTTGAAGGCGGCGAGCTGAGCGAAAGCCTGTAGGTCGAATCCGTTGACAGCTAGCAGGTACTTGAGGTCCTGGTTGGCAAAGTCGAAGTTGTTGAAGGCACCGAGGTCGAATGAAGTTCGCTTCTCAGTAGAGGTAGGGGCAGCAGTGGCAACAGCGGCAAGAGCGCTGACAAGGAGAGTAGTGGGCTTCATTTTGAATAGGTGGAGAGAGTGTTGAGAAATTAAAAAATTAGATAATATGAGCACAGCTGTGTGGACCAGTTAGCTATGTCGTCGATGCCGACCCGAGCCGGAAATAGTTACTCACCTCGAAAGTTCTAATGAGTGTATATGTAAAGAGTGAAGTGAACAACGAGCACAGCTTGTTTCATTGTTAGCTTGAGATCGACTGCGAATGTTTGAGTGGCTTGTGGCTTACCTCTGAAGGAATGAATGAGAAAGTGGGTTGAGAGATCTGAAGATGTCTTTGGATTGGTGAATGGAATGGTTAGAAAAAAGAGACAGATCTGGATGAAGTGAGCATCATCTTATATATCAAATGGCATACCATGTTGATCGGATGGCATGAGTCCTAGAAACAACGCCAAGCTTTTCAAGAGACAATAATATTTCGGAACATGGTCGAAGGAGAGTTCCGGTGCGTGTCAGGAGGTAGGCATCATTAGGCGGATGTTCGAACGGTCAAACGAGCCGTGTCCAGGGGGATATCAAGAACGGAGGTGCTTGACCTCAGGCGAGAACATCTTGGCAAAAATAGCTGTGGCCCATGGGGGAGCCCTAGGGACCGTGACCTCGCGTGGGCGAAACCCCTAATAGCTGAAAGCCCCTGATGCATCATTACGTGGTAGAGGACTAGGAGGAAGGAGGGTAAATGGCCCGTAGCGGCTCTTCTCATGCCTGTCCATCCCGTATAACGGGGTAAGCTGTGCGGGTGTCAATGATCACGCACGGAAGACCTTTGGTCCGAGGCCAAAGCGTAGGTCAGAAGCGCATCTCAAGGGTGACAGTAGTCTAAATAACCTTAGGTGGAACAAGATCTGACTATGCCAGTCGTCTGATATGTACCATATGTTGAAGTGTACCTTGGTTGCCACGGGAATTCCCCGTGCGAGCCTGTGTCTCTTTGGCGCGGTTACATCGAGCTAGTCCACCAACTCGCTTGATCGCCGTCCAGGGTCATCATGTTGTTTTGCAGCGTTTCCATGGACTAACAAACGACCTATAGCATAAGTTAATAGCTGGAGGAGAACAGGATATTGGACACATGATGAGAGTGAAATCATCTTACACGTCTGCCACAATGAGGCGTACTTTCAACGTTGACTGAGATTCAGCCTCAACCTGTACAATTGCTGACATTGAAGTTGACAGGAAGTCGGGAGGCTCTCGCATGGCCAAAGCGCTGTCAAACTTCTTGGCAAGTCTTAACTACGACAGGGGTAGCGTAGCTTTACTCCGAGAGGACCGGTTAGGCGGCATCGTAGAGGTGGGTTCGGGTTCTCAACCTTAATGGTCCCGAGGTATGAACTCTGCTCAGGGTCTTGAACTCTACTCAGGGTTTGCCCTTAACTCTTTCAGACATTCGAGGAGATGTAGTCTCCCTATAGCCAAGACTACAAACTGTATAATAGCAGACCAACTAGCCAATCATAGAGCCACATCACCCATCCTGACGCTGTTTGGCACCCGGCAGAGCCCCGGATCAACAGGGGTCTCTGTCGCTTCTAAGAGATCTCCCCAGCACGGCACTAGAAAAGCCTAGACTCGACTGCAGCCCGGGGTTTCGTATGCTACCTAGGTACCCCAAATTGCCGTTCCTGGATATCGGATGTGTTACAGATGCGACACACACAGACCTAGGGCATGACTATACTTCCTCACAAGTATTACGGATACGCTGAAGTCATAGCTTCGATGGAAGGCGACATATCCGAGCGTAATTCGCGCCTCATCGCTTCACGAAAATCTTTGTGTTCGTCTGATCATTTTGTTTCGTTCGCCTCATTACTTTGGCTGTGGTTAAACGGCTACTCGTGCGATCACACAACATTTTCCATCGTGACGGGAGCGTCTGGTTCTAAAATTAAAACCACATGTGAGAGATATTAAACAACAGGTGTCAGCCTAGAAATTGGCGGTTTGTTACCTTGACCTGGAAACAAACTAACCCTGTTCTGGCCAACCAACAGGCCTACCTGATCTGATATTACATAGCAGTACGTAGTAAGTGACCAATGTAACTCTTATAACTCTTAAAGGCTATACGTCTGTGTGCCTCACTCAACACATTGTCCTATTTTAGAAATTACGAAGAGTGAAGTTCAATGAGGCAATCTTACTTGGTCAAGTCACCGAGTCTGTCTTTTCACCCTCGTTCAACCACCTAATCAGGAAAGTTACTTGAAGCCAATGACGGGCTAATCCCTTTATTTTCTTAGTTGCACTGTTCCTTAGCATGGAGATCTCCCGCTGGTATATCTAAATACAATAACAAGCGGCTGACTGCAAATTGCAGGTCCAGATGATGAACTCCTGACCTATTATCCCTATGACATATTTGACCGATGTTACTCAACCCTTTCCACCTAACATGAAAAGTACCCTCTAGCTGATAGAGCCTCTTAGTCGCTCTTGTTCTTGCACTCCCTCTTGACCATGACGGTGCGCTTATTTGCGCGGGCAGCCTGCTTAACTGTTGCGCTCACGGTTCGCTTGAAGATGTCTAGATAAAATCAGTTTATTGCTCGAGTTGTTCGCTTATTGATAAGGGGAGCTTACTGAGGTTAAAGTTGTTGAGTAGAAGTTCCTGTTGGATGAGCTGCTCGATGGAGAACGAGTTGACAAGGCCGAGTTGCTGAAGTTGAGCAAGCTGCTGGAGCTGAAGGAGGAGCTGGACCTGGCTGTTAAGGCCGATGTCACCAAGGCTGCCGAAGTCGAAGTCGCAGATACCAAGACCCAACATAAGCTCTACGATGTTCTGCTCAAGGCTCTCCTCGAAGTTGTCATCGTCGATATCGATACCATCGTTCTCGAGCTCCTCCTCGAGATTCTCATCCTCTTCATCATTGCCTTGGTCGTCGATGGCCTCGGTACCGTTGGCGGCGGCCGTGCCATTGCCGAGCTCACGCCTGAATGGAACGACGGAGCCTCTGCTCGCGGCAAAATCCATAGCAAGAATGCCGGGCAAGTAGGCGGTCAACGCCAAGGTGGCAAAAAGGGGGCCTGCCGTGAACTTCATTTTGTCTTGATAAAATTACAATAAATGTACCGCTAGAATTCAGTCAGTTATGGTAACTCGATATGATAGAACTAGATCACTTACTTTCAAACGGAGCTTAATGAGAGAAAGAGAATTGAAAGAGCACAGCTACTATTCGTTAGCAACAAACTAGAAAGACACCAGGTCTGGAAGGGTAATACCTCTGAAGTGTATAAGATTGAGGTAGAGATGTCTAGCAGTCTGCTTTCCTTGAAGAGAGCATGAAGGGGCCTTTGACGCGGGGAGAGGACGGGTTATATCTCCGCCCTAAGAAACGGCGATCATGCCAACATCCGTTGACTCTTCATGGCCCCCTTTCTCTATGCTCTGCAAAGCTTCATAGCGACTTTACCACTTTGATGCCATGATTGAAACCTCATGAAGCTTGGCAGCCGGTATTCTATTATCACCACACGGCTAATATGAGATGCCGCTTAGATCAATGAAGAGAAACAGCATATCCGTGATGTCGAGGTGAGAGTGCCAAGACTCCTGATCTGCCCGGAAGCAGTATTGACGACGCTTTTTCAGACGATGCCGTAAGTGCACATGCACATGGAAGTACAAAGTTGGGATGATACCATCTGGGGTATCCAGTTGAGGAACGAGCTTATCTTGCGGAACCTCTCGAAGTCGTTTCATACTGTCCCAATTTGAAGTTCTGTCATAGTACGATCGGACTTATTGGGATGGTTGGCAAGGGCACCCATCGCGCCAAGATCTTTTTCTCTCCTAGCCGTTGTGGCTCTGACCTTCTACCTCCTGAGCCTGGGTATTCTGACACCTCAAAACCGCGAGATCGCCGTCCCGAAGCTTCATCCAATAACAAGCCTGTATGCATTCTTTTATACATTGATGATCTTAATAGTTGGCCTTTGCACTAATATTTCGCCTTCGCAACATTTTTTCAACCAACTTTGTGTCGCAAGCACACTTTGTTCCTAGTTTGTTGAGAACATGCGAGCATGATTGCCACGCGACTTGAGCGCCCACATGTTACAACTTGGTAACTCGACTTCGGACGATCTTGGACAACAAGAAACAGTCTATGTGAATCGAAAGCATTGGGAAGTCAATATTTAAGGAGCTTCCTCTTATTCATCGCAGCCGTCCTTCGCTATTAACAGGACCTGTTCTTCCCGATCACCCGATTGAAGCCCTGATCCTATATCTCGTTCTCGGTTTTGGGCATGGACATACTGCCAGTACTCGAGGCCTTCTTCTGGTTATATTTCTTAGCTTTGAAACTACTTGGCTTATTACGGCTTCAAGGTTCGATTGAAGCCCATTGACAACCTCTACCGACTTCGTAGAGTCATGGTGCATAAATCCGGGTTGATCCGCCCAGTATCCAAGGTCATGGCTCTCGCAGGATTTGGTACATTATTGGCAGTGACTGTTGAAGTCGGCGTATGCAAAACGTACCCGTCGAATTTGTTGTGCTGGACATGAGGTAGTGAAATACGTTGGCTTATCATTGAGTTATGTTCTATTAATTCTGCTCTCTAGTCCTTTCGTATCCTCGCCTTCATCCGGGTCGTCAAGGGGTTGTTCAGCGGGTTGTTCTCTTTCCTTCAGTAGATACCTACCTTTGGGCGCACGCATGACTCGTAGTTACTAGGACCTGTTATTTCTCTGTCGTCACGACTTCGGAATGGGAAGAATCCGAGACCTCTGACTGAATTCCAACTAGTAAGAGAAGCAAAGTTGACTATTACCACATGGACTGCTTTCGCGAGAAGATATACCGATTGGCGGCCTTAAGGAAATACTATCAGAGCAACCCCCCTTCTCGGCAAATAAGACATCAAGGTGCCTTAACATTGAATTGCCTTAGAGTTGGAGCTGGGAGATAATAGACTTGATGATAAGGATTAAAAGTGTGGAATAATTAGATTGTGTATTGTCGTTGCAAAGCAACCTCAATGTTCTAGAGCCCAATAGATCGGTTAATGTGAAGAATCGTATCGTTGAGCGGGAAACCTTGAACAAGAGAAACACCATCGCCTAGGCAATGATGGACCATAGGTGGATCCTACGTATATTTGAAGATGAACGCCTCTACAACTTACCTTCCGATATGAGATAGCAAACAGTCCAGACATCTCCAAGTTGTACCAGGGAGCTACACAGCAACGGTGCAAGTACGAAGTTTTGGAGTGACATCCCGACGGCGGCTAAACAGCATACGCACTTTATTACTCGGAGAGCGTCCACCCTATTCTCAAAGAACGATTATTTAAAAAGGTTAGTGTTCGTCTCTAGTTCCTCTAGCAATGACCGTTTGCTGGGTTTGAACATGTCGTCTAAATGTCGTCTCGCCGTGGCCTACATGTAGGTCACCGGACGCAAGGGATGGCAAGATACGGGCGGCTCAAGAATGCAATTTAAGTCATTCCCGTACCACAAGCGCGTATGGCCGTGTCAGGATACTTGCTCTGATTGCTGAACTCTTTGTCTGGAATATCAAAGATCATCCACCGCACCGAGCAATCATCGGTGCAGGGCAACTCTTCTTCTCATCCGACCCTCGCACGCTCATCTGATCTGATAACAAGCTTGGAACAACACCACAATGTCTTCGTGGGGATTCTCCCCTGGGGAAGGAACACATACGCCACCTATCCCTTCACCCCTGAATCCATTAAGCACCGAGACATCGCCGAAGCGGCACAGGCGTGCCATGCGCAAACACGAGCCAAGTCCGACGCAAATATTGATGCGCCAAAAAGCCGCAGCGGCGTGGAAGTCGATGTCGTCTCGAGAGGGACCCGTCACGAACTATGTTCAAACGAGTAACGACGAAGTCGAGGCACGACGGGCCAAGCAAGGGGACGGTTCCAATCTTACTCGCACAGAGTACGACTCGGAAGCTATTTCCGGAGAGGAATGTGATGACGCCGACTTAGACATGCGGCAAGCAGACATGGAGAAGCAAGCACTTATGGATCATGGCTATCGGGAAGGCTTATTATCAGGGACGACGCAGCTGCCGCGCATGTCGATGACAACACGTCTGGTCGTGGCAGTAGGGATCGTGTGCATTATAGGCATTCTCTCCGCCGTGCGCGCAGTCAGTAGGAGGCAGGCTTGGCGATCATGATAGTCGTTATATCTATTATTCATGTGTGGTGTGGGCATATTCTTTCTGTTGCTCAGATATCACTATAAGGAGGAGTGAGGCCCGTTTATCTATGTCCAAATCGCAGTTCGGATCCGCCTTTCTATAATGCCCTGTCCTTTTCATCGTACAGTACCATATCATTCATCGTATGTAACACTTGGATCCGTTTTTCGTGTTCTAGCGCATCGTTATTTAGGCTTGGTGGTATCTGATGGCTTGGCCTTCTCCTCCTTCGCCTTTTGGATCGCTGCCTCGACCTGCCATATCGCACGTTCGAGCTCAACTTCAAGTTCTGGAATATCTAATGCCTTAACGAGTTGTCGTCCGTTTTCTTGCGAAAGCAGCATTGTTTCTTCGTTGGATCCTTTCGAGCCGCTCGTAGGAGATGAACTTATTCTGTCCGTATCTGTATCTGCTATCGACTCTTTCGCAGCCGAAGAGCTAGGGAGGAGCGGCGAGTAGATCGAGTCCAACATCGCCGAAGGAGATAAAGACAAGAGATTGTTTTCGCAGAGAAACCGAACGTGCTTGCCCCCAGCAAGTGCTCGCCAATGCGACCAGGCTCGATAGACTAGATAGAAGAAGGGTAGGTTGGGGATTCTAACCATACACATGTTAGAAGTCTGCAGGGGTATAATCTGCATTCGGAGTGTGATGGCAACTTACATTGGTACAAGGGCAAACGGCGCACTGATGGGCATTCCGACGAGGCACCATATCAATCTAGTTCTATGCAGCGATTCCCGTTCTGTACCGAGCGTTCTTAGGACGTTCGTCGCCTTTGTCGTGGGAATCAAGGTCTGGGGGAAGATGAGATGGTTCTTATCCTTTCCCAGAACTTCCTCCTCTCTTCGTCTGGTTGACAACGGAGGTACTGATTTGAGGCCCCATTCCTCGTAGGGGACCCTTCTCAGCAAGTAATTGCCATAGACGACAACCTTCTTCTGCCAACCTCCCTCCTTCTTCTCCCAGCCAGCCCAGAGATTCGCGGCACGAAACGTAGCTTTATCGAGCAAGGTCTGCTTTTCCTTCGGTAACACTTGAAGTTTCTGGCAGTATAGCAGAGTCCTCCGGGTCGAGATGGGCAGGAGGAAGAATCTCATCGTTACGGTCGGAGGAGAATGGCGATTGCGACAGCTTGGGACAAGAACCGGCGTGGATTGCGACGGAATGAATTGGAAAAGCCAAGTCGCAACTGATGCATTGACTACTTCATATCTCGAGAACGCGTGTGAGAATCATCATTGTCTCGTAAATGAAGGCACTGAACCGACTGGTAAGGCAGTGAGTGAGATGACGTTGAAAATAATTGTCGGTAGCTTTTAGACCCTTGTTCAATGGTGCAGCAAGTTTCTGCGTAGAGTCTAGGTAGCAAATGAAGATGGACTGGTGACGCATGTGAACAAGGATCGCACTGTGGCTTTCTTTTTTTCGTGACGCCGATACCTGGGTACATGTACCTAGGTACTTAATGTACAGAACCTTCAACATTCTGGAACTGTAAATATCCATGATGCTATGTATAGATGTGGCGGTGCAACTGCGCATGAACTTTGCATTACCGTTCCTCATTGCTTACCCGAGTATTTACAAACATACTATACTCATATGTAGGTATATATGTCGAAGATAGTTACCTCAATTTTCTCAAGGAATCGTGATCGAGCATTCTACCTGAATATGGGCCTAGTCACCGGAAGGCAAGGGAGGGACTTATAGGCCCGTGGCTGAATTGATAGGTTAATAGGTACCCTAGTACTTGTGCTCCACTTAAGACCGATCCTCCCTACACGTGTAGCTTGAAGCTATGGTCCCATTCTCCATATGATTATCTTGTACATCCCTGGATCTCTTCCCGGCCAACGCGCTCAGTCCGCTGGTGAATGTAGCTGACTTAATTTATTTTCTTGCGCCGTGATCATAACGTCCGGCATCTCTCCATCTGATTCTCACCTCACGGAAGAAGCTGTGTGTGCTGTGTATCATATCTACCTAACCTACCTTACTATACTTCCCTTACGATTTTCTTTTTCTTTATCCCCTTCGATATGTCATGAGGCAACAATACGGTACATGACATTGTTTAAGTAATTCTTATACTGTACCTACATACCTACCCACATACAGTACATACCTAACTTACTCGAATCATCCAACCATTGTTTTATACACGTTCAAATTCTTCCTATAACACCCTGTTGGGTTTGAAGTATATATGTGTACGCGCTTTGCTCCACATCCAACTCTGGCACGCGCCGGTAACATTTTAAAAGTCTGATGGAAGCCGGCGCCTACGGAAGCACGCCCATCTATACATATATACGGCGCTACCTGCCCAGTGGCTCCTTTCAACTAAACGCTAATTTCTTCCCCCACCTCTTCCGAGCTCTGACGCCATAAGTTATATGTATACACGAGAGGATGACTAGGAATTCTGTCTCTCTCATCGACGATCGTGGGCCTACTTCACCTTTATTCTTAGAATATCGCATCCCTATGACTCTGTCGGCCCAAGTACCGCGATGACCCCAAATCCTTTGAGGACTACCGTACCTGCTTGGGTAGAGCTCTACGATAAAGACGCCCATGGGCCGCCACACGCAAAACACATCAACCCTCCCCCACCGAGTGTCCGCCCGGAGCAGAGCAAAGGAACTCATCAGTTAAAGAGGAGGGTGTCGAAGGATGGCTTTGTTGATTGGGTCGACGAAAAGCATGATCGCGTGTCTAGACTTCCCGTATTTCTAAGAAAACGAGCCGACAGGCCGGGGCGACGATGGGACCATTTACGCACGGCAGAACCGGTCATTATGGGACTTGGCTATCGAGCGCCTAATGAAGATCCCTACGAGAGATGGCGAGACTTTATCCGATCCTCTTCCTACGGGCGAAGTCCTGACGACGAATACGAGGTGGTACCGTATGGAGTTCTTGAGCAGCAGATGCCGGGTCTTGAGATGCCAGTCCGGAGTCCATTTCATCCTCTAGATCCCAAGATCCAGAGGAAGTCCAGGAAGGACACATGGATCATGCGGTTCTGGAACTTCGTGCTGCGGCATCCCATCGCACCGCTCATCTTCCGTCTAGTGGTCTTGATTACCACAGTTGCCGCTCTCGCCCTAGCGTGTAACATCTTTCAGAGGGAACATAACCCGGCCATCATAAACGAGTATACTCCGGAGACGTCGCAAGCGATCGTTGCTATCGTCATCGACGTAGTGGCTATACCTTACATTCTATATATGGTCTGGGACGAGTATACAGGGAAACCTCTAGGACTCCGGCCTCCGGCACAGAAAGTATCGCTCACGCTCCTCGACCTGATTTTTATCGTGTTGAAGTCTGCTAGCGTGGCATTGGCGTTCGAGGCATTAGTTGATCATAGCGGTGATGGATTGTCGATAGACCCTAATTGGGCAGCAACGGAGAGGGTGTCCTTGCATTTGGCTAGGGGCCTCGCAGCACTGACTCTAGTGGGGTTGATCGCCTGGATTCTGAATTTCACTATTAGTGTGTTCAGACTGGCAGAGAAGCTCGGCGGGATTGATAATGTAAATGAAAAATGAACTAGACGACATAGTTCTTAAGCATATGAATATACCCACGGATAATGATGTTATACAATTTAACTATGATGGCAGGCAGCGCGTGATGATATTATCCTATGTTAGTGATCTGACCTCTCACTTACAAATTAGGAAGTTCGGTGGGCTGAACTCGGAGATCGGGGAGGCTTCTATTCGGTCAATCAGAAGAGGAAAGAGCTCAGGCAAGCAGTAGGAGTAGCCGATACTAGAGTTAGATTATTCATAAAATTGTTTTGGAAACGAAACATAAGAAGCAGGCAATACGAGGGACATCGACCTCATATGAGTAAAAAAGCGCGGCGCCGGGAAAAGACAACGGGATGTATGTAATAAACCAGTGTAAACAGATAGTGGGGCCAAAAGTATTCGGGTACCCGGGTACCGTTTGGAGGGGCAGAATGGGCAAGCGCCGGGTCTGCCTGTACCTACCGGTACGTGCATACAGTAAATGTTGAGGTGGGGGGCGGAGACTCTTGCGGCAAAAAACCGGCTTAGCCGTTTGAGGACAAGGGCGAAAGCTTCGACACCTTGGACGGGTCCGCTTTGGAGAGAGTGGCTGCCTTAATTATCTATGTGCTTATGCTTACGGTATTAGTGTGTGATGCGGCAACCTGAACTCAACTCCCTCCATTCTTTTTGCTGCAGCCGGGCGATACCAGTTTTTGACTTCTTCCGACTTCCATCCCAACTCATTTTCTTCTTCTCTTCTTTCCATTGTGCGGCGCTAGACCCGCTGGGCCTCATTGTTCTCCTGCCTATTCACTCTCCGAACGGCACGCGCTTTCTTGGACTGAGTCACGAGTCTGGAAGATTGGTGAACCTTGTAAGCCTGGTAAGTGCTACCAACTCATCTTCGAGCCTTCCCTTCATAATGCCGAACCTTCAAATCCACCAAACAAACGTTCTGATTGTCTTTCCCTTCTCCGTATAACTACCGCCTTTCACCACACACTCTACCTTTGACCATCCGCCCATAGTTTTCTTTAATTCTGATCACTGCTAACTGCGTCTTTGACATTGTTCCGTCTAGAGACCCGACGCCCGCATACATAACTCAGCCAACTAGTCCGCCCTCCTCGCGTGACATCCTCCTCGGAGGGCATCTCTTCCTCTCCACCATTACTAGTACGAGATACGAGATACCGCCACAATGTCTGTAACCGCGACGCGACAGATGCCACCGGTCCCGAACCGGGAGGATATTGGCCAGACTTGGGACTACCTTCAGGCCGGAATAACGAAGATCATGACCAACCTGCAAGATGGTATGGATATGGTTACTGTAAGTTTCTTCCCTCGATATTGTTCGTATGGCTCTCAGAACTAACTGTCGATTCACTAGTATATGGGCATTTACACGCAGGTTTCTCTACGCGCTTCGTCGTTCAGCTCAAACTAACATTATATAGGGCCGTTCATAACTTCTGTACTTCACAAAAAGCCGTTGGCTTAGGCAGCTCTAACCAAGTAGGCCAAGCCCATAGAGGAGGTACGAATGCCAGCTCCATTCGTCGCCGTAACGCACTTACTAATGCGCACGATGAAGCCCACCTGCTTGGAGAAGATCTTTACAAGAAACTAAAGGAATACCTCAACAGTCACCTCAATGACCTCTGTGAACAGTCCAAAGCACACGCAGACGAAGCCCTACTCGCATTCTATATCAGAGAATGGAATAGATACACGGTTGCGGCCAAGTACATCCACCACCTCTTCCGCTATCTCAACCGACACTGGGTTAAGCGCGAGATGGACGAGGGAAAGAAGAATACTTACGATGTCTATACTCTCCACCTCTACCAATGGCGCACCGAGTTCTTCACCCCCGTCAATGAGAAAGTCATGGGCGCCGTGCTCATGCTAGTCGAGAAACAGAGAAACGGAGAGACCATCGAGCATGGCCAGATCAAGCAGGTTGTTGATTCTTTCGTATCCCTCGGCCTCGACGAGCATGACGCGACCAAGTCGACGCTCGACACGTATAGATACCACTTTGAGAAACCGTTCCTCGCAGCAACCGAAGAGTTCTACAAGGCGGAGTCGAAGCAGTTTGTCGCCGAAAACACCGTTGTCGAGTACATGAAAAAGGCAGAGGCCCGATTGGCTGAGGAGGAGGAACGTGTACGCATGTATCTTCACAATGACATAGCATCGCCATTGAAGAAGACATGCAACAAGGCTCTGATTGCTGACCATTCTGCCATGCTGAGGGATGAGTTCCAGGTCCTCCTAGATAACGACCGAGAAGACGACATGGCTCGGATGTACAGCTTGCTGTCTAGGATTGCGGATGGATTGGACCCCTTACGGCAGAAGTTTGAGGCGCACGTTCGGAACGCGGGACTCCACGCTGTGGCTAAGGTTGCCGCTGACGCTGAGAAACTTGAGCCGAAGGTGTACGTTGAGGCTCTGCTCGAGACGCATACGCGATATCAGGGCTTAGTCAAGCGTGCCTTCGCTGACGAACCGGAGTTTACTCGATCTCTCGACAATGCTTGCAGAGAATTCGTAAACCGCAACGAGATTTGCAAGTCTGGAAGTAGCAAATCCCCCGAGCTTCTCGCCAAGTATACCGATGTGCTGCTCCGCAAGAGCGGAACTGGCTTGGAAGAAGCAGAACTCGATGCCACCCTGACGCAGATCATGACCGTCTTTAAGTACATCGAGGACAAGGACGTATTCCAGAAGTTCTACTCGAGAATGCTAGCAAGACGTCTCGTACACAGCAATTCCTCGTCTGATGATGCTGAGACGAGCATGATAAGCAAGCTCAAGGAGGCATGCGGCTTTGAGTACACGAACAAGCTCCAGCGCATGTTCCAGGACATGCAGATTTCCAAGGATCTGAACACGGGATTCCGAGAGCACACCAAGGGCCTACAATCAGAGAAACAACCAGTCGACTCCACCTACTCGATCCTGGGAACCAGCTTCTGGCCGCTGACCCCCCCCAACACGACGTTCAACCCGCCGGCGGAAATCCAGACCGATATCGATCGGTTTACTCTCTTTTATAAGAACAAGCACGAAGGTCGTAAGCTTAGCTGGCTTTGGCAACTCTGCAAGGGTGAATTGAGGACTGGATACTGCAGAACTTCAAAGACGCCCTTCACGTTCCAAGTCAGCGTTTACCAGATGGCCATCCTCCTCATGTTCAATTCCAAGGATGCTCACTCTTACGACGACATCGCATCGGTCACCCAGTTAAGTAGCGAGGTCTTGGACTCTGCCATCGGTGTCCTCTGCAAAGCCAAAGTGCTACTTATGAAGCCTGACGGCGAGAAGCCTGGTCCGGGGATGATGGTCCATCTTAACTATGACTTCAAGAGCAAGAAAATTCGTGTCAACCTGAACATCGGCACGAAATCGGAGCAGAAGCAGGAAGAAGTGGACACCAAGAAGACTATTGAAGAGGACCGCCAGCTTGTCTTACAAGTAAGTTGCTTTCTTTGGGTTCAGATCGTTGTAGTGTGATGTTGTGGCGCTAACTATAATTCTAGTCTTCCATCGTTCGGATCATGAAGTCACGAAAGAAGATGAAGCACTCTCAGCTAGTTAGCGAGTGTATCACCCAGATCAAGTCACGTTTCGTCCCTAAAATTGGCGACATCAAGAGGTGTATCGAGATCCTGCTAGACAAGGAATACCTGGAGCGTCTAGAAGATGATGAACTCGGTTACCTCGCGTAATGTGGGAGGGACATTGGATCCTTCATCACTCTTGCAAGCAACCTTATACTCATTGTACCCGGTAATTTTCCTCTTTCAGCATCTGTCGGCGGCAAATACGTTTTCTTATCACGCAATACGAGGGTGCGTGATATTACGAGTCCCAGAGGTTGGTTCTTCAAGTGGACTCGGAAAGGGCTTTGGCGGGTTATTTTATGCAGGCCATTCGGATGATAACTACCTGACTTGAGCATCTGATGGGACTTCGACATAGTCGAGTCTCCAACCCCGAGCCCTAGAAGGACTAGAGGGTTAATAGGACGATGGCATATACGTTGATGAGAGCATGACCCAGATGGACTCAAGATAGATGGCAGTCGACAGCCGGCAATGTATGTGGTCGTACGGCCTCGGATGGTGGATGAATGCACATGCATTGCCTCGCGACTACTCTAGCTCCTGTCAATTACTTCGAGCGAGGTTGAGCCCACCCATGCTATCCTACCTGTGAGGTCCAGTCTAAGGGATCTCTAAGCGTGCGGTGACTTTTACCACGCCGCCTACCTAGCCTTCCCGCAGACAAGACCATGAATCCATAGACGAATAAATCACAAAAACTTATCTGCATTCTCTTTGTGACATCCCAGTTTAGCTATGATAGCTTGTCTAGTACAAACACTATCAAAGTCATTTATGATATATCTAGGGCCCTTTATACAAGTAGACACGTGCCTCGACGTCTAATAAGTCTATAAAGTGAGTTGATCGTTTACTGCAGCAATCTTAAACGTGGCAGTCACCACAGCGTGGTACCAATACTCAGCATATGAGGTTCCTTGTAATGCTTGAATGACAATTACTATCCATGAGCGTGGGCGATTCTTTGATCTACCTAGTCAAAACCTACTCCCCTGACTTTCATTTCATTTCACCTTATCCTACGTGCTTAGGTGATGGAATCTCATCTGCCTCTCCCCTTTATCCAAGGGGACGTGATTCGCATTCCTCGTCATCTCCTTCCCACAGTCGCGACTAGGTATTTTGCGCAATGAGGTCTGTTTCCTCGTTGTGATTGTGCAGTATGCCACTTCCCCCGGTTTCGTTGCAAAGCCGGTGTTGTATGTCCAATCCGTGCTTGAAGTACTATTCGTCCCGCTTCCACTTCCACTTCATAATGCTACCGCGTCTCCTGTAATCGCGGTAGGTGACCAATCGCTACACGGTCGTTCCCGCCACTTTCGGCATTTCCTCTGATTAAGCGTCGTCCTTTGGCCTAGTAGAAGCATCGCTTTTGGCCTCGTCTAATGCAGTCTCTGGGCTTTTACTTCCCCCTCTCAAAGCGGCGTACTTCCGTGGGCTGGCCGGGCTTGAAGGTGCGCTGTCGTCTGCTGACCCCAGAGCATCGAGGACGCTCTCGTCGAAGCTGTCTTGCGTGAGTGGCCTTCGCTCGGTTCCTTCGCTGGCTCGATGCTGTACGGACGACATCTGTGTCTTCTCCATGCTGGAAAACCCGGGTGAGGAAAGTGCGGGGCTGCTTAGCGGCGTGCCGTTCTTTTCGCTACTTGAATCCGTATTCCTTGATTTTCGACCGCCACCGAATCCCCATCCGCCACCACCTCCTCCACCACTTCCACCACTTCCTCCTCCCCCTCCTCCAGAACTGCTGCTCGATCGGCCCCAGCCTTGTTTCCGTTTCTGATCAGCCCACGAAGTCCAGCTGCCGATATAGGCGCCGGCCCTCGCGCCGACTGAGCTCGCCGCCTGCTGTGCTTTACCTAGGTCGACATTATATGCCGGGTTTCCGTTCTTCTCTGTTGCGCCCTGTCCCTGAGATTCCTCAGCGCGCTTCCTTTGAGCTTCCCGCAGGGCTTCCATATCGGCGTATAACTTATTGAACATGGTGCTTGCTTTGTCGCGTCCCGCTGCTAAATTCCTACCAAGCACCTCCTTGCCAACTGCGAACCTCTCGTCGAGATGAAGGTCTTGTACCTGTTGCTGAATCCGGCGTTGCACATCGTCGATAGTGAGCCCGCCCGCACAAGGGTGTTTCGGCTCAACAATATCGAACAGGTGCGAATCTGTATGTGAGTCCCACATGCGGTAGTTCTCGGTTTTCATCCAGGATTCAACCCATTCGTTACTAAAGTCAGATGACGGGTCCCCCTCAATGTGTGGAAGCGTCGCTTTGGGATTGTGGGCGTTATGGGTGAGGTAGCTATGATATTTAACGGATGAGATGAGGGATAGAAGGTACTCTTCAAACTGAAGTCGGATGAACTCTTCGCTGCCACGATACCCCATTGTCTTTGGTCGGCCCGGATTTGACTCGTCCCATGTGTCGTTTACTTCCTGCGTCACGAAATCAATCCACCGTCTGTCCGAGTGTGAGAGCGCCAATGCCGTACGGAGTGAGGTTGACGTAATATTGATCGTATTTTCGTCGAGATTGATGAGTATATCGCTATACCGGTCCTTCTGCTGTAATAGTAACGAGTTCGTGCTGCCAACTATATAAGATTTTGTGCCGAAGTCTGCGAGGATGTCCAATTGTTGAAGAGGCGTGTAGGGTCCGAATAAACTCCCCTACATGCCTTGTCAATGTACGCCTTGTATTTCCCATTGCATAGAACTCACCTTGCCGAATATTTGCAGCGGCAGTCCCATGTATGAAAGCAATGAGTTTCGGTCGCTAGTCCTCAAACTCGTTGGTCGGCTCAGATTCTTCTCGTAATTGTTCAAGTCTGGCCCTGCACAGTCTTGGAGGTTCCTCAGTAAACCTGGTATTAAAGAGATGAGTGAAAACTGCATCATGCATAGGCGCTCGCACCGCGAGCCAAAGAAGAGCATCTAGTTTCCTCGTGAGTTTGGGAGTCGACCTAATACTGAGGTGTCTCAGACTACTCACCTTGGGCTGCAGAAGACAGCATTTCAGGAGCACCAAAGTTTGCCATCGGAATTCCCGCACAAGTTCTCGGAGACTCATGCCAAGGTACTGATCCCTATCCACTTCTTCATTCAGCTGGCCGCGTGCCTGTTCCTCGGCAAGGCTCTCCTGGAACCTCCGCAAGATTTCAGTGTCACTAAACTCGCGCTGCGCAAACCAGGCACTGGTAACAACAGACAGCCGTTCCCTAAGCAATCCAAAGGACTGAGGGCTGTCTGCTATTACCACAACTGCCTTCTGGACCGTCGAACGCGTCACGTCAGAGGGTCGGACTAGCAATTGCGAGGCGTCCAATTGCCTAGTGCAGGATATGCCGAAGAGCGACGTTGCAGGAGAATCCTCCGTAGCTGGTCGCAGAAGGGTAAAATACGAGAAGTCCTCAGTTGTTCTGTATATATCAATTAACCTAGGTCCATACTAGGTATGCTTATACCTTCGCCGGTGGGACCTAACTCACGCATGAGCCCCGTCACTTAGAGCCATGAAAGGAAGCAAAGTCCAGTCATAGTCGGCTGCCGGATCTTGCCCTTCAGCTACGCCAAACCACCTCTCAACCTCGGGGCCCCTATGGTGGTGGAAGTCCACCACTGTCACTAAAGGCATGAAGCCAGTCTTATTGCTCGTACCGCCTTCCCCAACACTGCCTGAACTTGGAGTGGCCATTACAAAAGCTCACGCGCCCGGCGGCAAGTAATACTATAGACAAATGAATGCGCAAGAGTAGACTCGAGGACTGTTGCCGTCGACGAGGGTGTAGGTGCGAATCGTAGGCAACACCGGGCTTGCAGGAACTGTTGTTTTCGGCTGGTAGATCGATAACGACGAGGCGGTAATCTATTCAATGCAGCTTAATACTCCATGGAGCTAAGACCCGAGCTAAGTAAGGAGTGGTTCGAACGAGACGGCCGGAGGCGGTGAGTCTATAGCATAGAACCACCAGGGACGGTTCGAGGGGAACGAGGCAGGCTAGTCGAGGAGACGGAACGTGTAAGTCAAGATTTTTCGATGATGAAACGACACAAAGCCCAGCAGGCCGAGCTATCGACTGAATTGCCCGAAGTCGAGTCAAGCGAACCGGGCTAGGAAATATAGTAATGCCAGTAGCCGGTGCCAATCGATGTGTAAGCGGATTCCAGAAGTCTGACGGTGGCTCCCATCGACGACGGAGGTGTGGTGAAGTAGTTTTAGTTGAATAGAAAGAGAAAAAAACAAGAGATCAGACAGCTCAGTTCTAATCGGTCACACGAATGCCATTGGTGAAGTAATAAACATGATCTTCAATGCCCTTTTGCGGCATTGAGAATACCGTCATGTAGCAGACAGGAGACAGATATTGTGTCTGAATTTCCGTAAAAATTGTTATATTATTATTATTATTTTTTGGTCGACTTATTTTGTTCAATGGGAGAAATTCCAGAAAGATTGGATAATATCGAATTTCACTTTAGGTGGTTCCACGTCCCCACGCCAATGATGGCTAGCGATGTCAGCGCTACGACGGTACCCCACCTTGCCTGCCATCTCCAATCTCCAATCGCCAATCAATCCATCATTTATCACCGGCGGTCAATTCGTCTTCAGCGCGCGATTGCCTAGTCCTATGTCCAATCACGTGCGATTACTGAGACTCGGCGACTTTCTTCAGCAGCTCAGCTCCCTAAATTCTTTATCTCTATTTTCTATCTTGGATATCCATCCCTTGCAGCTTTCTTTTCAAGATAAGTCTCGGAGACCATCTCAAATGTACCGCCACATGCATCCATGGATGTAAATACCTACATACGCCGTAACATAGATCAGTCTGTAATATCCATTCGATCAATGATGTTTTTTTGTTTTTTTTTTTTCAGATCGACAGCCAAATAGGACATATCTTGTTTAAAACACAGACTTCAGATTCCATTCCTTAATACAACCGCGCTCTCCTCGTCTACATACAACGGTGCAGGTTTACTATAGGTGTGCGACCATAGTACAAGATTTGTGGCGATATGCTATGCCAACTGTCTTGCATTGCATAAACGACCTCAACATATCATCAGAGAGCTATCAAGCATTTGCCAAGTCCCCGACTCGCGTTCAGACGACACTACCGATCCTGCAGTTCAAACGGAATATCCCACACCTCCTCTAACCTGCTAACCTACCTGGCCTACGTACATCGTCGTCGTCGACCGGCAATTTCTCTCTCCCCCCCCCCGTAAACCTCTCCTATAAGTCCCGTACAGACTTGCATACATCTTCTCTCACCCGTGCGAATGGGACGAGAGATCGTCCAACGTGACCACACGTGGATCGGGGAATTCGTCTCATAATAGAAGGTGGACGCACCACTCATGTTCACCTGTGATATTACAAAAGCTCGGTGACAGGTCAAAGGCAGAAGCACTCTGCCTACCTGCTACCTTCCATATGTATGTCGGATTCATCGTAGAGGCATCTCATATCGACGTTCATATTATATTATAGATACCCTATAGATTTCAGGATGTTGCTACTGACCGACAGTGTCTATCCATTAGCCATACTTGACAATAAGATAGATGAGGGCTCCGTCTGCCGCAGTCCATAGTGCCCGTTATCTGTCTATTATAGAGAAAAGCAAGATCAACGTAAACTCCGAGGCATTAGTTAATTAGACTCCATCAGCGTTTACACGATACTCACGCAAGAATAGATTGATGAATCAACTTAGTTATAACGAGCCGTCACCCATTAGACAGGTATGCTAGATACCAGATACTAGTTCATATCACATAAACATAAGTCTTGGTTTAGGTAATGGACAACCCAGTTGGTCCAGGAATTACGCGGCATAGTAGATATTCATCACATATCCCGTCCAAGAAACGAGTCGACTCCAAATCCAAGAAACCATTTGGTATCTCTTGATTAGTACCTAGCAGTGTTTTGTGTGAACAATAAGCTGGCTTTTCCCAAGAATCTAATCTCATCACTAGCGTTTCCCTCGTCACCGTCGTCAACTCTACTTCTATTTCCAGGCATTCAGGCCCGCCCACGGGTCGCCATGCTGTTGTGGTTGTGCTTGCCGAGGAGCTGCGCCGTGTGGTGCAGCAGCCTGGGGGCCTCCATAGGGGTAATCTTGAGACTGCTGTGAGTAATGGATCGTCTGCTGCGGGCCTAACGGAGGAGGGCCAGGAGGTGGCGGAGGCGGTACGAATCCAGGAGGCATGTACTGTTGCGATGCTTGAGCTTGAGGATGAGGATTTCCATATGTACTGTACGGGTTCGGTGTGAAAGATGTCTGCGTTGGAGGAGGCGAAGCAGGGCCTCTGCCACCAACACCAAGTCCAAAGGTAGTTTGATTCGGTGGTGGCGAGGCAGGACCTGGGTTGCGACCCCAACTACTGGGGTTGTACGCGGCTTGTCCGTATGACTGGCTATTATGTTGCGGATTAGGGGTGAAGGACTGCTGCGGCGTAGATGCGTAGGTAGTGCTTGGTAAAGGACTAGCGAAACTAGGATAGTTGGCTTGGTTTGGCGGTGGAGAAGTCGGCATTTGATATTGATTAGGAATGCTTGTTTGCGGGTATCGGGGAGTACTCGAGAAGGAGAGTGGTGCTGGCACAGGCCGGGTCGAACCTGGCTTCGGTGGCGGTGATGTACTTGGATCCATAGACATACGCTCCATGAGACCGCGAAGTCTTTCCCGCTCAGCTTCGGCTTGGTTGCTTTTGTTCGCGGCTATCTCTTGCTCGATCTGGCCCAGTAATTGGGCGCCTTCTGACCTCCTGTTGTTAACAAACGTCTCGACATTCTTCTCGAGGCTATCAACCGTCTCCTTCATCTCAGTGTACCAGTTCTTTGCGCCCTGTAAGCCTGATTCAAGGTCGAGAAACTCTTGGTATGCTCTCTTATACTTGTTGATCACCGAGTTCTTCTGTCGTTGTACGACTTCAAACTTGTTGCGTTCCGAACGCACACGCTTGTCTTGGAAAAGATTGTTGATCGATGCCTGGAGTTCCTTCATTAATGAGGACTGTTTGTGATTTGCCTGTAGGATCCTGTTCTGATGAGGGCGGAACTTCTCCAGCTCAGACTGGAATAGTTCTTTCTCGAAGTTCGGTATTGATTTCTTGTTCAGAATCAGAATTTGCGATATATCATCGTTGTGGACCTGGTTTGTGTTAGTTTGCCAACATTAGTCCACCTCTACATTCTCACTCACCTTCTCCTTGAGATCTTTCAATACTTGGTTTCGTTCCCTCTTGACCAAGTTCAACTTCTTAAGGATGTCCTCAACCCTGATTATCTGCTCCGCGACACTGGGACTGCCATCCTCAAAATCTGCATCTAGCAGATTCGGCTCACCGCCCGCTGGACTAGATGCGTTGCTAGATTTTGCTCTGACTTTGTTGACGGCTGTTTGAAACAGTAGATCAACTTCACCAGTTTGCGCGGCATTCCGCATCTCTTCAAAGTCCACCTCGTTCTGCCGGAACTTGGTGTATAGTTGAGCATCACTCTTTGCCGCTTCGTCTAATGCTTCCTTATAGTTCCGGATGTTCCCTCTCAGAGTGGTTGTGAGCCGTGAGCTAGGTTGCTGTGTCCATTCGCTCTCGTATTTTGACCTCATCTTCTCGCATACGCTTTCTTCCATATCCAGCTGTTTCGAACACCTATCCAGAACCGTCACAATCGCATCTTTGTCTATGCGTAGTGTATCGAATATTGAGATCGGATTCTCATGTCCCGCAACATCATCGCACCAGGTTTGGAAATCATTGTCCGGTCGAACGTCTTGATCGACACCTCCTTTTAGCACCTTCAAAGCACCTGGCAACTTAAGGTAGTCCAAACTTGCGGCCATTTCACTGTTGGCCAAATCGACCCTCTCGGTTTCTGCGCGTACTAGTTTTGCCTTTTCCTCATCATATAAGCTTGCCGACTCGGTGACAGTGAATGGAACAATCTTTGCGAACAGATCTGGACCGGTTATACGTTGGACGTCCTGGCCAGCATAGAGCTCATTCACCGGTATTGGCTTGGCGGCAGGTAGTTTCGGTACGGGTATTAGACTGGCCTCTGCGGGAACTGTCTGGTGGTAGATATAATCGTTATCCTTTATTAGCTCTTTCAGTTTCTCCTGGATGGTGGTCAAGTTCCGTTTTGTAATTTCCGCCAATAACATTCCCGTGTCAGCGCTCAAGTTTGAGCTGGGTGGCATGGTGCTGGGGAAGTTATTGGCTACTCTGTTAGCTTCCTTTGCCTGTATTTCGGCAGCCGTGAGCCTCGCGACAGCGACACCGTACGAGTTAGCGTCCTCGTCAGCGAGAGCTTGATAATACTGAGCATTTGAAGTCATCAAATTTGCTTTGATCTAGACGAGAGTTAGCCTCTTGACCCCTCATTTTGGGCCATAAGACACCCACCTGAGTGAAGAGAAGCCAGACTTTCTCAAAGATAGCCTTGTTGACATTCTCCTGGACGCCTTCGAGAGCTTGCTGATATAGATAGGCAGCCTGGCTAGACAACTTTGCTAGCAGACCCACCTTCTTTTGATCGGCAACCTGTTTCTCAAGGAATATTTCTTGAGCCTGCGCAAGCATTATCTGAATCAGGGTTTTGACGGTATCTCTACTTAGGTCGGACGAAGGAGCGTGTAAGAAGTTCTCGTTGATATAGGTGAACATGCCGGCAGAGGCCTGGAAGGAGTGATAAGCGGTCTTGAGACCAGCCTCTTCGGATCGGGTTTGGTTGGCGGCATGGCAGGACAGAACAGCGGATATGTTGAAGATTATGGAGGCCTTTTCGAAGGCAAGCGAGTACTGGGCTGTAGACTTGTGAGTGAAAGCGTCGAACCTGCCATTTACTAAGTTAGAGTACTGATATTACGTTGACGCTTGTTCTCTCTGTATAGATAGTCATACCAGGTGAAAGAGATCTTGATGTGCTGCTCGTCGACGGGGAAGCGAAGGTCCAACAGCTCGAGCTGGCCATAGTATCTGTATAGTAGGTCCCTCCCAGCGGTGCTATCTTTCCCAGCACCTCTCATGTCCTGGCGCAATCGGTTGAGCGTAGCGCATTCCTCTGCGTACCTCTCGGGATCATCTCCGTATGTATCTCTGATATACGTCTTTAGCGGGGTGATCCAATCGATCTCGTTGGTGGCCTTTAGAGGCACCGAGATCATAGGAGTCTGTGTCATGGTGGATGGTGCGAGTTGCGGTAGAAAACGTGTGCGCAACGATTTCCTTTTTTCTAAAAGCGCTCAAGTCCGTTTTTTCATAGGTCAAGGTGGTTTCGTAGAGATTTTATCGTCGCATGTATGTAGACAAGAAAGCGTTGGTATATCGGCGAAACTCGATGGAGTGCTGACGACAATGACGACGACTAGATCTAGTTATGTCTTGTACTTAGGCAGCAGGTTTGTTCGCCAATTCATATACAATATGCTAGTTCCGAGTCGGTTGTCTCGAGGTTATTTCGTACCGGGAGTTGACATATGTACCAACATGCTGTCGCTAAAAAGCAATGTTCAAGATGGCTTTCGGGCAAGTTGGAAGTACAGCCCAACAATGCGGTGCGGCTTACGATGGTTGAATGATGACGGGAAGGTTGAGTTGGTCAAGGTGACGCATGAGGTAAGGTACCACGCGGCGCGTTTACAGAATCAATCAGGCGCACGGAGATGGCCATGCGAACAAAGCTTCGGACGGGCAGACAGCAGAATGTTTGAAGATGCTTGGACTGGCGTCTACCAAGTAGCCGCCGAGGATCTTAAGACTACGTATCTACGGTGGGGTCTGACTAGACTGGGACGTAGCACTGGACCGGGTGCTTAGGAAGGTGGGGAAGCTCACTGCTCAGTCGTCGGTAGCGTAAACTCTCTGATCGTTGGTCGTTGGTCGTTGGTCATTGTACTTTCGTATTTCACTATCAAAGCTTTATTAGTCTGAGGAGTTATGCCTCGATCATATTCTCTTTCCTCTTCTTTTTTATAAGCCTTGATGTACGCACTTTCAGCTGGTATGATTATTTAATAATGTTCAATTCAAATACTTATTGCCGGATCACTCCGGTGGGATCTAGACCAGCACAGGATGCGTTCCCGGCACTTGGAGCTTATAGACTTATACTCCCGATAGGTTATGGGTGGGCGATGCGATCCCGTCTATTCGGTCGATTACTTAATGTGTAACGTAGCGCTTAATACGAGACTCATCTTAACGGTCTAGGGCAGTAAATCATTATACTTCGGAAAACTACCTACTATACCTTACGTAGATACCAGTTATATTATCCATATATCCTTTCCATCGTGTGAATCCCAATCGACCATCTCCCGATTCTGTTCTAGTCTTTAGATTTAGACATTTGTATATTTTGTTAAGCAGCAGCCATCGCGATGGTCAAGCGCACTTATGCAGGTGACGAGAAGGAGAGACTTCTCTATGATACGTCATTGGCTACAACTAGCAATCCTCCTCAACTCGACACGCGATGTGATTGGTGCTTATGGCGGCTAGCTTCGAAGGCCCGGAAGACATGGCAAGGGATGCTGGCGCGTAGCGGGCCGTTGCTGCGACCTTGACTTAAGGCTGCTCCCTCTTCGCGGCTCATCCTACCGAGGCCAGGCCGTTTCTGCAACCGTCTGTAAGATGCAATTCCATACATACCTACATTATCATGCTTCATACATTGCATCCACCTGCGTAATGAGCACATACCTACGTAGGATAGATCTTGTGGAACTTGGCGTCACGAATAAGACGGCTGGGCCATCCAGGAACCAGTTCATGATGCATCTTTTTGAATTGAGGAGAGTGGCCTCGCAGTATATAATATTGTTCGCTATACTTATTAGTACCTTAGTATACAAAACACATAAAATATTTTGAATATCGAGGCGGACAGAGCTGCTCTCGCCGGTGAGTCGATTCCGTTTGGAACGCCCGAACATCGCCGATCCGTCCTCAACACCGTCCATGCAGATCCAATCTCTATGTCTATGTATCCGGTGATTGCCTCCGGAGTGTATCTCCCAGCCGTGCGAGTATAGTACATGCTTTAAGGGGGGAAGCTCAGCCAGAACCAGAGTCGGACTGCTTCTTGGATTGTTCGCCAGGTTTCTTCTCCCCAGTAGACGCTTGTTCTTCTGGTTTTTGATGGGCCGGGTGATGGGTCAGATTACGCCATATAGACTTCAAAAACCCTTCATTTCTATGCGTATCAGGGTCATCATCTTTTGTTGCTTCTCTGGGCGAGGAGCCATCAGACCTGTAGGTTCTCGGATGAGTTACGTATACGTGAAATTAGAATTAACTGCTTACTCACCCTGGCATCTTGACGTTCATTATCCTCTTGGCAGTCTTGTCGCCCATCTCGTCTGCGAGCATCTCCACGATCGTCCTCTGGTTGGCGGAGAGGTATTTTGGCATTGCGACTCGGAATTCAACTTTCAGGTCTCCCAAGTTACTGCGTCGAGCGCCCAGCTTCTTCATGCCCATTCCAGCAAGCGTGACCTTGTCGCCCGTATTCGTGCCTGTCGCAACCTTCACGTTGACTTGCCCATCCAGCGTAGGAATCATCACCTCGCCGCCTAGCATTGCTGTAGTCAATGGGATACTTGCCGTGTAAAGGATGTCAGATCCTGCTCGCTTGAATTTTGGATCTGATGCGACTCGGACGAAAACATAGAGATCACCTCGAGCCGTCCGAGCATTGGAATCCATGGTGCCGCCGGTGACGGGGGCGTCGCCTTGCCCATCTAACCGTAATTTCATCCCGTCTTCAATACCCGCTGGGATGTCAACCACGAGAGTCTTGCGCTCTCTGACTACACCGTTGCCAGAACACGTCCGGCAGTCTGATCCTTTAGGAGCTACATGACCGCTGCCCTTACAAGATGAACAAGTAGAGGCCATCTGAAAACCGCCCGTCATAAAGTGTACCTGCGTACCTGTGCCGCCGCAAGATTTACACTCTGTCCGTTTCGTACCCGGCTTTAGACCGCTTCCAGTGCAGGTATGGCACTGTATGAGTGGATGTATCGTGATCGTCTTGCTGGCTCCTTTCGCCGCCTCCATAAATGATATACTCGTTTGCATTTCGATATTTTCCCCAACCAGGATTTCCTGCGCAAACGGGTTCCTTCCGCTAGTGCGGGCTCCTCCGCCAAAAGGACTGCCTCTTCCGCCGGTGAAAGCGGAGAAGAGGTCATCGAAGTTGAAGTTTGCACCGAAACCTCCTTCCCCGCCAAAGCCTGTGAAAGGATTTCCTTGACCTCCGAACGGGTCACCGCCTGGCTGAGGTCCACCATTAGGATCAAAGCCGGCTGCTCCAAATTGATCGTACTGCTCCTTCTTCTTCGGATCGGACAAGATTTCGTATGCGGACTGGATTTCGCCAAACTTATCTTTCGCCGACGGGTCCTTATTTGTATCTGGATGGTACTTCTTGGCTAATCCGTAGTAAGCTTTCTTGATATCGGCCGCCGTAGCTGATTTGCCCACTCCTAGGGCTTTGTACGGGTCTTTGATAGCGAGGGCACTAGGGGTTGCATGGAAAGACTACATCGAAAGGGGTTAACGGAAGAACAACTCAAGTTTTGGGGAGGGGGCAACAAACTCTTCTACACAATGTAGCTTGGCATGGTGACCGCTTCGTTGCATAAATTGGCCTTTTCGATAGGGAACAGATCGTGCTGCTTTGTGCGCGCTTCCGTAAACCATCTCGTAATCTCTGCCTTCGATATATTTGAGTAGGTGAGAGTATGCGCGACGGCATCGCCGCCTTTGCGAATAGAGTAGAATTCATCTCGACCGCTCCTAGATCATATGTGAAATCTAACCGAGATTTTTTCGATCCTTCATAGTTTGGATGGCCAATGATCTATGTATGGCACATGTTGAAGGGAGCCAAGGTGAAGTATATGTAAAGTTGAAGCTCGTCGCGATGACGCTCTAAACTTTTTTTTGCGCTAAGAGCCGATACCGAGTAAACGGGAAGATTCTCGATTCTCTTAAAGCTCCACTCTCAGGTGGCACATTTCAAGCCACATAAACTTGCACACTAGCCACAGTCGGTTTCTGCACGCACTTTAAGGGAGATAATTATTTTTAATCAATAACAATCCTAGTAGCTGTCCGTCATATTAGATGCATAAAAATAAACTATTTCAATGAACTGATGAAGATAAGCTCAACAAGGCATCGAATTCCCAATTATCACCTACCTATGTAAGTACCTACATAGTTAAAGAGAGAGACTTAACGAGCGGCGGGTAGGGACGGTACATGTATATCGCATTTAACGGGTTGCCTTTTTAGGAGGCGAATTGTACTTCGCACTGAGGTCCTCAAACGGTCTTCTATCGGCGTTACGGATTACAATGTGAACATTTAGCGGCTATATTATTCGAGTAACAGCTGGAAACCTTCCTTGGAATGCCAAATTAAGCTTAAATCCGTTGACGCCAGCTCCAGAAATACCATGCACACGTGCCTGTCTCGTTGTCAAGACTTATACTAACTTCATTCGAGTAAGACTACTGCTGTCAACTCCAAATTAGTAACAGAGCAAGGCGTGCGTCAATAAACTAGCGGCCTCATATTCGAGGTCTTATCCACCTTTTATAAGGTCGTGGTACCGAGTATTGAGTCTATGATATTGACTAGACACCTCGGTAGCCAATTGTTTTGTCCGTCTCTGTGCGAGTTCCAAGTTCTTTTGATACGTAGGTATATTGCCCTGGTATTGTTCAATTCGGAGTTTATTAAGCAGATGCAGTACCACCAAAATACCGCGACGACCAATTTAAATCCCCATTAGTAAAAGGAAATTTGAACGCGTCCCGCGTGAGGGGTTCGGGTCAAGGCCTATGTAGGGCGGTGAAACTCAAAAAAGTGGCCGTCACGAAGCTTAAGTACCTACAAAGTGGAACTTCTAGAAAACAAAGTCTTTAACGCAGAAAGAGTCAATGTCTCAATGTCCTTAATATAGTACAGGTTTGAAATTCCAATCCAATAGCATGCCCTATGTACCTGTTCTTTGTAAGTCATCACCGCGTCCCTTATTACCCATTCGTCATAGTCGTCGGCCCTTGTTCCTCCGCGATCGAGTCCCACCCAGCGCTAAAACTCCAGGATGATGCGAAAATGCCAGAAGCCAGATGCGTGCAAGGACTCGAAGCAAGTCTAATGCCATGAAGATATATGTATAATAATGCAGTAATGACAGAACCTAGACGCTCGAATGATTTGCTTTCCGGGGTATATATGAATATTATGGTAATGGAGACGAATGGGGTGTATCTTTGTTCCGTCGGATTTTGACAATGCCCGGGTTTCTGACCTTGTGTACGAAGTCGACTATAACATCGGTCTCCTGTACGCCAAGCGCATTGAAATGTTTTCGAACAACTTTCGTGAGCTCTTCTTGGCTCTGGCGCCGGTATTCTTGCTTTCGTGCCATTGTAGGCGAGCGTAGGCCGATGCCTGGTCGCGAGAGTACCCAGTGATGGTAGGGATTGGCAAAGGCGGTCGGGGTGTGGAGGAGGTATTTGCGACGGTAATCGTGCAGCACATCTCGATCGAAAGACTTCCAGTGCAACTATAAGAAATCTATTGTAAGCTGGAACGAAATAATAACGAGAATAGTAGATTTGGACATACCCCTGGAGCGTGACCTGGCTGTGACACAGGAGCCAGTGCAGTCGACGAGCCGCCGTTGACGGCTGTCACGTCTCGCAACTGTGAACCCGTGGAACTAGCGACTCGGCGAAGTTTACCGTTCGTCTGGTGGTGATTAGAGCCGTGGCCATTTCGGTCCTTGATGCTCGCAGTCTCCGACTTTGCGTCGTCGTGGTTCGCTTTCGATTTGGCGGGCGGCATTTGGAAGGCGGTTGGATCAAAGAACCGACAAAAGCAAAGAGGAGGAGATGCTTGAACTCAGTAGTATCATTCCCAAGATCGCAAATGCACACGTGCAAGATGCAGAAGAATAAAAATGTCCAGGCTGGAAGGAGAATCGGAATTGGGATATTTTGTCTAGACGCATCGGGGGTTGTGGGAGTTGAGGAGAGGAGAAAGCAGAGACCAGTTCTGTAGACCGCCCACATTATTACCTACACGGTCATAATAAATTTTAGGGATGGTATTTCTTTCGCTTCAAGGCGGACCGCGGCCAGCCACCAATGACGACAGTGGAGCTAAATCGAACCACTTGCCGAGCATCGGACCCTGCATCTGGGAAAGACGCGGAGTGGGGAGTCTAAGGCACTAAGGAACCATGGCATTGTGGGGTGGTCAATGCGTTAAACCTTAAAAGGCAGACCATATAAAGG
The DNA here is from genome assembly GCA_022578875.1 of Hypoxylon crocopeplum. NCBI lineage: Eukaryota > Fungi > Ascomycota > Sordariomycetes > Xylariales > Hypoxylaceae > Hypoxylon > Hypoxylon crocopeplum. The sequence goes on from MU399554.1 coordinate 720,122, forward strand.
GTGGATGAACCCCTTCAACCTTAGACACTCAAGAGCCAGCCCTACCCGAAACATAGATTTAGAATCAGCGTCACCAGACCCGGAAACACCGCCCAATCAGCCAGACATCAGTTGTTTGCCATTGGTTGAAGGTCAACTTTACAAGTCACGAATACACATCCAGTATTAAGTGACCACGTGCTCTTAGTCTCACGGATTGCTCGAGACTTGTTCCACTATACAACAGGTCAGACAGCTATCATATATACGGAAGAGCTGGAGGATACCAGTGACCTAGAAGCGTACTGCTGACAAGTTCGACCATCAAGATGGCTTCCCATAAAGCAGGGCATCACGAGTTAGTCAGGGCAGGTCTGTCGTGTTGAAGAAGCGATTGCCTGTATTAGTGGCACCCCTACCCACGGAAAAGTGAAGGACCACAAGGCAAAGATATCCGCAACTTTTGGAGTTGAACGTATCCCAATCATAAATAGCCTCAAACTGGATGTCACTGGCCCTTATTACTATAGGAATAGTTACATGGATCTTGCATGTGTGCTGAGAAAACTCCGCCATCGTCTTACCATTGATGATTACCACATCCATCAGCACAACTTTACGGTTACAAGTTAGATAATAGTCCTCGACACCTTCCGGATGAAAGCGTATAGGAATCCGGCAAAAGGTAACGATCAATACGCGGTCTTTATCCAAGAGTTGGTAGCCTTAGACATGCGGGATTAGACCGTACTCCGTGAGACATCTCTTTTAGACACTCCACCGCCGAGTACCGTCCAACTCTAGAACATGCCTGTCTCGGTTGTTTTCTGGTATTTCTTACATCGCGAGCGACTAGTACCAATTCCTCGGCTGGAGGTGCCGAATAGAGACTTAATGATGCTGCCTAAGTCGAGGAGTTGACCAGTTAGAGGGGCTTAGCGGTGTCAAGCCGTCGTTCTACGGTATTACGCGGCAAAACTCGACGTGCTCAGAACCACTGACAACATCAAATACAGCCGAGTTCACTGACTTGCTTCTAGTTCTCCTGCAACCTACTATTATGACTGCCTTATCTATCGTTTATAGCATTGGTAAACCGAGCGGCTATCTCTAAAGCATAAATGTATTGGTTGAGAATATTTATAAGGCGAGCAACGAAGGAAGTTTTGACAGCTGGGGTGACGATAATTACTTTGCGATGAACCCGGCATGGAGAATACTCGCTTCTTTTAATAAATCACTAGCGTTGAGAACGCCTCCTGGCCCGCGGGTCAAGCCCACCAGTATCAGGTCAACATAGATTTCGTCGTTTCCTAGTCGTATGAAATCCAAGGCATCACGATAAAGAGTGGTAATGGACGCTACTTTTATGGAAAGCATCTCTCCATGAAGTAAAGATGCCTGAGGGAAGGCAGTGTATGAGTAACGTAGAGACCACCAAGCAGCGACTTCGGTGGTTTCTGTTCAATTACATCTGTCTAGGAATTCCTGAATGTCATTTAAAAATCTCCAGATAGATGCTCCAGTCTCCCCCGCGGCCAGTGTGCTGTTGTCATCTAGTACCGGCATCGTTTTAGCCACTTCTTGCTGTTGAGCATCAAAACGTTAGTTAAAGCTCGACATGTCAGACCGTTCCTTATTCCATGAGCTTTCAGAGGTTTTAGGACAGTATTATTACCCTATCTACCCAGTAGTGTGAGTTCGGGAATGTAGGCAAGAAGATTTTACGTGAGGGACAAAGTTGGCGCGGCTTACGCTTCTCGGTATTCAACCACTTATGTAAATGCCCAATGGATACAGCCGGGCAACTTCACTCAATGCCATTGCAGCGGTGTTCAGTGATGACCCAGGTAGGTACATCAAGGTAAACAATGTGCGTATACACTTGCAACTCATCCTGAGCATACGCAATAACACATGCTCCTTTTTGAATTGTGAGTATATGATACCGTCAGCAACGATAGGTAGTCGCCTTGTCGCTTTTGGAGGCTCTCGTCTGGTCTCTTTAATGGTAAGCCAGCGCCGATAGACTTGATACTCTCCCGTCCTTAGTTTCTATAAGTTCTGAGGGTGCTGGGTATAAGACTTCGATCATCTGTAACCTTCGTAAAACATAAACGGTTCCTGTCTAAACCTCTAGTTCAATTCGCTCATTACAATAGCTATCGTCAACACGAACGCATTTCTCCGTGTATTTCAGGGGTAAACATGTAGATCCCGAAAGGCAACATGCTCGGGACAGATCTACTAGAATCGGAGAGGCCGCAGAGGCCGATCACCATCAGTTTCCTCTCGTCCGGAGGAGCCGGGGTTTCTAGGGTCACGCCCCTGACGGGAGTAGGTCTATCATGCTCCTTTGACGGGTCTACCGAGTCACAATCTATCGTGCTAAGTTCGGTCTTCATATTTATCTTGAGTGCTAAGGTTGGCGTGCTAGGAACAGGGCAGCATAGAAGAGCTTGGGGTTCGCTCAGTTGAACTGACTGCTAATATTCCCATTGTCAACCTCGGCAATGGTTATTTTCATTAAGCAGAAACACGCGAGTTTATGCTGCTTACCTTCAGGTGATGCAGTAGGCAATGTTTTGAGATCAGCATCTTGCCGTTACTCACTGCACGATCCCGCTGATGCCGTATGCATGCCTTCTCTTCAATCTGGCCTTATAGCGTACCTAGGTAGCCATGTATCAAGCACCGCGTCTTTGCTTTGCTCCCGTGTCAATACGGCCAAATATAGCTATGTACACTCAATTAAGTGATCAAGAGTCACCCTGGCCTCTATAGACCGAGACTATACAGGCATTGGGCCTACGGAGAATATCGGTATTTAGTGATACGTACGTAGATTGATTACAACGCTCCCAGTATCACGGATCATCCGTCGCTCAATTGCAAGGTCGGGACTATGCATGATCTCGTATTCTCGGCGAATATCTAGACACATGGTTCATCTGCATGAAGCTGTGAAACCTCGATTACGCGTTGATATGACGCGGATGCCTGCTAGTGAGCCGCATTTGATATCAAGTTGCTATACTGTTGGTTCTCCAAAGTCAGTATCCGGGAATGTTCGAGAAAGGGGGAAATGACGGGTCAGTTTTTGGTTCCGGCACCAAAGGGTGGACTGGTTGCAAAGAATCTCACTCACCTCAAAGAGGGTTGGCTTTTGATACTACGTGACACGGCAACGTTGTAACTAGCTTAACCACGAATGGGTTCTTTATCATACATGATTACTCCCAGTCAATATTTAGGCACTCAGATGAGATGTTAATCTCTATGCCTAGGAACGTTGGTTATTGGATCTATTCTCTATCAGCGTGAGTGTAGAATGAAACACACATGGTATGGTGAAGCTTGCTTGCTAGGCCAATTATCTATCAAACTCGAGTGCTTTCATGTAGCTGTAACTACGGTGTACCACTAGAGAAACCACATGATAGAGGAATCATAGATCCAGGTGTCCGCGTCCGAGAGGCTTGTATGTTCAGATACGGAAGTAAGATCTGAGCACTATCCATCCTTCTCCTATCTCGTGGCGCCGTCGTCAATCTTCCCCAATAGGTTTTCCGTAAGCGCCGCGACTAGGAACGGATCGTCCCTCTGGATGAAATGCCCGCAGCCCGTAGCAATCACGGGACCGCACGACCTCTCCTTTTCGGTGAGGCGCGCCAGCCCCTCGTTGTACTTGCCCCACGCTGTATTCATGAACGCGTTGGTTAGGCTCTTGGGCACGTTCATGGACCCCTGCAAGCCCTCCTCAGCAAAGGTATCCCAGTCGTGCCCGACGACCGTAATCCATGGTCCCTTTCCGTCCTCCGGCCCCTTTAGTCGGGGTGTATCGGAGTGTGGCAGCAGTTCAGCTATATTCAGCCGGTCTAGATGCTCCGGGTTTGGCACAGACGGGTGGAAGTGCGACGCATATCCGGCACGCGTGCGCCGTAGGTCCTCGACCGTGACATCCTCCGGCAGCACGGCAGGGTCGAAGTCAGGCGCGTCCGGGTCCGGGAACACGGACACTAGGTCGCTATTTGCGATGTTGCTATCGAGGAGCAACAGCGCTTCTACGGCGCCGGGGTAGGCCTCGGCCCAGAGCCGTGCGATGACGCAACCGATGCTGTTACTGACGAACACCAGCTTCGGTGTTTCTGCCTTCTTTCCATCTCGCTCCCCTTCGTGCTCATTTGAGACTTGCTTTACCTTAGTCCTCCAGATCTCCTGTATCAAGACATGTAAATCACTGACGATCTCGCGAATGTCGTGAGTGCCGCCGTGCTGCTCATCGGCCGGATCGCGGGCCGACTCGCCCTGGCCGTAGCGATCATAGGTGAGTAGCGCCGGGCGGTTGGTGTCATGGCACAGATAGTCTATGGTCGGCAGCCAGCGGGTCTGGGGAAGAATGAGGCCGTTGAGGAATACCACAAGGTGGGCGGTGGATAAGGGGCCTTGTCCCGGTAGGAATCTGTAGGAGAGTGGGGTATCGGGTTTGTGGGGAAGACGGATTGTCTCAGACATTATTTTTGATCGCGGTATGGGTACTTATCTAGGTGTGTTATAGGTGTGTGTAAGTTTAGTGTCTATGTGGTTGGTTCATAGAAGGTTGTGGGTTGGTAAGTGAGTATGGGTAGTGTACTGTGCTAATTAAAGAACTGTGGAATATAATGTTAGAGTTTGTCACTTGCAGCTCTTTCCTTTTGCTTGGGACAACATTGAATGCAATAACATGACTAACCCAGTAACCTTTGGTTGTTTGCTGCTTATTTTTGAGACACTGGCGTCACTGAATTTTATTTATTAATGCTTGTAGTCACTTACATATGACCTACATAAGTCATGATTGTTGACTCCGAATGTCAAGTGACGCCTATTGTTCTACATAATGTGGGCTTGTTTTGCTAATGAATGGGAGAATACGAGAGATCAATGCTATTCTCACAAGACACAGCATGTTGATAATTGGATCCTTTGCTGACACGACAGCTATATGGCATGATTACCTCTTATTTATCTATAGCTTATGATTGGCCATAGTCTTAAGAGGTTCAGCAAACTTTTCCTTTTGTCTACCTACCTAGGTACGTTAGAGTCTTGAGTTATTGTTGCCATTGAATTCAAGTTGGTACCCATTTGATTCAAATCATCGATATCTCCTCATAGGCACGCTCGTTGAAAGTCCTAAACTACCGGCCTGCTCCGACGAAGCACGAGACCAGCTTCTGCGTCTTTTGCAACGAACGACTTGAGAGGTGTAGAGCTTGATAGTAGCTAACATGTTAGCTGACATATGCTGCATGTTACGTTGAATTTCCTCCAGTGGACCCGACAATCTCCACCATATCTGCGAAGAAAATGCAAGGGGAGTAAAAGTAGCGTTTCATAAATGTTATGGTGGTATTGATGGGAGGGGGGGAGTCCTAACAATAATAGGAGCAAGAGACGTTGTTACCCTCGAGAGATATTCAGTCCTAACCACATTTGCATGTGAACTTGTAAAAGGTGAGAACGATAGGATAGGACTGCACGACCCCTGAACGGAGGGACCCAAGGGACCCAAGCAATCACCTTAGGTGGGAGTCCATCAGTGGGGAACCATGTTCGTCGGAAGGCTCCGCTGAAGGATTGGTCGTCGTGCGTTGCTGTGCTTACATTACAAGGTGAACAAACCCGCTCACCCATGAACAGACAAGTGTGTGCTTCATCTGTTCGGTCCACAGGAAGGTCTAACAGTAAGAGGCAGTTGAAGAAGTCTCAAGAGCCGAGTTCTGAAAGGTGGGCAGGGGTGCCCCCCTTTTACCATATCCAAGCGGGATCCTGTCTAACTCTTAAAGACCAAGTCGAGTTCAGCCTCAATGGATAGTCCCAATAGGTGAAGCAATTTCAACCGAGGGCTCGATACTAGTGAGAGCGAGGTTGGTCCAACGTCGGGGAAAATGCGAACGCGCGCCGATGACTTTGCCGGAACGCACCGACGGAATCGGAGTGTGATTTTATCTCCATGGAGGTCCGTAGGCGTCTGGTCTGTGATACCTACAAACCAGCTGAGTGAAATCGGTGTGACGTTGGTGGACCTAACTTGGTAGTGATCGAAGTGAAGTGTAGGATAGTATAATATCTACCTACACTAAGTAGATCGTGAGGCTCATCTCGTAAAGAAGATGACCACCGAACTTACAAGAATCTGCCTCGTTAGGAGCCTCAGCTGGTCATGACAATACTTTTAAATCCTGAAAGCCACATGATTCTTACTATGTACCGTATTCCAGCTGCTGCCTGCCTACATAGGTAGGTACCCAGATGTCTGGCAGCCTGGACATCAGCCCTGATGCCAAGAGCATAAAGTATCTACATGTAGACTAGCACGTACATCAACTTAACTGTGCGTGCTGTACTATGTATTAGTTGCATGTCCGGGGGGTCTATCCCCGACTAGGTGAGGTAGTCCGATAACCGCGGCAGCCACCCACAGTGCTTCTCTTATCCATCTCCATCTTATTATCTTACCTATGAGGGCAAGTAATTTGAAGCTAGAAAGTCTTCGTCTCTTTTTAAAAACTTCCTTATTTCTAATTTCTACCTTTTAATAACAACAATCAAACTGGAGTCTCACGACAGTAACCCACTTCATAATTATCATGACGTAGATGGGATCCTATCTGCTATTAATGGCATGGCATAGTATTCTTAAATTATTCGACTGATCTAGGTTCGATCCTTTTATCAATCGCTAATGCATGTCTCATCCATACCTCGTTATGTATCACTGTAGGTAAGGCAGGTCTCTGGCAGGGGGTGAGCTAAAAGTAACAAGACCGTGGTAGGTACTGGTAATCAGTCAGCAACGATACTATGTAACACTTCCTTGATGACAGCCTGCACGTCGTGATTCGTCCCCGACTTCACAGGATTCAGTGGAGATGCATTTGCCGATGGTGGGTTGACTCAGATCCCATCATGAACCCTACCGCCCTATGTTGCCAGCCTGTCTTCATACCCTCTCAGGTACAACATAATTACAGAGAATTCATTTCCAGCCTACCGGGTATCAACCAGGTATCACCAGTCCAGCAAACCGATTCTTCAATTCTCCGGTTACCCTGCCGCCCCTGGCCTCGATCCTGGACTCGACATTGATTTATTATGAGTATGTCCCTGTCCATTGGTTATGCTACGATCGAGTACGGCCGAGGTAAAGACGTAGAGACATTTCATCCCGCACTTTTACCCCAACCCGAAGAAACGGTCAGGTTACTAATAGGGTATAAAGTGTACACATGGAGTAGGTGACACTGTGACCTGAAGATCGCTACATGTAGCGACTTGAGCGATTTCGAACTACTTGTTACTATGTCGTAGTTCCGCATAGCACCGCCTCGTCGGCTGAATACCGCACCTGAGGCCTTTGGAGCGAAGCCCCCTCTTGGCTCTTGACCCTGACATACCTACCTACATAGTATGTACCCTAACATTTTGAATGGGGACTTCTACCCTTTAGCCATATGGGGCATCTCATTCGTCCTAGGCGAATCTGGAAGAGTGTCCTTCAATTGTGATAACGTTCGTAGCAGGGGGTCGTTCAGACCACTAGACGTATGTAGATGTCTTTCGCCATAAGTTCTGGTGGTAGGAAGCGCTATGTGTCCGCCAGTGGAATGTATGGACCGCCCCTGTCAGTGTTCGAACTGCTGGGGGTCATACAGAACACACCGTAAGCCCTAGGACCAATCAAAGCCCTTGACAGGCGGTGACGCTAGACTTGATAGCCAACGCGGGTATGGAGTACCAGATACCCTGAGAGTCCACGCAAGCCAGGGTCAGGGCCTATTGTTCTGTACTGGCTCAGGACGCCACTTGACCCTTGAGTGATCCGTTATGCCCCGGGCAATCAATGATACTTTGTGTGTAAGCTATTGCTGCAAGCTACAGCGAATTCGGGTCGTCGTTTCGACTGATGTTGTTCAGCCTTTCTGCGCCGTGGGGTGAACTTCTAAATCCCATATCCTATTTCGTCTCCTTTTTTCCCTTCTTCTTTACTTCACATTATGCGTTGCTGTATACGTCAACGTTGTCGCGCAATCTTGACATAAACTGCTGCGAGGGCTGAGTTGCGAGGACTCCAGCCTACCAGTTCTCTGCTCCACTCATCCCTCCATCCTCCTCGCTCCCGTATCGTATCTGCCTCGACACTTACACAGTCAAGAGACATCGTGGTGGAAGGTCGACGATATCTACGAATTTCTCACCAAACGCGGCTAGTCACCATGACCGACGAAGTGGAGCGGCTCGCGATCGCGCCGTTCAGGGAGATTGTTGAGAAGGGCAATATAGCGATTGGAAATGCGGCAAATGCCGACGAAGAAACGTCGCCGCTTATGCTGAAGGTAGCGCAGAGCCTGGTGAGAGAAGGTGAACGGGCACTGAAGCGGATCGAACCGCTTTGCACTAAGAACTTCGACGAATACGGTGTAAATTTTGTAGATGCGATCAAAGAAAACGGTAGGTGGTCTCCATCATCCCCCCCCGGATTCTAACGGTCAATCAAAGTACTAGAAATTGACAACCCATCCCGCACGTATTAGATGAAATCGCCCAACACCGGTCCGAACTAGAAGACTTGCTCTGGGATTTCGACGAATATGTCGAAGCTGACGAATTTGACCCGAGCAAGTTCGAGGAGTTACAGAAAGCCTCCCGCAAGGCTGCGCCAAAGGTCGTGGATATCCTCAAGCGGATGAAGTTAGTTGCTCCGGCGCCAACGTCGCTGCAATCTTCAAGCTCGAGAGCGTCAACGGCACCTGATCACCTCAACCACTCACATTATGAACATATTCCGTCAAGTATTGTCGTCGACCCTCCGGCAACTACTGCGGCAGAGAGGCTGATGGCAGAGACAGAGCTGCAGCTGAGCAGCATGATGGGAGCGGTGGCGGGCCCCGACGAAGGCCTAGACGCGAATATACCGTCACGGTCTGTAAGCGACCTCGATCGAAGTAATTCGCACCGCTCTAAAATATCTGATGCGACCTCGGAAGTCCCGCCAAGACCACCCTCTGCTGACCCATGGCAAGTCGGCACGGCCCCGCCTGTCAGTCCCGTGGAGCAACCAGGAGAGGGAGACGGATGGGAACGTCGCCCGCCGGTTCCGAAGGACTCCCCAACTATTCCTCATGCACAACCGGTCAGTCCATACGGAAGCCTCGCAAGTCCGTTGAGGTTCCGCAACAGACCCGATGAGCCCTTTAATCCGATCCAGAGAGACGACGATGACCGGCGAATGCGCGCGGCTTCGCGGAGCCTCGGGACGGCTAGTGATGGCTCTCGATCTCCTGGGAAGAGCAATCGTTGGACTAACTCGACGCAGGGTTCAGCTCACAGATCTCATAGTGGCTTTACGTCTGCTAGTCGATCGCCTCATAACGAAGGCTCTGGATGGCCGGGACAGTTCCACGACCCTTCATCTAGCCGGTCACCCTCAGATACATCCTCCATACTTGGACGAACACCATCGATTCCAGAGAACATTGCTATCAATACCCAAGGTCCAAAATCTAGCCTTCCGCCCATTCCCAGCTTCCCTCCAAGACAGACTTCGTTGGTGATGCAGAACGGCAGTCGCCGTTCAACTCGTCACCCATCAACTGAGTCAATTAACAGTTCCGTCTTCGACTTAGTTGAATGCATGGGCCCCGCGAGCCCTGTCACCTCCTCGACACATAGGAATTCGATTCTATCAGCAGAACCTAATAGTCCAGGACAGCAGCCGCCCGAGTATGTCGGACACCCACCCGGCTATCAACGCACCGCTCCAACCCCTTCCATATCCTCCGGTGTGGGGACAATTACTAACCATTCTACATCCACTCTCACGGCCCGTCCTATCGGGGATATGGGTCACATACAAAGGGGTATGGATGAGGGCTTAATCCCGGTTGACATGGAGAATCCAAACTCGGATGACCAGCAAATCCCCGCCCGGGAACCCGACTGCAATATAGGGCCTTTCAGCTCTTTCTATAAGTTGAAGGGCTTTTGCAAAGGGGCGGAAGAGGTTATGGCAGGCCGTCTCGGCTTCAAGAAAATCAAGCGACCTGTGGGTGTAAGTCACACTTGTTCTCATCCGTTACCTTTCTTCCTAGCAAATATTAATGGTGCGGCAGGGTTTCTCAATGGCTATCGTAGCGAAGTGCAACCACTGTTTATTCGAGATCGACTTCAAGTCGGTTGAGCAGGACCTGAATAACGACTGTAAGGCCCTTCCTTTCCGCTTTTATGTGTGCCTCGTATCTCATATGATGTCTAGCTTCTGGGAGCTTTACTTCCAACTCCATCGGCTTTCGATTGCGCATACTCCAAAAGAGCCATCTGTCAATTCGACATGTCGAGGAACAAATGTATGGATGTTTGTTCTGTATCCAGCAAGGGAAGACCGTCGAAGAAAGTGACGCCACAGTCTTCTTTAACCAGAGCCAATTGTTTGCTCACCTGGCGCGGCACCCTCGTCCGCTTCCGGCCATCCAAGGCCTTACCGTGGTCGAAGCACCCGAGATTCCCCCTGCATTCCAGGACAACTTCGACCTCCACTTCCCACACCCGCCGATGCAATCCGTCATGAACGGGCTCTCGCGGGAGCTCTCTAGGTTACCTTCGGCTACTGCGACGGAAACGAGGAAGATCCAAAATGGGGTGATGCGGTCGCCACCCGGCCGGGAAACAGTCTTGCACTATGCCGTGGGTGCGAGGATAGTCGGCATCGAGTTCCTCGTCAAGTACGAAGGCAAATGGTGTATTGGCTGGCACGATGGAGTCCGCGCCGCATTCGAAGCCGACTCTGTCCAGATAGACCCGCCGTCCAAGACGGAAATAAAAATGCAGGGCACGAGTAACGTTCAAGCTATTGCACGGTGGAAGTGGAATCAGAAAGGTGATGATAGATGGCTCAAATTTGACAAGGGAGATGTCATCAAGAATATTGGCTGTAAGTTTTCCCCCCATTCATCTGACGGGGCAACTTATCCCACCTGGCCATCCGTCCGGGCTTTGAAAGGCAGAAGACTTACATTCATTTATCAGGGGCATACAATGAACATTGGTGCTGGTCCGGCACTACGTCGAAAGGCTGGGGTATCTTCCCACAGTCCCACCTTGAGCCCACTTCGATCAGGACGGTCCAGCCAGGAGACACCTCCAGCGTCTCCAGTTGGGAGAAGAAAGGCCCGCTGCGGTTCCAACTCTCCCTCCGAAAGAATTCGGATCGCAAGTTGGTAGCATTCGGCGCTGTTACTCCTACCAGCGAGACCCCTCCCGTCCCTAGTAGAGCGAATGTCTACTAGCCCTAGCCTACTCCCGTTGATGACACACCACCGAACCATTCGCTCGATTTCTCTCATGAGTTGGTTATTCGGGCAGGTGGACGCCGGACTCACTGGGTACGTATACCAAGCACAGGTTCTAAAAAAAAAGGCACGATCTAATACCGAGAAGAATAGATTAGAACGATACCTCGTATACTACACTACGAATTACTTCACATTTCTCTCTCTCTCTCTCTGCAAATCTATCATTGGCTCGCGCTAAAATAATGATGTTATGGTCGGCACGGTACGATAAATTACTTGGCATATACCCCCTTTTCGTTCTTGGTGCCTCGTACGGGTTGGAGGGGGCACGTTTTGCTTTTTCTGCCTGCGTTTTGAAATCTTCTGGCGAGCAGGCGGGCGTTCTTTTTTATGTCTTCGGGGAGACACGGCACGATGGAGATGGAAGATCTGATATCGGGGCGACCTGGATTTTGGCCAACTCAGTTGGGCCACGAGGTACCTTCCCCGTCAGAATCTGGAAGTCTTAGTATGATGATACATAGTAAATGTTGTGAGATCGTAGGCCTGCTCAGGCTTATGACTTGTATACCGCGAAGACCGGCATGGACATAGCAATAGAGCTATAGAGGATAAATAGCATCTTTGTACAACACATCATCATATTAGCCTGTCTATCCTGGTCTGCAATTAGTCACTCGCCGTCTTAATTTATGAAAGTGGCACTTTGCGGGCTCTGTGGTAGATTTCTTTTCCACTGAGGTTTACGCTGGTAGTATAAGACTAAATCGGAAGAGCTCAACGAGGTTGACCATGTAAGTCTCCATCTAGACCTTAATGAAGCAGCTTAGATAGCATGAGAATTTATGCCATGCCATTCCATGGATATTTAGCTAAAGATTATCGTCGCTTGAGTCTCGTCTCTGTGATATCGTGACATCAAGACAAATATCCACTTTCTCTTGCACGCTCTCGATAGTGACGTCATTACCTTTATATATAATAAAATGCTTTGACAGCCTAGACAGCGCCTACTACATAACGATCATGAAACCGTTGCTAACCTAACGTTAGTGGTAGAGTTGATATCGCCTACCTAGATACTTGATGTATCTGACTGGAAGATTTCTTCCACTCATTCCTACGCCAGCTTCCCGTATCTTACCGTATATACATACTAGTGCCACCATGAGCTGGATGGACTCGTGGTCGCGGCCGGGCAAGTCACAAGCGACTCCGGCGCCATTCTATCTGCTCCCGGGAGGCGAATCTATACCATACTGCCGCTCCTGCGGGCGGGTCATCAGTTCGCGCAGGACCAACGCGGCGGGGGTTCATGACTCGAATAGTAATATTCCGAGTTACTGCTCTTCGCGTTGCCGCAATAGCAAACCTAGGAAGCTGGACCGAGAGATTGAGACTACATTCGTGCGCATGCTCTTCGGGGAGGGTGGCGAGGACGATGGTCAAGCACAGCAAAGCGCGAGGGCGTCCCGGAAGAAGAAAGTTGTAATTAAGGGTGACCCGCGCACCATTGTCCCTTGTGACGAGGTGGAGAAGGCCGTATTTGGCGACCACGCGGACCCGGAGGAGACGTTTGGACGGAGGAAGAACCGCGCGTCGAGAGCCCTCTCAGGTACAACCGATGAGGACGATGACCATGAGGCGCAAGACGAAGTCGGAACCGAAGGAAATAGCGCGGTAGCTCTCGATGATAGTGACGAAGAGGCTCTCGACGGGGACGTCCTGGCGCGCATGGCAATCCGTAGTGGAACGCGCGTTCGCCCGCCGCAGAGCGTGTCGCTGGTAAATGGCAGCGTAGGCGGGGAGAAGGGACGGGCGGAGCGCGCCGAGGAGACGGAGGAGAATGCGCGCCGGAGACTAGAAGGGCAGCGCAGAGCGCAGCAGCGCGAGATGGTCCGAAGTGCCGCGCGCAGAGGCGTCGTCTTCGGTTTCGCGGCTGGCAACGACGCGACGCGGAAATGCGAGGCGGTCATGCAGGGCAAGGTCGTCGAGCCCAGCTTCGCGAAGGGCGACTGGGGGATTCGATGGAGGGATTGAAGACGGCTGGCTCACTTTCCTTGCCGACCGCCTCACCTATTTGGCTGGCTACCCCATTCTAGGAAAGGAAAGCCGATTTTCGCACACTGTACGGACCTCGCGATATCAAACGTCCTTACCCATTGGTTCCAAATTTGTGAGTTGCTTGTCTTATACGGTATATCTACCCCAAAGATCCCGGCGTCGAAATTGCGATCGGCCCGATATACCACCTTGCATTGCGGCACGAGAGACAACCAGCCGTGCAACGTGAAAATCGACTAGGAAGATCGTATCTACGGAATTAGACGTCATGGTTTAGTTTAGTAGGTCGCCTCGTTGGCCGAAGAGTCCCAGCGAGGATAAGTCCTCGGGAAGAGGATGAAGGGCGCGGGAACGAAATTCTAGGTCCTCGAGGACCCGAATGGAATCTCTCAGTGAGGGCTATTAGTACTGTATTCCTATTCTTGTCCGAGTCGTCGCCGTTGTCGTCAATTCGGTGAGAAACTCGACGGACATGTTCACTGATTAGTACTACGTACGTAACATTACTTGATGTAGATGCCGACGTCTCAATCAGTCGACACGTGGCTGGCGCCATGGTTCATTACCTTGTCAAATCAAAGCACAGGCGAGAAATGCCACGTGTGAGGCCTGCATATCCTCATCAGCCGCAGGAATCCTTCTGGATTACCTCGTGGGATGAAAAATGAAACTTCCGCATGGGTCTAGGCGTGTACTGTACACCGCCTCTATTGTAGTTTACTGTGTGTGTTCCAGGTTATGCATGTTAGTTCTCGGGGAAAGATGGAAAGGCCGGAAAACAAGGGCCGGCATTGAAGGGTTTCTGGAAGACATGTAGAAGATGTTTGCGATGAACGCTATGCGGCAGCGCTGCGCCATCATTTGGTACCATGTAATAAAGCAGCCCCTTACCGGGGAACTGCCTTAATCCCACGAGGTCTGATGACGGATGAAACAGGGTCTCGCGTGTAAGATATTAATGGCCCCATTCCTAGAGGCAGAGATGGTCTCCCTTACTTACGCACATCTCCAGTACCTACCTACTCTGGCAACATAGTGATGTAGTACGAGTGTAGCTCATGTATGAATCCTGAACTCAGCCAGAGTAGGTTTCGATGACAGAAATGCGGTATTAAATATTCCCGCGGGCAGAAGGCAAGGGCTACCTAATCAGCATTCTAACGAAAATGCTGTAATGGTCCACGGAGATATTGAAATATTAATAACTTACGAGGACAGTGACAGGCATTTTCTCTCTCTCGGATGTACATGCTTCGTCACACGGAATTAGTTCCAACGGTTGTCGAGAGACTGATTTGGAATAAGCTGTAAAGGGGTAACATGAAGGGTAACACATTGCGACATTGGATGGGCGTTGTGATGGGAAATAGTAGGTAAAGATGATGTAAGCACTCCGATATATGGCATCTTAGCTATGCGATTGATGGTGGCTTTAGGTACCGATACTTCAGATGCGCGTCTTACTTACATCAAGTAAGGAGTCCTTCCGCCGCGCATCAAACACGTGGGAGATGTCTGACGAAATGAACCAGTAATATGTAGTGTCACCTGCAAGATGTTAGGAGAGATGCCGGTGACGAGAGGAAAGGAAACGCTAATAGACCTCCTCACGCTGAAAACCCCCGAATTTAATATATTGCGAACTAGCTGGATAGCTAGAGTAAGAACTAATGTTAGTTCACTGAGTCTATCGTGGCTAGAAATGTTTGTGATTGGACACGGCAACGAGTGATCAAAACACTATAAGATGGGTGAAAAAGGAGAAGTGAATGTCGAGGGCAAATACTCGGGGCTATTGGACAGTATTAAACCCCGCCTTCGTCTCGTCTCGATCAATCGCTGTCACAGATGTGTTTACCCGCGATATTGCTTTACGCCAATGGTGAAGAGTGTTTTGCGAATAACTGTCGATGAATACCCCATTTAATCCTGAAGTTGAGGAATGGAAATTGGTATAAGAGTTGACATCGAAGTTTGACGGGAAACCCATGACTTATTATTATAGGACATAATGCTTAGGAAGAATTACCTGGGGAGACACCCCACTCCGAGAGCGACCTCTCCGTCTCTCGAATTTGACCAGACACCTAATACAGTAATGGTGACCGAATCTCGAGATGGGGTTAATTCATATGACTGCAACTGCACATGCTGACGATATATGAAGTGTTGCAACGTCAATTGTCCCCTGGTCGAAAGCCAAAGCCGCAGACTGGTTCTGTGGTTTTGATAATCAGCCGTTACTCTAATTATAGAACGACGGATCAGGCTTGAAGCTTCACAGCCCGGGGGTATCTGTAAGATGTCAAGGGGTCACCTCGAGTACGAGTAAGATCGATAAGTTGTGACCACGCTTTCCATCATGATACCAACTAGACCTCCTCATATCTCGTGACCCGGACTTCCACACTTCCGTATGTACTATACGGATAGAGACTAAGAGCGCCTCGCGGGTATTATTTCTAGATGCAGCTCAGCGGAACGCATGGCGCGACAGTTGGCTTGAATTGTCTCGGAAAGTAGTAGCTGTCAATTGAGTCTAGATGCAACTGAGATATGCGAAATGATGGGACAAGATATCGAAGATAACCGGCCTAATGATACGACCCAGATGGCCGATTCTAGGTCACAAACAGCTGCCTATTTCGGATAAGTTTGATGTTAAAGAAAGGCTTATATCATGTTGAATGCTTCTTTCCGATCCGTCCTATACGCTTGACTCGACAACTCCGTAGGGGCTAATTGGTTCTAGTCGATTGCCTAGAAGCAAGGCGCGTCGATAGCGGCCCTTGTGTTTGTCTGTTCGCCGTCCACTAAAATGGTGTAAGAGATAACAAAATGGATTAATCCCTGGAGATCAATCAATGAATGAAGCTCATGTGGGTCATGTCCTAAGGTAATTCGAAGAAATCCCCATATAAAGTTGGGATCCAGTTGATAGTCGGAAGTTAAAGAACACATGCACGGACTAGAACCAGTAACGAAGTCGATCTAACACGCACTACATCATTACTCACGTCATTTTAACTGTGACGCCAAGTATATATCTTAGGAAACTACGTATTAGTGGTGGGCACCTTCACGTGTATTTTCGTGACAATGCGGCATAACCCGACACGGCGGGTGCCACAAAGCGACTCGAGCGTAAAGGCACAGACCTTTTAACGCACATGAACCTGTATAGGTACATTCGTAAGTACCTATAGTACCTACTGGTCTGTACATAAGGTTCACTGCTGCTGACAGGCACAGCTCGAACAGGCGTGGTTTGCAAGGGTCCACTACAATAGCAGCAGTGCCTGCAGCCAATCACATGTTGAGACTGACCATCATCCATTAAACGTTCAGCCCTTCTCTCTCTTCGAATTTTGGAGAATTTGGGGGGGCAACATTGAGAGGTTCAAATGTACTATGAGAATAGTTGAAAGAGGACCCTGCTTGCCGAGACCTTGCGCAAGAAATTCGAGCATCATGATTGATTGATCGGATTCCATTCGCATGCATTGACATAACATTGGATCAACTTTTTTTTTTCTTCCTTTTACTTTCCTCGTGAGAGAGAGTCACAGTCACATCGTGAGCCTCGTTCGTCTCATCTCGTCTAGTCCCCGTTAACTCCCATCGATTGCCGTGGCCTCCCGCATTTCCTCAAAATCAGAGTCTCTCTCCTCTCACCACCGATCAATTCTAGAACCATTATCTCCCGATTTCGAGATCGCGTCAAAATCACACCCATCGTTGTCGTTGTTACTACTGCTGCCACCGCCATTCTCGCTGTCGTCATCATCATCCTCGCCGGCAGAGCAAGGACAACTGGAATTACATTCTGAATCAATCGCATTACAAGGTAATTCGGTAAGTTCTATAATCAAATTTCCTACTATCATAAACACATAAAACACATGCACCATCGATTCACCCGCCGAACTCTGTCTTGGACATATCCAACATTGGCATCGTTTCTATGCATATGCCTTACATACCTCCCATCACCATTGACGTACCTATATCTCACCTGCCTGCCCGATTACTACATTCAACTGCTGCACTCGGCCAGTCATCTTCTTATTTCTATTTTCCCTTACCGTCAGCTATCCCACTTAAGTCCGGGGAGAGAAAGAAAGACATAAGTCTACCGTGGTTGTGTACTCTACTACTCCCCCTTGGACTTGCGACCCGTCCCGCCCGGTCCCGTTGTCGAAGACCATCGCATTGTATATATGCGCCCGCGGACTTATGGGTTCCCCCATTTCGTCGTTACACACGTCAAGCGACAAATACATAATACCTGAGCATCAAACATAGCAAAGACCCGCGCTGCCAATCTGGTATGTAACCCTGTGAATCAGGAGGAGCGGCAGCAGGAACACTGAAAAACGAGAAGATCCTTCCATTCAAGTCCTTCTCGAACACTTCCAGACTCGTATAATATTGTTACCGGCCCAGCCGATTTTATATTCTGCCTCGCCTTGCAACTCTTGGCTTGGCTTGCACTGCACCATACGGCACGGCACCGCACCGCACCGCGCCGCCTCGGCCTCGCTTCGTTTCGTTTTGACATTAACCCGTTCAACCGTCGAAGGGCCTCCCAATTCGGTCCTGAGTTGAGCTTAGGGGGCGAGCTAGTGCTAACCACCTCCCTACCTTAGATATATCTTGCCAATCCATTTCGTCATATTCCCTCGACCATCGTCGAACTCTTCCCTATTTCCTACACAACCCGCACAGCCCGGAGCGGTCAAAGCTACATACCAAAAGCTCCCGAAGCTGCCAGACAGGTCCTAAAAAGCTGTTTCGCTACTGCCAAGCCTCCAGAAGCTGACAGCAGCTATTTAGGTCGATCGAACAAAGGAACTCCATCATAGACAAGAAAGCTCCTCCCAGCTTCCCGATTGCATAAACAATTAACGCACCGCCGCCGTTATACTTTCGACGCAGACCCATCGCAGCGAGTTAGCGAAGTGCCGTAACCGACGAACCTCGGGCAACAGGATGTGCCTTGGCCTATAATCGCCGTCGACCGCCCATGAGCCTTATCCCAAACCAGACAGCCGACAACGGTTACTCACTACTCATTCCTCGCGTTGGTTCCGATTGTCGTTCGACCTCTCTACATGATGGGAGCTTGCATGAGCTCCAATAAGGAGGAGGAGGAGCAGAAGAAACGAAGTCAAGCTATCGACCGCGCGCTTGACGAGGATTCCAAGAGGTTGCGGCGAGAATGCAAGATACTATTGCTTGGTGAGCAGCTTCTCGACACTCACTAATCGAACCATTCCGGTACTATACTAACTAAGCTGGTTCACTAGGGTCCGGCGAGAGCGGGAAGTCTACCATTGTCAAGCAGATGAAAATCATCCATCTCAAAGGCTACTCGGAAGACGAACTGTTCAACTACCGCGCGACCGTCTTCAAGAACCTGATCGAATGCGCCAAAGCCGTCATCATTGCGATGGATCAATTCGACATCGAGCCAAGCAGCCAGGAAACCAAAGGATATTGTGACTACCTTCTTGGGTACACCGTCGAGTCGGGTCCGTCAGCACACATCGAGCAGAAGGTTGCCACAGCTGTACAGTCGCTATGGCATGATCCTTGCATCGAGCGGCTCATGCAGCATTCGACAGAATTCTACCTGATGGACTCAGCCGAATAGTAAGTTTGAGGTCTACTCGTTTCAGTTCCGCCCTACTTACCACTGGCTATAGCTTCTTCGACGAAGTGACACGGATATGTGCCCTAGATTACCTACCGAATGAAATGGATGTCCTTCGCGCGCGGACGAAGACTACTGGCATCTATGAGACCCGATTCCAAATGGGAGCACTTAGTATCCAGTAAGGCGGTCTGCCTACTAAGAATCGAGACTGTACGAATACTAATTTTGTTACGTCTAGCATGTTTGATGTTGGCGGACAACGAAGCGAGCGGAAGAAGTGGATTCATTGCTTCGAAAACGTAACGTCAATAATATTCTGTGTGGCGCTGAGCGAATACGACCAAGTGCTACTCGAAGAGAGTAGCCAAGTATGTTCCAGACATCTATGAGCAGCAGACATAAGTTAGCTAACAGTGCGCCAGAATCGAATGATGGAGAGCCTCTTGCTCTTTGACTCGGTTGTCAACTCGAGATGGTTCATGAGAACAAGCATAATATTGTTCCTGAACAAAGTTGACATCTTCAAAGTCAAGCTTCCTAGATCATCACTAGGGAATTATTTCCCGGACTACTCCGGTGGCAACGATGTCAACAAAGCCGCGAAGTACCTGTTGTGGAGGTTCAACCAGGTCAACAGAGCTCATCTAAACCTATACCCTCAGTATGTTGCAGCATGACATTAAGTGGTCTTCGTCTTCAACTACTAACGTGTCCATCTAGTTTAACCCAGGCCACAGACACATCTAACATTCGCTTGGTGTTCGCGGCGGTAAAAGAGACGATACTGAATAACGCACTTAAGGATTCCGGCATTTTGTGATTTCGTATAGTTCGACGCCTTAGAGCTAATTGGGGCTCGACTTGCCTTGCTCGAAGGCGAAACCTATAAAAAAGCATTGGGAAGGAGTTTTGGGCAGGGAACCTCGCACCTTTTCTTCGTTTTCCGCAAGGCGTCAGGGACTCTACAATTTCAGAGGCTTTATTTAATATGTTCACGGCATATGGGAATGATGCGGAATGGCGGCCAGAAAATTACACCGACCACACGAAGTTCCGGCGAGAGATGGTTAATGTTCCTTACTACTTAGGGGGTGCCTCACAACGCTCGAGAGCTACTACATGTAACCTCCGGTATGAGATGGATGATGAAGCTTAGGCACGCTAGACAGTCTCGCCTGAACGAGTCTAGAACGCGTGGACGCTGAGTAGGTGGGCAGCTCATATTCGGACTTCGTCCCACGAGCCAGCTACCAGTAGGTACCTACTTACCTACCTACTTATGATACCAACCAATGACAATAGCGTCTAAAAAGTGCAGAGAATGTTGAAGCTACTGGAGATGACGAATGCCGTATATTTACTATTTCAGACACGCATTGCAGCGTTGCCGACTGTATCTGTGCCTATCCTCTAAACGGAGGGCCATCAGCGAGGGGCAGTATTCAGACGCAACAGATATACCATTTTCAAGCTGCTAAGCATCGCCGACAGCTTGTCCGTATCTCCTTATGGCTATATTGTAATCAATGATAATGTGACATTTTCTTTATAAGTTCGAGTATCAAGACAGCAATTTCATGTCACATGCATATATACCTATTTATATAGCTTTTCTGAAATGGAAGCGCCAAGATGGACGTCAGGGTACAGCCATCCAAAAATTAATAGCCCGAGGAGACAAGGATTGCGGGCTGTTTCTGGACCGAAGAGGGGGATGGATTCAGACGTCAGAAGATGGCATCGAAGCTGTCTATTTATCGGCAATGCTCCTGTATGTAGACGTGCCGAGAGTGTATAAGAAAGAAACCTCAGGATTAAGTGCGATATTATGTATGCTGCCGTGTAAGTGAGCCAGGTCAGACGACCACATTCCGAGGGGTAACATCCAAAGGCGTTATGACATAGATGTGTCGAAGGTGCAGCAAATCATCTGTAAATGCTAGGTTTAATGATATAGGAGTATGCACTACTACTATGATCGTCGTCTCGCATTTTGAACTATTGCGGCGCAACTTGGGGTGAGGATATAGTGTATAGTCGAGGCCCTGGACTTTTAAACTGAATATTTGAGAATCATGCTTCATATGATCATAGTGGTTCAACACGACTTAACATACCTACCAGGTTATAAGTCTAGGGATAAGCTGGACTAACATAGCGGTCAAGGTAGTCTCATAGTTCCCAATGGTTTCTAGAAGTCTTCATGGAGATAGCGGCTCTCATTAGACACTTCACTTAGATAGAAAGCTAGGCAATAGTAAGCTAGGTGATCAGTAGCATACTTGTAGCATAGTCTCTAGCCAAACGACTCTAACCTACAAGCGGAATTCCGTATTCTATACCCCGCACCGTCTGCAGCTCCCATCCACCCTCCTGTTAATTCCTCCATACGCTGTGACAGGTAGACATCACGTACTACTTACACATACGTACGTGTATGTATGAATTGAGACTACAATTATAGCTACCCTATGCACCTGACAGCTGTGTCTTCGGTCCGGATAGCTTCTTGCAGCAATCCTGCTTGCCATTGATGACTTTTCGTGCTGCTAGAGCATGGCGCTTGCAGCTTTCACAAGCTTCACTTCGTCATCGTGCTTTAGCTGTGGCATGTTTTCTCTAACGACATTCCCTTCCCCCTGTAGGTCTCCACCATCGAAAGGGCGGCCCTGATTACTGATAAATAGCTAGACTACCAACCTACCCCCTTTATCTAGCTCATCATCCTTTGTTTATCTTCTTTCTTTATTCTTGATCCTTCAGACCTCAGCTAGTGGAAATCGTGGAGTAGGTATTTGGTATTTGAGGAGAGATCGCCATCTGAGTGAGTGCCCCGCGGTGATCGTCTCTTGGACCAGGAGCCAGAGCTCTAAGACTCTCTCACAAGCTCGAGCTCTCTCCCTTTGTCGAACAACCCCGCCCCCTCATTCCATCATCGGCCGACCATCCTTGCTTCGACCCATTTGTTTGGTTCTCTGGACCTAGATATGTAAGTATCGTCGTGCCAACAGCTCTCGCGTGCTTGATCCAATGGAGTATAATGAATGTTTTTCTTTCTAATCATTCGACCCCTTAGCTTTTCCTACAACCTGAGTTGCTTCGTCTCATCTTAGAGGGTAGTCTCGAATTATAAGTCCATAACTCCACAATGGCTTCGACGGAGCAACGTCTACCAACCAGGGAACGCCGGCCCTCTACGGCGGCACCGATCGTCGACATAGTCGGTTCGGTGAGCCCCGCAGGTATCTCACGCCCGAAACACAAGCGCACCTACACGGGTTTTGGAGCAAGTGATATCAAGAACGTAGAAGGTTTGTATAAATTCCATACTTCTTTTTCCTCCTTAGTCCGGGTCCATTTTTAGGCTCAGACCTCTCGTATATATCGAACCACCTCCTAACCCGAATCTTCTCGTGTAGCGGCGATCCCCGAGCCTCAGCGTGAAGTATGGACCAAGTACCAATTCGAAGGTTTCAAGACAAAGGACGAATTCGAGAAGGAGGTTGTTCGCCATGTCGAAACAACCTTGGCTCGTAGTATGTTTAACTGCGACGAGTCGGCTGCTTATTCAGCCACCAGTTTGGCGCTTCGAGATCGTCTAATTAAGGAGTGGAACAAGACTCAACAGCGCCAGACTTTTACTGACAGCAAGCGCGTCTACTATCTCAGTTTGGAGTTTTTGATGGGACGTGCTCTAGACAATGCCATGCTCAACATTGGTGCCAAGGGAACAGCTCAGGGTACGTATATGAGCAACCAGTCTCTACTAAGCTGTTCGGGCCAATTGAGCTAACATTGCACTGCAGAGGGTCTTTCTGACCTCGGATTTCGCATTGAGGACATCGTTGGCCAGGAACACGACGCAGCACTTGGCAATGGTGGTCTTGGACGACTTGCAGCCTGCTTCCTTGACAGTCTTGCCTCGCTAAATTATGCTGCCTGGGGTTACGGCTTAAGATACCGCTATGGTATTTTCAAGCAGGAGATCATTGATGGCTACCAAGTGGAGGTTCCCGACTACTGGCTTGACTTTAACCCCTGGGAATTCCCTAGGCATGATGTCACAGTCGACGTGAGTGATGGCGAGAACTTCAATCTAGTCTCTGAGGGACAGAGCTAACAGAAGACACAGATCCAATTCTTTGGCAATGTTCGCAAGGCTCAGGACGAGAATGGGAAGACAGTGGCGTACTGGGAAGGTGGTGAAATCGTTACCGCTGTAGCGTATGATGTGCCAATTCCCGGCTACGACACACCCTCTACCAACAACTTACGGTTGTGGTCCAGCAAAGCTGCGAGCGGTGAATTCGACTTCCAGAAGTTCAATAGCGGAGACTACGAAAGCTCAGTAGCCGACCAACAGAGGGCCGAGACCATCAGCGCTGTCCTGTATCCGAATGACAACCTCGACCGCGGAAAGGAGTTGCGTCTCAAGCAACAATACTTCTGGGTTGCCGCCTCGCTCTACGACATTGTCCGCCGCTTCAAGAAGACGAAGCGTGCTTGGAGCGAGTTCCCAGACCAGGTCGCAATTCAGCTCAACGACACTCACCCGACGCTGGCTATTGTTGAACTTCAGCGAATATTAATAGACATAGAAGGCCTTGAGTGGGATGAGGCATGGAGAATAGTCACTTCTACTGTAAGTCACTCCTTGTACGATTTCGGGGTTCTTATATTCGCTAACTTGGCCTTAGTTTGGCTACACGAACCACACCGTCCTGCCAGAGGCGCTCGAGAAGTGGCCTGTTGGTTTAATGCAACACCTCCTACCTCGCCATCTTCAGATCATCTATGACATTAACCTCTTCTTCCTGCAAACCGTTGAGAAGAAGTTCCCCAATGACCGGGATATGTTGCGCCGGGTTTCAATTATTGAAGAATCCCAGCCGAAGATGGTTCGCATGGCGTTCCTGGCAGTCGTCGGTTCTCACAAGGTAAATGGTGTTGCCGAGCTTCATTCGGATCTTATCCAGACGACCATCTTCAAAGATTTCGTCACCATCTTTGGCGCGGACAAGTTCACCAATGTTACCAACGGCATCACACCACGTAGATGGCTACACCAAGCAAACCCCCGGCTTTCAGAGCTGATCGCTAGCAAGACTGGCGGCCATGACTTCCTAAAGGATCTCACTCTTCTGAATAAATTGGAGGAGTTTGTCGATGACAAGGAATTTAGAAAGGAATGGGCCGAGATCAAGTTCGCCAATAAGGTCCGTCTGGCAAAGTATATCAAGAGTACCACGGACGTCACCGTCAACCCGTCATCTCTGTTTGACGTCCAGGTCAAGCGAATCCACGAATACAAGCGTCAACAGCTGAACATCTTCGGCGTTATCTTCCGATACCTCAAACTCAAGGCGATGAGCCCCGAGCAGAGAAAGAAGCAGCTCCCTCGCGTCTCGATCTTCGGTGGAAAGGCAGCACCTGGCTACTGGATGGCTAAGCAAATTATTCATCTTGTCAACAGCGTCGGTGCTGTTGTCAACAAGGACCCCGATATTGGTGACCTCCTGAAGGTTATCTTCTTGGAAGACTACAATGTTAGCAAGGCGGAGATGATTACCCCTGCTTCCGACCTGAGCGAGCATATCTCGACTGCTGGTACCGAGTAAGAACCATACTGCCAATTCAGCAAATGTCCGTGGACTAATATTAGGAATAGGGCATCTGGAACTAGCAACATGAAGTTCGTGCTGAACGGCGGTCTAATCATTGGAACTTGTGACGGTGCCAATGTAAGTCATGGAAGCATTGAGTCCTTTTGTGAAGTATGTGCTCACATGACCTCAGATCGAAATCACGCGTGAAATCGGCCAGGAGAACATCTTCCTCTTCGGCACGTTGTCGGAGGATGTGGAAGACCTGCGCCACGCGCACACGTACGGGTCGCACGCAGTAGACCCAGGCCTCAACGAGGTTTTCGAGGCGATCCAGGGTGGCAAGTTCGGTGACTCGAACGACTTCAACGCGCTGGTGTCGGCGGTGCGCGACCATGGCGACTACTACCTGGTGTCGGACGACTTCCAGTCGTACCTCGACACGCAGAAGATGGTGGACGAGGAGTACCGCAACCAGGACGAGTGGGTGTCCAAGTGCATCCGCAGCGTCGCCCGCATGGGCTTCTTCAGCTCCGACAGGTGCATCAACGAGTACGCTGAGGGCATCTGGAATGTCGAACCCCTTGCCGTGTAGGCGGACGACCAGTTGCCTAGTTACTACCTACCTATCTACATATCTACCTATTTACCCTACCCCCTACCTCCTACCTCCTACCTATAGAGAACGGGCTGCGTTCTTGGGAAGTAGAGCCCGGGTATTATACGCCGGTGGTTTCCCTCGGGCTAGAACACACGTGATGGGGATTAAGATGAGCCGTGCAATACATACGGAGATGGAACGGGTCATGAAGGGATGAGTGGTTCTGTGTCGGGGAGGTTTGGGAGAACAGTATGGTTATGAGGGAATGGGTCACGAATAGCATCTTAAGTATCAATTCAGACAGCTCTACCTAAACCTCGCCTTGCATGTGATGAAAATAGTGACTTTGAAGTTTGATATGCGGTTTATCTATCCTACGTATTACTCTCTGAGATGGCCTTGTAGACGAGGTGGTTATCGTGAATATTCATTATTGGCGTATGGATAAGCTGCTGTCTGGTGCATACGATCTTCTAACCTAATATTGTAGTGTCTAGCTCGGCTCGTTGGATAGCTGAAGTGTATAGGTACTTAAGGGAGTACTTGGGAAGTAGTATACAGGATAGATAGACTCTAGTGGATTATCTCGGTGTTTACGGTTGAATAAGGGATAGCTGAGTCTTAATAAGTCTGACTTGTGGTGAGGCACTACATAACTTGGCTTTTGTTCTAGATATGTAGAAGCGATCTAAGAGCGTCGTCTAGGCAATTTTGACGACTTAGAAGCTGGAAAAAGGTGAATTATATGGGGTAGCTAGGGGACTTGAATTTTCCTGTGTCTGCTCGTCTCCTTATGTATGCCGCTATGAATGTTCCGTCTACTCTACTCGAGCTTTTTGCTTGTCTTCTAGATCAGTTGCTGTAAAGTGCCAGCCAACGTCAATGTATAGACACAACTGCTATTAAATGTATACAGGGGCTTACTTTATTCTATCTCCACTTAGGGGATAGATAGGTACTCACTTGTCTATGAACCCCTGAGGCTGATACACACAGCTTTGGAGAGGGTCGACTAGTAATCCAACCAACCCTAACCCTAAGGGTCTCCCCGTCCGATACTTTGAATTTGGTACGTAGCAATTTACAAGCTCACGTAAATAGGGGTCTACAGAATGGACCCAGGTCTAGATGGTCGGTACTGCACCCCACGAAGGGGAAATCTGCAGTGATGTCACCGAGCATGGCCTCGGCTCGGGTTGGTCTGCTGTATGAGACGTACATACATACAAGCCCGCCTTCTTCACACATGTATTCTGATGTCAGAAACAGCTGATCTAGTTCCGCGGGAAGGGGATGGTGGATCGGAATAATTTTTAGTTAGATACTCGACTCGTTCATTGACATTGTAGGGATCTCCAGCCGATCCCCCCAGCCTTGTGGGAGAATGATCGTCAGGGTCCAGTTGTTTACTTAAACAAAACCTTCTTCAGGGCCCATAGTAGAGAGTGACAGCATCTCATGTTACATTTATTTTGCACCATGACTGAATTCTGATGTGAACTCGGCTGTCTTTAAATTCGAAGCGACTATTCGTCGGCGCTAACAAGATCATGAGGCCGTCGACAACCTTGTCTCTTGCCTTATGCTGGGGCTTGTGTTTCCTGAAAATGACGTCAGTAGGATGGAGTAGTATTGTGCTGTGCTATGCTGCTTACCTAAGTTGCCTGATTATGTACTTCAATATTCATAGGGTGGGACGAATTCCACGATCCGCCAAGTTTATGCTAAGGAGTGAAAGCTCCGGCTTACATGGGTAGAAACTTTAACTTACATAAAATGTAGATCCGGGAAGCGGACGTCCACTCGAAATGCTCCAAATGCCCGGAACGCCTTCCAGACGTTGTCTTCACATCCTTTGCCTCCTGGTCAGCTGCTGGTGTCGACTAGCAGGAACCTCGACATACGTCATTGCTTGTAGCCGTTGCCGTTGCATATTCTTGTTTTAAGCCCCTTTACGGGCAAACCAGTGCCTGCAAGTTGTTCGTGGCCTACCTACCGCATCAGGAAGTGGTGAGCCGAGAAGCGTCTGCGCCGGATCGTGAAGTACCTCTCTAGCACGCCAGGCTAAGCAACTCGCAGACCACTTTACCCAAACCCTAGAACGGGGGTTTCGTTAGTGCTATGAGGAATCGATCACGAGTCCCCATTTCTGTTCGGCTTATGCATTATACTTTGTAAGTGAATTCGACGTTGGGGGTTTGAGGCTGATTGAGGAAATCGGGTCGGATAGCCTGTGAGGGTATACCGATATGAGGTGAGATATCATATTACCCCGATACCTTAGGTAATTACTTAATTTCTCTCACCTACGTTGTCTAGGTTATCGATTATCTATCTCGGTAGTTTCAAGAAGTAGGGCGCTTATTAGTATGAATCCCGTGAAGAGTCCTTTTTTTCTACTATACCACATCCTCGCGGTCAACGCGGTATTGGAAGAAGTTGTCTCAATTAGGCTGCCTATCTGCCTATCTTGCCTATACAAAAGGAGGGGCAGAGGCCGAGCTAGGAGAAATACTATGAGGTGACGTCATCATATCTAGGAGAAGAAAAGCGCGTGTAATCTGATTGGCTAGCGTCTTCCTACAGAACAGGCATCTTGCCTCTTTGGTATTGGTCTTTGCTACCGGGTATCTCAGCTGCAGCATCTGTAAGGTCTCTTTTGTCAAGAAGGACTACCTGCCACGCCTCGCAGGATTGTCTCTGATAATATTCCTTCGCACAACAAACTATTCATATGGCCGTCTTTGGAAGTAGGAGAGCAACCCGTTGAATGCCGAAGGGGAGTATCGCAGACTCTGCCGAGAAACCAGTCCCGTCGGCGTTATTAGCCTACCATCAGGGTCACACTCACCAAGCAAACCACCTCGCACATTCTTTTCTTCAACTCAACAAATGTGTAACTCGGGTGCTTGCTATCTGCGAGATTCCCCGGCATGTAGGTAGCACCATGCGTGTTGGCCTGCAGGGCGTAGGTGTGAACCAAACATGTGTCGGCTTGCTGTCACAGTTTGATAGTGACTGGAGAACTTGTCCCTCTATCATGTCTATCACATTCTTATCTAACACATATCTTTCTAAGGGATGAGATTTGAGACACAGGATGGAACGACAGTTATTGTTAAAGCAACATGGCAGTGGCTTTAACGGGCCGATCCTCGTGCAACATGCCTGGTCGGATTCTCGTTGTTCACACCAACTCAACAACAGTTGTAACCTCGTTAGATTGTCGACGTTGACTATCAGCGGATGCTAACAGAGATCGACACTCTGATTGTACCCTCCACGTGCAGTTGGGTTCGCATGGAAATTTCCTGGCATTTCTGCTACGGCATTTCTCCCAATTCCCATCCCTTTTTCGCGATATGCCTGTGTCTTGCGGGTAAGTGCTCCATCTCATTATTCACATGTCTCTGGTTGCTATTCATAGATGTATAGAAGCATAGTGAGCACTCCTCTCTTGGAGCACCGATGCAAGTTAAGTATCGGATATGGAAACTGTCAGATAGTCGACTCTGCATGAAACTAAGCAATATGCTCTCCCTTCATCTTTCTGATTCTCTCTAGACTTCGCCTAGATTATTCTTCCGCAGACATTGTAACATAACAGAGTAAAAATGTATAGATTTAATAACGCATTCATTATTGGAGGCTCTTGGTTTCTTCTGAAAACGACACCTGTTGTTTAGGTACATATGTACTTGTAGATGTCTATATGTGTGCTTAGCTCTTTTACTGGCGGCCCAGGGCGATTGATAGCGCAAACCCTGGTCTCCAGTTAGCCCAGGTACAAGTACAAGTACCTATCTAACAGACGGGGCTTGCATAGTACTTTCTAGCACGCTCATAGGTTCTCAGACTTGGATCCATTTATATGTAGCGACACATCAGCCACTAATGTCTAGTTGTTAGATGCCCGCACGCCGCATGCCGCGTCCAATTGCCCCCGGGGAGTTAATGGTGATAATAGGTCTTATACAGGGTACCTAAGGTATATACCTAGGGTGGGTACCTGCTAAAAGTAAATAGAAAAGCTCGATCGCGATCGCCACTGGGGACCGTCTTCGAATCGCCGTTCCGTGGATGTTCCAAACCTTATCCACAACACAGTCCAAGCCCAACTTCGACTTTGACTTCGAAAATCCTGTTCTTTCATCCCACTTTTTTCCCATCCCTTAACGGCATTCTCAAGATTACCATCCTTTCCGCCTTGACCTGACTTTCTTGTCTTGCCTTTTGCCTCGACTTGAAGCCAGAATATCGCTTTGAAATTCGAAAGACCGAGAGGCTTATATCTGTACTTCCTAACCGCATACGGTATAATCTCTGGGTTTCTGCCCCTCGTTTTCCCACCCCTCGTTTCGAGACCGCTGCTGGCAACAATCCCTCGCCCTCACCCTCACCCTCATCCTCACGCTCGTCCTCTCCGATCATCTTCCTAACCTCTCTCACCCCGCGCTCCTCTAACACGCCGCTCGATACTCAGTCCGATACTCGCTCGCCATGGCCGAATTCGTACGAGCCCAGATCTTCGGAACGACGTTCGAGATCACTTCTAGGTATGACGGCTAGTTCGCAAACCCGCCTTGAAGGTCGCCTGAATTGACGCAACTGTCAACAGATACTCGGATCTTCAGCCTGTGGGCATGGGTGCCTTTGGTCTGGTTTGGTATGTCACTGCCGAATAGACCGCTTTCGGCCTTGGACACACGCTGACCGAGATGAATTGCCGCTGCACAGCTCCGCGAAAGACCAGCTCACCAATCACAATGTTGCTGTCAAGAAGATCATGAAGCCATTCAGCACCCCAGTCTTGGCTAAGCGAACGTACCGAGAATTGAAGCTGTTAAAGCACCTCAAACACGAAAATGTTAGCTGAACACGACTTGCTCAATGACATTCTAGAATAATGCTCATGCGGATTTCTAGGTCATCTCCCTCAGCGACATCTTCATCTCGCCTCTCGAAGATATGTATGAATACCAAAGATAGAGTCTAGGTCCAACCACAATGCGCTAACCCCCCTATTAGCTACTTCGTCACAGAACTCCTCGGAACAGATCTGCACCGCTTACTCACCTCAAGACCCCTAGAGAAGCAGTTTATCCAATATTTCCTATACCAAATCATGGTGCGTATCCTTTCCCACGGCCAACCGATGGCGAAGAACAGAACATTGATAGGTTTGGGTCATTAGCGAGGCCTAAAGTACGTCCATTCAGCTGGTGTTGTCCACCGCGACCTCAAGCCTAGCAACATCTTGGTCAACGAGAACTGCGATTTAAAGATTTGCGATTTCGGCCTTGCCCGAATCCAGGACCCCCAGATGACCGGATATGTCTCGACGAGATATTACCGCGCCCCGGAGATCATGCTCACCTGGCAAAAATACGACGTGGAAGTGGATATCTGGAGCGCTGGATGTATCTTCGCCGAGATGTTGGAAGGGAAGCCTTTGTTCCCTGGGAAGGATCACGTTAACCAGTTCTCTATCATCACCGAGCTTCTCGGTACTCCTCCTGACGATGTAATCAACACAATTGCTAGTGAGAATGTGGGTTCGACCTTTATCTGGCGCTCTAGTAACCTATATTGACTTGGTGTTTATAGACGTTGAGATTTGTCAAGTCTCTACCGAAGCGGGAACGACAGCCGCTCAAGAACAAGTTCAAGAACGCGGATCCAGCAGGTTCGTTATTGAGGAGTGTGCATTCGCGTATTGTCGAAAGAGACTGACTCTCGGCAGCTATTGATCTCCTCGAACGGATGCTTGTATTCGACCCCAAGAAGCGAATCACTGCAGCAGACGCTCTAGCGCACGAGTATCTCGCACCTTACCACGACCCTACCGATGAGCCCGTCGCAGAGGAGAAATTCGACTGGAGCTTCAACGACGCTGATTTGCCGGTGGACACGTGGAAGATCATGATGTGAGTACTTCTCTGGCTTTCTTACGCTGATAACGTCTCGGCGTGTATCACGCGGAAGACGGGGGTTACTAACACGATCGAGGCAACAGGTACTCGGAGATTCTTGATTATCACAACCTGGAGTCCAATGTGACTGGAATCGAGCCCCACTTTAATGGTCAATAGAGACGGTTTTGGAGGTGCTAGAACGATTCGCGCAGACTGCGAGCATAATATACGGTGACGATACCATGGTTAAAGGTGATACGCTCGCAATCCCTCAGACTTGAATCATGTCCCGGCGTTTCGAGACAGGGCTATGGCTTGGACTACATTTTGCACGATTTCCTTCGACAGAGGCAGGGGAGTTATCATTGGCCGGAGCACAAGAAAGACGGGAATATATGAGGATTTGCATTCAGCTGCTGATGGAGGGAAGCGGCAACAAAGGCTACGCGGTGGTAATATAACGCGTGAGACAGATGGGACGAAACATGCTCTAGTTGGGGATTCTACCTTTACTAGTAGCGAGCGAGTTTGGGGAGAGTGGGCAAGTTATGGTATGAAACGAAAACGCATTCAACCCCGACCCCCAGAAATAAGAATTTCTCAGCTGTCGAAGACCCGGGGAATAAAGAGCCAAGAGCTTACTTGAGGGACTTTGACAGAGGCCGGCCTCCCACAAGGTTGAATAGACTTTGGACATGAAGGTGACGCGAGACGAAAATAATAATAGAAAGCCTTTGCACTATGAATTATGTCTCCAGTTTCCTTCACTCTGGATCGCAATGCCTCTCCTCGGCTAACTCAGACCCTTTCATGCGCGACTCCTCTATTATAAGATGTTTGGACAAGCGTAGCGAGGGCCAGCAGATATATAATCTTCATAGGTCACATGGAAGGTTAGACCTCTATGACAGTAAGTCTAATACTCTCTGTACTATCCCATGGTTTTACTACCATTTGATTAGTGAATTGCTGTTGGATATCACATGGTTCATAATAATTCGTGTCTAGTGAAGTTGCTTATGCTTTCCCTTTCCGTCCTAATTTAGTTAAATAAGGGGTTCTAAAACACTATGCTCTAAGAGCGAGAAGGGCGTTGTCCAAGGGAGCGGCGGGGGGCATGAACTTGTTCATTCTAGCGCGCCCCTATCCCCGTCGACGGTCCGTCAGGGGCACTTGAGGGACTAGAAGATTTGCCCACGGCCTCTTTGAATACTCTTGATTCGGGATAGTTCTAGAGTTAGAGGCGATTCTGAAGATGAAGTTGAAATTGCTAGAAGCAGATTAGGTAAAAAATACAAAGGTAATCCTCTAGGGTTATCTAATTGGAAAAGAACGAGAGGTTTCTCAGAAGTATAGCTAGGACCATGGCGTAGTATGGGTAACAGGTTAGCTTTCGTTAGCTTGGGCATAGACATGCGATAGGAGAGGTTTAAGATGAATGCTACATCTTTACTTGTCATATACACCCCTATTCACTCTAGTTCTCTGGATGGGTTCTTCACGGTGACCATAGACTAATGGACGGAATGCAGAATTTGGCGAGCAGCGATTAAGAGACCAAGTGGACTATATTATTTGTAAATGAGTTATCTTCTATTTTATAGATAGACATCTCGGATGTTTCGTCCGCTGAGTTACGTTAGAAGCAAGTTCGAGCTGATTGCTAACTCCTGACCATCGGATACGGATATCTGAAGATAGAACGGTTTCGCGACGCGGCGCTCTCTGTCGCGAGGACATGGGGCTCACGAAGAGATCCACGCCGTACTCGCCCTGCAGCTCGCTAATATCATCCTTGAGCACCCTCGACCTCGCCCAAGAAGAGAGCTCGTTGTCGACATAATCACCAGGGAGGGCTTAACCGTCCACGGCCTTCCAAATGGTCAGCTCTTACCTGACCGAGTTAGACCTGCTTCAGATGTACCAGCTGGGTCTTTAGAAATCTAGAGTTCACCTATGATATATTCGTCGAGTAGGTAGGCCTACCACCTATTCCAGGTAGAGGTTTAAATCGTACAGCAGCTATATCTCCCCATATACACGAAAAATGTCACGTATTGTATTAAAGCACGTTATTACTGCGGCTGAGGACTGACTTATCCGTATTAAAAATAGTTTCACGATGCAGGTGGTTAAGTTAAGCACGTTGAGTTCTATGATTGCATGTTTCCCCATACAAAATTAGGAGATTTGATAAAACTCCTTCTCGTACTAGTATTCCGACTCATCGTGAAGATTGAGTAGTATATAATATATCTTGATACTATCCCTTGCTGCAGTTTCTGAGCGTTAAGTTGTTGTCGGACAACCCCGATGCGGCGGGTTGCGGACCATATCCGGCGAGCCTTGGTGTTAGGGCCGAGTAGCCCGGATTACGGCGACGCCGGACCTATAATAGCAATTTCAACGGGGGTCCTCTAGATGAGCTGCAATGGTTCAGTAAAAATATTTTCACTTAGCGTTAGTCATGCAAGGAGTGAGGTAGGATGGGGAGTGATAATGAAGTGTGTAAATGAAGCGTAGTAGAGGAAGCATTTACTTAGCCTTGGCCGACAAGCTTAGAAGCCTGCTTATTTATATTTATACCTGTATGATTAGGTATCTTAAAAAATACTTGGGTCTCTATGTACGTATACTTAGGGATAACCTATGGGACGCAGTCGATGCTTAGAGCAGCATTGAATATCCCATACTAGGGCCTTTGTAAGTTTCATAATCCTTGAAAGGGGGCCTATGACAGACTCCTTATATTCATCGAAAGTAACTAGACTCTGTTATAGATTCTAAAGTACAAGATGTTATGCTTCGGGTCATCTTTTCATAACTTTGAAAAGGGGGTTGGGAAGTGTGGTTCTGCTGAACGTCGGTGTCTCCTTTAGAGTCGTCCTGAGACGTCAGCTTCGGTGAGTCGGATTATGGTATGTAACACACTGGGATATCGCCTACCAAGGTAGATGTTGCTTAAGCGAGATGCGAAGACATATTATTCTGACATCCCACTTTTAGATGTTCGACATCTCCCTAGTGATTCTCTCAATATCCGCGATCTCGGTATTTGGATCTGCTATTCAGGGGATCTTGGCAGTCGTCAGATGAGAGACTACAAAAATGCATTTCACGTTTCATAGTATTCTATGATCAATATTTATTATCTAACTTAGGTGCGTCTGTTTTATCCCAGCGTGGGGGTAAAGGGGAAGAATAGGGGCACGAGACCGAACATGTGAAGACTCGAGGGAAGAGAATTTTTCACCAGGTCCAAACCAGCTAGAATTTAGAGACACCAGTGCTGTCGCTAGGCTACTTCTAATGTACTACACGATAATCAGAAAAACATCGTAGCCTAGCTACGTTACCAGACAGCAGGTAGTCTCAGCTTAATGGATAAATGCGTGGTTATTGTCGGCTTAAGTAGATTCAAACCATTCTCTTGAGTATTGTCGTCGATTGAATGGCAAATACCTTCAGATTGATATGATA
This sequence comes from Hypoxylon crocopeplum, assembly GCA_022578875.1. Classification (NCBI taxonomy): domain Eukaryota; kingdom Fungi; phylum Ascomycota; class Sordariomycetes; order Xylariales; family Hypoxylaceae; genus Hypoxylon; species Hypoxylon crocopeplum. The sequence continues at coordinate 754,756 of MU399554.1, forward strand.
TGTGGTATTCCATAGACATAATAATAGGGTGATCGAGTATAAATAAGGCCAACCCCTGACCTGGTTGATATGTTGTCGCCTAGTCTACCATATAAGCTCCTTGTGACGCTTAGAGGTAACATAACACACAAAGCTACCTAGGTACGTTCCTTGTTTTTAGCTTATAAAGACTGCCGTAACTTTACGTATCTCGCTAATCTAACCCTAGAGCATGCTATGTATATGAGACTCAACCCATTCCTATTATCTTCATTAGCTGAGATCGCGTCTGGCGCTGAGGGTTTCGTAGTGGGATCGAGGCTGGTAGAGAGCTATCACTAACCATGAATAGGAGTTCGTACTACTTCCATATATGCTAACGAGTAATGGGAAAATAGCTTTCTTGCAACTAACATTCGCCTTGAAGTTAGTTCATGATGTAGTAGTAGCTTGTCGCTCTGTAGGTGAGGTTCGTGGAAGACTACGGGACTGCTGATTCGTTGCATACGTCGGTTGGCTGGTCGCTCGTTAAGCAAAATCCACTTCGCAGGGAACGTAAATGCGGTATTACTATCGAATGTCCCAAAGATTCGATACCACACACCAGAAAGTGTTGAAGAATAAGTCTCCCTTTTAAATATCCTCCGTATAATATTCTTCACTGCTCCCCTTCATGGTTTCAGCTATAAACGCCCGGGGAACTTTTGAGACTAGCGTATGTCTTAAATCGTCCTGCGGCATGTCTAGTAGCTGGTCTTTGATATGGCAGAGCTATTCCAAATAGCCCAGATGTGCTTCTACTTCCCCGATACAGGAGAGATGTCGATAACACCAACGGTTGGGGGAGTGGCATCAAGTCTGATAGCTGATGGGAATCCTCCTGACCCGACAACAAAAGAAAGGAAAGTCTCGATTGTGGCGTTGAATGACTCCTCAATACCGAAGAGATATCTATTCCCTTGGGCATGACAAGTCAAGGGACTTGATTGTTGAGAGACTTGAGACTCTTCAAGCGCTGGTATCCCTTGACGAGAAGTTCTTTAATTCACTTAATCTCTTCGAATAATGCGAGTGTTGCTGTGCGTGCGACGTATGTTCTCGATACCTAGTCGACGGCCATGCCGTGTAGTTGCCGCCCAATGATAGCAACTCACATATCGTTCTGGTAATATAATAAGGATGTTAGAAGATCCTGGTCAGTCAGAACCTGATCGGATGGCTTGCCGCTATAGATGATACTACTGTGGCAAGTGTGGCTTCCGGCTACATCAATGGGTGTCGGTCTTGCGCCGGCCGTGGTGGATAAGGAGGGAATCTACATGTGGTTCGGCTCGGCGACCCTCCTCTGTCGGGAAGGGACCCGATCCTTTTAACATATTACTCCTGCAAGGACGAACTCCCGAAGCTCCGGCAGCCCGCAACAAAGAGATAACCACGTCAAGGAGGTTTGAAGAGAAATGATGGCGTCAGATATGTCCATCAGTAGTCGTCATCGCTTCCTTGTTTGGACCTATTTGCAGGGACGAGTACGACAGGGAAAAGTGACCTGCTTCCGTGGATGGGCATCTGCCGAAGAGATCTCATCCGTGTGAGCTGACTGATGGTGTTTGTCAGGATGCCGATCAGGAGCCTCACTTTGAACTGTACCCTGTAAATCAGTTCCTGAGCCGTGGTTTGACGCAGCCAGGCACGTGGAGTCGCAAAAAATTCTCTACCCTACGTATATGTGGTTTGCCCAGCATCCGTTACTCGCTTTCCTTGGTGAGCAGGCGCATGCAATGGAACTGCAGACGGACCCTGCTATAATGCTGCCTCCGATGGAGAGTAAAACTAGTTATAGTAGGTGATAGCGGTGAGCTGTTGGTGGTTCCTGAAGTTGCAACTCTTATTTAATAGAAACAGACCGGAAAAAAAGAAACACACCACTTACAACCAACCGTATACGAATTGATGGACGAACGAAAGCGAACTTACCCTCCACTGCGAATTGTCGACCAGCTCTACACCGAGATTGGATCGCAAGAGCTCCCTGAGCGGACCTCGACTGGCTTCACCTTTCCGACCTGCCCACCTTGAGGAATAAGTTATTACCATATTGGTGTGCTGAGCTGTCTATCATGCACTCCAGTTTTTTTCTGTGCGACTCGTTTCTCTCCTCAACTATCCCTTTCCGTCGACTTGCATACGGACTCCCTGCCAACTCGCCTGTGGCTGAAGTTTTGCCTCTTTTCTGTTTGCCCTTTCGCTTCCTTTATTTTCGTCCCTTGGCGGTGCTAACAAATCATCTTGCCATGAATTGATCATCTGCCAAAAAGACCGCTCCGAGCGATGGATCCGAAGGGATCATGGGAGCATCGCGGGGACCCGGAGGCTGACCTAGGCCCCTGGCGATGCCGAGTCGTACTTAGGATGTAGAGAGAAGTCTGACCGAGCTGAATGGGCTAGGCCGACACTTCCGTGCCTTGTCTCGTTGGCTTCCAGAAGCTTTCTCAACCGTGTCGTTACTACACAGCCATCACCGGCGCTTTTGTGCCTTGAAGCTAAGTCGAACATCTGTGTGGGGTTACCTGCAGAGACTACAGGTGGTTTATGTCATGGTCTGTGTAGATGCAACATCGCATATACCATGATTCCCGTGTTGCATGAAGATGCCTGCCGGTGCCGCATCGACACTTGCTTCATCAGTGATCATCGATCTACTTATCCGCATGTAGGGTGCTTGCGTTTCTTCACACACGCACGCACACACACATCCACACTGCCTGACAACTTAGCTAAATCTAGGTAACTGAAAATTTCTCTTCATCCTTAAGTCCCTGTCATTTTACCTAATTAGGTAGGTAGCGAATATGGTAGGGAGGGCTGACTGGGTCTTTTGCGTTGAAATCTTTTCAGATCCAAGGCATAAGGCCTAAAGAGTCGGCATGGAGCCACAGAACTGAAGAGGATTAATGTGGCTATCTAACGCCTGGGACCGCCCGAAGGAATAAAGCACGGGAACAACCTACTCTCAAACCCACAGTTGGACTGATTTCTCGGATTAGACGACGTGATCACACACTTCCCACTAGCCTGGACCCTGAGCTTACCGAGCCCACGGGACGCTTTTTGGTTGATGACGACAATGATCTATTGTCGGGAGCTTTTCGTGCCCATTAATCTAGGTAAGGATGGTTGAAAGATGGGGGGCGCGGGGGGCGAACGAAGAAGTGATTGCCAACGAATAGACATTTCTAACATGTCAGCTGCCGGCTCGAGCGGCCTAGGCGGACAGTAACGGTTCAGGATTTCTTTAGTGTTGTCCAGCTGAAGATGACCTTGACCGAGAGGAGTTAGTGTAGATGGTGACGAGGTACATTTTTCTCTTCTTTTTCCTCATGGCATAATGAGTCGTTACATCTCTCTCTCACACTTACCATCTCTAGTTTCTGAACTGCTTAGAGAATATAGTAAGCTACACGGTCTTGATGTATTATTAGTTCAACGTCAAAGTTGATTAAATGAGAGAGGTGGAAATGTTACGAAGAAGGGTAAAGGCTATTTACAGTATGCACGTTCAGTGGGGTCTACAGCGTACCTAGGTACAGGGAGTTCATTGCCAAATCTGCCAAGACTTGGAGAAATCGACCAATCAATCAGCCTGACCCCGATCCCCACAGAACCTTTCCCCTTCTCTCCTCGCGGTGCACAATTTGAATTGTTCCCGTCGGGGCCCGGTGGATTATTGACCTGGGGTTCCCTGTACGTCCTTCAACTACTGTAGCCAAGTCCATGTCAATACGTGCCAAAATATTCGTACATACATATTGTAAATAGTCGTTAGTCGCCTCCCCCGGCGCCGTCCGACGAGGCGAGCTTTTACTTTTACGTACCTTGAATGACAATATTGTTTGTCAACGATTCTTTCTTGGGCTTCGAGTTCCGAATCCATGCTACCTGAGGGCTGGTGGCGTGTTATTATTGAGGACATTAAAGCGGTACCTTGCATCTACTCGCACGAGATGCTCGGTGTACATCAATCAGCCTGCCGGGATCGAATACGGTAAAAAGCTATAAGGCGACACGGGCAGCAAGGGACCAAAGCGCATTTACCCCGTCCCTTCATACCGTAGTACATATGTACATACATACATAGACGGTTCGTAACCACTAGCGCTAGTACTTTGGTTATGTTTTCCGAATCCAGTGGCCCACGCGACTGGATCACGGTTCTAATACGCCCACGGAATGCTCACTAACCAGTAATCACTAGCAGCTCGAGGCTTGCCCAACCAGCTCTAACTACTTCGTACGGGCTGCGGAAATGACGATATTAGGTAAGGCAATGGTCTCGTACGTCTTATGGCCGGTCTGGTCTGGTGACGAAGCTGACAACCGCATAGAAAGCGACTCCGCATGAGTCTCGACTCTTCTTCCCCAGAGCAGCTTCGTATTATATATAGACTTCCAACGCTGAGATCCAATATGTACCAGCAATTTCTGGATTGTTTCGTACAACCATCCATTACCGCCCGGACGGAGTCGAAGGCCCGTCTTACCTCGCCTTCCGCAGTCTTCAACCTATGAAGTCCAATACCAACCGCCCCTACCATTGTCTTTCCAATTGCACCACCCGGTCTCAATGACTCGAAGAGGTAATGTTTTTATGGCATTTAATAATGTGTCGGCTTGACTAATACGCATGACGGGAACCCCTGGTAACCGGAGATGTTGATGCTGAGCAAGTTGACAAGTAACTGGAGCGCTAACCATAAACTCCTGTAACAAGACTCGGAAGTGAAGCTTGATAGGATGGGGTAGACTACATATACATGATATACTATGTATTCTCCTGATTATCGCATCCGTCATGCTGTTGACTCCAACTTGAGTGAATAGACAGACATATCAGGGTATAGACATCATGTGTGCTCACACATATAAGAACCCATGCATTTATTAGACGCAGGTGGTTCTCTTGGCTTCGTACAGGGAACGCACTCCACAGTTCGGGCAAGTCATCAGCATCAGCATCCTAGTGCCATGTATGTAAGTATACCTAGGTACTTATGTACCGACAGCTACATTACTCCGTAGTATGAAAACCTCATATGAGAAGAGAAAGACAGAGAGACCCCCACCTCTCCTCTCCCCTCCTCCCACATTCTCATCCCATTCCCCGGGTTCTCAGTCGTTATTTTAGCAATCCGGCCCTCCACTGTTGGAACTCCCCATTTCAGCCGCCTCACCCGATTTATCGTTAGCGATTCTTCTTCGCCTATATATTCGACCCCAATCGATTTTAACCGCCTCTTGCAGCAGAACCGGTCAGACTCGGGTGGTTCGGGGCTGGCGTAGACCAAGGCATTGCCGCGCTGCACTGGACGATATCGATCGAGAGTGTATGCAATTCACGGTACAGCCGTCGCCTTGTTGGTACGTTTCACATGTCTATCACCAGCTCTGCTCGCTCATGCTCTTCCGTCGTGGCCCTGCCGCTAGACGGTTTCGCGTGCGACTTACACGCAGTTTCGGGCCAAGTTCTGGTGCCGTATTACTTTCGCTTTTTCTTTTCTTTTCTTCTTCTACTCTTCCTTTCACACAACGCACATATCCTCTTTTCTCCGACAGTAGCCCTCCCTGGTCTTCCTGTCCATAGGCGAACCAGTCAATACCCCTTGTCAAGTGTCATGTTTTCGCAACAACGTGCAGTTCGAAGGTTTTCATGTCTGCAATGAAACCCCAGGTAGGTAGGTACAAGAATACTGCGGGTTAGATGTTGTGGTTTGTGGTTCGCCATATATAAGAGCCCTCCCAGCTGACGTACCTCGCCGGCCTTACTCCCGTACATATGTATCTTACCTACATCTACGATATGACCTATCAACTTATATATATGGGGTATGTATCTATTATGTAGGTACCTACGTATTATATATACCAACCTACATGGTATATATAAACAGACACTCGACACTCGAGACAGTGGACTTATAAAGTATTCGATCCGGGTACATAGGAGTTCCCAACTTCCAACTAGGCCCTGACCAATCCGGTGCGTTGCATAGTCGTGCTCCGTGCTGTTATACTAGCTAATTGGCCCTTTCCCACTTTTTGTTTCCCTGCATCTATCAGAATCCCCATGTCGATGGGGGGATGCCACTCCCCTCGGGGCTCCCCCTCCTAGGCTGGTTCCTTACCCCCCCCCCCCCCCCCCCCTTCGCCGCAATACCTTGCTAAACGCTACTTCGTACATGCTACATGCTTTAGTATATGCCTTAGTACTTGCCTTATACCTAACTAGGTACTTACTTAGCTCAGTCTCTCGATGTTGCATCCTTACCCTTCCCTCAATTCCCACTTAATTGCATTGCATCTGAACCCCGCCCAGCGGCGCTAGCTTGCTTAAGGTAACTACCAATGCCTGAGAGGGTAGACTGCTAGGTGCACACTTGCTCCTTAAAAAGGCCTTCCGGTCCATGGGCAATTTACCGCAATGGGCGGCATTTACAAATTCGAACATTTCTACCCGTCTCTAGACGTGGGACCCCCAGACTACAATACTAATCGTCTTCCTCCCCAAACCCGATCCCGACCCCGACCTAGGTAGTCTTAGGTTAGGTAGTTTAGCCTCCCAGGTCTCTCTTTAGCTCGAAACATCGCGTGTCTATTCTTCGCATCGATTCCGCTCAGCTCCGTCTTTCGTGCTTTCGCTTACCTAGGTAGCCATCGATTCCAGCAAGATATAGCGCCTAGCCATTCCTTGATTTGGCCGTTATGTGGTAACCGCACCATAGTTCCCTGGTTTGGGCGAGGTTGTGTTTTTTGCCGTTTCGAGGGCGCTCTAGTCGTAAAAACCCGTCGTCACTGTTGCCTCCCGCCGCAACCGATTCTCGTTATTCTCCTTCGCGCGCTGCGATAGTAGTCAGACTGTCACGTTGTGGCACGCATAGATCGTCGGATTGTGGTACCAACGGAAACCCTTGGTCGGTCTCTCAGGCCAGCACGCCCCATCGGGTCGATAGAGAGAGTGGCCGAACCATCGTTGGCCAATTACTTCTCGGCTCGACGTACTGCAGGGAGCATCCCACGAGGACGTGCTACCACTTCGCCGCAAGCGGCCCGGAATTCAAACACCACGACTCTTTCGCAATATCATGACGCTTTAATGGAACATGACTTCTGTTCTTCCCGTACCGCTTAGAGACGTCAGACCATCCGTACCTTTTGCGCGATCGAGCCCAATCATGACCCAAGTCCAGGAGCCGACACCACCGCAGATCGCCCAGCTGGAAGATGACCCGCAGCGAGGCCGCCGGCGGAGCCGCTCTCCCGACAAGGATATTGATGGCAACGATAGCGACCAGGCCGGCGAAGGTGACACCAGGAACGGTAATTCATCTAACTCGGATGGGCCCGTGAGAAAGCGGAGGCGGAGTCGCAAAGGTCTGGACAAGAAGTTTGAGTGCCCTACTGAGGGATGCGGCAAGAGTTACTCGAGAGCCGAGCATCTGTGAGCTTTTGGAATATGTCCGCTCGATTCGACTATGTTCTACTGACATGATGAAAATAAAAGCTACCGGCATCAATTGAATCATTCGCCGAAACAGATCTACAGATGCGACTTTCAGGATTGCAAGCGCCAGTTCGTTAGACTCGATTTGTGCAACCGTCATAAGGATCGCCATACTGCGAAGGGGTCTGCGCTGAGTCGCAAAGATTCCTTAATCAGCCAGGCTTCCCCCGTCGACAACGTAAGAGCTCCGTACCCTACGCCTAGTGCGCTTTCTCCCGATTCCGATAGACTTGGGCCAAGCTATGCTACTCAAGGACGCGGAGCTCACTATGAATACCAGTCACCAAAAGATCCCGTCGGCACTCCTTATACTCCGATAGCAAACACGCCCCCGGCCGGCTTTCCTCATGTCGGTCCTCCAAACGGGGTCGACGGTTATATGCACCACGAGTCAGGCTATCCCGGTTCTCACGGTGTGCGACATCCGCATCACTCTCCCTCTGGTCATCCGCGACCGGCTGTTCAAACTAATGTCGGCGGTCCTTACGGAGTTCTGTCGCCTGTTTCGACGCAACACGGCAATTATCATGGCCAGCTCACCAGTACCCCCCAATCTGCTCCGGCGATATCGTATGTCGCTCAACAGAACCTGACACCTTTTACTCTACCACCTTCGGATTTTGCAGCCACGTCCGCTGCTAATATACCGAGAGAATCCGCTCAAGCTTATGCGCCGCCGAATTCTAACGACTATAGTGATCATGGCCATTCCCAATCGAATGGCGAAATGGTGCTGCTAGACCAGATGGCAACTCAAACCACTATTCCAGTTTTCGGCAGCGACGGCGTTTTGAACAAGTCCCCGTATGTTGCCATTCCGGAGGACTTTTTCGCTTATCTATTCAACACCAATGACCCGAACGGCTCGCCTCAGGTGGGCCATGTAATGGCACATAGTCATTACGCTAAGTACGTGTCCACCATAACTGTCAAGGGTGATATGCCCCTTAGCTAACATGTACGGACCTAGTTATACGGAACATCAATATAGCATGCCGTATTATGGGACTGACAGTGCATCCCTTGGCTATTTCCCACCATCTAACCAACCACAACAGGTGATGGCGGTCACAAATCTTCTCGATCCGAATCTTCCAGAGTCTCTATTATCAGAAGAAAAGAGCCAGGAGATCTTCGACTTCATCAAGGAAAGATTTCACGAAAACGACCATGCGCCAGTTGAACGTCAACGGGAGAGTATTCTGGACGGCGACAGAAGCGATGAACACCACATGCTGAGCCGTAAGATGATGCAACAGTACATAATTTCTTACTGGGTTCATTTTAGCGATCAAGTGCCGATTCTTCACAAACCGACGTTCTCGCCAGATAAGACGCCGAATTTGTTGTTAATAGCTATGATGGCAATAGGCGCCGCTTGTTTAGACAGGACGCATGGGCCGAAGGTCATCAGGGCTGGATCTCAACTCTCTAACTTCCTTGCATGGCATCTAAGGTGGGAGATATTCATGGACGTCAATTGCCGTCCCCCGGCAAAAATCTGGGCCTTCCAGACTCTGCTACTCCTAGAACTCTACGAGAAGATGTACTCGACGAGGGAACTCCACGAACGAGCTCATATCCATCACGCGACGACGATCACGCTCATGCGAAGAGGAAGATCATTAATAGGGAAGTCTGCCCTCGACTCGCCGCCGAACCCGAGAGATGAGAAAGGGGGGACTAATAGTTCCCGACACTCCTCGACGTCGGGACTTGCGCACACTCCAGATGAGTGGTGGAACCACTGGATCACGAACGAGACCACCCGACGGGCTGCATTTGTAGCATTCCTGATCGATTCGATCCATGCTACGATGTTTGGACATTCGACTGTAATGGTGGCGCACGAAATGCGTCTACCGCTACCTTGCGATGACCAGTTATGGAAGGCTACAAGTGGCGCGGAAGTGGGTAGGATCGAGGCGAATCTCATGTCGAACGGAATCAAGCCTATCTCGTTCCTCGAGGGGCTCAAACGAACACTAGCGGGGCAGGAGGTGCAGACGAATCCCTTTGGCCGGCAGATTCTCATGGCGGGCTTGCTGAGCGTCAGTTGGCATATGAACCAACGAGATCTTCAAGTCAGCTCACTTGGTGGCGGTGTGCAACAAGCTCTTGGTGGCCGTGACAAATGGCGATCGACACTAACGAAAGCGTTCGACTCGTGGAAAACGGACTTTGACAAGTCGCTGCAATGCGCTGATACGATGGTTGACCCGTATAGCTACGACAAACGGAGCGAGGCGAACGTGGTATTCGAAAGTCGAACCGTCCTACATCATCTCGCACACATGGCTATGCACGTTGATATTGTCGACTGCCAAATTTTCGCCCGCGCAAAGCGGCTGCTCGGTAGGGCGATTGGCACGCAGGATTTAAATAGCGCGCAACGCAGGATGAAGGACCTTTGGGCCCCTTCAGCGAAAGCCCGCGACGCCACGTTTTATGCAACCAAGTTCTTGTGCTCCGTATTGCTCCCCGAGAATGCGAATCCCCAAGCGGATGGGTACAACCACCAGACCGGTGTTGTCACGTATCTAGCCAGAGACGACGTCTTGTTAAATCGACCGTGGGTGCTCTACTTCGCAGCATTGGTTGTGTGGTGCTACGGCTTTGCGCTGGAGGGACCTTGTGCTGGAGTTCCAATCCCGAATACTCCCCAAGAAAAGATGAACCAGATGCGGGAATACCTATCGAGAGTTGGTTCGGTGGGATCGCCGGAAGATCTGAAGGGCATGAGAGGCGTCAACAATAATAGCGCTCTACTCGTGGTCCTCAAAGACTCATTCGAGTCGACGCGGTGGGAATTACTCCACGAAGGAGCGACACTATTGAGCAACTGCATTCAGCTCAACAGTGGCGCAAGCGTTGTTTAGTGCATCATACTTGGCTCAAAGAAAAATCATAATTTTGGAACATATGGAAACTCGACGAACGACAAGTTGAGGATGACCTGATTTGATGTATGAGATGAACGGATTTACGGACGAGCGGTATCGAAAATTTCCTTTACGAGGATCATATTATCTACCAGAACATCTACCAGTGGGAGACTGGGCCATTGAACTTTCTTGCTTTATTGTATCTAAAACCGCGGTCTCGCTATATACCCACCACGACGCAACGTTGGCAGTGCAATCACACGTACGCATCCGTGTGATGTTTCGCTACTATTCGATACGTATATATACGATGTATCAAAGTTGGCGAAATTCAGTGTTTTTTTCGATACGATACGCGCACATTGTGGATCTTGGGATATTCGTTCCTTGATATTCCGCCGTCAGAGCGCCTAGGCAGAATGATAGTGCCTCGGGAGACTAGCAGATGATGCTGGCCGGGTTAGAATCCTTCGGGTCCTGCATATATGCGTGTAGGTACTTGTGCTATCGCTGACTTGAAGCTACTATAGTAACAATGGCTGAATTTATAATATTTCTGCCAAGACTGAGAGCCGTCCCCTGTATGTATTTGGTAGTCTAAGTTAGAGAGACAGACTAGTTGGAAGCGTGGGGGTCCAATGCCCCGTACATTCCGCACTTTTACCTAGTGTTGAACTACCTTGCTTCTTAGTGTTCTTTGTGTTCTTGGTGTAGATCGAGGGGACGGTGATCTGGAGTAGGTACTGTGTAGTGTACATGAAGCGTATTTAGTCTCGGTTACTAGCTGATAAAGCGTAGCGTACCCGCGAAATCAGGCCAAGAAACTCATCTGCCTAGCATGTAGGGGCCCTTTGCATATGAAGATGCTGACTTGGGGGTATACAGTCTAATGGGATGACCCTATACATAATTATTAGACAGTTAAGTCATAAAGGGTCTTAGGACGGTGACAGTTGCCTGGTAGATGGGCTAATTAATGGAACCTCAGGGTTGACAGCTGTCTAGGCGATGGAAATGGCGCATTGATTATAGGTACAGTACCTAGGAGTATTTAAGAGGTCCTGTGGCCGCTCCTATATTAACTCCGAATACCAACTAGACTTAATGCCGAAGCAGCATTACTCGTCCACTTCTGCCACTCCACCCCTCCTCCAGCTTCATTTGACAGTCAGACTGCCGGGAGTCCGCAAGCTTGCCGTCCACCTGTGACCTCATCTTGCACTCCAAACGGGGCCATCACCACGACCATATCCAGGAGACGAGAGAGAGGACGTCCCTCTCTGCCTCTCTCCCCTACCAGAAAGAAATAATGGTCCTTCTGACGGAGCTTCCACCCGAGATCGTGCAGCATGTTCTGGGCTATGTTGACCCGCCCGACTTGGCATGGATCCCCCTCATTTGCAAGACCTTCTACCACGCGGTAAACGGGAATGCCTCGCTCTTTAGAGCTGTTTATCTCAACAATTTTGACAAGCCTCCGACCAAGTCTACTATAGACTGGGAACATGCACTCAAAAGTGCTGTCCGCCTAGAGGTCATCTGCAGACGGGATTCTGTTAATGATAAGGTGCGATGTCTATAGAGCTGTACTTGCTTACATCAGTCTGCCATACCTGCTCACATACTTACCTACCTATCCTATCCTATCCATGCTATCCTGTAATATATAATATTGCTGAATTCCTAACGTACTCCTGTGTAGAAGGACGAGCTTCCGTTCGTCTACGACACCGTCAAGTCTCTTCTCGAGAATGCTGCGACCGACACTGAGCGAGTTCGGTCGGCGATCCATCCATGGTCCCGCAACGCCGAGCTGCTGAGCGACATTTTCAGCGATGACACTAACCAGTCCGCCTTCCTGTGCCAGTCTTTCATCTACGAGCGCGCCCGGTGCGCCGTCACCAGCGAGAACTACTTTGACTTCCCGCCGCGCGTAGACCACCAAAAGAGCGCGCAGCTGCATTGCCTATACGGGGTGCCCATGCTGCATATCCCGGACCACCATCGGACGCGGCGCAGCAAGATGAGCCCGTTCGCCTGCTCCAAGGTTTACGATCTGAGGCAGTACACGCAGAACACGAAGTGGGGCCCGTTCATGGACGACGACACGGACCGCGTGGACTGGGAGAAGGTCGAGGCCATCATGATCGTGATCGGGTCCAACCTGCGCAAGCTGGGCCTCAACAAGTTCCCCGTCTGCAAGAACTTCTGGGAGATCCCGTTCGCCGGCTCGTGGCCCCAGAGCTACCGGCCGCACCCGGTCGCGCGCGAGCCCGACCCGCTGGAGCTGCAGGACCCGTACGGCATTACCGGCACCTGGCTGCGCGTCGTCTGCTTCTTGGACTACACCGACTTCTTCGCGTACAACTTCACGTCCGAGGACCAGCCGCCGCCCCACGTGCCCCGGCCCGCCATCGACGTCGGCGAGGCCACGCGCCTGATCCTCATGAAGATCCGGGTGACGCGCGTCGAGGCCCCCGGACCCGACGACGGCCAGGACCTGCCGGTGGTGCACTTCGAGGGCATCTCGCGCTCGCTGGACGACAGCTACGACGAGAACGCCAACTCGGACTTGAGAGGTATGAGAGGTGCGTTCCGTCCCCCGCTTTCACGGACGTCTGGACGTGCTAATGGTTCGGTGTCCTCCCCCCCCCCCCCCCTCCCCTCCTGTTCCCGGGGGGTGTGGGGCGGATGGACGCGCTGCGAGTAGGCTCCGTACGCTTGACGCGCGAGGGCGAGGTCCGCTGGACGACTTTTTCCGTCTTTAGTGGTGTTGAGAGGTGGCGCAGCGAGAGCGTTCAGATCGGTGGTGTGAGGAGCGCGAAGGGGGTTTTGGGTAATTGGTTCGATAAGTAAGTTGTGTTTCTCGTCTCTGGGAATTCGCATTAGAGATTTCTGGGTAAACGTAAGTAGGCGCTGTGCTAAATAAGAGTCTGCATCATAGGGACTTCGATCCGCGTGGACCGGCGGGCCCGACGGCGTTCTGGAAGATTTCGGATCGCATCACGGAGTCGGGCGGCGTCAGGGCGGTTATGCAGGACTTCCTGCCCCTAGTGCAAGACCAGCTCGACGAGTACGACCCGGACCAGTCTGAGGATGATGAAGGCGATGATGGCGATGATGACGAGCCTGGGCTCGAGCTGGAAATCACCGGTATTTCCTGGGTGACGTGGACAGACGATTAGCGGACTCCTTGTCTCCTTTTCGCTTTCCTGTTCGGTTGAGTTGGAGTCGGAGTCTTATGAGGCTTGCTATGTGTAGGAATGATTATTCCCGTTTTCTGTATTCATTATGATCCATGCGAGATAGTACACGATACACAGCTCCGCAATGATACGAACGAATGCTTATGAGACCTAGCATTTATCTACTTATGACACCTTACAACTCGATGCGTGAATGTAGTTTATATTATATTTCGTTTTCTTTATTCTTAGACTCAGTAGCGTTCCTTTCAGTCTTGACTTAAGAAGCTACTTACATACCTGGTAGGTATATTGAAAGTAACTATGTAGACATTACACTCCCCCTTATTTTAAGGAGATATCATGATAATGGTAGGTACCCCTAATATAGCCTAGAGTCTAGGATAGGGGGACGGGACGGTGACAAGGACAGGGGTAGAGTCTTCTAAGCGTGGCCCGAGCTCTTTCATTTTACATCAACCTCGGCATCTTATTGATCTCGTCCCGAATATTATTAACACTGCAGCCCGAACTCCTACATCTTTTGTAGTTACTATGAAAATGATACATTCCTAACAATTAGTCGAAAAACTCACACGAAGCGAGGATGGAATTCGTCACTGCCCTCCGGGGCACATTTGACGACCAGAAGCCCTCGCTATTCGAGCTCCTCTCAGAGCAACAGCTGAACTCGCTTCTCCCGCCGACCCTACGATACCTTCTTACAGTCGCCACCCATCGCTACCCCCGCTATCTACTTCGTGCCCTCAACTCTTTCGATGAGCTCTACGCACTCACCATGCTCGTCATCGAGCGCCACTACCTACGCACGCGTGGTGGCAGCTTTACTGAGCACTTCTATGGTTTGAAGCGAGAAAAGGCCCTACAAGCCGAGATCCCACGCGCTGCTACACGTGCCCCGGAATTAGTACGCGACACCCTTAAGCTCAGCGGGAAGGATGTCTGGAAGAACCTGGCCGTCATGGTTGCGGTGCCGTACCTGAAGCGGAAGCTGGACGAGAGCCACGAGATTGAGGCCCCGCGCGCACTACTCGGCGCCAACTACACGCGCATGCCCGCCAACCCTACGCTCAAGCAGCGGTTCATGCATTACTACAAGTGGTTTATTCGGAACGTCTACCCAAGCGTGCATGCCGCGTATTACTTCAGCATTATCGCGTTCAACCTGGCGTACTTGTTTGACAATACCAAGTACCACAACCCATTTATGTGGCTCATCGGTACTAGGATACGCAGGATGAACGCAGCGGACTTCCAGGCCATTGAGGCCCTGGGCAAGCCAAAGCCGGGGAATCCACCTTCCACAACCACTAGTCTTCTCAACCCGAGGACGTTGGGGCCTAAGATATTAGGGAGCTTGTCGGTCATGCTGCCGATGAGCATATTCGCGCTGAAGTTCCTCGAGTGGTGGTACGCGTCGGATTTCGCGAAGCAGTTATCGAGGAAGGCGGCCGAGAACCTCGAGTTGCCGCCGCCTATCGTATCTGGCCTGTCTGCGTTGGGGGTTAAGGTATCGCAGAAAAAGAGCCAGAAGGACAAGAAGGAAGAAAAGGGGCAAAACAAGGTGCCCGTAGCCGAAAACGCACCAATCGCCACCCTGTCATTGCTCCCCATCTTTACTGTTCCCTCTCCAGAGGACTCCGAGCTATGCCCTATCTGCGAAGACGAAATCACGACGGCGACGGCTTGCCAGACGGGCGTTGTATACTGCTATGCCTGTATACACAAGTGGCTCGAGGGCACGCATCCGAAGCAAGAAGAGTTCATGGCCGATCAAGCGGGCAAGTGGGAGAGTGGGCAAGGCAGATGTGCCGTGACAGGGCGTCGGGTCCTCGGCGGCACGGAAGGTTTGAGACGCATCATGGTATGATAGAGATTCGGGATCTAGGTTATATTGCATCTGCATGTGGTATTGGGTCAGGAACTGGCGTTCTGGGGTAGCATCTAAAAAAAGCTCCAAGCTAGACGAGCATCTGGTACGTGCCATGTGGCCTACAGTACCTCATTTTGGAGTTTGCTATTATTAATGGATGACGACCTGATTATGGTGAGACGTCTATCTGTCTAGATCAGTCTATTCTATTACGCAAGGTATGACCGTCTACTAGGGCTACTAACGACGAATATTGAGCAATCTCGCATCATGACGCGGCAAGTAGCTTCGAAAGAACTACCAGCCGTCTATGAAGCTTCACAACCGGCTCCGGACGCGATGATGCACGTAATTCAGACGGCAATGGACCGATTACGTGGTCTAGGCTCATTTCACTCTTTAACAAGGGAGGTAGAGCTTCGAAGAAGCATTCCATAAATAGCATAGGGCGAGATCTAGACCCAGGACGAAAATAAACACCATGCTCCTATGTCCTAGATATATCACGTCGGAACGGGCGTAGCAACAATTTCGTTTACCGAACTGTCAACTCCAGAGTTATTGTAAAACTGTCCACTATGCAGGCTGAAGAAGCTTGGATTGGAAGACTAGGGAGAGAAGCCCTAGACTGACCCAAGTCTCGCGTATCGCAAATTAAACGCCTGACGTCTGGACTGAACGAGACATTCTAGACCTACGCTATCGCCGGCACCCTGTATGGCCTCCCATTATATTACCCGGGGCGCTGGGCAGTGGTTGGGAAGATTTCAACTTAACTACTTCAGGGACCCGGGGCTGCAACGACCATTTTTCCCGGGTACGCGATGGGCAAGTGGTTAATATGGGTAAAATGGCCACGAACCCAGCTCTGTTTCTCGTTGGTCTACGAACCCCCTATCGCGAAATGGGACAAGCCTTTTTTCTCTCTCGTCTAACTGCTGCTTGCGATAGTGGCGCATTACGGGGAACGGGGAACGGAGGACAAGGCGTAAGACGCGACGCTTTCGATGCCGCTTTCCGCTACG
Organism: Hypoxylon crocopeplum; assembly: GCA_022578875.1. Taxonomy (NCBI): domain Eukaryota; kingdom Fungi; phylum Ascomycota; class Sordariomycetes; order Xylariales; family Hypoxylaceae; genus Hypoxylon; species Hypoxylon crocopeplum. Next base: position 771,279 of record MU399554.1, read on the forward strand.
ATGACGACGATGAAGGGGTCTAGAGAAGCATACGAGAGATTTTTCGAGAAGGGACCGGGCAGGGCCCTCCATGGACCACGGCCCAGGGCCCAGAGCCTTCTGCTCGATGCAGGTCGTCGATGGCGTTCGAGATTAGATTCGGCACCGGACGGCTACGCGGAGCAGGTTTTTTCTCTGGTTTGTGATAAATCTCATGTGACGGATCGAACGAGGTTGGACTTGTTCTCTTCATCTATAAAGACTTGGGTCGTCCGCTTCTCGAAGGCGAATTTTGCTCGATATCACTTGACATTTATTAAACATCGCCACCCAATCTAATAGTTCACATATATAAATCACTATTGTCGTCATCATCATCATCTATACTCTCGTCGGTCTCAACTTATTCTTATAGCAAGAGAAGCAAGACAAGCAACCACCTACCTACCTATCTACCTATCTACTTACACCCCAATACCCAACCTCAAACCAAAAATGCGCGCCGCAACCCTGATCCCCATCCTCTCCGGCCTCGCGGCCGCGGCCCCGACGGCACAGCACCTGACGACGCGGGACGCGCCGTCGCCGCCGCCGCGCATCGCGTCCATCTCGTACTCGGGCAACGGGTGCCCATCGGCGAGCCCGGCGGTGGATCGGACGGGCGGGTTCGAGGACATCTCGCTGCGGCTCAACTCGTTCGAGGCGCGCACCACCGACGTGACCCTGTCGTCCGTCAGCTGCCAGGCCCACCTGTCCATCGCCGGCTCCGCCGCCGGCTGGCAGGTCGGCGTCAAGGACGTCTACGTCAAGGGCCACCTCGTCCTTGATGCTGGCGCTTCTTTGGATTACTATGTTACTAGCTTTTGGAGCGAGGATGCTGATAAGACTGTATGTGTTGCCTCCCCCTTTTCTCTTTTTTCGGTGCACTTCTTTCCGTTATCACCGTTGCTAACTTCGTTCTGCGAATACCAGGTCACGATCAGGGGAACCCTAGGCAACACGGGCGGCGGCCGCCTAGACCAAGACGTAACGGCGCACAGCACGGTGGCCGACAACCAGGTGGTGTGGTCGCCGTGCACGGGCGCCAAGGGCACCGTCGGCCTGCTCAACGTCAACTTCCGCGTCGCCCTCCAGGCCGACGGCGCCCAGTATGGCTACTTCGGCAAGGACCCCGACATGACCGCCTCCGAGAGCTGGAGCTACATCTGGCGGAGGTGCTAGATTTCTTTGCCTTCCCACCTCCCCTTTTCCCCTCTCTCCGAGCATGAACATTGAGTACGATTGGTTTCCAGGTGGAGTTCGATGTGTAGGAAGAAGTGAGGGTTGGATACCTTTCTTGCATGGTGGTTGTTCTGTTTGCTTGGCTGACAAAATTTGGACACTTTCCTCCCCCCTCCCACCCCCTTTTCTTTTGTTTAGTAGGATTGCATGGGCCGGATGTTTGTACTTGGATTATAGGATTTCGAAAAGTTTGATAGAGTATATCAACTTATTACTTCAGATGACAGTGTTTTTACTCGTAGTCGTCTCGTCTTGTCTCCTTGAATTGAGGCGGCGTTTAAGCTCGCGTATGTTGGCGATGACTTGACTATCTCGGAGGTATTCTCAGCGTAGAGATCTCTCGTAGGCAATCACGATGGTGTGGATATTCTGGGAAAGCTACAAAACAAGCGTTTAAGGAAATGGAAAGGAGTTGAAACAAGCTTGCCATTGGAATCAATGTGATGGCGGACTTCACAGGGCGGGATATTCATTCATATAACGAGTTCTTTCGCTACAAGTCCATAGACATAGCCTAACCGATTGCACTGTTATTGAAAGTAGAGGCCAATCTTGACTGCTCGACTATATAATTCACCATAACAGTCAGTGCCAAAACCGCAATAATCTCTACCGTAACCTCCTGAATGACAACTAGCGGCACCAGCATCTAGCGTTTGGCTGCTTTCACCTGTGAAATCAACTTGCGACCTATCTGAATCGTCTCATCCATACCCTGCTGCCTCAACCAGAACCTGTTCGAATATGTTAGCAAAATATAGAAGTTGATCTGACGAAGATTTTCTTACAATTGTTCAGGGGTTCCTCCACCGTGGGTAGATATCTTCCGAGCCTGTTCTTCAAGAGACTCTAAGGTGATCTTCTCCCCAGCCTGAGGGGTAGGAGGGAGTGGTTTCTCTGTAACTTCTGGCCCTAGACTTTCTTCCAGCAATTGCTTTCTCATGGAAAAGCGCTCGGCTCTCTCCTTTTGTAGTCCCGGGCTGTCGATCTGGCTCAACGCGTATCGAACTGCGAATTGAGCTGCCAAGAAGATATGTTCAGAGAGGAGAATGCTCAGCAGAAGGCCCCAGGCAACGATATTGGATGGATCACCGCCAGGTCCTTCCGAGTCACCGCTGAAGAGATAAACGATAGCAGAGCTCACGAGACTTCCGAACCATGATAAGAATCCTAGGGCGTTGAGCCAGGGCCCAATCGAGTCTGCCCTCCAAGGAATCGGCCTCTGGCTGCTAACAGCAATCTTCATGGCGTCTGATCGAAGCTCAACCCAATTGTTGATCAGAAACGAAACTGGCGTGAGCGGCCAAATTGCCGAGAAAAGTGATAGGTACCCAAACTGAATGACCATCTCCCTGTAATCAGTAGTGACGTCGTAAATGTCGAGTTTGGACTCATTTCGAACTCTCTCAAGGAAGGCATGTTCCTCAGGAACATCGTTGGTTACTGATGCCTTACCCTTAGATTGGACCTTCTCAACTTCATTGAACGCTTTGCGTTTGACATAGGGGACGACAACTTCAAGCGCAAAATTCACAATTTGAGCCGTCACGGTGAAGTAGATCATCTGTTTCTTCAGACGATCTGGATTGATCTGAAAGCCTTGAGTGGTGATCGTCTTCTCGCTGGCGAACTTCTCGGCCGTTATTTTGAAAATATCGAGGTACGGCACAAGAAGGTTCCCGAATGGCATATAAACGAATGCGCTCAGGAAAAGAGGAGTATATGAGGTTATGAAGTTGATGATGAATAACTTGCGGACCAGAGCGGCATGATGAGCTATGAGGTGTTAGTGACATACACAGTAAATATGTTGAAAGATATCCACATACTGTCGATTGTCTCATAATTTTCTCTGTCTGTGAGTTTCTCGGCAAAGTTGCCAAGTATAGTAGAGAGCGTTGGTAGCACTCCAGTAAGTATGATGGTTGGTGTGAAAGTCTGAAATGCTGTTAGAACCATTTCATTTCTAACTCGGAAGAGGACCACAAACCAGGTATGACTTCAAGGGTCCGTTGTAGATTTCCGAGAGGAAAATTTCGATCGAGAAGCAGAAGACATAGAGGGTCCCAAGGATTGCTAGGCAGCCGAGTGCAAACGGAATCTGCAACAATTGGGTCTTCAACCTCTTCTGCGGTGAATACACCTTCACTGCTTCGCCAGTTACCGGATCCGCTGCTTCATGGTCCCATCTGAATTGTGTTCGAGGACGCTGAATACGCGATACTCCACGAACACCCCACTGAACAGCGAGGTCGACCTCTTTCTTCTTCCACCACTCGAAGAATACAATAGACCAAAGCGAGTTGACAACAGCATAGAACCACGAGTAACGACCGAGTATGAGCCAAGCACCGAATCCAAAGGCAGCAGGGAAAAGCAAGAATGCGAAATACGATTGTACAAAGGCAAAGTAAAAGGCAACGCTCTCGCCGAACTTGTCGCGGATCTGGTCGAGGTCCTGGTCGTTAAGGAAATACTTGGTGCTCCATTGCTTGATCCACTGCCGGTTAAAGGCGTGGTTGTGAAGTGGAAAGATGGATATGACATCCTTCCACTGGCCGATCTTAGGTGTAATGCCAGCACCCCCTTCATTCTTGGGCTTCGTTATAAGCAGGTACACGGTACGGAGTCGCTCAGCCTCAGTAACGGGGTGATTGGTGAATTCGTTGCCCACGTCCTTATCGGGCGCGCTAATTCGAACACCATAGAGCCAGTCCTGGACGCGTTCACGATAGATATGATTGGTGAGATACCTCTCGGAGGCGACCTTGACGAAGACCAGCAAAGTAGATTCGTCACCACTTCGAACTTCAGAAGCAAGCCCAACCCGAGTAAGAGCTTCGATCAACTGAATAAAGCCAGCTTCGGCCTCTGCTGTATCGCTTGGGACTTTATAATGAACCACGTAATCGACTTCCATGTTGGTCTTGAGTTCTGGCTTGTCGCCATCAGAGGCGTAGAGAGACCGAAAGCTCGACATGGCCTAGATGATCACTCCTGGAGCAACCACTCCAATTGGTGCCTATCGTAGTACTCAGGCTCGGTTAGGGAAATATGACCTCTTAATTCGTCCAGGTCTAAGGCCTGAACTCGTTAGGATGTTTTGAGCTGCCAGTCAAATATCATGAGCTCCAGCGATGTCAAGCTCAGAAAAGGGGTAGACTTAAGGAAGAGTTTAGAGAAAGGCTTCTGGGAAATAGGTGAGGATATTAGAGGGAAAGTTATGATTATTATCTACGTGGATAGGTGTGTTACGATGTCTGGTATTCAATATCAAGGAAAGCTGGATAATGAAATCAAGAAGTGATCAACGTCATTGGGGCTGGCTGGATCAATGACATCCTACTTCGTACAGTGGCCCGTGCAGACCCTGTAGTGCTGGTTTTCTGGGATCTTGGAACCCCACCAATCCTAGTTGATATGCGCTGTAAATTGCCTTAACAAGCCTAACCCCAGTTGCCCACTCGGCATACATCCTAGCGGAACGTGTCCGCTAATGATACCTGCAATCCCTGCATCACTGCGCTGAAGCTTCTGCTGGGGTTCCCTGCTGTTGTAGCATTTTGCGGCGGTGGGGGATGCAATGAGAATCAGTGAACTCAACTTCAAATGATATAACCATGTCACCGTTCGTCTGATAAAAGGTTGTGTCTCCCGCATAGCTTGTCTTGTCATCCTTTAAACGTTAAGAAAGCTCACAAAGTCTCTTTGTAAACCCTTGCAAATCTCTTGTCGACGACCCGAGCAGAATATATCCCAAGATCTTCGCTGCGTGTGTTACGTCATAGGGCAGCAAGCAGCAGCAACATATAACATTCCTAAACCATGGGGCTGCTCATCAAGCTGGGCCTGCGCCGCCCAATGCAATGGGAACGTCCGACGGTTCTAGACTGGCTTCTAGACTCGCCTCTGCAGGCCTTCGTCTTTCACCTGTACTTGGTGATATTGTGGCTGCGCGGCAACCCGGTCAAGCCACCGCGAAACAAGCAGCCCATCAAGATTGTCTGCTTGTCGGACACGCACGAGTCCATCGTCGAAAAGGTCCCGGATGGTGACCTGCTGATCCACTGCGGCGACATGGTCGACGATGGTTCCGCCGCGTCCATCCAGAAGCAAGTCGACTGGCTCGCGTCTCTGCCGCACCAGCACAAAGTCGTCGTGAGCGGCAACCATGACAGCTGGTTCGACATCAATGCCAGGAGGGAGGAGGACACGCTGCTTCACAAGGCTATAGACATAAAGGCGTTGCATTATCTCGAACGCAAGTCCATCACGCTTGCCTTTAAGGGCGGGCGCAAGCTGAATATCTACGGCGCCCCTGACATTCCTCAGTGTGGAGGGCCTGAACATGCGTACGTTGGACGATATACCGTCTTTATTTTATAATTATAAGTTTTGCTGGGTTTTAACTCATGGCGCGTGCAGGTTTCAATACACATCTCAACAGAATCCGTGGGATAACACTATACCGTGGGATACGGAGATCCTCGTGACGCATACTCCGCCGGTAAGGCGCATCCCCTATTTTCATAACCATATAATATTCGCGACTGAACGTGTCATAGCAACATCACCTAGACCTCTCTCTCGGTTGCCCAAATCTACTCCGAGAGATATGGCGCAAGAAGCCGAAGCTACACATCTTTGGACACGTCCACTGGGGTCGCGGGGTGCAACCAATATACTGGGACGAGTGCCAGAAGACCTATGAAAAAGTCATGTCCCGTCCGAAACGCGGGCTCATTCATGATGTGTTTCCGAACGCTGGCTGGCTGGATGCGTGGAAAGTTTTCTACTATGGGATTATTAGCGTTATGTGGCATTGGTTTATGCTTGGCGGCGTCGCAAATGGAAGTGTCATGATCAACGCGGCGATGCAGCATGGGACTTCGGGAAAGCTGACGAAGAAGCAGCCTATAACGATTGAAATATAAGCTTGAAGATATCTAGCGGAATACGATATCATATTATTACAGGAGACGCTCTCGTTAGTGTATGTACATCAGGACAGCAAATCGATAGTTATGAAAACAACTCGAGTTCAAAGGTTCCCCACAGGCGGCTGGCTTCATAAAAGCACCGCGTCCATGACGCTGTAACTGTATAAGTGGTTAATGAAATTTTGTTATTTGGATATAAACACTTCCTAGCACTCTATGCTACTTGTCGAAGTGCGGGCATGGATTCATGCTTGTCGCTCTTGATCATCGTCATTGTCATCTTCATGCTTTCGCTCTTGATAAACGCCTCGTACTCCCTAAACTCCATATCAAAGATGTTATACAAGAAGGAAATATTAACGTCAAAATACGAACGAAAATAAAAGGACCACCCAAAACAAAAGAGAAAGTGCATTTATAGAGCAAGCATAGCTCCGAACAGGCCAAACCAGAGCGCCAGGCCCCAGCCGAGCATCTGCATGATAGAAGCCGTCCTACTGCGCGCGGGAGCAGCGGCAATTACGGGCATGACGTTGCTACCGCTAGGCAAGGGACTATGGCTGGGGGTGTAGGCAGCGGTTCCGTATGCCGCTGTCGTTGCCGTTGCGTTGCCGATGACGGGGACTACAGTTTTCACGGCGATGGAGGTCACGACGGCTTTCTCGGTGTACACGGCTTTGGGCACGGTGAGCGTGATGGTGTTCTCGCCGTGTGGGCCACATGCATGGCACATTTCTACGCACGTCGTCATGGGCACATCGGTCACCGCGTGCAGAGTCGGGTTCTTCGTCGTGGTGGTGGGTAAGTTTGCGTGTCCCGGATAGGTATGATAGGGCATCTTGTGCTCCTTGTGCTGGGTGTGGGCGCAATTTCCATATGTGACCGTAGTACAGTACTCTACCTCCACTAGGGAGGCTGGGTTAGTTGGGCATACAGTGGTGTAAGTCACGGTGAGAGCGGCCGTCACAGTCTCGTTGTGCATGGGCGCCGGATATTCGTCGTCGGTGTTGCCGCCCATTGCTGGAGCACCTGGAGGAGTTGGTTCGTCGGATAGATCGCCGTACACTGTGAGTAGGATGGGGGTCAAGGTGGCGCGACGATAGTGTAGTGCGGCTACCGTGACATTGGCGGGCAGGGTCGTGTTGAGCACCGAGTCGAATGGGCGAGTCGTATTATCGGCGTTGACGGTGCCGCCGCAGACTTGGCCACTGTTTCCTGGGCAGGGAGTGTCGCACATGCCGTTGTCAACTGCACTGGCATCTCCGAGAGTGTCGGCACAGTAGCACGTGGTATTTTGTAAAGCAGCATACTTGAGACCGGCGCAACTCGTTACGCAGGCTTCATTGTCCATATCTGGAGAGGTTGTGACTCGTGAGAACGTCTGGTTGCTGGTACCGGATCCGTAGCAGCCGAGACGGTGGTGGCGATTAATAGTCTTTGGCCCAATCGAGCCGCCTACGGTCTCTCTTGGTAGTATATTGGATAGCGTGATAGTCCGCGTATGGATTGGAGCTACGCTGCTTGAAGCCTCTGTTGAGTTAGAGATCGATGATAGCGTGCTTGAAGATGTAGCATTCGAGGAAATGGGCGGAACAGTCGTATTCGTCAATGGCCCAAATTGATAGACATCAATGAAGTTGATATCCCAATACCTTCACCAAATTTAGTCATATGGTTCATTGAACAGTTTCTGTTGGGGGAGTTTTATAACTTACGTCTCTTGAAAGCTACTAGGACTCCCAGCAACATACTCCTCGCACGTAGGTGCAAGCTGGTTACATTGGTCAGACCTGCCCCAGATATTGCCCGCATAGTCGCCACAGAAGTTCTGCCAATACTCATAAGCTAATGTTACTCAAATAAGTCATAACTACTTACAATGTTGAGTACTAAACTCAGATTGAAGAAGTGTGTATCGGCATCGCAAGAGGAGCCGCCGAAGATGGCCTGCGGTGGTCCCCAGCCTGAAGGATCAGGTCCTAGGACATGAGCGTAGACGATGTTGTCAGGGATAGTTGAGCGTGGGAAATGCCATAATTTCAGGTCTTGAGAATCCCACTCCAAAGCATATATACCACCGCCTTCGGCATTGAATCCGTCACCATAAGATGTCGTATCCGAAGTAGGAGATGCATAATTGCAGCCAATGTTGTCGGCCTGGTAGTATCATATTAGCATCTTAGTGTGTAGTTGGCATATGCTTAACTCACGCTTGGCGAACAGTCAGTTGGACCTTGTACTCCTGAGAACCCAGTACTTGGGGCCTGGCATCCTTCCGTGCTGTAGTACTTAGCAAAGCTTCGACTAGGTTGGATTACATATAAACTTACGTATGGGCAGAAAACAAATTCCTTTGAGCAGTGTTTGCGCCCTCAATAATATCAAGTTCACCTCCTGTGGGCCAATGAGCCCCATTGTCCTCGTTATTGAAAGCCCAAACTGGTGGTGTTAGTAGAATCCCTAACAAACGGGATACGGAATGACATACAAGCAGGCCAAGTGCCACAAGTGGAGGAAGGCATATGATAAACATCCGCAATGAAAAGTCCATGGGTAAACCCTTCAAAACTAGTCAGGCGTACGCTTGGCCGCCCCTTATCACTAGTCGAGTAAGTATTGTTTGAATCAACACCGAGCCTAACGCTGCTGTATTCGCTATCAATGGATACAAGATTCATAGCCAAAGCATCCTCTTTACTTTGATAACTGTAGTGAGTTAGATATTAGCTATTATACTGGAAGAATTTCGGTGTAATTCGCCTGCTTACTCGACAAAGCCGTTACTCGGATCATTTCCAGTGAAGAAACTGAAGCTATCAAGCAGCCCCTGGCCAGCATAATGTGTTGTAAGTGAATATCCCGTAGTCATCTTGGCTGCGGAACCTAGCGAACGAAAAGTAAACGACAAATAGATTGAAGGAGTGACTTGAAGATTTAAAAAATGAATGACAAGATGACGTATAGTAAAAGAGTGACTGGGCTATTGCTAGCAGAAGAAAAGAAAGTGAAGAAGGAACCTGGCCTGTCCATTGAAGCCTAGAGGACATCTCGTCGGCATTTTAAGCAGTTTGTTGACATAGGTTCCATCGCGCTTGGGTGAAATTTCTCTACCAAGACGCGGCCTTGAGATCGAGAATGCTAATAAGACCCCGAGTTGCAGCGGAGGCTCGAGCTCCCGTGTGTGAGACATCGGCGCTCCCGCAACGCGGAGAAGACCTCACGTTAAGGCCTGATGCATTTCGGAGCATACGATAAATTCATCATACGAAGATTAATATATATCCCGATGATAGAGTATTATTCGTCATGAACGTGCACCATAGACCCCGGCTTAAAAGGAAATGTACCTGTGACTATGTGTGTTGGATTTGAGGACGAGCCGGTAGTTGTGTCGCGTTAAAAATGTCCATAGCTCTTACACGCCGCACATCAAACGCGGATCTTCATTCCACTTCGCGTAAACAGAGCACTTAGCCGGAAAAGCGTCTCGACAACTGTCGTATAACCTCGTAGCCCGAAAATGACGAAAGCATTTCATGCCATTAAACCCGTATTGTCTAGCACTCAAGGGAGATTTATGAATTAGATCTATGATACTATCAACTACTGCCAATACATTTCCATGATCTGAGGGTGACACTCTATGATCGAACATGGAAGATAACCTTGTTAGGAAAAGGGTAGCAATAGCGAACGTAGTGAAGTTCGTAGTCTTCATACAATCTTTTATTTTCATCGAAGCTGTATGGTCACTGATTATGTCAGTAGTTTTCGGTTGCATTCTTCTAGAAGTGTTCGATGTCAAGTACCAATGATGTAATAAGATTGGACCCAGCAATTGAAATAGCATGTGAAAATCGAAAAAGAGGATGTGGCTGTGGTCACAAGACGCCGAAACGATGACATTCTGATATGACAAAAGACTTAGAGGATGCACCCAGCGCCGGGGTTCCCGAGTTAAGCTCGGCTCTTCATACTGATTGTATTCAAATTGAACTGCCTTTGAAGATGAAGGGTGAAATTATTATGGAATTGTTGATATGTTCTCTTTCTCTAAATTGAGGCAAGGAGGTACCGTATAGCTGCCGTTGTAGGCACATGTAGAACTTACAAGTCAAGCCACAACAAATTCCCGCAGCTGCGGTTAGAGGTCTCCTAATCAGGTATGACGCTTTTGCTGCTTTTGTTGAGGCTCGGCTCAGTCGAATATTTGGCACGTGACCAAGCCATGCATTTATGAATGCCATGAAGACTTACGCATACCGCTATTTATGTTGTTCGCTGGCAAACTGGCAAACGTTAGATATTCAAGTTAGGGGTAGGCAAGGTGTGCAAACTATTTTGTCAACCAGTTTGGCTGGTCTCCCTCCCTCCGTATCTGCCATAGGGACGCAGGAGCAACCACTTTACAAGGCAAATTCAAATGACGGATGGCATCACCATAAGACCTAACACTGCCTTGAATTTTCTGCTTGTCGATCCGAAGCTCAGACGAACGGAACCTGACTCTTGCCGTTCGGAACGTCGACATATATCTTCGTAGCTCAATATTGAGCTAAATATAATGAACGAGCTTCTTCTGTTGAATGATTATGCGTTGAAACTCATCTAGGCAAGATACTTGAAGCTTCAAGCGATGGAAGTTTCTCTTTTGATAAAAACCTGCTATTCTTTGCAGAAAGATGCAAAAGGCCCAGCTAGGAGACGCCTAGTGTTTAATTGCTTCGAAAATCACGAGGCGAATCTCTGCGAGTAGTAACATCTAGGATGTGCGTTTGGTAATACTGCTATCCGCCATGATGGTAAAGGGTGGTGTTTGGTGGCGCAAGAGAAGGGAGATTTATATGTTGAAAATGCACCGAAGCATTCTAGATTAATAATGTGGTGCATAAAGAGGTTTATGTTATTCAGCTGAGAGCATAAATCAGGTCAGGCTCGGGCCACGGCTCAGACTCGGGCTTAGGCTTAAAGCAGCGCGACTTCCATATCCCTGGGGAAAGGTCCCACGGTTGTCCCACAGTTTACCTCGGCATCGGGGATCTGGTAGATCCAGATGCAGTCGCAGCGCGTGCATCCAAGGCATGATCCCGGACATACTGCCGACTCCATTATTTAGAATTCACCAGTTACGGGCCAACGGCTAGCGGCTAGTAGTATCGCTAACCTACAACCTTACCACCCTTAATTAGCAACAATTAGCGGTTCCACACCTGCGACGACACCTACCGCATCATACCGCGGTTTCTTTGATTTCATACAAGCTGACCGGCTGCGTCGTCGGTCCCTGTTTTTCCCTTTTCCCCTTTCTCTAGAATTCGACTCCATAACACCATTGGGATGTTGAGTTTGTTGGCAAAGAGTCGGGCACAGGCTACCGCTCTTAGAATACCCATAAGACAAGCTGTAACGCCTCAGGTGAGAACTTTCCCGCCGGAGTCCAGAGTAATGGCGCAAGCTGACACTGATTTCGTAGATCAGATTGATGGCGCCGGCAGCGACAAGGAGCAACAGCTCCCTCCCCACAGGTCAGTGCTAAAGTGCTCGAAGGCCTTCATCCTAACCAGAATAGCTAACAAAGTAGTATAGGGTACGTGGAAGATAAATCCAAGGGCGCCATGCTTCGCTTCCAGGATTCGCTTCCCCGTTTACCAGTCCCGACCCTCGAAGAGACCGCCAACCGCTATATGAAGAGCTTACATCCCCTGCTGAGCCCCATCGAATATGCCTCAAGCAAGAAAGCCGTCGACGAATTCATAAAGCCGGGCGGTGTCGGACAGAAGCTACAAGACAAGCTGATTGCGCGGCGTGAAAACCCCAAGGTCAAGAATTGGATCTACGAGTGGTGGAACGACTCGGCATACCTGAGCTATCGAGACCCCGTGGTTCCCTATGTCAGTTACTTTTACTCACACCGCGACGACCGGCGGCGGCGTAACCCCGCGAAGCGCGCTGCTGCTATCACCACCGCTGCGCTCGAGTTCAAGAAACAGGTGGACAGCGGCTCCCTTGAGCCTGAGTACATGAAGAAGCTTCCCGTCTGCATGGATAGCTACAAGTGGATGTTCAATGCTAGCCGCGTACCAGCTGTGCCAGCGGACTATCCGGTCAAGTATGACCCCAAGGAGCACAAGCACATTATCGTCATCCGCAAGAACCAGTTCTTCAAGGTCGCCCACGAAGTCGATGGACAGCAACTCAACACATCCGAGCTTGAGGCGCAATTCAACCACATCTATAAGCTCGCTCAGCGTGTGCCCGCTGTAGGCGCTCTTACCTCCGAAAACCGCGATATTTGGACGGATGCGCGCAAGGTGCTGCTAGACGCCTCGCCTAAGAACAAGGCGGCCGTCGAGGCCATTGAGTCCGCGTCGTTCCTCGTATGTTTGGATGACGCCGCACCGGTGACTCTCGAGGAACGGGCGCACCAGTACTGGCACGGTGACGGCCAGAATCGATGGTATGACAAGCCTTTGCAGTTCATCGTGAACGACAATGGCACGTCAGGCTTCCTGGGCGAACACAGCATGATGGACGGCACACCTACGCACCGACTGAACGACTACGTCAACGACGTTATCTTCGGCAGCAAGCTAGACTTCCTCGATGCGTCCGTGAGGTCTAACCTACCCGAGCCGACCGCGGTCAACTTCGAAGTCACCAAGGAGGTGCAGGAGGAGATTGACCGCGCGATCAGGGACTTTGACGAGGTAATCGGACAGCACAACCTTGCAGTCCAGGCCTACCAAGCCTATGGTAAGGGCCTGATCAAGAAATTCAAGTCCTCGCCCGACGCGTACGTGCAGATGGTTATTCAGCTAGCGTACTATAAGATGTACGGCAAGAACCGACCTACGTACGAGTCGGCTGCGACACGACGCTTCCAGCAGGGACGTACCGAGACGTGCCGCACGGTGTCAGACGAGAGCGTGGCCTTCTGCAACGCGATGGCGGACGTCGAGGCCTCGGCTAAGGACCGCCAGGACCTGCTCCGCAAGGCGCTCGCAGCTCACATTGAGTACATCAGTGCCGCCTCCGACGGCAAGGGTGTCGACCGCCACCTTTTCGGCCTCAAGAAGCTGCTCGAGCCCGGCGAGGAGCTACCAGCAATCTACAAGGACCCGGCCTTCGGCTACAGCAGCTCCTGGTTCCTGTCCACGTCCCAGCTGAGCTCCGAGTTCTTCAACGGGTACGGCTGGAGTCAGGTCATCGACGCCGGCTTTGGCATTGCATACATGATCAACGAGAATAGGTGAGTTCCCCCCCCCCCCCCCTCCTTTCTCTTTCCCGGCATAAGCTAGGTACCCAAGTCGTATGGGAACAACAAAACTAATAATGACGATTCGTGTAGTATCAACTTCAACATTGTATCCAAGGGTCTCAATAGCCAGAGGATGAGCTACTACCTCAACGAGGCGGCGAATGATATGCGCGATCTACTCCTACCCACCCTGGAGCCTCCTAAGGCGATGCTGTAGGGGAAGAGGACGATTTTTGGCCGGAATTCATTTCCCCTTCGTTTTTGGGCTTAGCTTTAGGTAGGCTGTCCGTTGGAGACCCGACTGGCAGTGTCGAAGGAGGATGGATTAACGGATCTCTCATGCTCTCTCTCTCCCACTCTCCCGATACCATCTCATGACCCCTAGCGTCGTCGGCGCAAGCCGTTTTCTTCCCGATCGATTCTTGGTCACCTCATTTGCTAGCTAGATCTCTTGAAGCATGAAAACTGGTGTTGGTGGACTATGTTTGGCCTAGGTACCCACGTAGCTAGGCAGGAAAGTTAAAACAAATCAAGACACATACATTAGAACATTGCCATCCGTTGTGCGAAGATATGTGACATGTGATATGCAGGTGTAAATGCTTTGATGATATGATATATGAATGCTATCTAGGCAATACAACAACACTGCAGGAAAACCCAAGGCGGCAGCGACTTGCGCCTGGGTATCCTGGCTATAATATTCTGCTCGCCTGTCCTCTAAGCAAAGCGGTCTCTCACGTCTGGTCTTACATCGGAAATCCAACACCTCGTCGATCACTTAGTTATATACACCTGGCGAGACGGGGCCATCCCGCTTCTTAGAAGAAAGGCCCCGACCCGCGATATCCCGCAAAGCATAGCTAGCTCTAGCCGGCGTAGTCGACGATCTCGTTGACCATGTCGCCCTTCTCCTCGTCGTAGTAGGAGCAGATCTGGGAGGGGAGGGGAATCTCCTTGTAATCGTCGTCGGGGCCGGCGAGGACGTTGACGTTGATGCTGGCAGACTTGGAGGAGAAGACGCGGGTGGAGGTGCTCTCCTTGCTGAGGTAGACCTGGGCGCCGTCAAGCTGGTCGAGCAGGATGGTGGGCAGGTTGCCGAGGACCTGGAGCGCAAAGTTGGACGACTTGACGACGTCGACGGTGGACACGAGCGAGTCGATGACGAGCGACAGGCGCTGCGTGTTTTCGACTGTGACCGCGTTGGCCTTGCCCTTGACGATGATGGTCGTCTGGTTGCAGCGGCTGATGAGGACCGAGTGCGACATCTCGGCCTCGATCTCGATCGGCTCAGGGTGCTTGTCGAAGTTTTCCTGCGAGCCTGTTAGCTTGTCGTTTTAACGAATCAATGTTGATAAGGGCGAGTGTTGCTTACGATTGTCCACTTGTTTCCGTCGAGCTCCTTCTTGGGCGGCTTCTTAACGCGCATGCTTTCGGGCTTCGGCTTCTTCCCGGGAGCGGGACTCTTGCCCCTGGCGGACGAGTCGTGATCCGAGACTTTAGATCCTGCCCTCAGCGACGGGTTCTTGTGCGTCATTTCCGACTTGTCGACTTTACGCAAGCCCTTAGTCACGCCCTCGCCCTTATTCAGTTCGCTGAATACCGCGCCCATCCCGTCCGGCTTTGAAGACGCGGCTTGATCCTTGATCTGAAGGACGGGCGGTGGGCCCGGAGGCGGCGGAGGTGGAGCACCGCCTGCAGCTGGTGGTGGTGGTGGCGGCGGCGGAGCAGCGGCGGCCGCGGGAGCATTTAGTAATGCCTTCGCGACTTCGGACGCTGGTTGTCCCTTTGCGTTCCAGGGGATGCCGTTGGGGAAATTATGCCTAACATACTCGGCGAGGTCTCGGAATACTTGGTAAAAGGACTGGACCCAGTCAACCTGGTCGGGGTTCCTGCGCCCTCAGTTAGAATTGCTTGCTATACCCTAATGGAACTACTCAACCGTACTTATCCTTATGCTCCTTTAGCACTCGATTTCCAAAGAACTGTGCCGACCCTAGAGATTCTTCGACATGCTTAAACGGCCTGTTGTCTACCGTAACCCAAGCCAGTACCATGATACCCTCGGCTACGGCACTTAGTTGGGTGAAGACGGGAGATCCACGATTCGATTCCTTAATGCTGCCAACAGCCATAAGCGCCTCGTTGATGGGTTTCAGGAGCTCTTGGTAGACGACCATCTCGGATCCGGTTATATCAGGCTTCTTGGCTTTGGCAGATATTAACAGGAATCGACGCTGCTGTTTGAACCCTTCGAGAACCTTGGAAGCCTGTTCGGCGAGAAGGCCTCCCAATTTATTGCTAGCCTCGACATATTTGCCAACGGACTGGTTGATGAAGACATCGAATTCTTCAATAGACTCAGGTAAGGGCTCTTGCGGAGCTTGTTTCGATGCCGAGGGAGCTGGGGCCGGGGCTGTGATTGGAGGCTGTGGTATAGGGCTCGCGGTGGTGGAGGGACCAGACGGAGTTGCGAGGGTGGCTGTCAGGGCGGGAACGGCCTGAGGAAGCTCTATCGTCGACGAAGCAATATCCTCTAGGCGAGTAGTAGCAGCTTCTAGCCTGGTATTAGAATTAGTATAGTTATAGTTGATTTATAGGAGTGGTTGTATTCAGGTGTGGTATTGGGTGAAGCATATGTGTTACTACAGACGACATAGAAGAGGCGATACCTAAGTAGGTATAAGAATCAAGGTAGGCCTACCGCTTAATTAAGGTAACTAGGTTATGTATGTTATTTTGCGCCATATTGGCAATTGCGCCTTGCGAATATTCGTAGCTTGAGTCTTTGTTAAATTCGACTTGGACGATCCTCTAAGCTTCGATCAGGGGAAAGTAAAGTCGCAATGCGAAATAGACACGATTTCGATATAGGAATACACAAGTCTATCGACGATTGTGGATGGTCACTTATGGACTTGTAAATACTGATGCCTAGCTATGCCTAGAGAAAGATTATGGTGATGACGAGGCAAGGCTTGATCAACGACGAGGCCAACCGTCGAGGTGTGTAAAGTAGGGAATTTCAGACAGACGCCAAGAATGGAACTCAAAGCTTTTGGTACCAGGTATGTACTATTCTTCGGTGGGTAAAATGGGTCCGGGTCCCTCCCTGCCTTTTCCTAATGAGTGTAAGTCGGTCCGTGCTGGCGTAACTCTGATTGGTTGCAGACTAATTGTACGCTACGCTAGGCTTAGACCTCCAACAACTCCAACTGTTCTTAGCGATTAGAACATCCAAGTTAGCACCATCAAACCACCAAACCACCAAACCAATTTCTATATTAACGAGAAGCTTGCTCTAAAACAACCAAAGTGAGGCTGCACATGCATGCAGTGGCTCTAACCAGATTAGCATCTTCTACCTATCACAAAACTCGGCTCAGGCACCAAATTCAATCTCAATCTCAGACCTGCCCTGCCCTGCCCTGCAGCCTTCTGACTACGACACTCTTGCATAATACGTTCTCTTGGAAGAGAGAGCGGTCTAGGGGGGGATTCCAGGCGATTCATGCACCCCCAACACCTACACCGTATGATACATTACATGACATGACATGACGCCCAACCGCTGGTCGAGGAGAACCGAAGACGACACTTGAAATAAATATTAAGCCAAGGGAGACTGGACCATGGATACCCAGCATGCGCCCAAGACTGAGAACGGCGGCGAAGCTTCTCATGAGATAGACTTTGTCACCTTGGGCATGTTCATCATCGGTATGGTACTTTCATTTCCTTCTCCTCTTGGAGCTAGCTATCCAAATATCTGTTTTCTCATTGGGTCTTATCCCGTCTTCCGCCGCTCCCAGCTCACCGGATGACTACATTCAGACCAAGTGGGATCAATCCATAAGCAGGCTAGATACTTACAGTAACTGTTTATTGTTTGACGACATTTCTGTTTCACATATCTTGAAAACATCCTTGTCACTCATCATCGTAACTCACCTACCTCAAGTATCATGAAAATGAACCGATGAAATGAGCACAGAACACTGTCAAAACATATAGCTAACCTAAATATCAAGATGAAATTGAATATCTACCCCCGACGCCACCGGTCAGGGATATCCTCGGTGGCGCCGGCGCTTATTCCGCCTTGGGCGCCCGGCTCTTCTCACCGCCGCCGCTCTCCGGCTCCGTGGGGTGGATCATCGACAAAGGCTCTGACTTCCCGGCTGCCCTTGAGGACCTTGTCCTCGCCTGGGAGACATCTGTCCTGATGCGGCCCACGCCCGAGCGCCTCACCACGCGCGGCTGGAACGGCTACGATGAGCACCAGAACCGTGCCTTCCGGTACACGACCCCCAAGAAGCGCCTCACTGCCGAGGACCTCACCCCGGAACTGCTCACGTCTCGATCTTTTCACCTCATCTGCTCCCCCAGCCGCTGTAGGGAACTCGTCACCGAAATCAAGGCCAGGAGAAGCGGACTCTCAAACCCAGACGGCACCGGCTTGCCGAAACCTATCTTCATCTGGGAGCCCGTGCCGGACCTATGCACTCCGGACGAGCTGCTCAACTGCACCAACACCCTCCCCCTCATCGACATCATCAGCCCCAACCACTCCGAACTAGCCGGCTTCATGGGCGACTCCGGCCTGGACCCGGACACGGGCGAGATCAGCACCAAGGCCGTCGAGCGCGCGTGCGAGCAACTCCTCGGCTCCATGCCGCTGCAGTCCTTCGCCATCGTGGTGCGCGCCAGCGAGAAGGGGTGCTACCTAGCGCGGAACGGCGGACGAAAACGCAAGGTGCGGCCGGCGGCGGGCCAGCGCAGCAGCAGCAGCAAGAAGCCGTCGTCGCTCCTGCACGGCGGCCTGCGGCCCGACACCGACATGGAGGCGCTGTTCGCCGGCCTGCTCCAGGACCCCGAGGGCTCCATCGCCCGCGAGGAGATCGAGGTCGACCCCGGCGTCGAGCGCTGGATCCCCGCCTTCCACACCGACCCCCAACGCGTCGTCGACCCTACCGGCGGCGGCAACACCTTCCTCGGCGGCCTCGCCGTCGCGCTAGCCCGCGGCAAGAGCCTCGAGGAAGCCGCGGCTTGGGGTAGTATTGCGGCTAGCTTCGCCATCGAGCAGGTCGGCACCCCGGTCCTAGGTAGGGATGAAGACGGCAGGGAGACGTGGAACGGTGTCAAGGTGGACGATAGGTTCGAGGAGTTTAAGACGAGGTTGGCGTTTAGCTAGCTAGCAGGTAGTTAGTTTATACTGAGATAGAGAGATCGGGGGCCCAAGAGGCGAGACGAGACGAGGTATAATGAATGATCAAGGGTGTTCTTACGGATCGGATCGGATCGGATCGGAATGGAACGGAGCGTAACGTACCTAATGTGCAGGCTGCGGGCGGACGTTAAAAAGTAATCGGTCACGGCACGGCATAGCTCGGCACGGCACGGTATGGTATGGTATGGTATGGTAAGGTATAGATAGACAGCGATATTTCTCTCCTTTGTTTAGGGGCACGGTCGAGTGCGGTGACGAATCTTTTTTATAGTATTAGACTAGAGATAAGTATGACCTTGGTAACGTAGATAGTCTAATAATAGTACGGCGGCGTTGGATGCTGCTGCTAGTGGGAAGTACCCAAGGTTTCCGAGTAGGGTGTCACGGATGTCTTGACGGTCAAATTTGGGACTGAACAGTCTACGGGATGTTTTTCACACAGGAAGTAGATCCAACTCCCGAAGTAAAGGTATGGATAACCGATTTTCATTACTATGCGTACCACGCCACTTGCTCTATAAAGTCCAAGTCATGGGATGATGCAACCCCTGTGTTCGTGATACCTCTTGTACCGTTCGTTGCGTCTTATCTCATGTGTAACCTCCGGCATCAGACTAATATTACCGCAAGTAACCCCTTACCAAAGACAGCCGATGCGGTCGGTGACCTAGGGGCAGTCCTTTTCCCTCCTGTACTATGATAAACGTCAATTTGTCAAGCCTCCAATACTTGTCATGCCAACACTCATCCAATTGATTTAACCGTTGAGGTAGTTCCGGATAGCGCCCTGAAGTCTGGTGGCGCCTTCGCCCAGCGCACTCGTCAGGTTGTCGAGATCGTCACCGGCGGTGATACCGAACTTTCGGACGAAATCTTTGGCTGCAGATTCGAGGTCACCGTAGTCATCGACAGCATCCTCCTCGTCGGGTCGGCCAAAGTACGCGTTTGAAGAGATGGCGGTGGCGCCTTCGAACCCTTGCAAACGCGTCTTGGCTTCGGCCTGGGCGTTGGGATCGAAGGCGCCCTTTCCGAAGAACTCGTCCGAGGAAATTCCCTTCTGGGTGCCAAACTTGTTTCGAGCGTAGCGCTCCTCTTCGTCTAAATTGCCTATTAGCAAGATATCTCTGGAAATCGGGTACGTTTATGAATGAATCAACTTTACCTTCAGCAGTTGCCTTAACTGGTCCAACAGATCCGAATCCACCGGCGTTCTTCTTGGGTGCGGCACTGGCGGCGCCTTTGCCACCTCCGACTTGTCCAAAGCCTAGCCTGCCGAAGCCCATGCCTAGTCGCTCAACCTCGGCCGCCGACTTTTCACGTGTGTGGCCAGATCCATATCCACGCGGGCTCACGGGTGCTGGTGAAATGACATTGGTAGCTTCGGTCTTGGATGCGGTGGCCTGCTTTGCTGCGGCCTCCTCGGCTTCCGGGTCATAGCCTAGTTTCGCAATTCGTTCGGCCTCTTCCTTAGCCTTCTTCTCGGCCTCGTCGAAGTCGATGATATCTCCAGTAACCTTCTTTGCCCCGAGCTTATGGGTAGTTTTCTTTGCGCCCAGAACGTTGGCCTTGCGAGGTCCCGTCGTAGTGGTCTTTCGCAGTGCGGCGGACGTAGTGATTCGGCTGGCAGCGGGTTTAGCCTCGGACGTGGAGTCAGACTTGGACAGGGGCGACGAAGATCTCGAGATCTCTTTGCCATTTGAGCCGGCGTTGAGAAATGGGGAAGCCGTTCGACCAACAACGGGCGGGGTGTTAGTTCGCGAGATAGGCGGTGTGGGCCTCTTAATGGACGGCTTGTCCCACGAAGAAAAGAAGTCGTCGCTTGGTTCACTGGAGGGGGTTGCCGATCCCTCGGGGCCGTCGCCAGCTACGTCGATGACAACAACTTCGTCGGGATATTCAAGAGCGTCTCGCGCGGCTCGTTTCTTCAGTTCTTCCTTATACTTGGTTGCCACGTTTGATTGGTACTTGGTCTTCGGGTCCTTGCTGGCAAGGGTAGCGCTCCCTCCGTTTGCGCGGAAGTATTTAGTAGCGGACTCGTTGCCGCCGACTTTCATAACACGTAGTTGGTCCCATTGCCATTCTAGAGATTATCATCAGCGCTGCACAGACGTAGGAAGTGTACTCATGTGGGAGCGGCGTACGGTCAAGGTTGGTAGACCGAACAAAGGAGATGTGTACACCGAGATTTCGGTGGTTGGAGGAACAGTCGAGACATAGGTAGATGCCAAAGGGCACGGAGGTCCACGTAGGGTTCTTCTGGCCGCAGTCAAAGCATATCTTTGGCGCGTGCAACGTTAGTCTGTTGTCTTCGTGTCGGGAACAGATAGATTATCACGCACCCTATTCGCGGGCTTGGTCTTCAATTTCTCGAAGATCTTCTGCGATTGCTGCTTAGACGCAAGCGCACTCATCTTGGCAAATTAGTCGGACGCGACAGTAACTGTAGAGGGAAAAGCACGCTTTCTGCGTAGAGAAAAGGGGGAAAAGGTCTCTAGGTTAAAAGGCGAAGTTGAAATCAGGAGTCGGCCACATTTCGATAAAATGCCACTTCTCGACCCACTTGCTATCGAATAATTGAGCTAAGCTATAATGGGGTTAGCGGGGTTATGTACCTCTAAACTTTACCCAAGCCGCCAAGCTTACCTAACCTAACCTAACCTAACCTAACGCCGCTAACATTAGCGTTGAAATGCATTTGAAGATTTGGAGCTTTGAAGCTTTATCCACCCAACTTCATCCCTCTCAGTGTCGCGTCGCAAACTTCGAAAAAGCGATCCCGTCGCTTCAGCTCCCTTTTCAGATGCCACCGCCAACGTAATGAAGCTCGTATTACGGCCCCTCAGCGCTACCGCTATCGTCCCGCGACTGCAACCAGTTCTTACCCGTCACGGCTATGCCACCCAGCATGGAATAGGAAATAATTCAACTGCTTCCAAGAGGAGGGCAGTAACACCATTCAACGACGATGGCTATGTGCCTTGGCATGAGCTTTCTGCTACCGAGAAAGCATCGCGCGCCACACAGCAGACCTTCAATTTCGGCCTTGTTATAGTCGGTTTGGTCTTGACGGTAGAGTCCCCGTCTGTCGACCCGAAGCAACAGTAGTACATATGCTAAGACACCAATTCTTTCTCTAGGGGGGTGTTGGCTACTTCCTCTACCAAGATGTGTTTTCGCCTGATAGCAAAACCGCCTACTTCAATCGAGCCGTCGACAGAATCAAGAAGGACCCGGAGTGTATAGCGCTTCTTGGCCAGAGCAAGAAGATCACAGCACACGGCGAAGAGACTATGAATAAGTGGCGTCGCGCCCGTCCGATCGCGTATATTGCTCTATTCTTGATACGGATTAGCACATTTCATGACTGACGATAACAGGTCGACGCTGAATACGGATGCTCAAGGTAATCAGCATCTGATCATGCACTTTTATGTAGGTCTAAATTGACAGAAAGAAATCACGACATATCTAATGTCGCCTAGGTTGAAGGGCCGTTGAACAATGGTGTGGTAAACGTACACCTGACAAAGCGTGCCGGTCATGGCGACTTTGAGTATAAGTACTTTTTCGTCGACATCAAGGGCCATCCAAGAATCTTCCTGGAAAACGCCGATGCCAAATCCTCGGGTGAAGAGAGCAAGAAGTTCAAGCTATTCGGAGTAAGCTGGAATTAATTCTCAGATTGCTCCTTTCCGCAAATGGAAGATAGTCATAGTCATATGCAAAGAGCGTTTGTCGAAGGTCAAGCTTTCTAGTCTTCCATTTCCACGTCTCGTATAGTATTATAGGTGCTTCGTGTCTGAATACTGAAAGGTAGTCATCGGAACATCATTAACTTCGTAGTCTCTCAACGGGTAATTGCCCAATTGTAGCTTGCACGGCCGGAGAAATCCTCAACTGCTTCTCATGTGTCCATGATTTTGGAGGTAAGATCATTATCTCTCGAATTCTATAAGCGATCATTCCCTTTGGACTATATACCAGCCTTAGTATACCGTGAGCGAAGACCCCGTCGGCTATTTCCTATATGTACAAGGTTACTAGCTACTACTGTTAAACTATTAACGGTTCGAAAGAAATTATTAAGATCAAAGACGAGTAGCCTCGTTCTTAAATTTCTATTTCCTTCATAATATTTAGTCCAAGTATTGTGCATAAAAGGAGGTATACTAAACAATATTCTTAAACTTCGTAAACAAGCTAAAGAAACTTAAAAATAATTAGATTTTCTAAGGTAACTATACAATACTATCCCCCTTTCTGCTTTTCAAAGTCTCGCTGTTTATCAGGGGTATAAGATCAGTGGACTATAGGCCAACGGCGACCCTCTCAGAAAGTTAAGAACGACCTCGAGGATTTGATAAGGGTTAGGCATTAAAAGATTTTTATCCTAGCTACCTCCTCCTAGTTATCTATCAGCGAGCCTACGACGAGACTTTACCTACTGCCCTTCACTCTGTGTACGTTCATAGCTCACGAATCCTCCCAGAGTCCCTGACATTGCTATAGCAAGATATAAACTAGGAAACTGGTAAGAGTCGTGAATCTATACTGTTACCTTATTATCTCATTCGGGCGCACTATATCCATACTATAAAATCTTCAATGAATTCAATCCGAATTGAGGCTTTCTTACAAGGACATCAACTTAGTTTAGCTCTTCTTAATACGGATTTATTCGTAGATTTACGAACAATACATACCTAGGTATTTACACTAATATAGCCTTAGATTACCGTTATATTATCATAAGGTTAATGTTTAAAATTAACTAAATAGATTTATAAAAGTTAGAAATACAGATATATACCTTCTAAACATTAGCCTAGAAGTTATAATAGGGGTTACGATTTAAGATACTTTTATTGTTTAACGATTTATCGTAATCTAACTTATATAGTTAAAGTCAGTAGATTTCTTAAGTAGATAATAGATAATTAGAAAATAAAAATTATAATATCCCCGAAAGGATTTACGAAGTAAATTACCTTTCAATAAATAATATTCCGACATCTTAGTAATTAAGTAGTGTAGGAGGTTTTTCTGAAGGTTGCCTGTCCCATTAAATTTACCTTATGGAGTGATTTCTCACTCTCTAAAATAAACAGAGACGAAATGCGCGAACTAGAACGGAAGCTAGGTCACGGCGAAGAAACTCTTCTAAGAGCCAAATGAACAAGGCAGTTGGGTTATTAGATTATAGCCCATTGTCACTTGCAGTCACTCCTACGGAGGATAACTACCCAGATATTTTGAAATCTTATCCAAGTCTTAAGTATCTTAACTCAAGATTATAAGAAGTTGAATGATAAGGGTAACTACCTCCTAGGTAGCTAAGGTCCTTTATAGCATGAAGAATGGCAAGCTTCAATTAGGAGTTATACTTAGTTGTATTATTAAGTGCTAGAAAAGTATATAGAATTGACATATGTGATAGGATCTAATGAGTTGATGTCTCGGCGACGAGCTGTACGGAATAATTAAGAAGACCTGTTAAAACCTCGATAAATGGTGAATAGGACTATTTAAGGCCATGAGAACTATACGAAGGGGTAATCCAGAGGGAACGAAAACAACTTTTTGGCATACTCTCTGGGTTCAATTATATAGTGCCAATCATGCTTGCTACTGGATGTAATGAGATAGGCACTAACCTAGGTACCTTGTAACTAGATGATAGTACTTATGAGGAAATACGCTGCTCGCCGCTATCACAAGAGACAGATACGTGTTCAACGTAGGTATTAATAACTGGAAGACGACATAGAAATGAGATGTGGATTAACTAACAATTGCCTGGCTAGATAGGTTCTGCAAATGTTTAAATAAGCATAGAGTAAACAGCTTAAGAAAGTCATGCTATTATATCAAAGAGCCCTGATTTAATGGCATTGTAAGAGATGGGCTCGTCGGCGATTCATATTCATAGCTTATGAAGCTAGTATTTCGTCAAGGTAAATATCTAGTTGGGTATCTTCCTAGGGACATGACCCTCGATCTATTGAGCCATGACGAGACACGTATTGTCAATACCTCTGTTGATTCTAATGCGCCGTCGTCAACGTATCCCCATGTCCTCTTAAACTGGGGAACATAATTCCCCTAGAAAAAAGGTAAGCGCGCTTGAGAAGAAGAGGCTGGTCGGGAAAAGACGACTTCATCGTAAGTGCCCGTGTCATTCTCTAACGGCATCATATTACGTGCCTGTTTACTTATTGGTTTAGCTCGTTTTCTTTATCGCCATCAATTTTTAATTTGCCACAAATGTGTTCAAATGACCCATTCTTGTTATTCTATGTACCTAATTGCGTTTCTAGGCTTCTGTCGACGTCTGTTGCCCCATATGTGAAGTTGAATGAATAGGGGCTCGATAAGACGACGAGTACCTCGCTGTCTCGCCGGCCACCCACTTAATCAATGTGAAATTCCATATAAGCACTATTTGAGGAACTTTGAATTATGAAATTAATAACTCACTAGAGATGGACAATGGCTGTTTGACAACGAGGAGGCTTATCTCTTCAGTCTGCAGCCGTATACGGTACATGTCGTCGTATCTGAAATATTGTTATGCATCTGTTTGTTCTAGTTGGGATTCTCATATGATTTGCGTAGGGTTATGGTTCAATAAATGTCACCTCACCGATTAGAATGATACCAAGCTAATAGAACTAACAGTGCGCAAAGGGCTTACAGCTTTGATGATGATGGCCGTGATAATTCCCTTCCCCAAGTAACTATGTTTAGCACCACGAGGCTACATAGTTCCATTGAACCGGGAAACTTGTTCTAGAGATGATCTGCAACAAGTTGAGCCGAGAGTTCCCCATTTCGGCTAAGTTTCTGGTTCGTGAGACATTGTCTCACGAGGGCTTAAGAACGACCGTATGCATGATCCATTTAAACCCTGGCGGAGGAAAGTCCGGGGCCATTCTCAATACGAATGTACTGTCCTTTCAGAAACCGAGCGAATAAATCTTATCTTTGACCGAGTGTATCTGGCCATGTACCGTAGTATACACATAATATTCGACTTTCATCCTAGATGGAGTCATATGTAAGTCTAATTGTTGCACAAGTGTAATCTGTATTTAATTTTGGAATTCGTCTGATCTACATGATGATGTTTACCAGTCACTACCCACAACTCGCCTACAAGGCCAAATGAATACGGCGTAAAGGGCACGAATATTGGAAAGACGCGGAAGCACGGTAAGAAAGGAGTTCAACCATGAGTTGGATGGTAAGCAAGTTCACGGGTGACGCATAATCCAAGCGTATTGGCCGCAAACTACTACTCTGTATGCACGCGTATAGGACTTTTGAACATCCCCAGGCTTATCTTATGACCGACCAGAATATGGTGTATACCGGCAAGTCACCTGGAATACCCTACATGCTGGTCCGGAACCGAGCCTGGGGATCCGGGTCGAGAACTAATGCACGCCCAAGCCCAAAGGTCAAACATACATGATTTGGGCCCTCACGTCTATGCGTTTAGTTGGGCTGCCATTGGGCGGGGTGAAGCCATGTCGGGATCATCCCCGGAACTCGGGATGGTTACCAACGAGGACATAATAGTGTAGAAAGTACATTCTGCACCGCTTAGCACACTTTTAAACCGGCGTGGTTCTCATCCTACACAACGAGGATTTTCATGTGTCTGACGGAAGGGGGGTGTGAAGAGAGTGCCAACGTTGCTGATATGTCAATTCTTTTGTGAGAGTTATTTGTGGCCGGTATCTTGTAGAGGATCGAGTTGGATTAAGAGGAATAGGAGTGTTAATATCGAACTAGACTACAAATGTGTACATATACCATTAACAAGTAATTTATGTATGACGGAGAACCCGGAATCCCTCTAAAGGCGAGGTGGTACAACGATTTCATTTCGTTTCGTCATGCCCGATGGAGTCGTGATACTCGAGAACCGATCTGGGGTCTGTCAGGCTACCCCTTTCTGACGCAGTGAAGTGGTAGTACCTATACGCGTTTCAAACCGTTTCAATTGTGATGGCGTATCGGTCCTTTCAGGACAATGAGCTCTATGGACTACTCTCTGGTAGGGCTCTAGGCTGCGGTGCTTGATGCCTATCTTCACCCATTCACCAGTGTCTCGCTTGTTTGCTCGGCCGTAAGGCGTGGGCAAACTTAGCCACAATCCGAGCTGAGAGCCTCGGAAGGACACCAAACCGCGACAGTTCCTCCTGATCTAGGCCTCCATGGGCCTCTACGGGAAACACAGGACTGCTGAGTGCCGTCAACGGTACAGGGTTTACGTGGCCTAGAACATGTAGTTCTAATCAAAGATTCCCTCGTATCATTCTCTTATTTCACCTAATTCGGCCACTACCCGATATACTACTTGACCGTCGGTAATCAAATGACGATAGGGTTGGGAAATCATGTCATGATCGACACGTGGATAGGGAATTCCGGGGCTATGCTAAATTGAATGCGGAATAGCAAGGACACGAGGGAAAGGACGCTTATCCGAATCCAAATCCATGAACTTGATTGGAGGTGTAGAGCAACTGGAGAGCACATACATGACTGGTAGCTGAGCAAGTTACATTCGGAACAGGCTGACGCAGGGTCTAACTAACACTCGCTAACCAGATATCACGCCTCCACTTCTCGAGCTGTTTCCATGGCAAACGAAAAGGAGGGATTCTAGAGGGGGTCATCACTCGCTTAGAACAATGCTATCAAGCTTTATAAGTGGCTTGTCTCATAGCTAGGGTGTGGGGTGTGGTTAAGAATGCGTTTCTGTGCACACCCAGTGTATCCAACAGGACTACTCATGACCTAAGACTGAGTTCAGTGTGATGATTGGTCAAGTTTGTATCCTTATATTACTGAAAAGCTCTCAGCCTTCAAGGATGATAGACGCTCCGCGACTTTGACGCTGAAGCGAAAGGTAGGTACTCAACTTGCTACATAAGAAAATTAAACCTACTATTTCATTGTAGAGATAAGATTCGGTAAACAAGTCCTTTATGAAACGAAACCAGCAACTTAAGTGGTGTATCTGTTCGGAATATATCGAGAAAAAATGAAGTGCATTATATTGGAAGAGCTCATACCGTGATCATACCCGGGGAAGCCTTCGTAACCAATATGGGGACCGCTAACCTGGGAACTCAAGACAGCTGCAAATTTTAGGTTGGGAATAAGCTGACTGCATTTAATTATTTACGTGACAATACAGCTTATCGACGACATTCGGTCTTACGTCTGGTGACATAGCTTGAAGCCCTAGACACATGCCTCCTCTGCTGACAAGATTGGGACAATAGGCTCAAGAATATAGTAAGTTGGGACAACCTAAACCAGAGCTTGAGATGTACATTCCTCCATCATACCTGATTCTGGAATAGTAAAATCCGGAGTCTCGTGGCGCTAGAGTATACTCAAGTCTCGGGGGATTATCTCAAGGCTTCAATAAAGACATCTCGGTATATTTCTTGGGGACGTTCACGATCAAGCTTATAGGAGCCCACATATGATCAGACATGCCGGCTTTGTTGTTATTATACGGGTGAGCTTAACATAAATATCTAGCCTCTTGCCTAAAGCGATCTGTCTCGCATCACTAGCACGCTGTTTCTGCGGCCACAAGGCCTGGGTCCTACACTCTCAACATGTTGAATTTCTGAAACCCCGTTTCGTCCGGTCACAAATTAAAGAGTATTGACGTGCTTTGCGAGTACCTACCTACGTAGCATGTAATTTGCCAATTCGACAGGAGAAACAAAGGTAATAGTTGCAAGAGTATACAATGAGAGTTGCGACTGCATAAGTTTTATCTATGATCTTTGCTATAACGTGATACTGCTAATATTTCTATTTTAGTAGGTCATATATACGTCGTATCTTCTAAGTTACTCAATGCTGTTGTCGCGTAGATGCGTAGTGTAATGGTACCCCTTAAACATACCTACCTCCTAGCTATAACCAGCATGGCCCATCTACCGATGACTTAGGCCTTCTATCATCATAATAAAGGGGGTACTCCTCCTCTACGAGTTAGTAACAGTTTATAATCCCATTATATAGCAAACCTCGGTGGAAGGATCAGGAGGTTTGATTGCCATATTCCAAGGGGTCCTACTGCCACGTAGCGATGCCTTCTCAGACAAACTGGGAGCGATACGAAGCCGTTTCGAGCGAGGGACATTGCTTCTCGCGTCTACATATCTGTTGTGCCCTTTTCAGGAAGGCGGAATAGCAGAGAGGTAAGCAGACTTCAAATTAAATCTCTAGATGTCTCTACACTGCCTACCCCTACTAACCAGGCACCATTCTACTATGGCTGATATAGTTTTCATTCATCGAATACTTACCCTACGATTTATGTCCTAGGTACCTACTGAGCGCTTCAAAGCTAAAGCTACTACCTCGTATGAGTGGCTCCATCATAAGTTTCCATTCTATTATAGAGGAGTTATTAATGTCACCCGTCATCACCTCCTACTCATCACTTGATTTTACAGAGCTGGGATAGCGATAGCAGTCCAATTATCTAGAAAGGTGTTTTGAATATCCCACGGTGACTATGGTCTTTCGTATGATAGCATCAGTACAAAGCTGCAGTTGGGCTTTGCTACCGGTAGGCATGCAATATCGCTCCCGAGCATCGCAACAGTCTCTGCCTAACCCCTTTAAGACGAGGGCAATATGGAACGAGGACGCACTAATTACAGCCACAGTCAGAAGACAGTCCAATGATAATTGTGGCTAAGTACGACTCTTCCGATTGACTGAGCCCATTAGGGGTAGGTACCTGGGTAGGCCCTAGGGATCTGGGGGATTCTATCGACTTCACCGTATAGACAGGATAAGTTTTAATTTACTCAAGGGGCTGTGCAGAAGAGGCGCAACCTCCCTACATACATATACACACCTTTAGTCCTCTCGTCCGGTACTCTCATAGGATCTTGTAGCCTCATGTAGTCTCTTCTAAGTTGGAGCTCAAGTGGTCTAAATGGTATAATGCTGCCGAAGTGTAGTTGTAACTCTTTAGATCCATACCTACCTGATAGCTAACGAATGCTTCGTCTCCTGGACCCCTTAGCATCAACTATCGCCCTAAAGTCGCGGCCATGGAGTGATTTCCGAGCCACCATATTGTTTTAGTATTAAGGGGCAGAGTCATAGTCGCGGTATATTCGTCTTGTATACCGCGCAAAGATTGTTGGGTGTTGGCGTCGATCGACGGAGCATCTCAGGTCTGCCAACCGATACGCATACCCGACCCCTTAAGGTTGAGATGCATACCGGGGCAAGCTTCGATAGGCATGCTGCGGGAAAGCGGCACCAACGGTATGGCTAGCCTGCATCTCGCGGAAGCGATCCTAATTTACGAGGATGTTATATGGGCGCTTCCGATGGTTCCCGTCGATATGAGCTTCGACCGGTAACTTCGCTCGAGAATCAGGGAGGGGCGGCGGTCGACTTGTTTCGATACGTAGGTTGATCTGTCGGGAACACGTTACTTCTCGAGCCCAATAGACGGCGAGCTTGTTGATTACCCATGTTGCGCCGAGCTGCTCTAAGCCACCACTACACTTCTCTGGCGAACAAATCTCGAGGCCATGGACGCAGGCCCGATATTACGGCCTTAGAAGGGCTGGGATGTCGAATGTCTGCGAAAATGAAACCTTCACGGAAACTGGGGCTGCTAATCAAAAATTGAAGGGTGAGGGCTTCTAGAAAGTGGGCAGCTATTAATTCAAAAAGCAGTAGTGCGAGCAAGGGATAACATTCTTAGGAGTAGGGGGCTCGGTAGTAGGTAACTTGGTCTGCTAAATGGCCCGGGGCCCCGAATTAGAAGGTAGAATAGCAGTAGCAATCAAAAGTTCTATTTTGAAGTAACTCATGCATAATCCCATGCCGAATTGACATGTAAGGCAGTGGTGCTCTGGTAAACCGGGCTTCCTGTTCCCGAAAATTTGCAGAGGCCGTTGTACAGTGGCCAACAAGAGCTACAGCCTAGTGTACGTTGTCGAGAAGTTAATCATCTATGGTCTCATACACAACATGCTTTAGAGAACTACGTAGGCTGTAGTGTAGATACTGTGCTCTAACTACTAGGAATACTTGCTATGGGACGTTCTTCTCGACACCCAGAATGTTCACGGAGAGCTAGGATTGTCGTTGCGTTTGGGACATGTTTCCACAGTGCCGCAAAATCGGTACTCATGGAAAGTGGATTCCAATACTGGAACCTTGAAGGTAGCGAGAATTTAACACTCGTCGATACCGACATGTTTCATTTTAGATGATGACTGTATTTGGGGTCGGTTATGTATATCTGAAAAGGGATAATATGACAGTGATGGGAAAACCTCTTGGAATTCCAGGAAGAACAACCAACAATCTGAGATACCTAGCGTTGTCATGGTCAGAAACTCGCCTTATCTTTGCTTCCGCTCGTAGGGTTGTAGCGGATACGCGGATGCGAACATTGGTTCAACAGTTCATTCGGAAACGTACCCTTCGAAGTCTCCAAGGATTGGGGGCAGCAATTTCCAAGCACATCCCGCCCGAACTTCTCTGTCAAATATTCTGATCCGAAGCGACTTATGTAAGGCAAAGGGAAGAGGAAGAAGCCTAACGAGCGACTTGATGGGCTCAGGCACCAGCTTGTCGCCACCCATCGGCAGCCTCTTTGCCAAATAAACAGGATTTGGTCATCGGAAAGATGCGTAAGCAGCTGAATCCATGCAAATCAACGATCAGACGAGAGATTGCGGGCCGAATACCCACGACGTACTCGTCCATAAAGATGCCGTCGTTGATAGTTGAGCAGAGCCTCAAGGAATCCTACGATAGTTCGATATTCATTCCGTAGCCGAAACTAAAGGTATCTTGAAACGCGGATTCTTCATCGTGATATGCAGCTTCACCAATATGGATGGAACTAAAGAAATGAACCGGCAGCGATAGGATGGATCTCGTGCCACGTTACGGGCACTAAGATGCGTGCTTCTAAGTCTCCAGTCGGCACATGTGTTTTCCAAGAACTGTTAGCCGGGTCCCTGGATCTCTACCAAGGCCCTCTCAACCTGACTTCAAAGGTGAGGTCCTAAGTCAGGCCACGTATATGCGCGTCATCTACTTCAGGCATAATCATCTGGGTAGGACAACTTTGGCAAGGGGAAGATCCCAGCGGGCCATTCAGCTGTTATGAAATCATCCAAGCAGCTAACCCGTCTAGAGGGATTCGAGAATATCACGACAGACACGGGAACGGCGCAGAGCTCTGGCGTAGGGGTTGAAGAACGGTATGTTGATAAATGATTTTACGGCAACCGCCCCGATCTGGAAATAGGAAGCGAACAAATGCGGGAAGTCAAGTCCGAATGCGCGCTAGTTTCGATGCAAATAGAGGGCGTGAGCAACATGGAAGATGGCAGGGGAAGCCAACACTTTGCGTCATGTTGAATACTGAGCCTTCCCGCGTCCGGTGATCGGCAGATGAAAAGGAGGACCGGGGATTTTTTCAAGTGTATCGTGTACGCTGACCGTTTCGATGGTATGCCGTGCGGGAATGGTTGTAGCCCATCCCCATGAAGTATCGAGGCTGTGCGAAAGCAAGGAGGTCGAATACCCATCGTCAATACCCAAAGTTGAGGTAGACTTACCAACGAAGAGGATATGGCTTTCTCAAATTTCGTAATCCTTGTCGTCGATCGAGACCCTGCAAAGCATCAACCCGCTGACAGTTCGTCAGAGATGTCACAGCACCAGGCTTTAGTAATATCATTGGCTCAGAGCTGTAATTTGCTAATATTTTATGACGCCCGGCTATACTTGAGAGGGCAGGCAGGTGGAGAGAATGACTTCGGGTAAGGCCCTTTCGTGCAACAACTTGCATGGAAGACACGCCACTTTTGTCAAGTAGTCTCGGTCAACTTCTTGGTCCATGTCCCCTGACCCTATCTACCTAAATGGTTGGGTAGATGAGTTGGCCCGTATCAAATGCTGTTGAAATGTGACAGGACTTGATGCTACTGTTCTGTTGACACTTCGCTCTCCGTCGCCGAAGACTGGGATCCGATGCCCTAAGCCTTGCTATTATGACATTAATAAAGAACGCGGGTCCAGTTTAATGCGTGTTGTATCTGTAGACACATGAGTAATTCTTTGCCACAATACAGGATGCCAGAGGCTCGCATAAGTGGCTAATTCCTGTGGTATGGAGAGCTTCACGAAGTACAGACACTGCGCTTTTGGGCCAAGCATTGAGGATTAAAGTAATAAAACGTGATATAAATTATAAACAATGAGAGAGACGACCACGGCGCTACAGAATATTTGATAAGAGTATGAATGTAACGGTGGGTAGCTGCATGAGAAGCGCATGTCGAGTCACCCCTTTTTGAAACTTCTTGCAGAGGGTCCCATAGATGTATTTCTTTTCAAATACTAGGTACGCTATGAACCTGAAATGGCATAGCCTCGTTGCTAAAATGTGTCAAGCCCTCCGTGAATTATCTCAACTGAGGGATGTTTTGGTCGAACTTGACTGTTGCGATCGCTTGGGAGCTAGAAAGGGCTCACTCAGTCAACATGTCAACAAACGGTGTCAGTATCACGTCATACTCCAACACGACTAATATGTGTATGAGGAACCGCATGTCGCATATTTAGGCAGGCTTCTACCTGCATCGATAATCGAAGCTAGCCGATGTGAGCTTGGAAGAGAATGGAAGGGGAGGGAATTCCCTAGCTATTTCTACATAACTAATAGCAGCTACATAGTAGAAGCGCTCTGGCATGGATGCTGCTAGAGATACTGTAAACATGATTCTCAATACTAGGCGTAGATACGTTAGATGCTGATCCTGCACAAGTCTGTTAGGGGTCTCCCGTCTTTCCTTTGCTATGGTTCCTATGTAATCGACCTCGAAGGCAGGCTACGGTCCCCCAATCAAGGGACACGAATTCCAATCACGAATTACTAATAAGACCTTAAATCGACAAAATGTATACCTCGCACGGTGGCATTGGACTATTATGTAAGGACTTATGAGGTTCATATATTTGCCCGGCTGAGTATCCGTATGTACCTATTCGTTTGATTGCTCCCAAATCGGACATGGGGAAGATTCCGAACTACACAGAAGGCCGTGCAGGAGCCTGCGAGGCTCGGAGGTACTGACCGGTTAGCGCGATGGATGCTTCTATTTCTCTGGCTGGAGGAAGTACATGATGAAGTGAACATTGATGTGAAAGGAATAGTAAAATAAAATAAAATGAAGGGAAAGACTTGATATCCGATGTCAACCTTGAGACTCTACAATGTAGGTTTTTCTTAATACATCCTCTCAACAGGTATCTTTGAGAGTTCTTTAAGTCGAACCGCATGTAACTAAATGCAGAGATGTTTCAAGCCACATCGCTAACGATTTTTCTTTTATCTTCATTGCTGGTTTCCCTGCGAATCGTTTCGCCTTCGGTGCCTGTTTCCAGTCAAAATGGCTTTTATAGGAGTGAGAAGGTTTGGATGCAGAAATCATCCCGTATCATCCCGCCGCAGTCAGTGACATAATTGTGTCTGGTAGGTACTTACTCGATAGGTTATGTTGTATACAGTTAGTTACCTGCCCATATACACAAGCGTTGTAAGTGTACGACAGTATTTTCCCAAAAAGGCCGTACTATATACATATATACATGCCATGCACCTTTTTGAGTGGGTGTGCCCGCTATCAGCACCTCTACCTGGCGAAACACCCCTGGTACGACAAGGGTCCTCACTGACACCTCTTACTTATGATTGGCGGGATCGGGCCATCCCTACATGAAATCTCTCCTGCCCTGTCAGAATTTTCTGTACAAACTGACTACGTACCTCTCGACCTGGCAGGTCGACAGGGGCATATCTACACCGGTCGTTGTTAGCAAACGGACAGTGCGAGTAAGAGTAGCATATAGTTGAGAAGTACTCGAGTCTACGAAGTCTCTTTACCTTCTCATTTACCCTCTTTGCTGCCCTTTTCAAAAACACGTGTCAACCCCCATATCGATTACATGTACATCACCTCAAGTAGTCTTTCCGAGGCTCCCTGTTTGCTTTTCTCTTGTATTTGCCCCCATTTTCTTCAGACTTTGCTAAAACTGGAAGCTCGCTCGGCACTCTGGACATTACTGTTGGAGGAATTATGACCCCAATTCTTATACCGCCTAACAACTCTCTCGTGCTGCTGAAACTGTCTCTTTACCCCAGAAAATTCAGTAGGCCAGTCAACCTTGTTTGTTTCCTTGCCCGTTACCATGTGTTACCCCTGCTGCTGCTGCTGCTGCTTGGTGACATGCATACTAATACGTACCTGTATCTATATGCCGCCGCCACTGGGCTTGCTCCATGCATGACAGAGAGCTGTTCCAATATCTCGCTGATCTGGATTACTTTATGTCATTATCGAGATTTTGTACCCTACCTCTTTATATCTCATACGTATTTTAATAGGGGAGGAGTAAGAAGAGAGACCAGAGAAGATGATCAAGGAAAATAACATAATATCTACAGAAATTTGAAATTGGCCTTAGAAAAGAACAGTATAATGGAATTTTGGGTTCGCCCAGACGCCTCGAACTGTCAGTGAGTAGTCACCTCGTACAAGATCTGGATTCGCCGCGTGGTCACTACTTATTTGGTTTGCGCAACCTCTTCCGTACCTATTCAGTCATGAATGGGATGCTTTGGGCGAAATATGACTTTCCACTACTGCTCTTTCTGAGTGTGCCAAACGTGGCACCGCTGCGTCGTGTAGATCATGATGTGCATTGACATGACAGAGAAAGATTGCTGCATCAATATTCTAGATTGACGAGCGGACTAGAACACCCGGCCCGATCCTAAGTTGAATCGATCCCCGGATTATAATGGCCCCCAATCCCCGGTCAGATGCTGACTTCGGGATGCCGAGTTTTTGCAATGCGTAGAAATTATCAAAATAGAAATATTACAAACTGATAAATAACACTCGACACTTTATAATATACTGGAACTAATTCCAGCCAGGATAATCAAGTCAAAGTACTGTAAGCATCGTAGCCAACTTAGAGCATCTCGTTTGATCTCGCATTCTAAAAGAGCATTACGCGGATTAATCTAGACATGGGGAGAGTAGCATTTGCAACTACAGGAAACCTAGCAATGGCCAGAGAAGCCCGTGGTCCAACACAATCCGTAGGGTTACACCCACAAGCAGCCTGATATGTGGGGGACGACACGTTGGCTGGATACATGCAATTCATCAAAATCCACGGCAACTCGCACAAACAATTCTTGGTTAAGAGGGGCTGGAGAAGAGCGTAGGACCCGTTCTTCACAAACTAGATGGGTATATTAATAGTTCTGCACGAGGAGAGACACCATGACCGCGACCCTGCTTATTCTCGTTTCTAGCAGCTAGTGGATGCGTTTAGCTTCATTCCTTCGATGTGGCCAACGATTATCGTTCCCGATTCCAGCCTCAAAGCCTCGGGTAATAGGCCAAATTCATTGGCCCATCACTCTACGGTGTGTAGTGTGCAGACATGATGACGAACTAAATCTCGACATTGTGTCTATTCGTCCCTTGGTTTCCTCGGTGGACATATTTCGAGAAGAGAGAGAGAGAGCCTTCAGTCGGAGCATACCTACCAGGTAGAGGTGATACTGTCTCTCTGACTCGGGACCACAATAAACTACAGAAGTAAATAACGATGCCCAGAAACCGCTCCGGCTTCGGCCTATCTGCTAAGGACTGGTGACTACTTTCAAGACTCGGATCCGTCGTCTAGGAGAGGGCGTTCGGTTGGTCCAGTTGACTGTCGACAGCATCTTTATTCTTCACGTGTCGTATTCATTTTAAATTGTAGAACTTTTGTGGTCTGAGACATTTGAGATCGTGGCTTTGGATGATCTGTCGCTACGTCCGTACCTTGCGGATCCAACCCGGTAGGCGTATCAGGCTGACCTACCAGAGGCACGCTGGCAAGCCCTGCCGCTTTTGGTCGGTTGTTGCCGAGAATTCGTTAGAGAGGTGGTTGTAACCAGGCCTGTGGGCAGGGCCGTATGCTAACAACGTAGTTGAACCAACACCGTCCTCGTAGCTGATGCGAGTCACGTATGCAGGTCTAAATTTCGAAGGCTTGATGCTGCCTATCCTACTATGCAAAGGGAAAATAACGTTTACCTTATAGGGGAAAGCGGAAGACTTCCTAAGACATGACCCCTTACTCGTTGAGGATTTTGCTTGGGTATCTCAGCCGATCACCATCAATCTCCTCGTATACTGCCACAAAACTACAGGCCTGGATATGACCAAAGAGGAAAAATGGCACTAGATGCTGCTATTTTCTGATTGCATTAAGATGAGCAAGGATCATGGCAGCGACACCTGATGATTAGGCAGGCCACTTTCAGTTAGAAAGTGGCGAGGACTGACTTCAAGGTCGACCAAACGGTTGTAGGCTTGTCATGCAGCCTCCCGAAGACTGGACCACAGCTCGGCCAAGCAGATCCCTTCCCAATTACCAGAGGGTGTTTGTGGCGTCTCGTAGAGGGCACTGACGGTAGGGTACATGCAGAAACGATGCATAGGGGGGACGGAGTTCCTCGTCAACTAGTTCCCAGAGTCTCGGTTCTCCTATCATCTCTGTCTACTTGCCCTGCTTTCGGCCTTCTGTGAGGAGTTCCTCGGGAACCCTTAATAGTAAACCCTGGGGAGAGAGAGGAGCTCTACATCCTCAGATGGGAAGATAGAGCTAAATCGTCGACTGGACACTTGAGTGATACTAGGACCGAACCGCCCCTAAGGGGAAGCCCGGTCTTTCCAATTCTAGGAATACTAATTACAGTACCGAGCAGATTTGGGGTCTGGGGCCACACCCTAGGACTTGTTTGGTGTTGAGGCTGGAGAAACTAAAACAATTTGAAGCATAAGCCCTGCAATTTGAACGGCTTCTTGCCTTGATTGTCATGGAGAAAAGATGGAGCTAAGTTGTCTAGGCGCCTTGTGTCTAATTCGGCAGAGTCCTCACTTGACCTCGCTTGACGCACTCCACCTCGATGCCAACACTGATGTTAGGCATAGCCTGTGCTGCCCATCCCGTAGACTCTCGTCTGTCGAATTCTCTGGCTAGACAACATAAGGCTACACCCAAGTACCTTGTCCAGCTCATACATGACTGCGCAGCCCGCCGGTCTTGTCGAGAATCTGAAGGAGGCGACACACTAGCCGCTAACAATAAAAAAGACCGAATGCGCCTCGAGTTCTCCGCGCAATCTATAGATGACCATACTAGTCGCTGTCTCAAAGTCTCCCAGCTTGCACTACCACTGCTACCACCATCACCTCACTCAGTCCCAAGCGGGAATAGACAATACCCACTTCGCCTATCTTCTAGTCCTATCAAAGTCCCGTCATCCTCTTGTCGAAGCCTCAAACACCGCAGTCTGGCCGATATATGGATTTAGCACTACGAATCTGAAGAATCTGGCTTCATCCGTATGCACCGCTTTGTGGCACTACTCTCTTTACTTCTTCTTACAAGCTTCCTTAGGCCTGCGCAGCGTATGCTATCGTACGATTCGAAGCCACCGCGTCAAGTCTCAAGAACGTGCCTTGTGAGGATATATAGATTCCCTTCCATCTCGGGTCTCATTAATCAAGCTTGGCCCCTCGCCCAGAAGCCTCCCATAGTTTGAGCGACCCTCCTTAGGTTGACTCGAAAGCTCATCGCCGCCTCCTCCTCCACGGTACGTTACGAGCCGGCTACACGAACTCCATGCCTACCTAACCAGTAGGCGACGGGACGGGATCTGACTCTTCGATAACGCAAGGCTCGGGCAAAGGAGACAAATTAGGTATGCCAGGCCACTGACGTTTCTGGAGGCTGATTATCAAGAGGCGTGCCGTGGAATAGATCGCGGAATGGCGCCTGTATGGTTTCATTCAAGTGCCATCCCGTGCCCTGTTCCATATTGGTGCGCATGGCGCCATCTAAGCCGACCCAAGATGGCGGTAGGCAAGTGGTGTGCAGGGCCTTCTAGCCTCCACCACGTTGATCAATCAGATGCCGCCAAAAGTCTGCAGCAAGAAGAAGGCAGCGCTGACATGCACAATCTCAGGGCATCCCATCGATTTGCTTAGAATATAGACAATCGCATATTGGCGCCCCTTTCCGATAGGGAGAGTAGGTACTAGTCCTTTTCTGCTCTGGCCGGGATATTGTGCAGGCGCCACGCACGAGATCGCGATCCAAGACCACACGGACGCCAAGCAGATCGCGGAGCTGCACCACCAAGGACCAGAGCATTACAGACCTTGCAGTTGCAGACCTTACAGAACAGACAGAAGCGATGACGACTTCAGCGGCATTGAAGACAAGCTTACGGCTGATTCAGCTCGACTCGCCGGCTAATTTGATACCTATCTAGGTACTTCACCCTACCTGATTCGACTTTGACTCGACCACTCAACTCGGCGCGGCTCGACTCGACTCGACTCGTCTCGTCTCTTGCATTTGTTGGTTCTGCGAGACGATGTTCGGGGCTTTTACGTCTTGGCCAGCCTGCACAATCAATCCTTCACTTGTTTGGTTTTTCATTTTGCTTGTTGCTGCCTTTGTTGGCCTCGTTGTTTTGCATTGGGGGTCGAAAAGCTGACAGAGAAATTTCAATTGTCTAGATTTGTTATTCGCTGCATTGCAGAGGCATCAATAAATCAATCACTTGGCACTCATGGTTGCAGTGGATTATTCAAAGGTCGGTGTACTTACAACATCCTGACCCCTGGACTTTTTCATATCTGCAAGCAGCAGCAAGCCCACTCCCTCCCCTACCCTACCTTACCTTACCTTACTTCTTGAGATTGACACACATCAATTCCTTGCCTGACCAACATCCATCTACCACGGTACCTCCTACCGATCGAAACCGGAAAGCGGGTGGTGGATACGCATGTCCACGATGCTGCAGAACGGGGAAGAAAATCATGAAGGAAAAAGAAAGAGGAAAGAGAAGGAAAGGAAAAAAAAAACATACGAACACAAACACAATAACCCCTGGAATAGCTATCTCCTAAGATAGCATCCGTATGTCATAGGTACTACTCAGGTACTTGTCGAAGCTCTAAGCAGCCCCAAGTGAGGCGCTGAAGGTTGACGGGAATGCCTTATTAGTGGATAAAGTACCAGTGAATCGTTGCAATCGTTCTTTTTCTTTTTTTTGGGAACCCCTGCCCTGCCCTCTTTGACCCCTGTCCTGCCCTGCCCTGCCCTGCGCTGTTCGCGAAAGATACGGAACTAATGACCGTTATTGGAACAGCTTATCCGCAATCCGTCTTCGAACCCTCCGTCGCCAGCTCTATTATTACCGTCAGCCACTCTTCGGCCGAATGAACCACGCCTCTCTTCTAACAGAGAGGCTCCTCGAATGAATCAACAACTCAACCCCAAGGTATTTACCATTATATACATATAGACCTGTTCATTCTTTCATCCCGTTCGTCTATGCACCCTCGTGTCTTTTTTTACTTCCCACTCTTCCCTATTGCTTTTGACCTCAACTCCCACCGAAAATACCCAAGTCGATAAAATCCGCATTCGCCAAACCGGTCTGCGTGAGGGCGCTTTTAATTAATGAAAGCCAATTGGATTAAATGGGCCATGCATCGCCGATGCTGAGGGAGTCGGAGACGAGGGTCCCAAGGCAACTCCAGTATGCTTGCTGAAGCCTTGAGATCGAAGTAAAAGAAAGCAGGCCAACCAAGGTCAGTCAGTTCAATCTCGAGGGCCTCGTCCTCTTCATTGTATGCAACGCATACCTTTGAAAGCACAAGCCCACAATCGCGCCCGCGCACGCAAACATACATCCACACACATACATATACGCACCCCTTGATACACACAATCATAAACATTCCCAGTCATACGCACACAAAAATCATCTCGAGTTCTACTATTCCAAGGCTTCCGGGTTCGTGACCTATTCCACCAAGGCATTCTTACGAGGAGAGCAAGAGAAGAAAAGAGAAATAAAAAAAAGGAGGGAGAAGGAGGAAAGGAAATAGGGACGGGAAAGTCGTATGCACTTTCCAAGGCCTTTACTTTAAATGATCTCCGGCGGTTGCTAGACTTGGACCCTCGACGGCTGCGTATCATGAAAAGGCTCTTGTCACATTGGATGAAAGTGAATCACCCATCCCCGGTTTCTTTTGTCGTACAAGAAGGCGCCTCCGGGTCTCCTAGCGCGGTACCTCTCTCTCTCACTCTCTCCCGAGGGGATTCCACTCTATCTCTCGCCTCTACCTTACCTCCTTCCAGGTACCTCCCTTTCTAACCCTATATTCTGGAGCCCGGCAGCCGTTTCCAAGGTTCCTTGCCTGCCCTGGGTACCTACATCCGTCCCAGGGTAGGTACCTACCTGGTCAGCTCATCCACGTATCTTACACTTATGCCTGGTGGTACCACAGTGCAACGCACGGAATGACAAGGTACCTGCCACTGAACTGGAAGCCGCCGGAGCAAACACCGTGCCATTCAATTTCTATCTTCACTGACGCATTCACTTTGGTCACTCGTTCACACACGCACACACACCACACACGCACACACATACAACACACCACACTTACCTTACCTCTTACATACATAGATGCCTACCTATCTACCTACCCTAACACATCATACCCGTCCTGTCCCCTCTACCTAATCGGCCTACCTGCCTATCCATGTACCTAACATACCTAACCAGCATAAAAGTATCTGACTTGCAAGTCTTTTCTCCCAAGACCTAACCCGTGCTTTGATATTAGAAAGATCAGTACAGACAATCTCGTATGCTAACAATCTCGCCGGATATCTACAGGGCCTAATCACACACCCTCGAGCCCTCTCAATTTCCTGCCGGCAATGCCCAAAGCCCGGTAATGATTGCAACTCACACTCGCACCAAATCGCCCTCTTCTATTAATTAGACCCGTCACCGCTATGCTAAATACTCAACCATCGCAGCTTACGTTACTAACAATTCTTGTCCTTCTAGCAGGACTTTGAGCCTTCGCCGCCCTCCTGTCCTGGGCTGGAATATCTCGATATCCCGGCAACGGGTGATATGAGGTGAGTTTGCTCT
This sequence comes from Hypoxylon crocopeplum, assembly GCA_022578875.1. Classification (NCBI taxonomy): domain Eukaryota; kingdom Fungi; phylum Ascomycota; class Sordariomycetes; order Xylariales; family Hypoxylaceae; genus Hypoxylon; species Hypoxylon crocopeplum. Next base: position 813,101 of record MU399554.1, read on the forward strand.
CTCGGCTTTTGGCATGAGAAGCTCGACGTTCGTCTGGATTCATTTCATATCGCCGTCTCACTTCCATCACCCGCCCTACATTGTCAACCCTCACACTGTTTTCGCCGATAATACTTGGGCACTTATGGTGGTGGTGGTGATGATGGTTATGCCGGTCAGGCTGCTTTGATCGCCCTGCTAGCGTACCCCCCCAGTTAAGCAACCTACCTAACCTACATACCTTGCAATCTATCTGCACCTGCTGCCACCGCCTGTAAATCTCTCTCCTTGCTATAGGCGCCGAGACGAGGTGCATGGTGGCTGTTGCAGCTACACAAAAAGCCTGTGACTCTTTCCGCTCTGTGGCGTGTTTATAGTTCCCGATCCTATCCTGTATCCGCTCCCCTCTTGTGGTTACGCGACGTTGTCGGTACCACCCTTTGGTCGCACTGGACACTTGGGCATTGTCTCGCATGGAACTGCGATACAGCATTTTCCGCTAGCTCGCCTGGAGCCTCGCACACGACGTTCTATTTGCCAAAAAAACCCCTGCTGATATCTTCTCTAGATACAACCAAGATTCTAATATCTCTTCCCTGACGATAGAAACCCCTCCTCAGCCGCCTTCTGTACTTGGCGGCTTTTCCGCGCCTCTACTCAACAACACTACACCGGGGTACTCCACTGATACCGGATCTTTCTACTCCCCAGCCTCACATATCTATTCTGGTATCGACGTCAGGTCACAGCGCTTGAGCTCCAAGTAAGTCGTACACCTACCAATCCCCTTCCGGTGTTGTGATAACACATCGGTATGCCACTTCTTCAGCTTTTGCCTTACTCACTGCCGTGGCAGTAGCACCTCATCTACGGGCATGGCACATGCCAACCGTTCCGCTGCGTTACCAAATCCGGCATACAACGTAAGAGACCTCTACTCTGGGCCGAGGCCGTCCTTTGGAAGAGCAACGGAGCACACGAGATCGCCATCATTTGCAGCACCTTTGCGACGCCATCCTCTGTCGCCAACTCCTAGTCCTAACATCGGTTTCACAAGTCCGGTCAGGATGGACGCCAGCCAGTACGGGAAGTCGGCGGGATCGCATATCCCTCCGCTCATGGCAATGACTACGAACGGCCAGCTAGTGTACGGCGATTCGGGTACGCACGTCAAGATCGATATCCATGGGACTATCGACAAAGGCTTCTTCATGTCCGAAGGAGATTGGACGTGTTATAGGAGAAATTACTTCTCTTGCATCTGCTCGTACAGTCTATCGCCGTACTACCAAAACACGACGATGCAGTACGCTCCCAACGGGTCGTCAACGTCGTATCAAGTATTCGGGTTTGCGATGAGCATTTCTGCAGTGGTTTCCGATAGCGATTCTCACACGATCGATCTGGTACAGCATACGCCCAAGAGAGACAAGGGACCGGTGCAGAAACCCGAAAAGGTGAGACTTACCCCCAAGCAGCCTCAGCAGACGCCCCACCCGCTCTTATACACAGATCCCCACAATATGGGCAGTGCGTCGAGGCCATTGTACGAAAATAGCTATGGACAGAGCGCGCAAGGGTCATATCCGAGTGAGCATACGTTTGAAAGGATTCAGTTCAAGCAGGCGACTGCAAACAATGGCAAACGAAGGGCGGCTCAGCAGTACTACCACTTGGTTGTTGAGCTATACGCCGACGTAGGGACTCAAGCGCAGGATCAATTCATGAAAATCGCCCAAAGGAAATCCGCGAAGATGATCGTGCGCGGTCGCTCCCCAGGACATTACCAGACGGAGCGACGCGGGAGCACTAGCAGTGGACCTGGTGGATCGAGCGGAATGGGAGGTTACTCTGGGTCTCAAGTGCTTGGGTCAGAGTATGGCACAAGTGGTTCTTCAATGCTCTCAGGCACCTACACTAGTGGTGGAGCATACGATCCACGGCCGGGACACTATGGGACGACACGCCATCATGAGCTGCCGACAGAGCCGATTATACCAGCTGAGGAAGCAAAGGCTATCGATACTACGAAGGAGTACCAATACTATCCTGCGACGATCTACGAAGGCGCCGATTCAAGACACGGCGTTGAGATGTTTTCTCACCGAGGCGAGCCGGAGCACCTAATGCATTCGGCGGCCGCGAACATTGACTCGACAGCTTCGAAGGTCAAACACGAGTACGACGGTCCGCTTCCGAGCCTCTTCTACAATCCTGGAAATGCCTATTACCCCCGAAGTTGTAGCCGGTTCGAAGGCAAACCGACCTCGGCGGGATATTATCCGACAATGCCAACCATGCTGCCCCAATCGGGGTGAGACGGGTGAAGATTTAACAGAGTATTTGTACCCCGGCCGCACACAGGCTTATCTGCACGGCATATGCATATGGTAGTTTCCAGCTACGCACCCGAGTTTTACTGCATCCATCAGGACCACCGGAGACGAAAAGCATGATTTGTTTTCTTGGTTTGGGTTCCCCCGTATCTATAGGCTTGAGACGGGACCGGCGGCGTAGAGGATATAGCAAAGAGAGGGGTTCGGACGAAGGCTAGGTTTGCATGGGAAATCTGAACAAATGCGAGAAATATACGAAGAATGAACAACGACTCCGGCGGGTGCGGCCGGATATACTACAAAACATGGGCTTTGTCTGGCGGGATAACGGAAAGGATACCCTGGTGCGATGCTTTACGGTGTTTTCGAGACGGTTCGAGAAACGAAGGACGAGCGACTTTCATTCATCTGCCTTGGAATTTTGACGAAGACTACGCAAAAAACAAAACACCATGGGCGGCGTTGGGAAAGACGGGGTTTATAAGGGTGTCTGCTTTTCCATCTTCCCTCGCCTCAGCAACCGCTTTTGCTTGTCGGCTGAGTCCTCCTGGTGAGACTAACTTGTTGCAACTCTCGCCTTCTCCTGTCTAGATGTATTTGAAGGGAGGGACGTTTGGGTGGAATGTGTGTTTCGAGTACCGCGAGACGACCGAGTCTTCAGAGGGGTGGAACGAACGACGACGCAGGGTTGAGAAGCCCTTCTACCTTTCTACTGTCGGTGCTAACGGGTTCAGAATTGCCTTACCGTAGCTTCATGATCGAAAGATAAATCATAGCTTTGTTTCTATTTCCCCCTCTCGGATCATTAGATGGATCCCTTGTCTCGCCATACAGTGTTGTAGACCAGTGCAGTGCATACCCACTAACTATCTCCCGAAGCAAGGACAGTTTATTAATGCGCGACTCCACCGTTGGTCGACGACCAATAGAAGATGAGATTGGCCAAGGGCTGGAAAAAGAACTTGTTCTACTTAGGTAGGTAGTTGCAAACCTCACAACAAAGTGGCCATGGGGCGCGACCTGCACCAATGGCCATCCCTACATTGGGGCGCAACGACAAAGAGGTCTTGGCGGGGTTCGAGATGCGCAATATAGAAATTATATCCTTTCCTTTTTTTTCAGGATGCTAGCAGGCCAGGCCAAGTTGGGAGGTCGTTCAAATTGGACTTGCAAAGCCTCAAGGCCCCACAACGGGAACTAGGTTGCACTAAAAGCATAACACGATGATAGGAGTTTAGCATTAGACTGGGCAGAACGAGGCCCCGGCACCCCTCTGGCCCGGGGATCAGACGGCGCAGCGGTATAAGGCAACTAGACAGGGATTCTGTTGTCCCTTTGAAGTCTGGGCGGGCTAGGGGTCCTAGTACCCGCATGCGATCAAGTAGATCCTTGGTATCAGTGCTAATTTCAGTGGAACTCTAGTATGAAAACAGATGGGAAACCCCACACTGGCATCAGATGTATCCTCCATGTATCGTACCTATCGCAGGCTGCTAGGTAGGCACTAGACATTAAAGGTTAGGGTTGCAAAGCTAAAGCTGACAGAACTTTTGACTCCAGTAGCTTATCCTAACGGTTGTTCCTGATGTACGAAAGACTACAATTGAAAGCTAAGAGGTTTCAATACGGTGAAATACGGAACGTCGTGCTGAAACGGAGACATTTCCTTACAAAAGCCGATCATCCAGCACTAATGCTTTCTTCACCAACTACATCTATTGTCTATCTACTCTACTTGACTCAACCCCATTACGTCGTTTCTGCAAGCCCCATTTCGGGACCGAGGGCTTGAATATGTTTTACTTTTCGCCCTACTTTCTTCACCGTTGAACAGCCGCGCCATGCTAACAATGCCTACTGAAGAATTCGTGGCGTCCATTCTTCTGCCCGGTTGTCCCGTAGGCGTCCGTTTCGTGCTCGATGTGTCTTGGCACTTGTTGCTCATCCAAGACCTAAACTCAAGTAGGCTATAATTTTCCAAGCTCTTCAGTCGCTGCGAAGTGCGATGCGATGCGATGCAACCGCGCTGATTTAATCAAGATTTGGTCGACCGGTGAACTCGACATATACCTATGTTGCGATCTGTTATTAGCGGCAGCCGCCCTAACAATCTAAGACAAGCTTACCAGTTGAAACATCGCATCGGTCAGCTCCTCTTGCCATCTCAGCCGTGTCGTTGACGGTCCAACGAAAACTCCCACCTCTTCATCTCTGTCAGATGTGCCGGTAGAGTACGACCGATGAGGCGAGGATAAGCAATAGGTAACCTCCATAATTGCTTAGCATACGAGTGGCGTCGTATGCAAGTGAGATACCATCCCGTGGCCCTCCCCGTCCCCCCCCCTTCGTCCCATCTGCTGTACCTTCATCTCCCGGATATGTCCCCCAGATACTTCATTCACAGATCAAATCTGTACCGGCTTCAATTGGTGCGCGGTCCAAATAAGCTTTTGTGGAGCTTGTACAGATCGTCGTCAAGGAGGTCGAAGGGGAGGATTGTCAATTGTCGCGTCTTGCATTGATTTGCGAGTCCAATTGGTACCTCTGTTCGGTTGCCTATTAGGTAGGGAGTCCGGATCACCTGCAACTCATGATTCAAGAGATAATTTTTTTAACATGACCCGCCGTCGCGGATCCGGAACCTACCAATGCATGAGTGACAGACCCGTCACAACTTGATGGGATGGACACATTACCTTGGCGCACGTTGTCAACCATCCGTTGGTCGATGTTGGTTAGGTTGGGGGCCACGTACATAGTATCCGTCTTCTCTTGCACCCCCCGCCGAAGAAGTGGTTGAGCGAGTTCCGAAAGGAGAAGCTGGACGAATACAAATCGGTGTAGTGTATACCTACTCAGGCCTTTCATATCCGAGTCATGAAGGTCTGGCCTTGGCCTGGACCTGCGTTACATCGAGCCCCGAGGTTCCGCGGCGGGAATTCTCGTGTGGCAACTATCTGTACTCTCCCGCAACGCGTGGACATGACTGCTGTTGTCCTGCATATCCGGGCTTGGCGTTACATGTGTGCGTTCTCACCGGGAAGCTTACTATATCTGACGCGCTTAGCATATCCAAATTCCCTCAAGCTAACTAGAGTATTCTCCCAGTTGCTCCCTATCGTGCTCCTTCATTTCCCTTCCCACGCCTCTAGTGGCCCCAAAAAGGCGGGGATCTCTAACAATTCCTTCGAGTTGGCCGGTAAGTACCGAGATCAATCTCACCCTCCTGGCCATCTGATGCGCCCCTCCTGAAAGATCCATTCATGAATCATGAAAATGTTAGTTGGAGGCCATACGAATGCATGTACGGACATGTAGGGGGAACATCTAACCGACAAACAGCAAACATGCCTGAGATAAACTATCAACCACATCCTCGTCACCTCCCCACTGGCTCGACGGACAAATATCATGTTTTATTGCATCCCTTCCGGCATATGCTACCCGAGCTGCCAAGCTTAAGATGAACAAGGGCGAGTCGGTCAGCTTGTGCTTGGGGGCCGAATCTTCTCTCCGCGGTGCTGTGGCTGTGAGCGGTTGATCTCGTCGTGGCGTGCCGTCGACGGGCTCGGATCGTCTTGCCATTCGCAAAGAGCTTCTCCTTCAGCAAGCCACGCGATGTCACCTCGATGGACACAGCACCGTCGTTGTGCAGGGCTCCACTTTGCGTGTTATGTCGCTCCAGCACCCTACGTCGGTACGCATGTACTTTGGCGGGTGGTAGGCCACCGTAAGCAGAGATGATTTTCCGCGAGTGCCCTCCTTTTCGCATTATGTACATACGGATGATGTGCCTGACGTGCATCCGTTACACGACTTCCCGCTGTCTGCTCAGCCCTACGCAGGACTTTGTACCACTTGCAGCGAGAGAAGCCCACGACGTCGCGGGCTTGAATCCGAATGGGCATGGCTGAGTCAGACAGTAGCACCTGTCCAACTCGACCGAACCCGCCAAGAAACGGTGAAAATGACTGGTCGGTTCGATTCCGGGCGCTCACACATTGGTGTGGGTAAGTCAATTTGCACTGTGTTCGCCCCTCTGGGAGGATATGACAGGTCACCCGTGGCCCTGGAGAGGGGCGTTGGTGATGTGCGCTCGATCAAAAGGGAGTTACACGAGCCCACGCCGTACATGTACAGAATGGCTTCCTCGTTGTGTCTCTCCGTGCAACGTTTACAAAGTGACACAAACTACTGCGCCGCGCTTCTTGCGACGCAGATGCGGCGCGTTTGTCCCCCTCCCGACAACAACGTACGTATTACATAGGAGCGGCATGACTTGGGAACGGAGAGCCAATGGTAGACGTCCCCAACATGCCATTCGACGGACTAGGCCTTGCTAGGCGAGGCAGGGGAGTTTTTCCCCCCTCAAGCCTGTCAGAAGACGAAATGCCGATCTGTGCGGAACTATTGTCAACCCAGGCCCCAGTCCCCAGTCCAAGGGATGGCATTACATTAGTAGGATCCGCTGCGACTGTCGTCAGCTCACCACTCATTCTCACAGGTGTATAGCGCTGTAACCCACACCTACGGCCTAGTTAGTTATTATTGGCCGAGAAGCCCACCAATCATGTCGCCGCTTCCCTGGCTACCTTGGAAGGGGCTTACGTGGTACAAGGGCCCGGTCAGCGGGATGGTGTAACCGTATAAACGCCGGTGTAACGTCAGAGCCTTCTCCCGATTCCCTAGATAGGAAACAAGAAGTTAGGAGCATCGAGCCGAGCAAGCGCGAGGTAGCACAAAAGGCCTATCGCCGACGAGATTCCACTTAATAGTAAGTAGCAACCTCCATACCCACTACATCAGCGGCGACTCACCGCCGCAATATCTTGGTCACGCATGACGAACATGTATGTCATCCGTACGTCATCTAAGGTGCCTGGTATTCGCAAGACATCGGGATAAGCAATTGGCTTTACACCCTGTCGGGGCTGAGGATCGGAGTATCTTGTCCGAAAATAGTTCTAGGAATCTCTTCATGTCTTACTTAGTTCACGACACTGTTCGGCACGTGTTCATTCACGTTGTATCGATTATACCTCTTCATAATCTCCTATTCTAAGACTCAACATTCGTTTTTGTAGAGTTAAGCCGCGCATTACCTAACCTGGCCTGCCAATGGCTGTGTTGTGTTACGGAGCGGTCTCAGTTTATTCATGATATTAAAATCTGACACAACAAAGACCCATTCCCCCCCTTCGCTTCGGCCATGTGATATATTTAACCCGCACCACGCCCTCTGCCACGACGGATGATGTGATGTGCCGTCCCCGTACCGAAGTCGCTTCGACGCCGGTTCTAGAATCCTCCCTCAAGCGTTCGACTGACTCGATCCTGCCGCGCGGAGAAAAAGAGGACATAAATATATAACGGTTTCTGATTATCAGGAGAATACTTGGATGATAAACTTGGGCGTTCGTGCTACTTGTAGTATATATAGAATCATGGAAGTTCATGCTGTGAGCCGTGGGAATAAGTACGTGGCTGTAGATCACCCGCCGCGGGTAGGTCCCTGAAGCAATCCGGCATCCGGCATATCTCATGCAACCGCGCGAAACATCGCCATGGTAATCGTCGACGGGAATTCCCGTTCTGTTTGATCTCCACTACTCTACGCCCGAGGAGTTCGGATGGCTAGGATCCTCCAGGCATCAGTGTGAAGGCACTGGGAACGTGATAATGTAACGAAAGACTGCCTGCGCATGGTGCTTCGCAGTGATGTGCCGTAGATTCACGCCCTATGGAATAGCAGAGATTTGGTACGTAAGGCTTCCTTCCCTGTAACAAAAAGCTACGGCTCGGTGCCTAGTTCCGATGCCGCGGAGGAGTGATACTAGGGATGGCTGGGAAGGGTAGCTAGGCACGTCAAGGGTGGAGGACGAAGAAACCTATGTCCGAGAGTTGGAGGATTACCTTAACCATATATCTCTCTTACATCAGGAGGTAAGGTAAAGCTACGCCAAGCGAGTTGCCCTCCAAAGGCATGCGCCGAGGGGGGCCAAGGGGCGGACATAGATTAGAAACACGTACAGTAGGCCTTATATCTCTAACATCACCGGCGTTAGATGGGGCTCTACCTCGGGATGGATTGCCCTATATAGTATGATGCGTCGAGCTACGACGTCAGTTACATAGCGAGGTATGTATCCGGCATGCCTAGCCGATGGGAATACCAATGCAAACCAGCCACATTCGCGACACTGAGAGATCGGGAGTTGCACGACGTTAGCCTACCCGGGCACAAAATGGTACACGACGCAGGATAAAGGATGCCTGCTGCTCGAGGGAATGCGATTGGATTGTGAAGAGAGTTCGCCGCGTACGCCAATCCATCGGAGGGATGAGCACTTCTTCATGCTAGGCAGCTTCGTCAGCCACTTGGCCCCAAGATTGGGGCGTGTCGAGTATCCCGGGACGCGCAAGTCGTACGGCATTAGTCCCCGTTAGGGATGCCTCAAACGGCCCGCCGATCTGCCGGGTCTTCTAGAAGCTGGATCTGCGCGGCATGTGTCCCATCATCGATCCCAGACTGCCGGGACTCTTCTCTGGGTCATGGCGCCGTGGAACCCGAGGCTAACGTCCCGCGTTCCGTTTAGGACGGTGAATGTCGACTGAGTGCCGAATCCTGCTGCAGATAGCTTCATGATTCCTACCTAGGTATTCAGGCGATGTAAGCTTCGAAAGTAGCCATTCTTGTTACTCTGATGGTCTCACAGAGTACTAGACAAATTCCGGTAGAGGCCTGCCCAGAATGTGGAGGATGATAACTAGGCATCTTCTTAGGCACACAATGAGTGACCGCCACCGCCAGGTCCGATTGCTATCGGCAGTGTATCGTCTCCCTCGTATTATACTTCTCCTGCTCGGCGCTATCCTATACCATGGGTCCTCTTGTAGCTAGGAAATTGGCGTCAGTCGTAGGTTCGAGCTATGGCTCTATAGAAAACTTGTATTCGCACGTTGCGGAGACCGCGTAGAATCGAGGTTGAAAGGCACGAGAAGGGAGGCCTATAGCACCAATTAGTATATTGCTATCACAGTTCCTCTATCACTTGATACCTACCAACGCTCTCCAGAGCAAGCAGATTTCGCTCGTACGTTCAATCATAACGTGGGTTATTGCGTGAAGCTATCACCGTCTAAAAATAGGATCTGTGCGATGTTTGGTATAAGCTGGTTTCGATCGAGGTAGTAGCCCCTGAATGCCCTATAGAACAGCCCCTGAGTCTTCATATACCCTGACTGAGAACAATCGAAGGGGGGCCTCTCCTACATAGGCAAATTTAGCCATTATCTCTTGTAGTTGGCCTCGAGGATCCTTTGTGACTTGCTGACTGGAGGAGGGTTTCGAGACTCAGCCAGCCGAGACTAGTCGAGTCAAGGCAAGTCCTGCCCTGTGATAAAATGAACAAGGACAAGCCATAGAGCGTCCACTCCCTCGACTCTGGCTTAGAGTAGACTTCTCACTGGCTGATGCCTTTATAGCTGGGATGGGATGGCCTTGGGCTTCAAAGCGAGCCGCACCGTTTCCGAAAGCCCCTCTGCAGCTCGACGTGAAGACGCGGCTCAGGGGGGGCTACCTTGGTACCTCTTAGCAGCCATCCGAGCCGCGCGACGTCGTGATAGCTTCACAGCCGCGGATAGTAGCTTCAAAGCCGCGCTCGCGAGGTGGTTGCCCTAGAAAAAAAAAGGCCCTTTCAAAAAGATTACAATCCTCTTGTGCTCCTTCTCTTCCTCACCTTGAGTACACACATTCTACTCTTCTCCCTCACACCATTTTCTCTTGAGCTGCCATCTTTCTGCATCTCGAGAGATCAACCAAACACTCTCCTTTCGATCCATTTCGATCGCGCTGTTCATTTCCTACTTCGTTAGGAACCTCAGTCGATCGTAGTAATACTTTCTTCCACTCTTTTCATCGATTCCCTAACGCGGTTATCCATCCACCATGGGTAATTGCCTTTCCGCCTGCACCGGCCGTCGCCGCAGAGGCGTCGATCCGAACTCCATCTCTCTCCCGATCCTGACCCACGGCAGTGGCCACATCGTGGGAGGAGGTGTCTTATCCAATGTTGTAGGAGAAGCTGCCCCACCTCCTATTGACAACAACCCCCCTCATGCCCTTGACATTGTCCTTGACGCTGGCCCGCCTGTCCATCGCACTGGCCCACCTGACCCTGACGTCGATATTCCCCCTGTCATGGATCTACCTCCCGGCATCACTCTGCACAGTGGTGGCAGTCTTTCACCTGGCAATCGCCATGCGCGCCTGGTTCCCAACAATGGCGGCCCGTCCTCTAACGACGAGATCCGACCCATTGAAGATGACACCCTAACCGAGGAGCAGTATCACGGAGCAGAGGTCCAGGTCGCTCAGTCGACACCCATCGTCCAAGCTGGACCTGCTCGTCTCGTCACCACCAAGTCGTCACAGAACCTGCGCGGCGGCCCGTCGGCCAGCAAGACGGTTCCCTTCCACCGCCCCTTCGCGCCGCGAGCCCCAGGAGAGCAGCCTGTGATCCACACCACGATCACCGCCTCTCACCAACGACCCAACTACACTTCAGGCGACCCGGTCGCCGAGTACGTCAAGCGCGACAACGGAATTGTGCGCTCTGCCTCGCAGGTCTGGGGCTACCGCTGCGACGAGCTGCGCAACTACTACAAGCATGTAGAGGAGATAGAGAGTCAGCAGCCGGGTTGGCAGTTGCGAGGTGGTGCCGTTTGCGGACACTTCCGTGGCAAATCTATGTCCTCGTCGCACCTTCTCAGTGCGCCACATCCCGATGGTCGAGATAATCCCATCAAGCGATTCGGCAGCGCTGTCTTCGCGCCCACTGGCTCTCGCGCCACTTCGTCGGCGTATCCCGATTCCACCCGTGGTATCAGAGGAAGCAAGGTATGTTTTATTTTTCAATCCCCCTTCCTGCCAAACCTCCCCCTCCAAAAAAAGGAGGCAAATCACGTGATCCTACAACTCGGGCCATGGAACACATGCTAACAACTGCTTGTAGTCTCTGGGATACATGCGAAGCTTCAACCTGTTCGGACGCTCCAGCCGTTCCGCTACCCCTGACCAGGTTAGCCCCCTTACGCCGACTAGCTTTGACGGATCTCCTTTCGCGGTCAGTCCCATGACTCCGAAATCCTTCGGCGATCTTGGTGGTACTGAAGGCCCGATCCAGCACCACCAGCATGGCATCGGCCCAAAAGGCTTTCCGGACACTTATTACCCGGAGGGTCCTATCGGCATTGCCATCCCTCTTGGTCACAGGGCTCCCTTTCAACAGCTTGGCACCTATGGACAGCATAGCAACGCTTATGGACAGCATAGCGACGCCTATGGTCAACATGACTACGCTAGTCACAGTGTCTCTCCTCGTCGTGGAGGCCCTTCCGGCCTTGGTGGTCACCACGGCAGTGGCCATTCGGTTCATGGTAGCCCCCATCGCCACACTCAGCCTGACGCCGGTGGCCTGTCTCATCTTGCTGGCGCCTTTGGTCGCGGCGGTGTCCCTCAATATGACGATGCTTCTTATCGTGGTGACCACTCCGGCCCCGATGGCCCATCTCATCATGTCGACGCCTCTCACCGTGGTGGTCACTCCAGTTCCGGTAGCCCATCTCATCATGCAGGCCCCTCTGGCCGTGGTGGTGTTCCCCAACATGGCGGTGCTCCTCATCATGATGATGGCCCTCGTCGTGGCGAAGCTTCTCGCCGAGGTGGTCACTCCGCTTGTTCTCACCGTGGCTGTCACTCAGGTCAATCCGGACAGACTCGCCGTGCGCCTTCCATGCTGCGATCTGTCCAAAGCCAGGCTCGGCTTGATGAAATTGACAGAATGTCGGGGGAGTTGACAGCAACTATCGAATCGCGACTTAGCGACCCGGATCTGCAGGAGGCATTGGTCGGACTGCTCGAGAGAGAGCATAGAGATCTACTCTCGTTTCAGGTCATCAAGGCCATCATCAAGAAGCATGAGGCAGACAAGCGCATCGTCTTGCGAAAGATCCGTAACTTCACCGTGGATGGCGAGGAAGCGGATTTGATCACCAACACTGTCATGGCCTTAGGTCCCGAAGGTGTCAACCACTGCCTTGAGGCGGACGACCATTGCCCGCGATGCATCGGAGATTTGGTCGAAGTAGTTCTCGCATGCTTTCAAGCCCAGAACAAAGAATGGGTCGAGAACGAGTTTAAGACTCGTAACCAGCTCATGTGCCTTGACAAGATGGGCAAGTGGGTCGACAAGGCTAAGCTTGAGTTCGCTGAGAAGGACAAGGGCGGTTGGAACTGGGAGACGGAGGATCCTGTCGCTGGTGGCAAATCCGCGAACGAGTAATAAGGTGCACTGACTACGTTTCTGAAGCTGCCAGAGAACCGTCGATCCCGGAAGGTAACCGTTTAGGTCTAGGGAGTACGGTCTCTATCGTGGCAGTGACAGGCAGGGAACTCTCATGTGCATAACAGGTAGCTGAAAAAAGAATTGATCCATAGGGAAATTACGATAACTTTCTATCGGGATGAAGACTTGATGCGTGGAATAATCATTCGCGCGTGACATATGCTGTTGTGTTGAAACTGGAATCGTTGAACTTAGTATCGCCAGATGGCATCCGCCATCTTAACTACCTGCCCCATCTCTACGACGTCGTGAACGCGTACTATATCCGCGCCGCCTTGGACTGCGGCGGCGACGGTTGCTGCAGTACCGAACACACGATCCATCGGTTTCGGTACGCCGGTGACCTTGCCGATGAAACTCTTGCGGCTGGACCCTACGAGCCAGGGTAAGCCTTCAAGTCCTGGCCAGTTCCGCAATTCGTCAAAGTGGCGTAGTATTTGTAGGTTCTGTTCGCCGACCTTGGCAAATCCAAGCCCTGGATCGAGGATGATCCGCCATCGGCGCACGCCGGCTGCTTCAGCCGCCGCGACGCGCTCGAGTAGTTCTCGAGCAATAGTTGGGATGATTCCGTCGGGATAGTCATTTAGCTTGCTCATCGTGCTCGGGTCTCCCCTCATGTGCATCAAGCAGACTGTTTTGCCCAAGCGGGCCATTGTAGTGAGCATACCTGGGTCTATGAGACCCGCAGACACGTCATTGACGATGTCGGCACCGGCCTGGACAGCTGCTTCGGCAACTGATGCACGGTACGTGTCTACGCTAATAGCGACATGGCGTGTCTCGGGAAGGCTGCGGATGAGCTCGATGACAGGCAAGACACGGGCCACCTCTTCGTCGGCGCTGACCTCAAGCTTGCCCGGCGCCGTAGACTGTCCGCCGATGTCAAAGATAGTAGCACCCCCTTTCACATAGCCTAAGACCGTATCTCGTAAAGAGTCAGGGGTATGGATGCCTCCATCAGAGAAGGAATCGAGTGTTATGTTAAGAATGGCCATCACTTGCGTCTTTCGAGTAGCCTTGAGGGCATTTAAAGGCTCGACTGAGGGACATATCGGCGTAAGAGTCGAGAGGGGTTCAGCGGCAGGTGGTAACTCATTGAGATAGTCCTGTATGAGTTTCCAGGGTCTGGTGGAGTCTATCGACTTGTGTGGGATAAGTTCGGCGAGAGGGCGTAGAACGAATTCACGTTCTGGGATACCGATGTGAGGTATTTTGAGTCTCTCATGGTCGACTGCTTCGTCTTCATAAAGTAGAATATCCAGGTCAATATTCCGAGGGCCCTTGTCTACGAGTTTCCGCCGTCCCATAGACTTCTCAATGTCTTGCAATTGATCTAGGAGCAACATTGGCTCTAGATCGGTTTCCACCTAGGCAAGATCTCTCAGTTTACTGTCTGAAAGGAGTAGGGTTGGTTCTGAGACAAACCTCGCAAGCACCATTCACGAACCTATCCTGATCTAGAACGTACATGGGCTCAGTCTCCCAGAGACTGCTCGTCCTTTTCACCTTGATGCCTCTTGAATCCATCTCTTTACAAGCCAGCTCAATCAGGGATATCCGATCACCAACGTTGCTGCCCAGAGCAATGTAAGCGGTCCGCTTACCGCCACAACGCCCTGCGCAGCCGCATGCCTCCCTAGATGGGCTAGCTGAAAATTGGCGATCCATAGTTCTTCCCCGGAGACTGATACGGTTTTGACAATGCGAAAAGGGGGAGTTCATTGAATCACTCAAGAAAGCGGGATTGATACGAGATGGCTGCACCGGCGCACGGCGAAGTGAAAAACTCCATGCCCGAAGTGCTGACGAGAAAACACTCATTGATATTTCAACGAAGAAATGAGCCGCGAGTCAATTGCCTCATTGGATGATCGCACATCATAGGCAGCCTTGAATTACATCTGAGTCGATGAAGCTGACAAGAAAAATTGAAAGTTTCCACAGAATCCCGAATTAGGTATAGGAGGTACACAGGTACCTATTCAGCGGCGCTACTTAACTCCGCCAGGCTTGTGGAGATTTACCTTTGAGGCGCCCAAGTGAAGTGGTACAGCAGGAACGAGCTGAGGACTAAAAGTTCAGCTCTGCACCTTTCAAGGCTGTTCGTTCACAAATGGGTTACCTTACATACACGATAGACCAACTCTACGCAACTCATTGATACCGAGGGGTTGTTGAAAATATCCCGTGGGTACATGTACGACTACTTATAACTTATATGTATGTCAGGCTAGTTGTTCGCAAACGGCAGATTAGATGGACCTCGGCTAAGTTTCTCTGTCAGGGGACTTTTGCACCTGTGCAGCTCCGAACGCCGCAGTTGCCCCAGAAGGGATTAGGTCACCGCTAGGCATTCGAGATGCCTCGGTTCCCCAGCTTTGTACTGCAGTGTAGTACGCTAAATATCCTACCCCAATTTCCACCAACTCCGAAGTCTTTCACTATCTAAATATTCCCCATTGCCGAGTGCCTTACCGATACCTAGACGCTTTCCCATTTATATTGTCCTTTAGAAGTAGATCTATCTAATTGCTCAATACCTCTTTGATTTCTAAGATCGAGTCGAAGAAACGGCTTTGTGATATTGTCTAAACAGTTTGCAATCTTACATCAGCGCTCGCCAACACGATTAAGATGGCATCACCACGTACGTTACAGATCCGACGTCCTACACGAGGAGCAGTAGAAGTGTGCGCTGACAGCATATGAATTCACAGAGAGGATCCGAACACCCATTACCGATCTTTTCAAGATCAACCATCCCATTCTTTTGGCTGGCATGAACGTCGCTGCTGGCCCCAAGCTAGCGGCGGCTGTCACCAATGCCGGAGGTCTCGGTGTCATCGGAGGCATGTCTTACAGCCCAGACATGCTAAAAGAGCAGATTGACGAGCTTAAGTCATACTTGCACGACAAGAATGCGCCTTTCGGCATCGACCTGTTGATTCCGCAGGTCGGCGGTAATGCCAGGAAAACAAAGTACGCTTCATCCCTTTCACTGTGTCTCTACGAGGTGGCGACATGTGGAGAGATCACTCGACTAATCGCACCGAAATGTAGCTACGATTACACGAAAGGCAAGCTTGACGCGTTGGTTGACACCATTATCGAATCGGGAGCCAAGCTGTTCGTCTCTGCTGTCGGTGTACCACCCAAAGCCGTCGTCGACAAATTACACAAGCACGGCGTTTACTACATGAACATGGTTGGCCATCCCAAACACGTTCAGAAGGCGTTAGACATCGGCTGCGACATCATCTGCGCGCAAGGTGGCGAGGGTGGTGGCCACACGGGGGATGTCCCGACAACTGTCCTCATTCCCGCATGTGTGCAGATCTGCAAGGGAAAGAAGAGCCCGCTGTCAGGCCAACAAGTTCCGGTTATCGCTGCTGGCGGTATCCACAACGGTCAAATGTTGGCTGCTTCTCTGATGATGGGCGCGAGCGCTGTGTGGGTCGGAACCCGATTCATCTTGGTCGACGAGGCCGGAGCACCGGAGGCGCACAAGGAGTCGGTTAAAACTGCTGGATTCGACGACACGATCCGAACCCTCATCTTCACTGGACGACCACTACGAGTACGGAAGAATCCGTACATCGAGAACTGGGAGAACGAGCGCCAAGCCGAGATTAAGGAACTGACCGCCAAGGGTATTCTTCCCTATGAGCACGATCTAGAGAAGGTTATGAACGGCACTTCTGAAGACTCGGGATCAAACGACGATGCCAACGATGAGGATGCGGATGATGCGCTGGACCAGTTCAGACCATATCTCATGGGCAAGTGTGCTGCTCTGGTGAACGAGCAGAAGAGCGCAAAGGAAGTTGTGGACGAATTCATTGAGGATGCTTCGACGATGCTAAACCAAGGCACCAAGATGGTATCGAAGTTATAAGGGAATCCTCAGGGAGTGTTGGAGTGCAATATGTATATAATAGCTTGCATTTTTTTGAAGTATAAAGACTAACCTAGGTATCTAGTCAATGCAGCGGTTACTATGTATATCAGCCGCATTGTAATTAAGACTGCTCCAGACCGTTGAATATCATAAAATAACGTCAAATAGGTTACCCCAGAATCACGGTGGAGCTGTTGTCCGTCACCTAGTCGTTTCCCCTGGCCTGTACGGATTATAGACCCCTGCTACACGTGGTTGGTGTAAGGCATTGTTACGTCACCACTCATCGCCGCACGAGTCTCTTTTGTACACACCTTATTAACATTTGAAAATTGTCTGGGCATGACCTCACCGTTATGGACAGTCCAGTCTCTACAGTTTTCCCCCTTCGAAGCAAAGCTTCTAATACCCTTCCCCACGCGTGCTGTGTCTCTCAACTCATTATCAACCCATTCTCGATTTCCTAATCTAGAATTCCTATCATTCTAGAAAAGATCACCACGCGCTACTTTCAACATGGCTGACACATACCAATTTGACGTGACGAGACTCTTTGGGGTTCAAGACTATGTGGCTGTAGTCACTGGAGGCGGCACTGGTATCGGCCTGATGGCCGCGCAGGCGCTGTCTGCCAACGGGGCTAAAGTCTACATCACGGGTCGCAGAAAGGAGGTGCTAGAGAACGCGGCTAAGAGCCACCAACCCGCCAAGGGGAGCGGCCAGATCATCCCCATCGGCCCCTGCGACGTAACTAGCAAGGACGATCTAGAGCGCCTGGTCGCGGACATAAGAAAGCAGGAGAAGTACATCAACCTGCTGGTCTGCAACGCCGGCATTTCTGGCCCGAAGGCAGAGCCCGAGCACACGGAAGCTGAGGACCTGAAAGCCCGGCTATGGAACAACGAGGATCCTGCGGCCTGGCACGATAACTTCCAAACCAACGTCACCGCCGTGTATTTCACGACCGTGGCCTTCCTCCCACTCCTACAGGCCGGCCTCCGGCCGAAGGGCCCGCTCGAGCCCTATTCCAGCTCCGTCATCACGATTTCGTCCATGTCCGGCATAATGCGCCACGCTCAGGGGCACTTTAGCTATAATACCGCCAAGGGCGCGACGATCCAACTGACGAAGCTTATGAGCGCGGAGTTCCAGAAGGCCGAGATCAGGGTTAACTCTATTGCGCCGGGATATTTCCCCAGTGAGAGTAAGTGTCCTTCAGAAACTCATATTTCTACACCTTTCTCTACTCTAAAATGAGCATTAGATGCTCTCTTGCACTTGCTCTAGATGTTCAGTGTATTATCTTGTAAAACAGGACGAAGCGTTGAAAGCCAGCCCTGGATTACATCCTGAGTAACAATTACTGACTTCGCATTCTCTAGTGACGGCAAAGAGCAGCGATGAGAGACAGAAGAGCCACGTCCCGGCAGAGAAGATCCAGGATAAAGGACATGTCCCCCTTATGAGAGCCGGACGCGAGGAAGAAATGGGAATGACAGTATTGTATCTTGCCAAAAACCAGTACGTCAACGGTGAAATCATCGCGGTTGATGGGGGCGTCCTGAACGTGCTAGCGGGACGGTAAAGGCCAGTCTATCGTTGCGAAAGGTGTTGAATATGGCTCAAAGAGTCGTCATGTATTCATGTTTAAAGGAGTTAAACGGGGCGCAGCTGTGAACCTCGCGCAGTTCTGGTTTACGAAAACGAGGGGGTTCAGGCGTTAGTGCTCAGGGCCATCGAGTTGGGAAATTAGACAAAATAATGGGGATCTAGCCAGGCATCTAGTCATATAAGAATCAGATGCTTCTCGATAGAACTATGATATCTGTCACCTAATCTCGATAAGCCTGAAGGGACCCCTTGTGCAATATTAGAGTGTCCGTGTCCGTTAATACTGGTGTCTTGAGTGCAATACGACCAGTGAGACACATACAGACACCTACCCCAGCACCAGCAACATGTAGCCGTGGAAGAAAACCCTCAACCCTTTTTCCAAATTAGTTAGGCACAAGGACTACGAACTAAGGAAGATAGGAGAAAGCAGGGCTCTAATGAGCTATTGTACTCATCGAACGATCAGAGTGACGATAATGCATGGTCTCGACTTAAGTTGGTTGCATCAATGCGTGCGGAGCCTCAACTTCCAAGGTGGCAGATGGTTAGGTGAAGAGGAGCTGAAGGTCCTATGCCTCTACCTATTTAGGCAAGCATTCTAGTCTTAGCTAGAGACTAAGTGCTAGTCGACATCGAAAGAGATGTCATCTTGTTCCCCTCGTGAGTAGTCCGAGTTAGCGAATCTTAGACTAAAACGCCGGTATTTTCGACAAGCCAGTTGCATCATGTATACTGCACCAGATCGTCAGCGCATTGTCAATGCCGATCCACGAGCCTGGCGTGATGTGAAGTCGAGATTGGACATAAAACCAAGAGGCTTTCGGGATCATGGACGTCCAACTTCCCAGGCCAGTACTGCTAGAGAAAGTTTCGGATTGTTAGAAGCTGCTACGCCATTATAATGCCTCGTCCCCTCGAAAAGCGACAGCCCCCGGTTGACGATTACGGGAGGCCGCACCAGCGCCATCGCCAGCCGCACCATCAGCATCAGCATCGGCATCTGAATCCATTCCAGCAACACCTCGTGGCGGCTACGGGAGAGTTCGTCGGGACGTTTCTGTTTCTCTTCTTTGGGTATGCCGGTCATCTTATGGTGCTCAACCACGCAGAGACGACACCAAGCGGTTCGCAAATCATATATATTTCGCTTGTCTACGGATTCAGCTTGCTGGTCACCGTGTGGGCGTTCTATCGGATCAGCGGCGGGTTATTTAACCCTGCGGTACGTGATGAGAGTCCAGTCTCTGTGAGTGCTACGAAGCCGTGTAGCTAACTCTTAGATGTCCAAAAGGTCACCCTTGGTCTTTGCCTAGGTGGCCAACTTCCCTGGATGCGAGCCGCGTTCCTGATCCCGACGCAAATAATCGCTTGCATGTGCGCAGGCGCCGTGGTAAAGGTCATGTTCCTGGGTGACATCGCGGCGGTAAACACGACACTAGCACCAGGGATGAATCTCGCGCAAGGCGTTTTCGCGGAGATGTTCTTCACATCTTACCTTGTTTTCGTGATCCTCATGCTCGCAGCCGAGAAGTCGAAAGACACATACCTCGCGCCCTTAGGCATTGGACTGGCGCTCTTCGTTGCTGAAATTCCCGGTAGGCAGCAATGTCTAGGTCAATATGGAAGTCGGGATATGAGGCTAATGTGTTAACAGGCGTATACTACACCGGCGGCTCGTTGAATCCAGCTCGTTCCCTTGGCTGTGCTGTAGCTGCACCCAGCTTCCCTGGGTACCATTGGATCTATTGGGTTGGGCCCCTTCTGGGAGCTCTCATCGCGGCTGGATATTACCGGTTTGTGAAGGTCTGCCATTACGAAGAGGCTAACCCCGGACAAGACAACGCGACAGATCCTCCAGATGTGTAGCTGAGTCACAAAACGTCTGGAAATTACTATCCCAGGAGTAGATAGCACCCAGGTCGGGGATATCATGTGAAATTACCTAGGTAGTTCAAAATCCGAGTGTCTACCTCTTCAATGTTCCAATGTACAAGGTATGTAGGAAGTAAAATAAGATACCTAGGTACCTTCGAGAGAACAGGGGTGGTTATATCACGTAATCTCAATTGACTCAGATGGAATGATGACTCGACGGTACTTAGGTACTTCGTAATTCCATCATCTCCAATTTCACCAGTGACTGTTCTTCCTTCTCGCCAACTCTCTTCAATTTTTGCGAACTGTTTTTCTTTTCGCGAAACAGTCAAGATAGGTTCTTACCATCTTCAACTGTTATGCCTAAGAAAAGACATAATAACAGATATTCAAAGCCGCCTTCAGTAGCTCCGCCGTCTCTCAGCTTATCGTCTTCGTCGCGGACGACTTCTGGTAAGTTAACCCCGCCACTCCGTTATGACTCTGACTTTGCGATATTAACAGTCGTCGCATAGAACAGCATGATCGTTCGGTCAATCAGATCCTCGCAGAGTTG
The DNA here is from genome assembly GCA_022578875.1 of Hypoxylon crocopeplum. Taxonomy (NCBI): domain Eukaryota; kingdom Fungi; phylum Ascomycota; class Sordariomycetes; order Xylariales; family Hypoxylaceae; genus Hypoxylon; species Hypoxylon crocopeplum. The sequence goes on from MU399554.1 coordinate 833,765, forward strand.
CGGCGGACTACCTTGAAGCAAAATGGCACCCAGAACAGTTTCCCCGTAGCGACTCCTAGCGTTCCCCCTTCGATCCGCCAAATCCTACAGATTCCCGAGACTTCCGCTCCCGCGCCGCGAAGGCCTCAGCGCCGAGACATCAACGGTAGACTTGTGCCCCCGGGCCCGCCGCCGCCACGAAGTTGGACATTACTAGCTCAGTCGCGACATGCTCCTCAAGATCTGGAGGCTGGCGCTGGAGGACGGATTCAGCATTGGCCCTTGCCAGGCGCCTATGCGCCCGCGCCGGGTAGCCTAGTGGATCAGGTACTTCGACGGATGGCACTGGATTGGGAGCAACAGCGACTTTGGAACAAGTTCCATCTATACACATTGCCTAGCCAGCTGAGGACCGCGTTACTCGGCTATGTTTCGGAGTTATATGAACCCGGACTATCCGTCAAAGACCTGCGCCTAGTTCTTGTAGGTCCTACGGACGAAGAACTTGCGCAATATGATATTGAACAGCCCGACTCAAACACACTGAATGCGGACGTGTTCAGCCTGGACCTAAGCGGCTCGGTGGGGAAGTCACTGGCGTTGAAGGAATTAAGTGAATTACTATATCCTAAAGTTATTGAGTCCGACCCGCAGGAAACCTGGGACGCTCCGCAGCTGGTATCTGGACCGATTAAACTCCTTCCGAACCTGACGCGATTATCCTTGGCAGTTGATCCAGCAATTGCGCCTCCTGCTTCTTGGAAACAGCTTCTCTCGTTGGCTGTCAAACTACCTACTCTTACGCATCTTAATCTGTCCGGCTGGCCTGCGCCGTCCTTAACTCCGAATGCCAAGTTTGCCAGGATCGTATCACCCGAGACTGGAAGAAACATTCAGTATAGCGCCACCGGACCATACAGCCACAGTTTGGATGGCGACTGGTCGGAGGCGATCTTGATTCTGAAGCGGCTGAGCAAGTCCCTCTATTGCTTAGAATACCTCGATTTGACTGGCTGCGGAGATTGGTTCCCGGCGCTGAGGAAAGATTCGGATGGAGACTTCACCTTCGACTTCGTTGACTGGGTAGGCGATTGGGGGAAGATTACTACACTGAACCTTCGCTCTGGTTACGCTCTAATGGACGATTCGTCGAACAGCCAAATTCTTCGTTTTGCAGATTGGATAGGGGAGGCTACGGCAGTAGAAAAACACATCAGGGCACAGCGATCGGGAAGAGGACGCTGGATGTCGGTGGAGAAAGACACCCTTACAGGGAGGGCCAGGCTGGTTGCAGATAATGAGCGAGATAGAGGTCCTAGATGATATAGTAAAGGAAGCCTACCACACGACAGCTCTTCAGAATACAGCCGTCGCACTCATCATTCTAACATTTATCTAGGTGCATACCCTAGGTAGGTAGGTACCTTACACCGCATCTAGCAGAAGCCTATAGTTTGTAGAATCCGTAGCCTCATAGCGGCAGTCTGGGACTGTCGTTCCACTAAGCATCAAGTAGGGTGGGAGACGCCTCATAGATTCAGTCTCTTCGCCATTCTTAAACGCTTGCCTCATAGGCAGCTGTTTTGAATAGGTGCCAAGCAAAATCAACGTATGGCTCTGAAAGTCTCGGGAGACGCCAGTAATAGCTAGGGTATACAGGAGGCCTCTTGACTCATCCTAGAAGTGAATGTGATCGACTGGTTGACAACATCACAGGTGCCGAACCGGTTTTACAGGGGTAATTCTTAGATGGACCCTGATGACGTAACGAATGCGATCAACCAATCATCGCTGCGGAGTTGGACCAAAGCAGGCAAAACCTCTTCGTAAATCATTCCCTATCCACTCAGATGCCGCCCATCTTCTTAGAACAACTCTTGGCCTCTTAGAGCAATCAATTCTGTAGCGAATCAATCGGTTAGCAAGGCATGTAGGGTCCGTCATATCAAGGCTACGAATTAATGGCCGTATTGAGTTTTGGGATATTCAGGTAATACCCTTTATATTCACCAATGTAACATGTTGACCTCACCTTTTTCATCCTTGGCGTACGTTACCTAGATACCTGAGTATGACTTAAGCGTCAACCTTCGTCGACGAAGACAACCTCTTCCAACTTCACATATAATCAATATTTCGTCGCGTAGACACTAGCACATCTGAACAATCCAACCTCTTCTACAGAAACAATGCTATTCGTACGAGATGGCGGGGTCACGCCCCTGGCGGCGATAATTCCGCTACTCCTATCTATTGCTAGTTTCGTCCTAGCGATGCTGGCGCTTTTCGCCGGTACTGGATCGCAACAGCAAGCGCTGGAAGACTATCACCTTATTGCCGTGAGTCCACAACTCGTATAGTATATCCTAGGAAATCATAGTCTGACATTCGTCATAGATCAACATGTCCAACTTTGCTCACGACCTTGTACCAACTGCAACTTCTTCAGGGTCCCAGCCGACGGCTACTAACGATGATGGTTTTGGTTGGGACGATATCGAAGATGGTCTTGGTGAAATCGCGGGCGAAATCGAAGATGAACTGAACGACATCGCAAATGATATTGCAGATCGACTTGCCCAGGAACTCGGTATCTCGCAATGGTACAGTCTCCATATCATGACTGCCTGTGAAGGCAACTTTGCACCAAACGCCACTTCGCTGGGGGCGTGGTACAATACGACCAACTGCACTGCGCAGTCTGCAGGAGGTACGCGAACCCATCTCTCTCCGTTGCTTGATAGCAGGACGTATGAGCTAACATGAACCCCCAGTCCAACTCAACCTCACCGACATTCTCCAAAGAGAGATAGACGCCGGACCGCTAAATATCAGCGCGGCAGACATCCCGCTTCCAACCAAAATCCAGGAGAGTATCGATTACCTCAACAGCTTCCTCCTCGCGTCATTCGTCCTCTACACGTTGGGGAGCGCGTTTTCCGGCTTGTCGTTCTTGTCTTGCATCGTGGTCCTCACGCTCAGAGGCCGCACAATCAACAAAGGACTCGTCGCCTTCAACTTGGTCCTCGCCGCGCTAGCCGCTTTAACCCTCGCGGTCGGCAGCGCCATCGCCACGGCTATCTCGAAGAAGGGCGTATCCGAGATCAACGCGGCGGGCGATGAAGCCGGCATCTCCGCTATCGAAGGTACCAAGTTTATGATCATATCCTGGGTGGCGTTCGCCGTCATGTTTGTAGCCTTGGTATATTGGAGCGTCTTGTGCTGCTACCCGCGCAGACGCCTGCGTCCGGCGACGTACCGAGAGAAGGCGCCTCGAACAAGCACGGATAGTAACCGTGGCCTGCTGGGCATGTTCCGGCGAAGACATTAGTTGGGCAGGATATTATAGGAGCCCCAATAGAGAAGGGGGATCATTATAGGATGTGCTGATGTTGGGAGTGTTGACTCTACACGATATCACGATCACGAGCTCTGTTGAATTTTGCTACTTAAGTACCCCAACTGCCCACCTAGGTAGACTTGCTTTCGACTTAATTGATATTTGAATAACACTATGTTGCTTTTCTTGTAAATTAGCTGGATAATTTATTGTTGAGTTTATCGACTTTCACCTAAAGCTTGCCAGAGTCTGGAGCCCCTACAAGGCATGTCGAGATCTTACCATGCTCGAGTTTGACTATCCTTTCTCCTTTTAAGCCAAGCCTTGTGACAGGCATGTTTATCAGATGCCGTCTCGAGGAGTCGTTCTAGTTAGATAAGTCTAGCCGGAACATATAGAGTTCCAAGGTTGACTAGGAACTACAGCCACAAATACTATCAGGCGAATATAGTTATAGGCCAAAGTGTTATTTGAAGCGGGATGAAAAGGGACAACTTCTCAAGTGTATGTATTTGCCCACAGTATTTGACGGTATGGAGACGATTGAAAACATGATTGATATAAGGAGCTACACTGTAAACTACTTACCTAGGCGAGTACTTGTATATACTGTTCTTATAATTATATAGTGGAACACAGTCATTTTAGACAGTTGAAGCTGTTTGCATATGAATGATGCCTTAGGTATACAGCATAAAAGCCCCCAGGGCTGGAGGTTTTGGCATCTAAAAATGGCATCCCTTATGCCATGTGCGACCGCGTAGATTTTCATAAGCTTAAATTTCGCACTCCACTAGTAGGTACCTATGGTTACCTAGGTACATTAATGCACGCGAAAGTTCTCATGACGCCATCCTGCTACAGTAGGTAAACCTTTTATTCTTCTTTGGCCTCATGGAATGTGTGATACGACATGACTAAGCAGAGCCTACAGTAGGGTGGGCTAGTAGACGCAAATCCGCCTGCAAGTTCTAGAATTCTAAAAAATACAACAACTTAATCCTTAACAACCTCCACCTTCCACGATGTCTTCCGCTACAGTGCCTAAAAAATCACAATCTTCGCCCACTTCTGCAGCATCACCCACTCCTAAAACATCAGCGATGTCGGCCAAAGAGAATCCTGGCTCTAATGCCAATACCAAGCAGAGGGATCCGAAAGACATAACAACCGAAGAGATGAATAAAATATTCCGCGCGGCTGAAAGAAAGGTCGCCATGATGACCCCCGAAGAGAGACACGAGTACTTCCCATGGATGAGTAAGTTGAAATCCTAAGCATATTTACCATTTATTTAATAATAGTTATAGAAGACTTTGGGGAAGCCACTCGAACTTTTCCAAGTCAGGTGCCGGATGGGTTTTGGGACGAAATTTGAAGCTGTGTGGCGATTATCGCGAATATATGTACCTACTATTAGGCGGTTTAATAGGTATATTAGGTAATTAACAGGTATTACCTACTGCCGATTCTAAGTTGTAGCTAGAAAAGCTTTTTGACATCTATGGCAGAACACGCAAACCCCGTCGACATAGCCACAGAAGTTTTCGGGGAGGTGTTCAACAGTGGCCCGTATTCGTCCTTTGGCATGGTAAATGCCATGGCCACCAATCTGGGACTGGGCGAAAGAGATATACTTGAAAAGCCCGTAAAGCTAAAAGACTTCTACCGGGACTCGGTTACCCAAAAGAACATATACCAGGTCCCTTTCTTATCAACGTGGTCCGGCCGTACTGGCAGATGCACCTCATTCGCCCTAAAGGTCGCCCATTGCCTCGAAACAAAATACCCGACGTATTCAGCTTCAGGTATTACGACGTTGGGAGGCACAGAGTTGCGCGCTGCAAGAACACCGGGGTCTTCATTGATTCATCCTCAGAAGTCGGTGCTGTATACTTGAAGGAAAGCGAGGAGTGGGCGGCTATCAGCGGCCTTACTGGACGCTGGATATATAGTAATGGCATATTGACCTACGAACGAAACCCAAAGCATGGGATAAAAAGCGCGTCTCCAATAACAGCTGAAAGAGCCATTGGCACTTGTCTTAAAGAAGTAGCCAAAGATGCAACCCTCGTCTGCTTGTTCCGGTATTATTTCCCCATCTCCTATATGTCATCTATAAACTAATACCCTATACCCTTATAGTTATTTTACTAGTAGCGAAGCACAAAAAATCTCGTTCGGCGGCATGATAAAATGGAATATAGCGGCTCGGCGTGTTGAGCTAACCTCAGATATAAAGAAACGCGACCGAACGTGGACTATCTCCTTCTCCCCTCAAGGGACAGCGGTGTCACGAGGCGGACTATATAGGGGGTTATGAACTATGTTGTTCCGCGAGGGACTACAACCTATCTGGGGGAGACCCAGGGTATACATACAAGAACTTCTTTGTCTTCCTGCTCAAGTCCCATCCTGACAGGTCAGGTATCAAGGTCAGGTATCCTGACAAGAGGAAGCCCTCCAGGAGTGCACTGAAAACTTAGATAACTTCATCACGGAATTCGGAGATACGGAACAAATGAAGGCGGATAACACCCAAAAATCCCACGAAGCATTCTGGGACGCTGCTAAGAACTTATGGGGAGCTCCTCTTTGGAGTATAAACGATACCTATTCCTGAAAGGCATGAAGCACATTGATATCAACCTTGGATTGGTCTCTTGATCGGATATCAAGTTAAAATAGACCAGACCTAATAATAATAAAAAAGCATGGCTGGACGATTTACGCCTCGGAAAGGTACTAGCCAGTCGGCGGATATATCCGTCCCGCTTGAAGCTGTTTGCTAGACTCGTCTTGTTTCTGATGTTTGTGGCGCTCAACCCTACTATGGTGTTAGGGGTAAGTCTTAAGACACTGTCATGTACCGCGCCGTCATCTTAGCTATCGCAGGAGTAAAATCGACGCTAAAAAGGATACTTAGCAAGGTGGATTGCTACAATTTCTTCGCTGCCGGAGAAAGTGAGGCCTGTGCCAGCCCTGTGAGCGACATGACAGTGTCTTAAAAGTTTTTGCCTCCTACCATACCTACCTGGTAGGTACTATGTAGTAGATAAATCTCAATGATTGTTGGGACATCCTAGTGAACAAACTTCGTGCCATTTCATCGGAATATTGAGCGAAAGGTTTCGTTTGATTCATCTGCGTAGCGTTGCTATTTGTTCATACTCTTTGTTGTGCGTACTGTGCTCACCAAGCAGCATCTAATAGTTTATGGGATGCGATGACAATGTTTACATCTAGGTAAATATATGATGAGCGCATCTATTGCGCTCAAGACCTTTAAGAGTACCCCCTGGCAAGAGGCAGAACCAGAATATCGCTTGACATAAGAAATACACCATAACCTGCTTATAACAGCACCCCAAAGTACGCGCCAGCTACCTACTATTATGGATAGCATTACTCTAGCTGGTTAGCGCGCCTGTTATTCTAAAGCTATCAAAAATTAGGTTCTGTAGCTTTAATATTTGTATCATAATCAACTCTCGTGAATATTAATGTTAGGAGTAATCAAGTGGCGTAACAGTTCACTGTTTCATAAAGCCTTATGCCATCCTATGAAATATATATGGCTTAGCATTCATCTGGCGTTCACATCCTAAGCTTTCCCTCGAAAATGTAAGGGTGAAGTAAGAGTTGGAACGGGAATTGGTCCGCAATGCCTCAATTGCGATACGCCAATTATAAACTCGAAAGACAAAGGGAGATGAACAAACCCTTTATCAGCCACGTACTGTCTATCCTCACAGACAGCTTTTCTTAGGAGAGAAAAAATATTTTTTTTCTTCTCGTTTTTCTTTTTGTGGAACGAAGGTTGAATCTATTCGCTATAGCCAACCTCAGCACGAGGTCAGCCGGGGCAACAAGCTTAACAAGTCTTAAGATGCTTTCGATCTCTCGGTACTCTAAAGAAAATCCATTTGTCCTACACCTAAGTACCTATATATACTTCACCCTTACCCTATCTTTTACAAAGGCATTCTTCCCTTTACCTACTCATCAAAGCTTCTTATCTCCAAATACTCTTCATTCGCGTTTTCAGTTAAAAATGGACCGCAACCAAGACATCGAATCATTCTACCGCAAATTCTTTGGCAATAAGTCGCGTTCTAGGCGGCGGTCCTTAATGATTGACGAGTCAACCGACCCAATGAATTTGGCGCAGTATAACGTTAGGTGAGTAGCTTCATCGGTGACAAGAAATGGTGTCTTGGCTGACCGATCTAGAAATACCGACGTAGCAATTCGAATCGCAGGATCTGACCGCTCTTGGGCAGTTCATGAAACCATAGTTGCAAAATACAGCAACTTTTTTGGACGAGGCCTAGCTGGAGGGTTTAGTGTGAGTACGTGGTTTTAGAAATCTTAGTAGATGACTAACTTGGAATTAGGAGAGCCTGAAGAAGGAGATAAATTTGCATGAAGTTAACGAGACCATCGTGGATTTTGTTATTACTTACATGTACGAGGGCTGTAAGTCACCTTCTAATCATCACTATCGTGATATGGTTACTTACTAAGCGTATCATTTTCTACAGGGGTTCAAGCAGCAACTAAAACCTTCGATATATGGATGGCGGATTTACTACCCATCAACACTATAGCACAAATCCTTGTGTTAGCGGATTACTTGGACATGCCAGTCCTATGTTACGAAGCCTATAAGAAGATTGAGTCGGGCCTGGCACGTCTTGTAGCGACCGCTCGGTGGGACGTGCAATTCAGTCACAGTTTGTGCGTTAGGGGAAAGCCGTTCCTCGAGGCTGTCGAAGTACTTGAGAATGGGTCCATCATTGGAGCCGACATATCTGCGAAAATAACGGATCTGCTCACAGGCTTGAAGGGGGTAAATACCCTACAAGATGCAGCAAGGGTATTCGAATCCATATTCGGGGATTCGACCACACTTGATTGGGAGCTACAATGGTAATTAGACACACCTAGCATTCGATAGATGATGCGGTCAAATCACGGCTATAGAGATTCTGAGTCAGGGTCGCACGCTTTATTGGATATACGCCTGTCTGGCAGAGTGGTACCAGCCGCGTCGGCATACACTACCTAAATTATCACTAACTCTTCCATATACGGCAGACTTTGATATTGTAACCGACCAATCGTCGCTTGCAATGAGTTAGTTAAAACAATACAGTACAATTCTTTAGTGTATAGTAGACCTTTAACAAGTTGTAATTATCATACGTACATATATCTAAGAATATACTCTAAAAGGCACGTAGCAAGAGAGGATATTCACCGTATAAATATAATGCTATGTCATGACCGAAACGATTGTTTTAGAGCCTCTCACCAACCTATGCAGTGAGTCTAGCCTGCTACCACCGCAGTCTGCGCGACCGTGACGCTTTAACCAAGTTTAGTGTGTAGAGATAAAGGGGTTTAGTAATGTGGCATGTTGGGTTTTAAATAATAAATAGGATTGCGTTCATTTCGTATTAAAGAGTCATGCCGAATCAAAAATGAATAATACTATTGTTAGGTAGTTAACTAATTCTCACTTGATGCAGTGTTGTTTAATACTCATATTTGTTACGAACGATAGGGGGTGTATGTGCTAAGTGGTCTAGTTTCACGATGACGTCGTTCCAACTTCTGTTTATTGGGTGCTTTCCACCTATCGTAGTTCACGGTCGCCGCTACTGTACCCCACACAAGGCCATCTGAGACGCCTAAGCAGGTAAGATGTAGTTACCTAATGTAGCTGCCCTTTCACATGATCAGGTGAGGTATGACTTGTGTGTCAGCCCTCTAATAAGATGTCAATCTAGAAATCCAACTAAGCACTGTCGACATTTTGTAGAATTACATCTGAATAACTACCCCTAGCATAACCTATTCACCTCAAGTTCTAAGTAGCTGGCGTTTTAGCGCCCTCACGTCGCCCTCAAATCATGCCTAACCCGTGGGAGTTCAACGAAGCGGCCACTGAGACGGACGAAGAACAGCGAACCCTATTGCAGGAAGGCGAAGAGAAAGCACAACGCTTCTTCTCTGGCTTCATCGAGTTCGCTTTCTCGGGAAATATCCTCGAAATTGCGTTTGGCTTGATGTGAGTGGGATTGTCTAGGCATCGGGGGACGCGAATCGTTAACTCTTGTCTCGATAGCCTAGCAACGGCATTCACGGGCCTCACCACCTCTCTCGTGAGCGATATACTTCTCCCGCCGCTCTCCGTTATCCTCCCCTTGCGAAGGAACATGAATGAGAAGTTCGCGGTGCTGAGAGCAGGGCCAAACTACAACGACGAAGACGGCTACAACACTCTGGAACAAGCACAGAATGACGGCGCTATCGTTATGGCCTACGGGTACGGCAAATTGCAAGCCTTCGTTTCCATGTAGGAGCTCACGAATTCTGACACGACGTGTTTGCTAGTGTGTTCCTCAACCGAGTCGTCAACTTCTTGGGGATCGGCCTAGCGCTTTACGGCCTGGCAAGCTTATACCAATACCTGTCGCACGATCCCATCATCAAGCATAGCGTCAAATGTCGATATTGTAAAAAAGGTGTCGGTTCGAAGGTTCGTACTTCTGTTCCCGGGTCGGCCACTAAGGGTCTAATTGATCTAGGCAACCCGGTGCGTGAATTGCACGAGCTGGCTTGATGGGCGAGAAGAGCGAATGCGATGAACCGTGTCGTGACGAAACGGATGAGATATATCAGCTCGGTTCTTCGTCTTTGCCATTTTCAGCATATCGCGCAAGGCATTGGCTCTCCGACAGGCTCCTGATCAAGAATGTCCATCTGTGGATGAGAAGCGGGCATTCTCAACGTCGCGTCTTGTCTTGGTTGGATCTTAGAAGAGCATCGGCTAGATTGGAGCGACGGTCGTGAGAACATGCGGAAAAGTTCTCACTGTATCCTTCCAACCCTAAGAATATGCGACGCGGTACCTACATGTTGATAGCCACCTGCGAAGTCTTAATATTTCTCATTCCCGGGTTGTATAAGGTTAGATAAGACTAAAGAAGTTGTTATTCAAAGTCCACTGCAATCATAAGGCCTGGATCATGAGAACTAGGTACCTAGACTTGAAAATGAGAAAAAGAAATATGTTAAAGGGGTACACATCCTTAATTCTTAAATGACGGTGTATTATTTGGCGGATATAAATCATTACCCACAAAAGAGAGTGGGACCAGGCCCATTTTATCAATCAGATCAACAGTAATCGATAAGCGTTCCGAGGTGATAGCCAAGTTTTTAAACCTGGACAGCTCGAATGAAACTCTACGATGTATGATGTCATTGCTATAGCACTGGATACATTAGCAGGTGCTAAGGTCTTCTCTAACGTCAAAATGTTCCGGGCCAAGTCGGATTCTCCTGTAGCAAACTTTTCTGGGACGCGTCGCGACCACTCCTTAGACTACGATGTCTGATGAGCCTGGTGTTCAATATTACGACTTGCATCGATCGGCGACGGCAACACCACAGCCGCAGCCACCTCATCCCCGTGGACACCAGGACGATGAAGAATCCGGTCGACGTCGTTCGAGCTCTGACCCGATAGGTCGAGGTCGTCGGCGGCCTGGCCTGGCCATCGTACGACCTCGTAGAGGTACGAACGGCTCTGGTATGTCCTCGATCCCTGAGGATGTGAGGCCGACTAGTACTGCCCTCTTTCATGTACCAAATGGGCGCACCGAACTGGATTCTAATATCGCCGATTTGCTCGACGTCATTGGTAAGTACCTTTCTCTGGGAGTGAAAGGATCCTCGAGCACGCAGCTGACTTCTTGTGATCGTTAGATCCCGAGGTATCTACGTTGAACAATGTGACCAATATTCAGAACTCTCTTTTCGTACCATCGCTTGGCAGGTTCATCAACCGACGCCCGACGTACCAGCTTTCTATAGCAAACGAGCCGATTCGAGAAGAGAAGGGTGAAGAGGAACACTTCCCATTCAACCACGCCGTACTTCCTGATGGGGTGTTCTTGGAGGGGTGGACTGATGAGGAGAAGGCAGAACTGAATGATTACGTCCGCCACATGTTGCATTCACGGCGATCCAAGTTCAAGCGCAGTATGAGGGCCTTCGGACAGTACGTTAGGAAACCGCTCGGCTTCTTTGTGACCCTATACGGGACGCTCATCACCCTCTTTGGTCTGGCCTGGGTTCTGTTCCTGATTGGCTGGATTTACGTTGGCGAGGAACAAGTATACGCCATTAATATCATCGACTATGTTCTGGTCGCCCTCTTCGGCATCGTGGGGGATGGACTTGTGCCCTTCCGCGCCGTCGACACGTATCATATGATCTACATAGCGCACTATCACCGTCTGACGTGGAAACTGCGCAGGAGGAAGCGTATGGCCAACTTGCGTGACAAGAATGACTTACCGACCAATTCGGACCTCGAAGCGGCCCGCGATGAACTTTCGGTGCTGTCGCCGCAGCAAGAAGCGCAGCTCGTGCATCACCAGACCAAGTTCGCAAAGTCTCATACCTTCTACAAGCCCCACGAGACTAAAACGCACCACGCGTTTCCCCTGAATTGGCTGGTGGCAATTGTGACTCTCTTGGATCTCCACTCGTGTCTGCAGATCGCGCTAGGCTCGACGACGTGGGGCATTGTCTACAACGAGCGGCCGATGGCGGTGACGGCGACAATCCTGAGCTGCTCCATCGCCGTCAACATCACTGCGGGAATTCTCATCAGCATCGGCGGCCGTCGCACGCGCAAGAAGGATGTTGTTGAGCGTATGTTTCGCCAGGAACTGACGCGCGAGGCGTTCGACAAAATCCGCTCGCGGGGCAAGAAGCAAGGCGACACCGAGAAGCAGATCAAGGCCGAGAAGGCCCTCGAGCAAGGGCGACAGAGCGAGGCGAATGACGACGCTAAGAGCGAAGAGATACGGGGCGTTCCGATAGAGAATAACGAGGATGACGACAAGAAGGAAAGATACCCAGATGTGCAATGATATTTGGAATATACATGGAATAATGTCTAATGATCCGGTTCTTGAATAATTTGAAAGTTGGAAAGCAATCATATTTACGTGGTGACGTCCGCATTATTTCCGTCTTGAATAGACCTAGCGATTATGAGGAAGCACTCCGCTCTTTTGTCATTGGATGGTACCGAGACTCACTATCAGTTAAATGAGGCACAGTCGGCGCTGTCGCGGTGATCAAAGCGTCAATCTTAGGAATCATTTTGGCTTATTGCGTAAATAGACAATTACCGAATCCGCTTCAAATATGGCTACATTCCAGTTTCTGCCGCCTCGGCTTTTAATCTCTTCATTTTACTTAATCAAGTCGTCTTTAAGCTGAGGCATCATGGCGAGGACGCGTCAATCCCCAGCTCCGGCACCTCTGGACCCCTTCTATGTCTTTTCTGCCTTGACTGGCTTTGGCTTCGTCACGCAATGGATCGTCATGATGGTGAACGGCTCGTTGGTGGCCATGATAGTGACAACTTGGGAAGGCGCCTTCCCGAACGGCACGCCTGTTAAAAGCTGGACGGGTATCTGGCCGATCGACTTCGTCCTCGGCGTACTCGTCGTGTTTTTCGGGGGCGTCCTGGACTTGGCCGACCTACCTGACCTTGGGCCGTACCTCATCCTTGTCGACCTGATCTCGGCCCTCGGCGTCTGCGGCATCATGACCCTGGTCGAGGATCGACGAAACCGGAAGACTGGTTCGCTAAGATAGTAAGATTTACACCTTGCCTATCTACTTGCCTCTCTTTATTTGTTAGCTCTGTAGTCGAAGGCACTGACTAGAAGTGTGTCTGACTGTCGTAGTCCGGCATTTTGGCAGATCATGTGGAATTATTGCGGTGCAGCCTCGATCATGCCTGTCTACTCGCGTCTGTACGTCAAGAATCGGCTCGCGAATAGCCCCGGCCTGCCCCGCGACCAGGCCCAGGCCCTACCATTCACGGCTCTTTGGAGCATTGTCCTCTCCCTGACCCTCCTGCTCCCTACTGTGCTCGGCGCCGCCCCCTTCCGGATCCAGGACGGGGTTGTAGTCTGGTTTCTCAGCCCGCTCGCCGTCGGGCCTTTCCAGGAGTTGGCCAGCGTTCTCATCTCGCGCCTTGGCTCGTACTACAAGGGATTTGCGAACCCAGTCGCTGGTGCTTACTGCATCGTCGGCGCCGTCAGCGGGGCGGTGCACCTCAGCGTTGCCGCGTGGGCTTTCCGCTCACCGGACCTCAGCTGGAGCAGGATTTACTGGCCGAACCACGCGGCGGTCCAGCCCGGTCCGACCCACATGACCGAGGCCGCCGTGGTCTTCATGCAGTACGGCCACTTGGCCGTTTCTTTTTGCGTGCTCGCTCTCGGCATCTACACGCTCAGATCCGCAAAGGTCTCTGCCGGGCGCCCCATGCTGACTCTCGTGGCGCTCACAGCGATCGCGGGCCCTGGCGTCGGGTTGGCTTGGTTGCTCTGCGGGAGGGAGCGGGAGACAACTGCTGCTGTTAATGCCTCGAGCAAGAAATCTTGAGTTTTGAAACGATACACCTAATTATAATGAGTCGAGCCCGCGGAGTTGTCACCTTTGAGGTTTCTTCGCGTGGAGTAGTAGGCTAGCGCTAGAGAGCAATAGAGAAAGATGTTTTAGTTCCTCAAGTTGCAAGACTGGTAGTTGTTTAGTAGAGTGTCTGACGTCATGTTGTTTGGCTCTATTCTGCTTCTTAGGTAATCGAAGAATAAGGGGGAGGGGCAACTCTTCATTCTTACCACAATTTCCCCAAGGCCATGGATTCTAGCTGCACCATGTCATCAGCGACCTTAGCATCGGATAATTCTGAGTGGATGAGAAACGAGACTTGAGACGAAACGATATACGTCAGTTTGAAATACAAAATCCATCAAAACAGCTATGATAGAACTTAGCCCACGTCGCCAGGTGTAAGGACAGGGGCGGTCAAAGCCGTTATGTGAGGTATTTCCCGAAAACCACATAGGTTATCCTGAATGGTTTCTTCTGCGTCATTTCAGAGGGCCAGAGGGCTCCCTTCCCTTTATGCTGGTATGAACCTATTGGCTGATACGAATAAGGGGCGTAGGATGATAATAGCTTTTTGCCGTTTTCAGTAAGATGTTGCGCTGTGTTTGTTGGGGGTCGTTCCGTAGGGCTGGCAGTGTGGGTCTTTCATTCAGGGGTCGACAGGTGCTGAGCCATGCAGCGCCATGCTAGACGACTCGAATTGGCTTACTAACCGAAGTTCCAACATGCTAGATGGCGTCGCGAAGCATCATTGGTCGATTTGAATGCTCGAAGCTGTCTGCAGCTAAAGGTCTCTCGTGGCTCATGGTGCGAACACGACGGCGATCAAAACGAATCCTACAACGGCTTTCCCGGGCTGAGTCTGAGGGATACTATATAAAAATTTGGGATAGTTTGCTCCAACACAGAAAGAAAAAGCGTTGCTAGGAAGAGATTATCCACAGTCGCGACAAATTCCTCGAAACGTTGAAAGCATGGTGGGCATCCCGAAGAGCAACAGGTGCGAATTCTGTAGGTGGAGGAAGACTAAGGTAAGCATGTATGAGCTGCAGCTTCACGTAGTAACCGATGAATCGTCGGGTCCGACTGGCTGATCCCCAAACTGTCACGTCCCTTGGCTGACTCGTTCTGTCGGCAGTGTGACGAGGCCTGGCCAACCTGTGGAGGCTGCAGAAAGGCAGGCAAGAAATGTTCCGGGCCATCCAGGCGTGTCAAGTTCGTCCACAATGGAAGACATATTCGAGAGGACAAACAGAAGAGCGACTTATTTCCAGGAATACCCGACATAAGTCTAGCAGACGAAGTATCACATGCTAGCTCGACTATGAGCCTCCTGCATCTCAAGAACAGAACTACTACAAACGGCTCAACCTTCTCTAAATTGCGGATGTGTACCGTGAAACCATCCATCCCGAAGAAGCTGGCTGGGTCCCACTCGGATCTACTAGCAGGCAAAGTAATGACGTATCTGAAGTCCAGCGAGGGGACAGGATACAGTCTCGGCATGTTCCTTAGCACGCTGGGATTCGTACCCTCTATGCTTGACCATAACGAGGCCTTGTTCGATGCAACCAATCTTCTGCTATCCACGTGGCTGAAATTTTGTCAAGGAACAGATCCTGAAGACATGTTCGACCTAAGATCTTACGGCCGCGCCCTTCGCAGCTTGCAGAAGGTCCTGAATGATCCGAAAGAGCAGAAGTCTTCTTCCACCCTAGCTGCAGCCATTTACCTCCAGACTACTGAGGCGAGTAACCCCTTCTTTCTTACCTAATCGAGGCGTATTCTAATGGTCGAGTAGTATCTATTTGATTGCACAAGGGGTATTAATCAGGTGTCTCACTCCAATGGCATCTACACCATTATGATGAATAGGGGCCCGCCCAAGCCCGGAGATAACTTTGGCTGCCAGCTCATCTTCGATTCTTTTGTTTTCATGGTAATTAGCCAACCTTCACGAATTCCAATTTCGTGACTAACAATATGTAGTTCCGGCTACTCCTAGCAGGTAATATCGACAATTTCTTCATCCGCCCAGAATGGCAGGGTGCCCTCACACGGTTCTTTTCTCAATTCAAGCATCGAGCGCCGGCGATTATGGAAATGTCCAAACTTGTCCAGTATGCAACGCTCGTTGCGGATGCTGTAAAGCGACTCTCAAATATTCGCAACGTGCCCTCAGACCTGCGAGACGTACAAGGGCTAGAGGAATTCGCAGCGGACCTCGAAGATATCGCCATTAAGTACCGTGCCCTCGACGCTTCTACGATACAGCCTCTGCTTCAAAACAGGAAGATCTACGAGGAGGAAGACCCAATATCACCCGTCGGCACGAGCTATCAATTCCCCAACGGCATAACGGCCCTCTATTTTGCCAATTTAACCTCGTTTAACATCGTCATAAATCGGCTCAGGCAAGAGTTGAACATAATTCTGGGTCTCGACAATCCCAGCATAGAAGCGGAATGTCTCGAGTTCAGCGGTCGGATCTGGCGAACCTGTCGGTACAGTCAGTCGTTGAAGCCTCTCTGCGTCGTGTCTTTCAACACACCGATGTGTATGTCGTACGTGGCGGCGGGCCCCTCTGTGCGCGCTTACCTCCTTGATTTCTTGAGAGATACAGACAGCTATCGAAAGTCCAATGTCCGTAGGTGGACAGAAGAAGCTGTTTTAACACAATACAACATACTCGTGGGTCGAGTGGACGTGGATGGCCTGCTTGAGATGCCTTCCCTCATGCGCCAATTTCCGCGAGTCTGAGTGAGTAACATGTCCCGATCTTCTGGTACTTAACTATTCTAACCATATATTTAGTCACTATTAGGGGGAACTTAAGGCTTCAGAGGTGTGGTTCGTCTGTATTATGAACACTGCGTTCCTGCCTCGCCCTTCCCGATGGGATGAAACCCAATTCTAGAAATAGACATTGATAGTGGCAGTCCCACTAATCTCAGCGTCTACGAAGGAGCCCCTTTCTTCAATTATACGCTAGCCATAAAACGACCTCTCTATCGTGCAACTCAATTACTACGATCATGGTCTCGAGATATTATTAAGACTATCAGGTCCTAACGACGCTCGATACCGATATGATACCCCGTCAATATAGCAGAACAATCAGCCGATACAAACCTGTAGTTATATCACTTCATATTTCGAGCACAAGAAGAGAGCGAGGCAGATACTATCCATTTATTTATTACTACCAACCTGGTGCTTTGGGAATGACGGGTTCGTGCTCGAAGAGGAGCTAGAATTGGCCTATTTCAGGTATATTTCCAAGGCCGTATTCTTCCATATCGTTAGGATAAGCACCCTAGGATGACAACTCTAGAGCCGAGGAGTCGGAAGGAAGTTTGGTGAGCTTAGAGGTTAGATACAAGGCCAGGATAGGGCTTCCCGGAGAGAAATCAAAACATTGTCTAACGACGCTGACACATAAAGGGAGAACCCATTCTCAAGTCATGTACAAAAGACCACAGGATATGCCATGTTCTACTCATATATTTCTACTTACCTAGGTTGGTCTTTCCGTCCACCTTCTTGCACGATACTAGGTATATTGTAAGATCATGCTTGGGAACTGCCTATTAGTCCCAACTCCATCGACTAAGATGATGAAGCCCTTGTCTTTCTGTGATTATTGCTAGCTAGCCATGCTGCTTTACTAAGCAGGTTAGCCCTGGTTATAAGGAGAACTACGTGCTTATCTTGCTTAACCACATGCCGTTAATCGGATATCAATTATTTCCGCTTCCTTGACTCTGACCTCGGACATATAGCCTATTTGCCAACTGTATGATGCAAAAGACTCATCGATGCAGTCAGCGTCTACAGCGGCGGACTAATTCGGAACCTGTTTACTCTCTTGCTCCTCTGTAAAAGGAAAGCTGAGTCAAGATGAACAATTACGGGATTAATTCTTGGAAGGTTCTAGACTTCCGTGGCTTTTCATTGTGTGCTAAATTTGTGCCTTGAATGTTCTAATCTTCGTACACAACTGATTGATGTGCTCCTCCTAGCAATCCTATGGAGCATATTCTAAATCCGTGCATCGGCGGTCTATTTCGATGCCTTGATTAGAACCATTCGAGTCAGGCTTATCACCAATTCCGAGCGAACTCCCTGCCAAGAACTCTACCTCGACGGCTTAGAATCGTATTCTGGTTTGCTAAGGCGGTAAAAGAATTTCTAATGAGATATAGTTGACTGATATGGTAGACGACGACCGAGAGACCGGGTGTATTGGGGAGCCGTGTATCACATTACATCCGAAAACACGTTGAGGGGTCAAGTTAGCTCCTGAAGTCAGATATTCCTGGAACAGTGGATGCATTTAACGGTAATAGCTTCTCAACACACGATTCGGAGGGGTACGCATTGTTGTTGAAGGTATAATATAGTTGAACCTCTCGTTCGACTATCCCAAATTCCACTAACCACTATCAGCCCATGGGCTCTCCAATGGAATAGACCATTCCTCCTTTATAACTCCCCGTTATCCAACCGACATCCTATCTAGAATATAGGCTACCAGTCCGACACGGGAATCGCATCCACCGATTCATCACGCTTCCAGTCCGACACTGGAAGCTTACCGTTCGGCTCTTTGCGCTTCCAGTCTGAAACTGGCAGTGCTTCGATGGTCTCGTCACGTTTCCAGTCGGACACAGGTTTGGCGCCGAAAGACTCGGTGCTGGCTACCTCCACGGGTGCAGCAAACACCACTGGCGAGGCCAGGAGCATGGCGGCGGAGAGGGCCGTGAGGCAAGTCTTGATAGAAATAGCCATCTGGAAACCACGGCTGTGTTAGTGAGAACGACTCAGCAGAGATGGAATGTAGCTACATACTGTGAAAGTAAAGGGTTTCGGTAGAGAATCTCGGTCGAGTTGATGACGATGAGAGGTCTAAACGTTGTTGATCGTATCGGTTGGGCAGGCATGGAAAAGCCGCGGCAGGACCTGGGTTATATACTCAAACCTCCACCCCTGATGATATGTCTCGGTCACTCATAGGGGAGATTGCTACGTTACTAATTGAACAACCCTCCTCGACGGTTCGGCGGGTATTACAATCAATATCCGGCCTTAGAGATATGTTCTATGCGGGTAATTGAAGGTATATCACACCATGCCCATGGTAGGTGGTGAGCGTGTCTGACCTTAGCTTGGCTACTTGAAGAATTGCATGGTTTTCCCCTCATAAGCACTGAGCGAGCCTGGGGCAGTCTCCTGAAATTCATAGTGTCTTGTGCTAGTCGTGATAGATTCCTTTGACTAAGACGGCGATAGCTTTAGAAGGCATTGGGGTTGAATAGGCTATCACAGTTCCCACGAAGACAAAGGAGCTATCCTGAATATCACTGTAAATGTACCTGGGGTAGTCATAGCTTTAGGAGGTACGGATCCTTCGGCCATCGACTAGAATTAAATAATTTGCATGGGTAAATGCCTGGTCCCCAGGGCTCTGTAGTATTCACCTGTTGTACCTCATAGATATTGTTTAGAAACAAGAAATCTGGATGCAATCACTCAGCCTTCTAGGTACCTAGGTACCTAAAGATGCGAAGCCACAACATCTTCCGATTCGAGCGCTGGTTCTATGGTACGTAGATGAAATCTGACGATGCTGATATATCTCCAGTTTCTATGCTTGGACTATAAACACAGGGGTTCTGCTCTTCCTGCCTTATTCGGACTTTTGGCGTGGGGACGACATGGCGTCATCAAGATTGTATCGTACAGTGAAGACTCAGATATTATAGCAAGACCAAGATTCTGAATTCGGCAGAGCCGAATCCTTTGTCCAAGTCAGATATTTTGAATGGAATTTGTAAGCTTAATAGCCTTTTGCCTAACAATGCCAAGAGAGTCTATGTTACTGGATTGGGTAAAAATAGTGCTCACTCATGACTCCTATTGGCGCATCTTGCTACCTCCGGGGTTTAGAAACAGTGCTGTGTAGCCTACCTGGTAGTTTCCGCACCTCCATCCAGATTCCAGACAGGCGACCCTATCCTAGCTTCTGATTCATTATATTTCAAGGACTTGGTGCTGTCACCATCATCGGAGTGCCTCCTCGATGAACATTGCGTTTGGTCCAGGTCACACACTGCGCTTCAGAAGGGGTTTGACCACTCGCATTACATCAAATATACCTGGGCGAGCGACGTTTATCTGACAGGCAAATTCGTCATCATATGCTCCCCCATAGGTATGCGAGAACTGACTTCATTCGCCTTCCCAGTTGAAAAACTTCTACCCTCTTCGGGCGACCTTTCCGATACCGCGATATCCACAATATCGATAAACCCATCTAACTTAGAGAGAGGATATCTTTCAACGCGCACCCTTATATTCGGTAGATATTCCAAGTCGAAAGAAAATTCGTCTAATGGACTTTTGCATATCTTCTGGCAGATAAATTGCTCGATGGTCTCGTTTATGGAAGGACCGCACCTTGACACAATACCGACCTGGACCGCCGGAGGATCGCGATTTTCCGCGTCGGTACGTCCCAATACGAGAGACCAATTCTCCCCACGGCCTTGAGCATCTTTGAAAATCTTGGAGAAGTACCGGATCGAGAGCTCAGAGCTGGGACGGATTGTGTCGTCGCAGTCCAGCACGACTCCTTGGTTGATATTGATATTGTGAGAATGACCTCTTATGTCACTACCCTAACTAAAGGCCCGTAAGTCTAAAACCGAACGTAATATTACGTTGCCGGATTGGAGCTGAGGTTTTCTTTCCGGGGCAATTGTAATCGTCGACTTCAAATCAAAAATCCCCAGCAAGGGATTATGGGTCGACTGGGCCTGGCGCCTCAGGTATAACTCCCCCGATCGAGCGTAATATCCCGAGCCCCAACGTACTAAGGGTATATAAGGGGTCACATGCTCGTCAGTGTCGTCTTGACATAGGAGCACCGCATAGCAGCCATACCTGATCTGCGAAACAGATTGCTCGCTGAATTGATAGTAGAATAGGGGCTGAAAGTTGTAAGGGAGTTCAATCCTTACTCCTTTTCCAACCGCTGTCGGATAACTTGCTGCCGCTGCCGTATTTCTCCAGAGTGTCGTGTAAAAATGACCGGCCCATGGGACGGGGGAATAGTTGCGCGAAAACTGGAAATCCTGGGGCGACTTTGCCAGCAACCCGCCAAGAGGCTCGGGGCTTGCGACTTGGTTCGTGACTTTCTCCTCCGACACCCGCATTGACTTTTCTATAGATACTTCTATTGAGCACTTGTCAACAGGAGTTCCCCAGGCGTAGAGAGAATGATCCTCTGGAAAAAGCTTCATGATTTCCTCCTGAAGCCTTTTGAAAGCCTTGGTGCCCTCGCCATACAGAAGTGGCATGTTGATGTCAAAGATCCCTAGCAGACAGTAGGCCGTATCTTCTGGGCGAGTGGTCTTCCTCTTTGAGGCCCACGACATCCTCTTGGCAATACTGGCGAGCTCGAGGTCAGATCCAAGAAGGAACTCGGCATCAATCTTGGTTATTTCTGATATTGCTTGGCACATATGCGGATCTGATTTGGCCGCGAAGTACTCCCAGTTGTTGTTGTAAAAGTTGACCTTTTGAGGGGCGATTAATTCTTGCAGCGTCCAACCACGAAAAAACCACTCGCAGTCACCGAGACGGGTATCGTCAAAAGTATCGCTATCATAGTCGAAGAGATGGACATAACAGACCGAAGAGTTCCCGTACCAGTGAAACATTGAATTGATGGCTTCGGAAAGCTCTTGGCTGCTACTCTTGTCGATGCAGCAGGTGTCTATCCAAGCCCACTCAATCCCATCCTTTTTAGCCTGCTCACAGCAAAGCTGGATCTTGCGAAAACCCTCTCGAGCTCGCACATCGGGGCGCGATGACCTGGCCAGCCAGTCCTGCAATGAGACTTCCTCGTCGCCCCACCGATGAGATAAGACGGCATATTGAAGAGGGATTTTTTCGCCGAAGAATTCTTCTATGTTCTCGGTTTCTGTGTTGAGAAGTCGCATGGTAATGGTTATCGGTTTGAACTGAGATCTATCGTGCTTGTAAACGCGCCAACCCCTTATTTATGGACGACGTGACACAGCCCGAGGCTGATAACCATCGTGATGGTTGTTCAAGGATGAGGGGTGCACTGCCTAGATGCCATGCTTTAAGCAGCCAATCAAAGAATCCAATTTCGACACTACTGCGAGATGCACCGGGGTCTATTGATCAGGATGGCCACTCAGCCACAGGGCCTCATCCTTAAGAAGGTAGAGCGTTGCACCGCTGTCCCACTACACCCCAGTACTGTACAGTGTAGACTGATGCAAGTCAATATTGTCGCGATCTTTTAACTCACGCTATTTCCTTCACAGCTACATCCAGTAGATAGAACGCTTATAGATCGTAGGAGCACAGCAGTGGAAGAGAAATGGAAAAAAGAAGAAAGGCGGAAGGTACTTAGGAGGTAGGTAGGAATTGACGATGCTCAATGTGCGCTAGGCTCATCCTAAATGGGTTGTAGCACGGGTGAGATCTCCTAGGCAGGGGGCTATAAAGGAGCTATTCGACGAGGCCTCCAGGAGTCTTCTGACATGCTAGCATGATAGAATTGTCAATTAACAATTATTTAGGTAGGCAAAAGTTAGTTGTTAATGGAAAAGGCAGTTTTGTAGTTATACTGAGGTAGACAAGCACCTAAAGTACCTATTAATATAGAGCTTTATTATTCACGCTGTGTTTAGCGTACTATCTGTGCTGTGTTCCACCTAAAATATTCGATAATTCCATATACTAACGCCTTTATATGCATTCTGCCATACGTATTGTGATTCCCTAGTGGTTATTGTAAAGCTTGGGTTTTGTATAAAGCTAATCTACTTGAAAGTAAAGCTAATATACTGGTGCGTGTATTACGTAATTCGGGATCCACAATATTAGATATCCTACTGAATATCGCCATCTACAACTAACCTTTTACATATCCTCAACTAACCTGGCCTTAGCTAACCCCCGATTAACTCATAAGCAAGCCAATCAGTTAGTAAACTATCTTAACTGTAGAGGCAGTCTAGGCAAGGCGATACATAAGCAACAGGAGGAGCTTGCCTAGGAAGCCCGCGGCCTCGATCCTGAGCCTCAAAAGGGGGTATTATATCGTAAGGTCCAGGCCAGGGCAGAGGCACGAGACAGTGTTGAACAGCAGGGTGTTGAACAGCGGGATGCTGAACAGCAACGCTTATATGGCGTATTAAGTCACTTGATATTCGGTGGGATATCTAATTTGTATGGCAGAATGCATATAGAGGTGTTAGTGTATGGAATTATCGAATATTTTAGGTGGAACACAGCACAGATAGTACGCCAAACACAGCGTGAATAATAAAGCTCTTAATATAAGACTATGCGATACGCTCAACATTAGAATCGGAATTGGTACCTATGATTCTTTTTCTGCTTTGGCGAGTATATGACTAGGTACCTCTAGTAATTAACACTTCTGTTCATTTCTTAACATGCCGAGTGCTTCCCTCTGGTTAAGGAAACCTACCCGGCATCTGCTGGAAAGGTATTCTCTGAGGAACTTGAACTTCAGGCTGTACCAATCAAGCTGGATACTAGCAACGCAGAGAAAACGTTCGGTATTGAATTCAAAAACTTCGAGGAACAGGTAAAGGATACTGTAGAGTATTACCTGGGCCTCCTCCTTAGGTAGGTAGGTAATTAAAGAGAAAGCAGCTACTATGGATAGGTAATACGCAGGATAGGCTATCAAAGCAGGGCATAGAGCAAGGCGAATAGATCCTGTCTTAAACAATGGGTCGTATTACTGTGTTAAATTGCGACTTTGCGTGCCTACCTCCCGTACAAATTGACTATTATAATATGGATAGCAGTAGATCTAACGGTAGACTGTTAGCCCTAAATCCACAATTATAACTACCCGAGCAGCATAATTCTTCATAATATACCAAAACATCCTCAACACCGTTTCACGCCATTAAAGTAAAACATAGGCCCCCGAAGAAACTGTTGAATGTAAGTTGATGTTCTTGACCGCTAGTACGTCTTCAAGATGCAAGTACCTACCTAGTATAGGAGATATCTCCCTAGGTGCCTAGGAGGTAAGTATCGGTAATGCAACTAAGCCAGCAACCATCCCAAGCAACGGAGAATTCATGGCCATAGCTCTGTCTATAAAAACTGAGTTAGAGAATTCGGGAGCTTTGAACTTGAATAGAAATGACTTACTGGAACCAGGGTTCCCAGAACTACCACCCCCTGGTGAGTTAACCGTGATGCCAAGCTTGTTCTTGATATTCCCGGCATAATTGGGATCGTCAACGTCGAACGTCTCTTTGCAAGTGCTCAAATCATCAAAACAGGTAACCTGGCCGCACCCGTCCTCGCTGCCGCCGTAACAACAAAAGGTCCCGTCATGGGTGGCCTTCATGACACCTGGGCAGCATACGTGGCTCTTTTGAGTGAGAATTTCCCCTTGCCCCGATCCACAAGTAGAGTCCTGCATAGTCCTGGGTTAGTCAAAGCATTATAATCTTGGAGGGATTTTACCATCTCACTCTGGCTTGTAGGACTTCTGTGGCGCTCGCAGCGGCCACTGAGAGGGCGGCAATAAGAATAGTTGAGAGAGATACCATGACTACTACCTAGTAATTTGAATAAAATGAGACGAAATTAAGAGTCGGATACAAAGAGGATGAGTTTGTCTTTGCTTGGTAGTATGAGGTACCTAGGTGGTAGATAGTGAGAGCTCTGGCAATACTTTGCGAAATTGCAACCAATGGCAAAAATATCTCTTCTCGAGGATAGAACGCGACAAATAAGTACTGAGACCAAACCACCCCCTTACCCAAATGTTGCAGGCTATTACGTCCACTATGTTGGACGTCTCGCATATTGAGTACCTAAAGTGGCAACTTAGGTCCAACAACTAGACATAGCCATCTTATAAAATTAGCTGCCAAGCGCAACGTAAGCTCCCACAAATATATATACCTACCTAGGTAGGTATGTTGACAGGTACAGCTAAAGTGATTGATGCATTTCTTGTGTCTTTATCAACAGGTAACTTAACAATTGTCAACATGCGTTTCGAGCACGGCGCAGCAGCATTCATCATCAGTATTCTAGTGTCCTCTTCGAGGGCAAGCCCTGCCAATGTGGGCCAGTCCTTGGACTGGGAACCTTGCCCATCGGCGTTGGCTCCAAGCAACTCGACGTTGAGATGTAGCTATATACCAGTTCCGCTCGACTGGGACTTTCCGGAGAAGGGTAATATTACCATCGGATTTGCGAAGCTCCCTGCAAGAGTTCAAAATGTCTGAACCCCTGTGATACTATGCCGCTAAACTAGTATTTAGAATTAACACGCAATAGAAACGGACTGGTAACATCTTCTTCCAGCCTGGCGGTCCGGGTCATCAGGGAAGTCTCTCCATCTCCGACATGGCCAGCGGTGGAATTAAAGTTGGTACACAAATCCTAGACCACTTCGATATGATTGGAGTCGACCTTCGCGGCACAGGACTAAGCGAGCCCATAAAATGCGACGTTGAGCTCTACAACACTCGCATGTCGTTCTATCCCTCCGACCCCGACTCGTTCGAGGAGCGCGTCCAACACAACTCAGCGGTACGTCAAAGCTGCCTGGACATGAGCGGAAATAACCTCATTGACTACATGGATTCCATCTCGATTGCCAAAGACTACGAGGCTGTCCGTGTAGCATTAGGGAACGAGCCGATGAATTGGCTGAGCGTCTCTTATGGGACGCAACTTGGTTCCCAGTACGCGGGGCTTTTCCCGGATAATATTCGATCCATGGTACTGGACGGAGTTGTATCGCAATCGCAAGCACAGGTCTCCCAGTTTCTTGCAGGAGCCGCTAGCTTGGACGCAACTTTTAAGCGGTTCGCCCAGTGGTGCGACGCGCAGAATGCTACCGCTTGCCCAGCTGTACAAGACTCCAGGAACAGGACCGTGGAGGAAATGTGGACAGACATTATGGCACAAGCCGAGAAAGAACCCTTACCTTGTAGGAGCACGTCCTACCTATTTCCGAACATAACCGCCGATGAGATTCGGCTGAGAGCTTCTCAATTTTTATATACCCCAAGCACGCTGTGGCATGGCCTTGGCGAAGCCATCTACAACATAACGACGCGGGTGGCTTTTCCCGGTATTACTCAACGGTAAGTGCGAGCCAGTCGACCTTTCAGAACTCCGCCGTTTTTTCTGGCTTGGCCATTGTCTGCCAAGATTGGGCGCACCACGACAATACATCCCTGGATATAAAGCTCAAGGAGGCCCTAGCTGGAAGTCAGACTCCGTTGCTGAACGGTATGTCAGCAGCCCATGGGTTCCAACTGGCGTGTGTGGGATGGCCAGGCAACGACAGAAACCCACCCCACTCCATATCCATCCCCTGGAGAGGCAACCAGCCCAATATCCTCATTGTTGATGCCATTTACGACCCCGCTACACCCCTCACATGGGGTATGCAGCTACGGGAGGAGATTGGCAAAGATCGCGTCGTCATGGTTCTGAGAGACGGCGCTGGCCATCCCAGTTACGAGCAGCCCGATGCTGCGGGAGGGAAAACGAACACAGCAATTGAGCAATACATTTTCAACTTGACCTTGCCGGAGGACGGTGCTATCTTCAATTCTTAGGGATAGCAAGAATGGATGCACGAGTACCGTAGCATATATCTGCGAGGTTTATTGCTCGCACCACGAATCTATCCGACAGTTCTCGGTAAATCAGTTATCATTATGCAGATAGCTGCGAGATCGTTTGGGGTAATAGAGAGACGGAAAGTCATGTACAGGGTTTAACCTTTTTCTTCTCAAACTCCTTTCTGAGGCACTGGCTGCATCTGATCTGAGGCTACTATCATTATGATACTACCTCGTATCTCATATTGAGCCATGATGTGACTGAGAGATTTCTAGAATCGGTAGTCTTCGGCGAACCCTTTTTCATATCTATATCCTCACGTGCAATGGCTATGTCCCATAATAATGAGGAAGTAATTATTAGATGTACGATGCGCTAGAGAGAATTTTGATTCCAACTCAGCTTCAACGATAGTAAATTCAAGTTCAACTGTCCAAAAGACAGGCTAGGCCGACAGGAGGATACGGGGTATGAACCACCAGATCTTCGACTCGGATATGGATTCCTAAATATCTTGCCTTAGAGACCTTTAAATTTGCACCAGCATTTGCGCAACCATTGGGTCCTCATCAGTGCTCTTCGAACTTGGTACTATAGTGTTAAGATTTCCAACTGTTACGATCTGTTTTGGGGTTGTTCAGATTGAAGAGTTAGGTAGAGAGCTTGACTGTTGTCGCTGGAGACTATGAAATTGTAGCTGCCGAATACAGGAACTGTCTCAATTGAACGTGAGAATACGAGGCGCGTCCATATATCGCACATCGGCTTAGCCTCGTTCATTTACCTATTTGAGAAAACATGTCTTACAAGATGAGAAAAGGAAGCGGTTAGAACGGTATAGCTATTTACTGTGAACGGCGTATTGAGAAATTTCTGGGACCGGTCCAGCAAATGTATCGAACAGTAAAAGTAAAAGTTATACTAAAAGTAGCCGTCCCGTGGCACTAGCGGCTCAGATTGAGGCGGTAATCACCTAAGTAGGAAACTTCCCCTTTCATCTTGCAGGCACAATTGTGTCGATCACTCTTTGGGTTGTCTTAAATTCGAGTCTCGGCTTATTAGGTAAGCTTCATGTTCGTAACTGTGAATTCTCCATTTGGCCGGATGGCTTGCAGCTAGCCTCTGATGGGTTACTTTTTCTAGACGTATAGGTAACTGTTGGCTCTAAACGACGGCGTAATAGGCTGCGTGGCTGCGAAATGGCTTGACTAAGAACGCCACGGAACGTCGATATCGTTGTACCGCTCCCGTCTACCGGTATTGGAGATGTTGATCTTGGCCTATTAATTCCTTGCTCTTTCGACCAATATGCAGGTACAGATCACGCGAATCTATCTAAACTAAGTACCGTAAGAGGTAGGTAGGCACTAACTCAGCCAGTTGTTGACATATAAACGTACCTAGGTAGGTAAGTTTCTATTACTGTAATAGACAGAATTTAAAAGAGATAACGTCCTTGTCTCACTGCATTATATGAGCGCTGTCCTTCAATCGCGTTGTGTAATCTTACTATTCCATGTGGCTTCGTACTCCAGTTCTGGCAGGTTGAGATTTGCATGAAACAATATTCGCAAGGCTGGCTCATAACTAATGTTTTAGGTGCAGCCGTAGACTAGCGGGTGGGCTATTGAAGTGGGATCTACAAACTCGCAGCAGTCAACGCGCCATTCTGTGATCGGATCTCCGAACATATATCGTAAATGCAAGAAATAGATGTCGAAGATGGCTTATAAGAACCCAGTCAAGTCATTGTCTGATCATAACTTCTCAACACAACAACAGCAACTTCTCTTTCACCTTAAGCATCTCTCTCTCTCACTCCCGTTATTACACACAAATTCGTTCATTCATTCCGATTCGACACATTCAAGATGCAGATCAAGACTCTTCTCCCTGTTATCCTCGCCGCCGTGGCTACAGCCAGCCCGGTAGCACAGCCCGAGTACAAGGCTTCCACCCCGGAAGCGAAGTACCCGACTACTACCGTCAAGTCCGAGTACAAGACTTCTACTCCGGAAGCCCACTACCCAACCACTACTAAGAAGGTCGAATACCCGACCTCCACCCCGGAAGCAAAGTACCCAACAACCACTGAGAAGAAGAAGGCCAAGTACTCGACCTCTACTCCGGTGGTCCAATACCCAACTTCCACGCCTGAGACTCACTACCCAGCCACCACTGTGAAAGCCGAGCCTCCGACAACCATCGTGGAGGTTAGCTTTTCTACCATCACCACCACTACTACCGAGAAACCCAAGCACACAGAGAAGGCCAAACACACCAAGACGAAGGACCACTCCAAGGACAAGGACGAGCACCACACTAAGACCAAGAGGGGTGGATACCCAGCATCATACCCCACGACTTCGGCCTCAGCTCCTGAGTACCCAAGTTCCAGCTCCTCTCCCGAGGGTGGTCTCAGCATGGTCTGCCCTCTCGGCAGCACCCCTCTTTGTTGCCAGCTCGATGTGGATGGCATCCTTGACCTGACCTGCGGAAGCCGTAAGTCCTCTGATATCGTAATTAACCACACTCGTATACTAACGTGTCATAGCCGGCGTTGACCTCAACAGCATCGAGGAATTCACCAGCACATGTGCAGAGGGTGGCTTAACAGCCGAGTGCTGCACTTTGTCTTTGATTGGCGACGGTCTGCTTTGCACTGCTGTCTAAGCCTATTTTACTCTGGACACTTTCATTCAAACGAAGCTCATTTATGATTATAAGGACTGGTTTGGGGAACTTAAATATTGGCCCACTTGGGATTGCATTAAGATCGGGTTCATCATTTTAATTCTGTATTTTTCTCTGTATTCGTCTTTTCGTCGAAATATTCGACAGTATTGTTCTTTATATACTTACCTATGTACTTTCTACTTCTATTAGCTTTCTCTACTTGAGAGAATAGAGCCCCTTATTTTTTCCTGCTTCTTCTCTTCAATGTCTCTATGTGTTGACTATCTCCCCGTTCTTTGTAGTCGACCTTCTCTTAGGAGGTAGGTAGCTTCTTACCACTGACTGCTAGACATTCTAGGTAACCACTAAGGATTATCTCAACCTGCTACAACCAACGATTCATTTAATGCAAAGGCTCACACACTTAGTTAAAGATACAACTCGGTTTAGAAGCTAGCTTGGTCACTCCGATAACTTACATATCGAGAGCTCTATAATACAAATCTCAGCGCATCGTATGGCTTGGTCTAACTCCTCAATACTATCTGGGCTACATGACTCAATTTTAGTTGCAAGTGTTCAAAGCTATAAGAATTCTAGGAGCTAATGTACGACTATTGGTCTGACCCCTTATGATACCCTGGGCCTGGGGCTCGTGGCCCTCATTTTGAAGGATATTTGAAAACCGATGAATGGTGCACATTATGTCAAACATACCACCACCTAAACGGATTTAGCTGACAGAAAGTGTGCCGTCTTCAAAAGCGATATATGAAGAATTGGTGACTCGAGTGGATGAGATAATAGGTGCTTTATTTCGCAGGAGGCAGCGAGCGATTTGTCTGCGACGATCAAGCCCGTCCTGCCCAAGGCTACTAAGCTATCTACCTACCTGGTAGTAACACATTTATTGGATTTATCATAGGGTCCGAATATTTCTCTTTCACGTTGAGCCTTGCGGCTCCATTAGATTATCCCGCTCTTCTCGATCGAGTAAGACAACACAGCGTCTCGATATATAGTTGGCGAATCGGAGACTTCGATGATCCTCTCAATGACTTAACGACTATCACCGGAGACCTAGGCATCATACGTTGTCATGTCTGACTAGTTCGATCTCATCGGTTATGGTTATACCGTACCATAGATCATCAGAAGCACTGTCTGACCTAGGTCTTTCACCCACATAAATATTCATGTCGTGGTTATCTTTGCCGTATCTGTTTTCAGCATAGTCCGATTTTTGGTTTCTTCCATGACTCAAAGGTATAGAATCACCACCTTTAAAGATGAGTCGGTAAAGGGGGCGGTACTTAGCGATGGAAGTAGCGAGGAATCCAACCATAATCTCAACATCAGCGGGCAACGATGCTGGTATATTATCCCCTGCGGCCGTGAAATACGGTTAGTATTAAAGTATCAAATGAGGCCAGAAAATAACAGGTAGGCACTCACAGCTTGCATCTGCGGTGCTACCTAATTTAGTGACATAATGAAGCTGGGCCATGCTGACGATACAAGCACTGCCAACGGCTTATTAGTAAATGAAACAGAGAAGTGCAATAATAATACCGACTCCTCTTAGGAGTGACTCGCTCAGACGGCCTAAGGCTTTCTGCAATGCGTTCCTACTTGCTTACCTCTCTCGTATGTTTCGTAGGCAGTTTACGAAGCCAGAGTGCAATGGCTTGAGTCAAGACGGGATTTTCCGTTTGAGGCTTGACCTAGTCGCCGTTAGAAGCTGCGGTAAACATACCTAGGTATCTCTCAAAAATATCTCGAGTAATTTCATTATAGCTAATAGACTTGAGCTGATCTGAGCTGTACGTGTTATGGAGGTTAGAATGATGTTGTAAATTCCAAGTTTCGAGGTTGTTATGGTGTACAAAAACGGTATAATACTTGATATCCCCCCACTGTGACTCAGTCACCTGACAATGAGTAAGCCTGACCCCGGCTAGAGTTGCCCTCTACTTCCCGCCGTCTAGGTAATTTTAGTTTCCAATTCAACTTTCCAATCTTTCCTCTCATAGCTAGAAACCAACTTCACACGAGACAACTTGTTAGACCTACTGCGCAGCACGAGCTGAAGCATGGTCTAACCTACTGGATACTACTTCAGCCCACCACCTTTTTAAGAATAGTCTCACATAGCATCGTAAGGGTTCTGGCACCCACGATTTCTAAAGCGCTCATCTCAACCCCTAGCTCTGCTCGCACCCAGTTTCGGAGTTCGACAGCGACTAGAGAATCAACCCCGTAATTCGCCAGCGGTCTGGTGGGCTCTAACGGCTCCCCCACGCCTAGACTACGCATTAGTACCGTGTTGACTAGCTCTATGGCTACCGCAAGTAGCGTGTCGCGGTCTACATCCCCCTTAGCCGCATTCTTCAGCATGGCCAGCTTCGTCGTTGAGGAAGCAGCACCATTGCCACTAAGTCCGACTCCCGCGCTGCCTGCCGCGGGTCGCAGTGCACTGAAGCGATGAACTGGGTCGAAGGGGGGATTCCCCGGCGTGATGGCCGTCACGAGTTGGCCACTGCTTTCCGGGTTGAGTCTGTGCGTCTGCTGTAGGGTGCTGGCACGAATGATGCGATGCAACAGGGCCTCGTTGATAGGCGACCAGCCGCGCGACTCGAAGATACGGCTCAGCATGTCCTTATCTTTAAGGTAGCCGATATCCTCGACGGGCCCGAGATTAATGGAACACGCCGGAAGCCCTTGCTGTAGGCGGTAAGCTGCAAATGCGTCCAGGAAGACATTGCCGGCAGCGTAGTTGGCTTGGCCGAGCTGGCCTAGGAGACCGCTAACGCTAGAGAACATGGTGAAAATTTCTAGCGGTTGGCTTTGTTCTAAGGATACCTTGTGCAAATTCCAAGTCCCGGCCACCTTCGGCGCGATCGGTTCACGAAATTCTTGGGGTGTCATGGTGGTAAACATACGATCGCGGAGGACCATGGCACCTTGGATGATTCCGACGATTGGCTTGGACGCATTCTTGAATGCACGCCTTACGTCGTCAATCTTAGTAATGTCTCCTGTAATCAGGTCGACATTGCAACCGAGGGTGTTGCAGTCGTACACCGTCTTCTTCGACCTCTCATCCCCGTAGCCGCTACGCGAGATCGCCACGAGGTTCTTAGCTCCGCTTCGAGCAAGATAGACAGCAAGACTTCCACATAAACCCTTGAAACCCCCGGCAATGAGATAAGAGCCGTCAGGTCGCAGACGGAACTGGGGAGTCGTGGGTCGGAACGGGATCTTCACGTGCCTGCTGCCTTCGTACGAGATGACCACTTTTCCGATATGCCTACCGCGCTGCATATAGCGGAAAGCCTCGATGGTCTCCTCAAAGGGAAAGACCTTGCAAATATGCAACGGTTTGATATGCCCCTGTCGTATCAGCTCCATGATCTGTTCGCCGATTTCCCTCGTCGTCTCATCAGTAATGCTCTTCCGCGACAAGTCGAGAGCACGGTACGAGCAGTTGCGGTTGAATGGCTCCATCGATAGGTTATTGCGGTCAAGCAGGTCCTTCTTTCCGATCTCGATAAGGCTGCCGTTCTCTGCTATACAACGCCACGATTCGTGAAGCATATCTCCCGTCAGCGAGTTCAGACACACGTCTATGCCTCGCCCATTGGTTGCCCGCATGAGCTCGGTGCTGAAGGTGGTCGAACGAGAGGAGAACATTCGTTCTCTGGGGACCCCATAGTTCTGCTCAAGGAACTCCCTTTTCGCCTCTGTGCCCACTGTGACGTAGATCTCCGCGCCGATATGCTTGCACAGGTCGATAGCAGCCAACCCGACACCACCGGATGCTGAATGGATCAGAACAGACTGCCCGCGTTGGATATTGGCGAGTGTGACAAGACCATAGACTGCCGTGTGGACGGCAATACCAAAAGTCGTTCCGTCTACAAACGACATTGAGTCTCCGAGAAGATAGACAGCATGCCACCGGTTTCGTACTCGATTAGCAAAACACCCGCCGTCCCGGCGGACCATGAGTACCCTGTCACCGGGTTTAACAGTGGTGACGTCCCTGCCAATCTCGGTGACAATCCCGGTACATTCCAGTCCAAAGAGATGTTCGTTGGCCGGGACGAAGCCCATGGCGTTAGCCAAGTCCTTGAAGTTCATTCCTGCCGCGTGAACTTCAATCTCCACCTCGTCATCCTTCAGAGGCGGCAGATCTGGAATTTCTGTATATACCAAGGTGTCCAAAGTCCCTGCTCGTTCACTTACAAGCCGAATAGTCGACTCATGTCCGTAGACGATGCCATTTTGGATCTCCGCGCCCTCTCGACTCTCCCTCTCGGCCTTATTAACGGGGTTATCGGCTATGACCCGACTGATGTGATACATGCCGTTTCTCTCGACAAATTCGCTGTCAAAACGGGACAGGTTATCTACCGAATTGAGATGCACGAGCGCTGTATGAATTGCTTCTAGACTAGCAATACTCGCGTTCGACTCGACATCCAAACATAAGATGAGATTCGTCGGGTATTCAGCTAAGAGAGATCGAGCGGCACCGAACATCAGTCCTAACTCTGGGTGTGTGACCTTCATTTGGGAACTGTTTTTCGTCAATACACTGAGCTGAGAGGTGCGATGCTATCGCAATTGGGTAACTTACCCCATCGTAACCCAAAGAAGACGGCATTCTCGATCAAGCAACTCCCGCAGGGCTGTGAATTGGTCGTCGCCCAAGTTTGACAGAACCGGCGAGAACATTTCGTCCACAACTAGTACAGTGCTTCCTGAAGGAATATTGCTTAGTGGAATGGTATGCTCAACTACCTCCCAACCATGATTATTCAACACGTTAATCGGATCTGTAAGGTTCTCAAGTGTGTTAAAATGTACGAGATGGACTTTGTTGTCACCTAAGGCGGCCGCTTTCTCCTCGCCTAGTACACCAATGTACACTAGGTTGAATGTTCCCTCGGTAGCAATACCAGGAATAACCTCAAGCCCTTGTGGTGCAAGTTCATTGAGCGAAGCCGCCTTGCCATTCGTCCCTTGGCAGGTGTCAGCACGGTAGAGTTTCAAACAGGGATTTCTTAGGACATACCATTCAGAGACGACTTGTCAGTATTTTGGACCAAAATCAGACACCCCTTTTGAGTTAATGCTGTCCGCGCCCCCTCTAACACCTCATCCAAAGCAGTCGTAACATGCGACACTTTGAGTATGACGACATCAAACTTATCCACCACACCCTCCACACCGAAAGGCTGCTCGCCATTATGGACTGCGTGCTCAATATTGCCTTCCGTTGCGTATTTCTCGCGGGCCTCGAGCCCAGCCTTTTGGGAAGCAGTAGAGAACCGATAGGCGCAGCCTTCCGCAATCGGGCCAGCTGGCCCGCGTAAATGATCGATCCACAAGCTCTGTCCTGCCGCAGGGCCATCGTCGAGCGCGACCTCGAGGATCCTCGCCGAGGGCCTCTTATGAGCTACCAGGGATACAGCTTTGGCGATGCGCGCAAGCGCTAATTCATCATCATCAGCCGCTGGCACACCTTTCAGCACAGCTGCCACTTGGTCTGGCGTCAGGAAATCAATGTCCTCGCCCCATACGACTTGGGTGAAAACGTGGGGCTTGCTGGCGGCCGCGTTGATGGCGTGGTATCCCAGGCCCTTCAGATGAAATAGCATGTCTTTGCTGCCCTCGGCGAAGGTGCGAATATCGCTGACGAAGCGCCTGTTGTCATCGGGACGGCCGACTCCGCTCCAGATAGCTTCCGAAGCAACGATGCCCCGCTTGTCGCTCTCGGATTGGGGGAAGATGACGAGGTCATCCATTAAGCGCGGCGGCATGAGCGTGTCAATGTCTGACCGGTGGCCCTGGTTCAGCGCCACTGTCGCGATCTGTAAGCATCCGTCGATAGCTGCCGGGTGCATAGCGTAGCGACTCTGTGGGTAACGCGATTCGGGTGTCCCGAGTCTGATTGCTGCTCGGCATTGCCGAGAGTCGGCCTTGGCCTCAATTTCTTCGCACGACTGGAAAGCCGGCCCGAAGTAGTATCCTACGTCGCGCATAGCTTTGTACCACAC
This sequence comes from Hypoxylon crocopeplum, assembly GCA_022578875.1. Classification (NCBI taxonomy): domain Eukaryota; kingdom Fungi; phylum Ascomycota; class Sordariomycetes; order Xylariales; family Hypoxylaceae; genus Hypoxylon; species Hypoxylon crocopeplum. The sequence goes on from MU399554.1 coordinate 869,000, forward strand.
AGCTCCCGGCACGGCGTAGTTCAGGGGACCGACATCTGCCTCCGTGGCGATCTGCTTGGCGTGCTCACCGATGCTCACTAAGCCTTGGCAGTGCTCTTCTATCGTACCGCTACCATCCTTGGCAATGCTTGAGATGGTAAATTCGTGCCAGGACTCCTTAGTACTGGTGCACGGCTCTAGAGAGAGCAATATCTTAGCCCCGACATGGTCATCTAAGGTGAGCATACGCGGGAAGGAGACATTGCGGAGCTTATATGTCAATTGGTTAATAGCAACTTCTTCAGCCACCCGTCCTGTTGCCTTGCTCTTCTGGTAAATGGCTTCGATGGCCATAGCTATGTAGCCAGCCGCCGGGAAGATGACACTTTCGCCGAGCAGGTGATCTTTGATCCACGTCACATCGCCCAGTCTGAGTACGTTCTTCCAGGTTGGCCGAGTCCATGGCGAACCTAGGATTTTACTACCTAGGAGGTCATGGTGAATGAATTTGCGGTAACGCCAATCAATGCTCGATTCTGACTCATGCCAATACTTGATCGAGTGGTCCCAGGAGTAGTTAGGCAAGTCCGAGATGAACAATGGCGTACTAGGTTCGTTGTCCTCGTTGAATGCCGCTAGTCGGATGGGACAGCCTACCGTAAAGAGCTTACCCGCCGTCTCTAGCAACGTTTGCACCGCCTCGGACCCTCGCTTCCATGCTGAAGTGTACTCAACCGACGAAGCGGCGGCCTTCTTGATCTGATTAACGGGCCCTGAAAGAGCATTGCTTGGTCCGATCTCGACAAGGTAGTCGACGCCGTCCGTCTCTTGGGAGATCATGTCGAGGACTGCGCCACTGAAGAGAACGGGCGACACCATATTCTTAACCCAGTAACCGGGTCCGGGAGCTTCTGTCACGACCTTGCCAATCGTCGAAGAAAACATGACTGCGCTCTCCTGGCGAAACACGGGCTTCTCGGGCCAGTCAACGTGCTTCTCAAGTAGGTCGAGATAATCGTCTGCAACGAGAGCCATGTGTCTGGAGTGGTAGGCAGCATCAACAAGGAGGAGCCTTGCAAATTGCTTATCCTCCTTGAGCCTGTTCTCTACCTCAGCCAGTTCTGATTTCTTTCCAGAGAGTGTGACGCTTTGCGGGCTATTGATGCAAGCGACCTGAACGGATAGACCATCTAGATACGGGCGGATGGCATCAGGGCCGAGGCCGGCAGCCAGCATTCCGAGTGGCTCTTTGTATCTGGCTCCTGATGTTGCTTTCCCCCGATAGTACGCAATCTTGATGGCCTGTTCCGGAGTAAGATGACCTGCAGCCACGGCGGCAGCAATCTCTCCCGATGAGTGGCCTACAACTGCACGAACCGATACCCCAGACGCGTCGAATAACGCCAGAATGGCAAGCTGAAGCGCTGTCACTAAAGGCTGCGAGATCTCCGGCAGTCGGAGGTGTTCGGCGCTTCTAGTACCGGTGAGCTCATCGTAAAGAGTCCACGATGGAGGGGCGTATGAACTCCGCAGCACGTCATCCAAGTGCTTGACTGTGCGCGCTGCAAGGGGAAACGTTTCGAGCAGAGCTTTGCCCATCTCGGGCCACTGAGCGCCCTGACCTGTGAAGACGAAACCGATCTTGGGTGGCTCTTCACGAACATGCCCGCGCGTGAAAGCTTCGAGATCAAGCTCTACACCGGTTGCTACTGTGAACCCACGGTGATAGTGTTTCGATCTCTTTTCGCTAAGCGTGTATGCGAGGTTGCGCATCTTGACGCTAACAGCAGGGTCTGACAGGTGCTTGTCTAAGGCAGAAATCTGCCCCTGAAGCGATTTCTCGCCATCCGCAGACAAGACAAGGAGGTACGGCCTACTGACACTCTCCGCGATGATATAGTCATCCTCATCCTCGTCCATATAAGACGAGACGTGGTTTTGACCTAGGAGTTTGGCCTCGTCAATAATGACGTGGGCGTTCGAGCCACCGTATCCAAAGGAATTAATGCTAGCCCGACGCAGTGGTACGTCTGGCCAAGAGGTAGCGTTTCGAGAAGCCCAGATTCGGAGCTTTTTAAAGTCGATCTTGGGACTCGGGTTGATAAAGGTAGGATTACCGGGTATGACGCCCTTCTCCAAGCTGAGGACGGTCTTCAGCAGTCCGGACAAGCCGGCCGCCGGCTCAGAATGGCCAATATTGCTCTTAACTGACCCAATGCGCAACGGCTTCTCAGGCGACCGGTACGGCATGAACACCGAAGCAACCCCGTTTGCCTCAAGCGAGTCACCCGCTCGAGTGCCTGTTCCGTGGAATTCGACGTAGCTTGTCTGAGATAGGTCTGTAATGCCAGCATTCTTGTATGCTTGACGAATGGCTGCAGACTGGGCTGCCGGGTTTGGACTAGCGATACCCGCTGTCCACCCGTCGCTGTTGGTGGCTGTACCCCTGATGATGGCTCGAATAGGGTCTTTGTCTCTGATTGCATCGTTAAGCCTCTTGAGGTACACCATATTGACAGCCTCGGCTTTGATATAGCCGTCTGCCTTCTCATCAAATGTGTGGCATTTGCCCGAGAGCGACGCGGCACCATTGGCGCCCATATAGTGATCCATGACATGCTCAGGACTACAGTATAAGTTTGCGCCTGCCACGATTGCTGATGAGATTTCGCGTGTCTGCAGATATCTCATGGCAAGGTCCAACCCAATCAGGGCCCCTGAACAAGCCGTGTCGATGGTCATACTAATTGTTTATCAGCAAATGTGTCAAGTGAGTTACGTTCCTCGGTAGACTAACCTAGGGCCCTTGATGTTGAGAAAGTGACTCAGCCTATTACTTAACATAGCTCTGCCGACACCTACGACTGTTGCCGAAGCACGGTTCTCAGGATCACGAGCCTGGATGTCACCATAATCACTGGCAAAGGAGCTGACAAAGCACCCGACCGAGGCGTCACTTAGTTCACTAAGTGTTACACCGGCATTTTCGAGACCCTCATAAACGACTTCCAGCAACTGGCGTTGCTGAGGGTCCATAGACGTCGCCTCGATGCCCGAGAGTTTGAAGAATTGCGCGTCGATGTCGCGAGGGTCGACGCCCTGGAGGAACATGCCTCCAGGGGAAGCCATGGTTTGCGCCCTCAGAGACCCATCATAGTGTGTGTTTAGTGAGTAACGGGTCCCTGGCGGCGTATTTATGGCAATCTTGCCCTCCATGAGGAATTTCCAGAAGAGGTGCGGGTTGTGGCATTCATCTGGAAGACGACAAGCCATGCTGACGATAGCTACGGGCTCCTGAATATAGGAGCCTGCTTCGGAAACCCCATTGGTGCGGTGGAAACCGGCAGTACCGTTGGTTGTTCCGTTGGTGTTGTTCCCGTTTACCGTCATGGTCAAAGAGCTGTTCAACCAACTTCGGGGAAAAGTCAAAATAAAGGAGGTGAGTGGTCAGGTCGTCTTGCAGAAGCTTGATAGACTTGTCTGAGTACCTATATACACATACACACCGGATCACGGTGAACCTTTATACACCTACCTTATCAGGGGTATGTACATCCAGAAACTTACAAGCCCTATTACAGGCCCTATACACCGGAACGCCTAAAGGCACGGCGAAGCCACCTAGACAAAAGGATGGTCTCCCACGCATACAGAGCTGATCGTTAAGATTCTCGTTGGTATCTGGAAGGAATACATGCTAGTGGCCTAAGAAGGTTAGCAAGTACCAAGTTTCCATATCAGGCAATCATTAGTTGCTTGAGAGCTTTTACGAAGAACAGAGGTCTGTCTAAAAAATGGCACGCGACACAGTACGGTTAACACGGTACAAGATGAACGTGCGACTCGATTAGGAATATATCCGCGTGAGAAACATCACGCAACAAGGTATGTTGGTAAGCACGGTTATAATATGGTTTTTAACTCTACCGGCCAAGGGATGCAAAAGATCCTGACTCCTGACCCGATACCTGGTACCCATTCCATCCTAGCGGGGTATAACTGGTACCAGCAATCGGGTCAGGACTTTTTGCATCCCACTATACCATTCAGGGCGTCCCCCACGAATTCCACCTGGACTTGGCTGACATCAGCCTGATGTACCCCTTCCAGGATATCCATATGAGCTGCACCTTCTTGGATGTACAATCTCTTCGGCCCTGGTAGGCTTTCGAAGTGCTGCAGCTGCTTCTCCGTGCCAATGAGGTGATCGTGCTCAGGCACTAGAAAAAGCACAGGTGCGGTCACTGTAACATTCAGAGTTAGTCATGTTCCGGGTGCTGACCCAGCCGCAAAGACGGGAGTTCGCAGCAAATTGCCTTGGCAGGGGCAACAACGGCTAAAGAAGATGCTTACGATATTGCCACATGTGCCGCATGTCCCACATAAGCATATTCCTATAGGTCCCAACAGTCGTGCGGTTGACGTGGTGAGGCGCGAGCGACGCGCGGAGAGGGTCCGTCTCATCCTGTACTTGCAGCATCCTTAGGATGGTCTCACGTTCGAAGCCAGGGTCGAAGCCTGCTGGGTTCTCTCCCTTTTTGTTGAGCATCGGCACATAGAACGGCTCGTTTCCCTTTATACGAGACTCGCGATCTTTAGTAGCCTTTGCCAGCACAAGCCGAAGCTTCTCCATGTTATGCGTGTGCTCGGTGGCTGGACAGACAGCTATGACGAAGCGTACGCGGTGGTCAAGCGCCGCGGCCACCATGGCAATGGCCGCACCAAGGGACATGCCCCAGAGCCCAACACCCTTCTTCTGGTCCACCATCTTGTGCGAAGACAGGAAGGTCAAGGCATCACACATATCATCAACCTCCCTAAACGGATTTATGTCATTGCGAGGGAAGCCGTCGCTCAGTCCAACCCCTCTCGGGTCATAGACAAGGGCCGTTATACCAGCCGCTTGAAATGCCATAGCCGCGAAAGGGAGGCCGATCATGTCTTTGGTGGCGTTGAACTATATCGGCATGACGATGCCGAATATTTATTAGCAGATGGCTTTATCAGTGATTAGGGGCCAAAACTAGGAGACAGCAAGCACTGTTCGTTTTTGATCGGGAATTGCTGGCTACCAAAGGGTAATGAAAGCCTTGTACTAACCCCCGGGCTCATGACCACTCCGGGTCCTCTCTCCCTCGCTGGGAATAATCGACCTCGCAGCGCAATACCATCGACAGTCTTAAATTCGACATCCTCACAAGACTCCATCTTAGGGGCAATATGTAATAATCAACGTATTATCAACTGCGTGATGTTGCTGTTCAAGAGAACGTGTGGTGAGTGATCAAATGCTGCGTATAAATTTAAAGAGCAAATGTTGAAAAATATCATATAACGGCGCTAACTGGAATCAAAATAACCGATAGGTTACGGGTTATCTTGATATATTGAAAACTGTCTTATATCGAAATAATCAGATAAAATTGTAAAATAATATTTATATTTTACGTCAGGCCGCTATTCCGCTGACCCCTATCCCTCATGTACCAGGCAGGGGTCCCTCTTGGCCCCCAACCGCCCTGCAACTTCAGCATATTAGAAGACACAGCTTTAACAGTTACCTACCCCCTACCTAGCTACCAAATTTGCCCATTCCATGGTAAGGTACTTGAGCCACCTACATGTGGGTAAGCTTAGTCAATTCATATCCTGGGTCTAGTTTAGACGAGCTGACGAACGTCTGGCGCTCAAAGGAATTAGTGTTATTACCATGATCATGATGGATTTCAACCCCGGTAGCGGGATCATCAAACCTCACTGCTCGATAGCTACCGTAGGCAGACAGAGACGCATCAACTTTGTCAGTGCAGAGGTGTAAACCACCTTTGTGGAAGGACGCCCTCATCTTTTAAGCACAACACTAGGTACTCTCTTGAGCTGTCATCACGGCAACAACAAGGAGAAACTTGAATTCTCGAGAGACAATCTAACGACGTCGTAAAGATGGTTCGCCTCCGGCAAAACCTCTTACTGCTCACGGCAAACATGTCACTGGCCTATGGTGTTTTCATTTTCATGACCGGCTACTTTCGAACTCTGCCCAGAATGCCCGCTCCAGCTGCAGTCAAGACGAGCGAAGAGGCACGTGTTAATATCGAGTCTGCGCCGTTCGATAAGATTATCTTCATGATGATTGATGCCCTTCGAAGGTGCGAAGATTTCCGTAGCCTATATTCTCATGGCATGCGTACCTGTTAGGTTCACTAACCCTCATATAAAGCGATTTCGTATATACGGAGAAAACTGGCTTTGGCTTCATGCAGAGGTATGCAGATAACCACTTTTACAACTATCTCAACCTGTGCTTCTTTGGAAATCTCTTTGTAGCAGCTTTGGGGAGCAGATCTAGATGCTTTTTACGGAATGGGCATAATGAAGAGCTTCTAGCCTCCATACTTGACTAATATTCTCAACACAGCTTGATCCGGTCGGGAGCCGCAATCCCGTTCACGGCTCTGGCAGCATCGCCGACGCTGACTATATCTCGCATCAAAGCGCTCACGCAGGGCACTGGCCAGTCATTCCTTGATGCGTGGCTAAACATAGCTAACTCGGACGACGCGAGACGTTTGGAAGGCGAGGACACCTGGCTATCCCGCCTCAAAACGGAGAGAGACGTGGAAAAGAAGATGTTATTCTACGGCATAGACGTGTGGCATGTTCTGTATCCGGACATATTTGACCGTTATGAGGCAATTGACTCCTTTTATGTTCCAGTAAGTCTGATCTTCAAAGCTGTGAAATGGATCCTAAGGCGAGAGGTCAGCAGCTGAATTTACTATGGCAGGACTTCACCTCCGTTGATAGAAACGTCACTCGGCACGTCCCTGACGAACTGGAAACCGATGACTGGAAAGCACTCATTCTACATTACCTTGGGTTAGACAATCTCGCTCATCACAGTGGACCCTCAGGGTAAGTTGATACATGCAGCATGAGCTGTTGCCTCTTTGGGCTATTTTAATGACGTGAGCATAGATCACTCATGGTGCCGAAACAGGCAGAAATGGACGACGTGATTCGGCAGATCTATGAGGCGATGGAGCGGCAGTCTCATTTGGAAAACACTCTCTTCGTCCTAGCTGGCGATCACGGTATGACGGAGGATGGAAACCATGGCGGCGATACCCCGAGCGAGATCGCGTCAGCTTTGGTATTCATCTCCCCACGTCTGAAATCCATCTCCAAAGGGTTCGAGAGTCCCCTGAAAGCAACCGAGAACTTCGAGTACTACTCGGTTATTAACCAGATAGACATTGTACCTACTCTTGCCGGACTCCTCGGTTTCTCTGTTCCTGCCCATAGCGTCGGGGTGTTTATTTCAGAACTCCTAGCGCTCTTCCAGACTGAGAATGACAGGCTTGCAGTCTTGCTCGAGAATTCCAAGCAGATGATGAGCATTTTTAAAGCGAGATACGATACGACTAGTGTCGACATCGCCTCTTGCGGACACGATTGCGAAGACTGCCAAGACGCAGAGAGCGAGATCATGTGCCTATGGGAGAAGATAGCGCATGAGGAGCAGCAGTGGAGATCATCTCAGGATGCTGGAAGCGAAAAGTTAATTCGGATAATTCGAAAGGTATTATCCCGGCTCATCTTTTAACTGGGACTCGTGTATCGCGTAACTGTCGCCTGCTAACAATGGTGTAGTTCTGCACCAGCGCGCAGCAGAGCCTCAGTATACCGCTCAGCAACCTCAGCTTTCCCCGACTCTTGCTGGGTGTCGCCTGCATGGTTACAGCAGTAGCGCTACTTATCTGGAATTACTCACTATCGCAAGCACCCTGGGATTCAGGAATCCTGATCTTCGGGGCTGTAGCAGCGCTTCACGCAGCCACCATGTTCAAGAGCCAGCTTGTGCAAGAGGAGCACCATTATTGGTACTTTGTGTCTCTCTTGTGTCTGAGCTACCTTGGTTGCAGAAGGTACGGCTTGCCCCTACCCAGACAAGATGATTCGTACTTACAGACATCCAGATTGAGGAAGGGAGACAGCTGGGCCGTATCCTTATCTCCTGTCATACTTCAACTTATAAGTCAGTGTTTAAATCCCCAGTACGCGGTGACAGGATTTATCAAGGCGTTCCTCTTCAAAACCCCAATCTTCCTATGGGGTCTAGGATCCATCACATACATTTCTGCACTCAGAACGGGGTCAGATTATCTAGGGATGGGCCCGGTCATGTCCCTCGTGGTCTCGCTCTCACTCTGCGGCGCAGGGATTGTGTTTAAGCTTGGTTCAACGAACAGGGTCAATCCAGAGCTGTTGAGCTTCACTCCCTCGTGGGTCGAGAACCTTATGGGGGATATCGACTATGAATACAGCCTCAAGGTCCTCTGGACTGGCTTGGCTGCCTCCTTCATCTTTGTCCTTCTTCAATTCAAGTTCTCTGGCCGTGTTAGCGAAGGAGGTTAGTGTGATGGGCGAAATGCCTGTACCCTCGATTACCCGTATATCAAATCCGCTAACATGCAACGCTCAGTTACGATGATTGGCATTGTAGAACTGGCCAACTTGTACTTGCGATCCCTGACACGTCCGCAGAATCTTGTTCTGTACCAGATTTATGATCTCCAACTACGGTGGCTCCGTGAGTCTCTCCTATAACCATTCACCCTTAATGATAACTATGTCTAGATGTACTAACTAGATTTCTAAATAGTTTCTCCCATGACAAGACTAAGCATCTCGGAGATAGCAGTAACCGCGTTGATCCTCGGCCAAAGCTCATTCTACGCTAGCGGGCGGAATAACTCGGTTGCCTCGATAGACCTCATGAATGGCTTCAACGGAGTCGCCGAGTCGAACATCGTCGCTGTATTCGTTCAGACTCTCATGAGTAACTGGCTTGGCCCAATTTGGTGGTCACTTGCTTCTCTGCGAATGCTTCTAACATGGCTCGAGACCCAAAACGTACCAGCCAATAAGTTACAGTCCAAGACTGTAAGTTCGTCAACATTATCCTCTTCCCACGGCACCTCGCATCCGGATCAAAAGAGTCATTTAGACAAGAACGTAGTTAGAAATGGTGTCGCTGTTGGGCCTAAACCTAACGGCCAGAGCGGAACGCCTGTGAGCCAGAAAACCGAGAGTAGAAGGCCACTCTTCGAATTTCTAAGCTTCCAGACACTCTACATGGCTGTGAGTTCATTAGCAGTCATGGCTGCTTGCCTTTGGCAGCGCAACGACCCTAGGCTCTGGACGGTTCTGGCGCCGAAGTACGTAAACGTGGCACTATGGGCGGTTTTCTACCATGTGCTTATGACTGCTACCTTAGGAACTGGGATTTGGTATCTTATTGTAGGATAGGACTAGAATCAATATCTGCAGCTATAAACACTACAGTGGGAAAAATAATCTTGGGATGATTCTAAGGACTCAGGAGAATAGGGGATGAATGACTTTGAGAGTACCGAGCTCTGATTGGCTAGAAAAGATGGGCCGATGCTCAGGCCAAGAATGAGTGTAAGCGAAGAACATTGAAGGAATACGAATCACTCAACTTACATAACATAAAGATACAAATAAATATAATTTGTCTTTTCTTCTCTCAGGAATGTTTAAAAGTAGTGTGTTTTCTAATAGCCAACTATACTTGATTAGGCGTTATAACTCACTCTTCTCCTCATTGTGCCTGTCGTTACCATGGCTGTATTACGCCGGTCTAGTTCTCTCCAGACTTCCACCTCGGTCGCAGTCGCAGTCGCGGTCGCGACTACGGCAGCCCCTGAAAACGCGAGCAGCAAGCCCGAGGACGACGATATGCGTATCGTTCAAGCCGAGTCAGCCGACAACCGTACGGCGACTGACGAGCATGGCTCTGCAAGCAGCCGCTTAGCCGTACCCCAGGAGGACTCGGGCGGCCAGCAGAAACCCTCGCCGACTGCTATCGCCTTGATTATCATGCCGCTCTGTCTGTCGGTCCTGCTGTCGGCGCTGGACCTCACGATCGTGACTCCGGCCATTCCCTCCATCGTCGCGTCTTTCCAGTCCGTGGTGGGCTATGTCTGGATTGGCAGCGCCTTCGTCCTGGCCAACACCGCGCTGACGCCTGTCTGGGGCTCTGTCGCCGACATCTGGGGGCGGAAGCCGATCATGCTTATCGCCATCCTCCTCTTCCTGGCTGGCAGCCTGCTGTGCGCCCTCTCGCCGGATATGGATGCCTTGATTGCCGGTCGCGCCGTCCAGGGTGTCGGGGCGTCGGGGATGGGTACCATGGTTAACGTTATCATATGCGATACTTTCTCGCTGAGGGATCGCGGGCTATACTTGGCTATCACATCCATGTTCTGGGCTGTGGGGAGTGCCGTCGGCCCCATTCTGGGTGGCGTCTTTACCACGCGGCTTACGTGAGTTTCTTTCTTTTTCCTGGGGTTCCCAATCCCTTCTTACCTTACTTACTCCCAGGTTATACCCATTGTTGCTGACATGTCTCAGATGGCGCTGGTGCTTCTGGATCAATCGTAAGTTTCACCGCCAATCCGAGCCGTCATAGCCGTCCCGCAAGCTCACCGTGTCTCAAGTTCCTATTGGTGCCGTCGTGTTCTTCGTCCTGCTGTTCTTCCTGAACATCACAACTCCTCATACGCCTGTCCTTGCCGGGCTCAAGGCTATTGACTGGCCTGGCAGCCTGCTTATTGTGGGCGGCGCTTTGATGATTCTTTTTGGTCTAGAATCCGGTGGCGTCACTTACCCATGGTCGTCCACTACGATCATTTGCCTCATCGTTTTTGGGGCCGTGGTTGTTGGCATTTTCCTCGTCAATGAGTGGAAGTTTGCCGCCAACCCTATCATTCCTCTACGGCTCTTCTCGTCTGTATCCACAGCGGCTGCGTATGGCGTGTTCACATCTATTTTCTACGTCTATATCGGTCTTGCTTACTACTTACCTCTCTATTCCCAGTCTGTGTTAGGTGCTAATGCGTTGACCTCGGGTATCTATCTTCTGCCTCTCATTGTGTCATGTTCCCTGGCAGCCGCCTTTGGGGGCGTGTTCATTCAAAAGACAGGGAAATACGTACCGCTCATGTACGCAGCGGAAGTGACCCTGGTTCTTGGGGCTGGGCTATTTCTCGACCTTGAGTTCGAGCAGAACCTGGCCAAGCTATTCATATTTGAAATCATTGCAGGCGTCGGGGTTGGCCTCAATATCGAGGCGCCCATCCTTGCCGCCCAGGCTGCCACAACAGTCCGAGACACAGCGGCGGTCATCGCGACTATGAGTTTCCTCCGCTCCCTTGGGACGGCTATATCCATCGTCGTCAGCGGCGTCATCTTCCAGAACGAAATGACTGCAGCGAACCCTGCCCTAGTCGACCAGCTCGGCCCCGAACTAGCTAGGCAGTTCAATGGCGACCAAGCCTCTGCCAATGTCGAACTCATCGGGACGTTACAACCAGACCAGCAGGTAATCGTTAGGAGGGTTTATTTTGAGTCAATGAGAGCGGTGTGGATCATGGTACGTGGAGATTCATCGAATTTCCCCAAAGAACATGGGCTCACCCCTGAAGCCAATAACTCTAGGTTGTTTCTACACTAACGCGGTCTTCCTTTATAGTATGTTGCATTCGCAGGGTTCTCGGCAGTGCTGAGCCTCTTTGTTCGAGCCCACTTCTTAAATACTAAGACAGAAAACGCGGTATTAGGAATAGATAGGAAACAACCGGAAATGGCTAATGATAAATAAGCGATTGATCGGAAAGGTTTCTAAAGTATTTTAAATAAATTATATAAAAACTATAAATAACAATTCGTTTGCTTATTAGACACTGAGGAATGATTTTATCTATTCATGTTTATTTTTGTGATAAATCTCTAGGAGCTTGTCTTCTAAGGGGCATTATGAAAGTATTAGTTGTCGTTAGTCTATAGATTCGGATATTAGTAGGATTGTTAGCTTGGGGGTTCGTTGGATTTGATCCTCCGTCACTCTATTACCCTTTCGACCAAAGATGACCAATGCTCCCCCCATAATGCCTCCCAGGGAACAGATCCTCTCAGGGATTAGCGCTCAACCAATCCTGTGTTAAGTTGAATAATTGCCGAAGTTAAGCTGTTAGATCGCAAAATAAAGGTGTTCCTATCGTCTGATATCAGCTCATATATCTGACTAAGATCCTACATGGTAGGTACGTATTATTACGTAGCTAACATCAAGGTACCTGTTATCAATAGCTCATACTGTGTACCTAGCATAGGTATTGATATCACGATTTGCTTTCGCTGGGGCAGTCCTGAATAAGAAGAGACAGAAATACTCCTAACTCACCCAGTAAGTTTTTAAGAGGAATAAGCGAAGAGCCATGGCATTGGCGAGTAGTCACATATTATTTCTCCTGGTCGTAGGGCTCCTGGCTTATCACCTGATTACACGGTTTGTCCAATGGCGACGACTTCGTCATATACCAGGACCTCCGGCAGCGGGATGGAGCAAGATATGGCTCCTCCGCCATGTGGTCAGTGGCAGACTTTGCACGAAACTCGAAGAGACCTGCAATGAATATGGTAAGTAACACTCAAGTCGATGCCACCTATGTAACGTCCCTGACGCCGACGTCGTGTAGGTCCACTTGTCCGAGTCGGCCCTGACTGGGTCGTGTGCGGCGACTCGGTTGAGATTCGCCGCATCTGGGGTTTACGCTCGGGATACTACCGTACAGACTGGTACAGGGCTACGCGCCTCAACCCGGATGAGGAAAATGTCCTGACGATTGTCGACAATAAGGCGCATCATCAGCTACGCAGTCGCCTCCAACCGGCCTACGCCGGGAAAGGTATGGATGACCGGGAGCCGATTGTGGACGCCCAAGTTAGTAACCTCATCGCTTTGATCGAGCGCAAATACATCTCGACCGAGAAGGTGACGCGGCCATGCGATCTAGCCAGGACCATGCAGTACCTCACACAGGACACGATCACCGCCGTAGGGTTCGGAAAGGCCCTTGGCTACTTGGACGCAGACAAGGACATATACGGCGTGATCGAAGCCTGTGAGGCGCCACTCTTACCAGTCCACATCCTGGCATTCGTGCCAATACTCCAAAAGATCGTCTCAAGCTTCCTCTTCAGGCCGCTGCTCCCCAAACCGACGGACGAGGGCGGCGTCGGGCCGTTCCTCGGCGTCATCAAGAAGTTCGTCGACGAGCGCTACGGCGGCGGACAAGAAGAGAAGACGAAGATCCGTAGGAAAGACATCCTCCAGAGCTTCGTCGACTCGGACCTGCGCCGCTCCCAGGTCGAGTCCGAGGCGCTCGTCACCCTGTTCGGAGGCACCGACACGACGGCGACAGGGCTGCGCAACACCATCTTCTTCCTGACGGCGAACCCGGCCGCGTACCGCGCCTTGCAAGCAGAGATCGACAGCGCGACCACCACCACCGCTACCCGTCCAGTCATCGCCGACGACCACGCGGCTTCGCTGCCGTACCTGGGCGCGTGCATCCGCGAGGGCCTGCGCCTGTGGCCGCCCAGCATGGGCGTCATGGGCAAGCAGAGCGACGGCGACGACGTGCTGTGCGGCCTGCGGGTCCCGGCCAAAACTAAAGTGGGCTGGGCGGCGCTGGCGGTGATGAAGGACCGGCGGGTGTTCGGCGAGAACGCGGACGTCTTCGAGCCCAGGAGGTGGATCGACGCGGACGCCGCGCAGCTGAGGGAGATGGAGGCCGTGTACGGGCTGGTGTTCGCGACGGGGACGAGGTGGGAGTGTCTGGGGAAGAAGCTCGCGTACGTGGAGCTTAGGAAGGTTATTTTTGAGGTTGGTGTTCCTTCGACATTCCCTTGTCTTCTCATCTGCCCTACTTAGAAGGTAGGCGTGGAATATTGTTGGCCATGCTAATTGCAATATTTGTTCAGCTCTTCCGCCGATACGATTTCGCCATGGTCACGCCGATGGAGCCATTTCAGTGGGTTAATCACGGCTTGACGGCCCAGCACAACATGAGGATCAGGATTACAAAGAGGATATTCCCTAATGGCGAGGAGTAATCGGATCTGTATGCGTTAGAGGTGTACTGAGGCGAATATAACTAGGAACTTCAGGTAGGTATCCCGGACAGTTACGTGTCCCTGATAATTCGTCTTCTTTCGTCCGAGGCAGTACCTTAGGAATCTACGAAATCAACGAGTATAACTTGGTTTGCGGTTCATTCGTCACTGTTGCTTTGAAGCCGATTAACTAGCATTGCTATACGCTGGCTGTCTTTCCGCTGCGTCTTGCTATCTCGACAATAATTCAACACCAGATAGGTTAGCACTATCATACAGCCTAGACCGGTTGATAGCAAAGAAGTAAGAGTCAATTGAGGTAAAGGGAAATAATATTTTTCAGTTGGTACTCAGCTAATCACACGCTTCTTTCATGTCTTAATCTCTAAACCTAATTGACAACGTGCGCTTAGGTTCTATAAATTAAGTGCCCCCGCGTTTGTATAAGACATACGTACCTTCGTAGCGTGTATGACCATATTACGAGACAACATCACGACATAGGTCATAAAAGTATGATACTATGTATTGTAAATGATAGTGAGGAGCCAATCATTGTTTGCGAGTAGAGCATGTGGTATAATAAGTGAATGAAGAAAGGCGTTAGAAATAGAAAATGCGAAAGAAACAAGTTTATAAGAGGTCGGATACGGTAGTCTCCCCGCTTTGGCTCCGGCAGGGGTTCTGAGAGACATATCCTACCCCTCCGAGAATAAATAAAGATCTCCTAGACATTATTACTTTGTGACAACTAGTCAGAAGCGGACGAGACTCCTGCTGATCTGCGCACTTTACTAAAGGCACTTCGAAACATGTTTATGAAGCTGCAGTTGCTGGTTTCTTGTCTAGGAACGCATCTTCGGTCAGACCCATTTCGGCCGATGTGACGGCCGTCCCGGCATGACGCCCGTCATTTCCGCTTGAGGAAGGTGTTTTGGTAAGCAAGGATTTACAAGCCACACACGAGCTGAAAATAGGCAGCTTAATTGGCTGGCCCGAACAGGGCGAAAGCCCCCCTTAATTCACATGATGCTTCCCGTACCTCTTATAAAGATCAAATGATGGTAGACGTGGAGATTTCTTGGAGATCGCTTCAGCTCTTCAAGCTCGCTCGCTGAAGTACCATCTATTGTGAGTCCTGCAAGCACCATGGAGCTCAGTCTGCTTGCTGTCGCCATCGCTGGATTTTTGGTTAGATTCTCGTCGACTTCGTTCGGAATTTTAACTAACGAAGTCTAGTATATGCCAGTTGGCCATTGCATGCGCTTGGAGCCAAAGACAACCGATGGAATCTCTAGCTGCGGAAGTGCATGGATGCCTCGGGACGATGTCACTATTGCTCAAGGAACCGATAAGCGCAGCGGCTTCAGCACCGCGGTGCAAGCCTTCTGCAGTGCAGCAAAAGGCCAGGTTGTAAAACCCAGCGGATATCTGTCTATGGCAACGGAAGTCTTTCTCAACGGCGGGAAGGATCCCACTACTTACGGCGTCCTGGGATTTGTGTATTGTACGTCATCCTCGCGAATGCTTCGTCAGGGTCTAACGCCAGTTATAGTCGAGGTTCACAATAAAGAAAGCTCGGATCATACTATCTCATGTCAGTAGAATTACCTTCTTGTATAAAGTTCACTGCTGACAAGAACCAGCCGAGAGTTGTGAGGGATACCTCTTGGCACTGAGTGCAGACGGCGGCCAATGCAGCGGCGAGACCAACCACGACACCAAAGGTGGCACTTGGCAAGTAGGAAATAATGGTGTTTCCTATCACGCCCTAGGGAACGAGGTACCGCCCAAGCAAGATGCGATCAACAAGATGTTTTCCGGCGCTGCACTGGGCGCACAGGATGTCAATACGGGAGCTGGACCACCCCTGAATCCCTGGCCTCTGGATTCGCTGAACGGCGTCAAGCCCACAAATTGCCACAGCCATAACGATTACACTCGAAAAATACCGGTCTACTCTGCTCTGAGCGCAGGGTGCATCGGTATCGAGGCAGATGTCTTCTACTCTGGTGGCGACGTCATTATCGGCCATACTCTCCCTACTCCTGGAAGGACGTTGACGTTGCAGTATATCAATCCGCTGCGAGCGATCCTGGATCACAACAATGGAGGCTCGCCTGGTAGCAATGGGCTGTACAAGGCCGAGCCTGGGCGGAGCGTGACATTGCTAGTGGATTTTAAGACCTCCGATACCAAGACCCTAGACGCTGTCGTCACGGCCATTCAACCCCTCCGAGATGGTGGATATCTCAGCCGCCTCGAGGGGGGCAAGTTTGTTCAGAAGCAAATTACGGTCGTAGCTAGCGGAAGCGCCCCATTTGATCGGATCAGCTCAGGCGACGGTGTTCCTGATCGAGATGTCTTCTACGACGCGCATGTAGACCAATGGGACTCGGCATTTAGCAGTGTGAACTCTTACTATGCCTCAGCTGACTTTAAAGACGCCATCGGAAGCCCCGGGAGCGTGAGCGATTTCAGTCAGGACCAGAAGAGTACAGTCCAGTCACAAGTTCAGACTGCTCATTCAGCGGGACTTGTAGTTCGATATTGTAAGTCTTCGATCGAAGCTGATGATTAATGAAGAGGCTGACACGTCCCGTAGATGATTTACCAGGCGACTACCTCTGGGAGTCTTTGGCAGCACTGGGTGTTGATCTGTTGAATGCTGACGATATGTACGACACGGCGAGGCTCCCTCGGGTATAAAGATGGCAACATGACAGCAATCTAGGAGAAATGTGAGACCTATTCTGCATATTAGCTTTCAGGATATATAGTACATAGTATATAGTATTTAGTATATAGTATATAGTATATAGCATGTAGATGACAAGTATATGTCTTACTGAGATGTTGCTCCATATTACTTTGTGCTAGTGGAGTAGAAATGCGAAAGGGGTAGGATCGTTAAATTTAAGCTTTAAGGTGCATGACGGACCCCTGAAAAGGCTAAAATTCTGATAAGCCCCACGCCGTCCGATAAGCTCATGCCCCGCCAAAATTTCAATCCCATCCGAGCTCTACGACTTTGCGCCTCCGGGAGTTAAACCTCGTTCAAGTATAAGAATGAGTTGACTCACCTCCGACCTTCAACGCCTTAGATAGAATCCTGCTATCCGTCTGGACATCACGGAACCGAACTGCAGTCTTCAACAATCGCCTGCCATGGCAGCAATGGACATCGACTCAAGGTCCTCCACACCTAAGGCGATCGAAGTCAACAGCGACAGCGACAACAATGACAGCAAAGACGCGGACCCCATTGTCGCAAGCTACGATGTCTACACGAACCCTCTCCTCCCTGAACACCGCCAACTACTGATCCTGCAACACCCGAATAAGCAAGGCCCCACGCGCACCGCGTACAAGCAGGTCAGCGAGGTCCGCGTCAAGTCCAAGTCCGGCTTCCTCGAGGTCGACGTGCCTATGAGTCATGGCCACTCCGGATACGACCGCGACAAGGGCCTGCGCTGGGGCGGCGCTCTTTCCCGCAGCGTCGCGGCCAAGAACGGAGGCTCCCACGGCCTTGCCGGTGGTTTCGGTGTAGGCGTCCCCACTAGAGGCGCTGCGGGAGGAGCCGCAGGAGGAGCAAGTCGGGCCGGAGGAAAGCGTCCCGATGACCTGGAGCACGAGCTCAGCATGTTGGACTGGAACGAGGCTGTGCGACAGGACAAAGTACTGAGGACGCAGACTCTGGGCGGTCAGTTCCCCATTGAGTCGGAGACCAATTGCCGCTGGATGGTGGGCGTCTTTAAGGGAGGTGAGTAAAAGACTGCCCCGAGTTTTTATGAATGATAGCGGGTTGGATGTGTTTGAGGCTAATTAGGCGTCTCAATAGACCAGTTACATCTCACCCCAGCTACCTCTCTGGTCCACC
Organism: Hypoxylon crocopeplum; assembly: GCA_022578875.1. Taxonomy (NCBI): domain Eukaryota; kingdom Fungi; phylum Ascomycota; class Sordariomycetes; order Xylariales; family Hypoxylaceae; genus Hypoxylon; species Hypoxylon crocopeplum. Next base: position 886,845 of record MU399554.1, read on the forward strand.
TGCGCCCACAACTACACTACCTTGATGCCCTCACCGAACAAGAGCGTCTGAGTCGACCGCGCGAGGGAGCCCCTGGAGCTCCAGCCGCTGGGGCAGCTGGCAAAGAGGGCGCAGCATCTGGAAGCGGAACCCAAAGTGGTGCCGGTGCCGGTGCCGCCAAGGCGATCCACATGACGATCAAGAGCGCGGGCTCCAACGATGGAGAGCTGACGGTGGACACGATGGTGGACCGATTGCGTAAAGTGCAAATCGAACCATGGACTAAGCTCAAGTACGAGGACGATGACAGCAACAAATCATGGAACATGTTTACCAACAACTTCATCTACGACGGAGTCAAGGACACAAGACCTGTAAACCCCGCAAAGGACGTCAAGGGGAAGGGGAAGGGGAAGGCGGAGGAGGACACGTTAGAGAAGCACAAGGCGCAGTGGGCCGAGGACGAGTTCCTAAAGGCCGTTAGCGGCTTGAGGGATAACCAACAGGGAGACGGGAATCTTCCAGGCGATGATGAGGTCGAGATCAAGGCCGAGGTGATCAACCAGGCGTCCATAGACGTGGCGAAGAAGGCTGGCACGGTTAAAGGGAAGGGCAAAGCTGTTGCTACGCCAGCTGCAGGACCGGCTACAAAGAGAGGCCCAAGGGGCAAATCAGTCGCGTTCAAAGATTAAAAGCGGTCGATGGTTAGACTCTAATGTTGCGGGAGAAAGGGGTTATAGGTATTGCATATCTCGGCGTTCTCATAGGTCTCTAGCATGAATCGTATTCGCGTTCCCATTGTCAATTCCTTCATTGCTGTTACCGAAATGCTATCGTCGTTGTTAAAAAAGACTATCGTCGTCGTTATAATAAATCATCGATTCTAAAAAATTGACATTATTGGTGCTAAAGTACAGGTGTCGGCGATGCTAAGCGAATATGCGCGATACAAGTGAATTCGCGAATTCGTGTTACGTTCACGCCTCTGCAAGTTCGCACTCACACATTAGAAAAAGAAAACATCATAGCAAAGCTCGTAAGTCCAGTGCCACTACAAGACAAACAGTGAGTATCAAGTGACTCGCCTGCATGTTGATAACTAACTCTGCGCGTGCTACCTACGGTAGTTCGGATCAGCTGACCATCACTGCGGGCCGCAAGCTCTCTATTCCTCCTCGTCGCCCATCGAATGCGGCCCTATATGAACACGTGAGAATTTGGATAGATTCCAGAATTCATTGCCCATATACTAAGAGGTAGTTAATGCTCAAAGGTACCCGGGTATGCAAGTACCCTCTGGGTGACTTCTTTTCTCGCGCCTAGGTCATGTGAAATAACGGTGTGCAACACTTCCGTCCGATGCCTACTTCTAACGCATCGCGGGTTGATAACAACGGGCCTCTAAGTTCGGATGGTGAGATCTAGTGGACTAAACCGGTCTTCGTTCCATTAGACAGAGTTCAACAATTCGACGTCTAGGCCGATAGACCGCATGAAGAGGTTGACACTGTCTAGGCGCTCCTTTGCCATATCAGCTGGCAGAGTCTTTGACAGGTTAAAAGTATCCATGACGCGATCCTTGACGGCAAGAACAAGTCGTCTGTGCTCTTCCTCACTAGCCCCAATGCCAATAGCAGCGAGGAACTGCCATACGTAGATGTCCTCTCCCGACATCACGGTTCCAGGGAAGATGTTAGGAAGCGTTGGTTCCAAGGCGTTGAAGAACTGGCGGAACGTAGCGATCCTATACGACATTAGCTAGTGAACTTTGTAAACTCGTTTTCCGTACTTACCACTGCTGCCAAGATTGCTCGTTCGCTTGTCCAACCTGCTTAGCAAGCTCGGCTCGACTAAGGATCATAGTCAACATTGATACACCAATGCGAGTTCGCGCAACATGGTCCACGTTGAGATTCTGGGTGATCAGACCCAGAACGCCAGTAACAATATGAAGTTCGGATTCGCTCAACAACTTGAGGAGACTTGGCATGACTGCGACACTGAACAGTTCAATACTCTCACGAGTAGCCGAGTTAAGACTGATAGGCTCGCCAGTATTGACTTGGGCACCGCGGACGACATCAAGCTGATCAAGATATACGACGATGAGGGTCAGAATCGTTGTACGCTGCTCAGAAGTGAGATGCTCGAACACGCGAGGAATGGCTTTCTTGCCCTTCGGATAGGACAGGAAGGCGATGAACGGATGGACTGTCGTCGCACCAATGGGCTCATGGACTTTAAGTTCAGCCCACAGCTGTGCATTCAGCTTTTGCAGCTGTAGTTGCAGCTCAGCTCGTCGTCCAACGGCCTCTGGATCAGTATTATCATCAGATGCGGGCAAGTTGCGAGAGACATCCTCCATCTTCATGAGGGTCAAATATACGCTCTCAATGTTATTAAGAGTTTCCTTCTGATCAGTGCCTTTCGCGATCGTGTCTGCACGATGCCCGCTACCTGGTCGATTGGTATCGGTGTTGCTTTCGGTCCGCTTGATGTTCAGTAGAGGCTTGGGCGTCTTTGCATTGCTGAATGAGATCTTTCCGAGGCTACCTTCGATGACTAGTTGCTTATTCTTAGGCTTGTTCTTGGCGGCCTCGACAGCTCGTTGAACCTGCTGCTCCATGCGCTGCATGTGATTATCCGCACCTCGTCCTTGACGTCTCATGCCCCCATGGCGAGTACCAGTCTGGAAAAGGTACGTCTGGGCGAAAGTGTTCAACGGCTGGTTCGGGCTCGGTCGCTGTGCTGCTCGTAAAGAGCTGAGGACCTGGTAGTAGAAATCCTCCGCAAGAGCAGCATCGGTTCCATGTTCGCTGGGGTCACCAGTAGCCGAGACGAGTTGTTGGAGCTGTATCCTAGTAATGAAGCTCTTGTCCTGGGGTGTCATCAGCCCGTTGTCCTTCGACAAGACATGGATCTTGTGATTGCGCTTAGCACGTCTAGCCTCTGCCTCGAGGAAGGACGCTTTCTCCTGTTCGGTCAGATTTGGAAGATGGGGCTGATTTGCGCTCGCCTGGGGCTGGCGGGAGAAAGAGTTGTGCGATCGGTGGGTTGGATGCGCTGGTGCGCCAATTCTCGTAGCATCTCCGGTTGCACGATTGGGATTCTGCAATATGTGCGTAGGGATCCCCATGGGTTGCTGTTGCTGTTGGGGCAAGTGACTAGGCACGCTGGGCCCGCTAGAGGGAGTGGGCTTCGAAGAAGGGCGCTGCAAGATCGAGATAGGATGACCATGAGCTACACCCTGCGCAGCCTGGTGGTTGTCCGCGGGGTAGAAGCCTTGAGACTGACGGTTATCGAACTGCTGCTGGCGGTAGTCGAAAGGCTCCTGACGAGGGTAGTGAGCATGTTGGAATGGCATCTGAGACTCGGGAGCGGTCATCGAGATGGGCTGCGGGTGGACCTGTTGACTCTGGACGGGTGCCTTGGATTGAGCTCGCATTGCTGCTTCAACCTCCTCCACGCTCATCATCTTGCGGCCTGAGGGCTGCGCAACCGGCTGGCTTTGAACTGGAGCTATCGGGGCAGCGGCCTTCTTTGGCTGAACGCCCCATATCGAAGCGTCAACCTGAAGGTCCGAAATGGGTGCAGATTCCTTGTACTTCTCGTAACCAGTTCTAGCGGGTTTGGGTGCCGGTTGGTAGTCGTAACCAGAACTGTAGTGCTGTGTGGAGGCGGCGGGGATCGACTTCGGAGCCGGTTGCTGGCGACTGAAGCGCTGGTGCTCTTCCTCTATTGCGCCCGAGACCTTGGCAGTCTGGCTGAAGAAATCAAAATCCTTGCCAACAGGAGCATGCGATATTCCGCCGGAGCCACCACCAAAGGTGTCGTCATTAAAGGCGTCGCCCGTCTCATCCAACTGATCGCCCAATCCATCGTAGGTATCGTCGAATTCTAGGGCTTCTTTGACGTCGTCGGGATTTTGCGAAAGACCGGCAAAGGGGTCGTAAGACTGGCTAAAACCAGGAGCCGCCATATCGTGGCCGGCATTGGCGTTGAACGCCATGGTAGATAAAGCAAGCTCGTCGGGCTTGCCGATCGCGTCTGAACTACGGAAAGTAGAGAGTGAAGAAGAAACTAATAGGGCTAATCAGTATAGAGTAGAAGGCACGTCGGTGACTTGCTTGCTTGGCAGCCTCGATAAGAGCTTGATGCAAAATAAGGCAAGGTGATGTAGGCAGGTAGTGGAAGGTAAGAGGGAAGGATCGAAGTAGCTGGAAGATTCGCTGTAGAATAGGATGTAAGGAGGGAAGAATGATTCAAAGTTCCAAAGCGCGAAGCTATCAGAGCTTTGCGCGTAGATAGACGTCTTTTGTTTTGGGATGGAGGGGGATGCACATAAGGCATTAGGTATGAGGTATGCTTGGGATGCGAGATGGTCAAATGCGATGAAGAGGAAAAATATCAGGATTAGATGGTCTTAGAAGGTACTTACATTTAAGACAACTGGAAATATTTGTAGACCATGAGCGAAAAGGGTTTCTGGTTCATGATGTGGAAGAAAGGTGTAAAGGTGGGAGGGGTGAGATGACGAGAATTGAGAGGCTGAGAGCTCGAGTTGTGGACGTAACAAAAAATCGTCAAATAGAACTACTCAGGGAGGCTTCAGTGAAAGAAGCGACTGCCTCGCGAGGGACCTCCAACTGTGGTAAAATGTTGAAAGAATTGTTGACTGCGAGAAAAAAGGTGACGCCGAAAAGCTGTGATTACTTCTATCACGACGTGTTGACGTACAGGATGGCACAATTCGTCAGTTCCAATTTAGTAGAATTGAAAGAAGACCTGGGCAGTCTGCCACCTGCGTACCGGACCGACCAATCAATTTAGCGGGACCAGGAGCAAGGACGCAGGGTTAATGCGTTCCGAATCACGTGACCCTTTCTTTTTTAAAGATTCATGGATCCCCGCCATTGGATGGATGCGCCGTCGTCCGTTGCGATGCTAAGGTACGTACCTTTTCTGTGTAACATTCCTTCTGCAGCATCGCATGTTGAACACAATCGCCTTAAGTACTTGGATACATCTTACGGACAAATTCAACTCTGATATATTAGGCACATACCTAGGTATATTCCAGTTCTCGTTACTCTTAGCACCAATATATCTTATCTACATTTCACGTGTGCACCTATATATGTACGTACAAGCTCGACTTCACACGAGTCTACTTGCCAGTCACGTGTTGAGCCTCAATTAAGAACCCTTGCAGTACGAAGTATCTAGGTATCTTGTAGAGATCGACTCTGATTTGATCAACACCAATCCTCACACAATGGATCAACAACTGAAACAGCTCCTAATCGGAATTCATAAGAAGGAATTTTGAATCAGCCACTACACTTGTTATACATAATATTCTCGCAGAATATCACTTTATTTATGAATACGTATACACTACGTAGTGACGTACGTCAGCATTAGCTTTTGGGTAGTCCCCGGACAAACGTTAGGCTAAGGAACTCTAAGATCTAGCGGTAGATTATTTCGACTGTTGGACTGCAGGACCAACACCAATAACTTCAATACCGATATCTGCCCACATGCAGGTTGAGGAGTCGAGGCCTACAGACGGGATCAACCTGGGAAATACATGTGCACCGCAGATGTGCAGATGTAGGTAAGCTACATGCATTCAAGCGATATGATGGCGGAAAACTGCATTGCGACCAGCGTTTCGAGCAAACTCGATAGGTTACCCAGAGTGTAAGACATGCTCCCTGAATTGCGCTGCACGCAGAGAGTTTGTACAATTGCTGTAAGTAACGGACCCGGAGCGGACTACGGCGTGCCAAGTCCTAAGATGCGCTGGATACGGACGGGGTTCCACTAGGCCAAATGCACCTAATATCCGTGAGAGGTGGAGAAATAGGTACGAGGTACAGCAGTTACAGATTGTCCAGGATGTCCCAGGACAAGGGGGCAACCTGACCTTCCCACTTTCAAACTGACGCGTCGATCCATTCAGCGAAATTTTAATCCTAATCCATCGTCTCCGTTTTCCCATTTCGATTCAACCATTCGCAACAATTGTACATACAGTCAGTCCTAGTGCTGTCTGTACCTTACCCCTAAATCCACTTCTAACCTGCCCAGCTAATCTTCGTATTCACTTCCTGTTTTTTTTTAACACGAACCTATTCTACCTACCTGTCTTCTTGCTCCTGTTTTAATTTTCTTCTCTTCTTGCGCTCCCTTGGTTGTGTCGTTCCCGCTCCCGCCAAGACTCGACTTGTTCATGTGTGTGAATCCGAGTCAGTTGCATTGAGCTCCCGGTGATGACTTAACGGCCTCCTTTGTCTCCTGCAACAATCCCCCCTTAGGAGGTCCCCCGCCTCCTTATCCGGCTGGTAACCCTTCCAGGCCTTGAACATTGTATTTGAGGTCCTTCACGAAATCCGTTTGGCGGTGGACAACCCGTCAATCAAGATTCGACAGCATGGCCGCCGGCAGCGCGCGCATCGTGAGATACATTCTCTTCGCCTTCTTCGTAAGCTGACCCGTATTATTCCTATATCCTATCCGTGTGGGGTCGAGTCTAGGCGGCTGATAGCAATTATGACATATAGTTCCTCGCAGTCCTTTATTTCGTATCTCATTCCTCGTACGAAGGAGTACCACAGCTGAAGCCCTCGTCATTCGGGGTCGGCAAAGGTTCATCGTCCACGAAGCCCGATAAATCATCAGGTGATGTCAGTGGAGTTTCGTCTAGTTGGGGAAGCAAGCCGGAGGACTCGTCCAACAGCGTCTTAGGATCTACGAAGGGTTCAACGCCATCGAAGCCGGCAGCAGGATCCCCTAAGCAACATGAGGACCTAGCCGAGGCCCCGATGGCCTTGACCCCGGCAGACCAAGGATGGGACGAGCTTCTGGGAACAGCCCCCGGCCCTCGTATGAACGCTACCTTCGTCAGTCTTGCCCGCAACAGCGACGTGTGGGAGATTGCTCGCTCTATCCGCCAAGTCGAAGATCGCTTCAACCGCCGATTCAATTACGACTGGGTTTTCTTGAACGACAAGCCGTTCGATGCAACTTTCAAGAAAGTTACCAGCTCTCTCGTTTCTGGGAAGACCTACTACGGCGAGATTCCTCACGAGCATTGGTCTTTCCCCGACCACATCGATCAAGACAAAGCGCGAAAAGTCCGCGAGGATATGGCCCAGCGCAAGATTATCTACGGCGATTCCGTCAGCTACCGCCACATGTGCCGTTTCGAATCGGGCTTTTTCTTCCGCCAGCCGCTCATGTTGAACTACGAATATTACTGGAGAGTCGAGCCTAGCATTGAGCTTTTCTGCGATGTCCACTACGATCCGTTCCGTTTCATGGCCGAGAACAAGAAGAAGTACAGTTTTGTGCTTAGTTTGTATGAATACGTTGAGACCATCCCTACCCTATGGGACAGCGTAAAGAAGTTCATGAAGAACCATCCCGAGCACATCGCCGAAGGCAATTCGATGGGCTTCCTCAGCGATGACGGCGGTGACAGTTATAACCACTGCCATTTCGTAAGTTGCTTGTCGATATTTATTAATAGTTTTACTAACCGGCTCGCAGTGGTCCAACTTCGAAGTTGGCAACCTCGATTGGCTACGATCTTCCGCTTATGTCGACTTCTTCGAGTCTCTCGACTTGGATGGCGGTTTCTTCTATGAGCGATGGGGAGATGCGCCGGTTCATTCCATAGCCGCCGCCCTCTTGTTGAAGAAGGAAGAGGTTCACTTCTTCAACGACATTGCTTACTACCATGTCCCCTTTACTCACTGTCCAACTGGCGAAAAGACACGACTGGATCTTCGCTGCCACTGCAACCCCAAGGACAACTTCGACTGGAAGGGATACTCTTGTATGTATTTGTATATCATCTTTTGCACTTGTATGAGACTTACTAACATATTTTCCTAGGCACCTCAAGATACTTCGAGGTCAACGGGCTCGAGAAGCCAGAGGGTTACGAAAACCAACAAGACTAGAAAAAAAGGAGGGGAAATCAGGTCGATCAAGAAAATGATTGTAAAGTAGGAGCTAATCATTCTTTTACGACGGTCTATCATACGCATTCACCAATGGCTCAATGGGGTATTGACCGGGGCAAAGGGAGGTGGCGTCTATGGGTTCATCAATTAATGATGGATATCGGTTTCTTCATCTGTAGATACAAGTTGATGGTGTTGCCATCTGAAACGGCAAGGATAGAATTATTTTATGACACATGTTCTAAAAGTACAACTCGACTGACGCTCCCAAAGTGCCGTCCCTCGATGAGATACTTGGAACCCCTACCTTGCAATCGAACGGTGTTAAGCTTCTATGCTCTGCTTTATGTGCCGACCGTTGCCTTCTTTGGTTTCTTCGTTCCGTATTTACTCCGACTCGTCTTGCGATTAGAGACACCGGCCTAGATGGCGAACACCCCGTTAGCCGATACAAGTTCAGGCCATTGCTTCCCGCTGTCCGACTCGCATAGAATGTCGAGTAGCAACTTACCAAATCCAAAGCTCCTCGGACCAAGTGATAGCGCACACCGGGACAATCCTGACTTCGACCGCCACGGACCAGGACGACGGAGTGCTGCTGGATATTGTGGCCCTCGCCGGGGATGTAGGCGGTGATCATGCGGCCGCTAGAGAGGCGCACACGGGCGGTCTTTCGCTCGCCCGAATTGGGCTTCTTGGGTCGCGTGATGCCGACCTTGAGGCAGACGCCTTTCTGCTGCGGGCATTGCATGTCGGAGAGGGCCGGGGAGACGGCGTGGCGGGCGCGCTGGGGTTTACGGCATCCCTATTTATTTTCTCGTGAGTCAATCCTCCGTCGTCATGGTACCAGGAGGAATACTCCATTCTGGTGAAGGACGGAAGTGAGAAAACGTACTCGCAGCACTTGGTTTAAGGTCGCGTTCGGCGTCGGCGTTGTCGAGAATGACCGCGTAGGCAGTTTCGGGAGAGACGTTGATATTGTGGCTGTCCGCCTCGCAAGGGATGGCCAGATGCACCTTAATAACGGCGCAGCCATGTCTAGGTGTGGTGTGGTCGACTAGGTTGAAGTATTGGACTTCAAACGACCAAATTGCGCTCTCAATTGTCGAGATTCTCAAAATTGATATCAGGTGACATCGGCCTGGTAATTCCTGGTCCGTGTTCCGCTTACCTAACTTACGGTGGGACAGGTGGGATGGTAGGCTAGTCGCTAACCTTAACTCCGGCATTCACATGTCTAACGGCAGCCAGGCGAGCCGAGACGTCTGATTCGTTCTTTTCGCCTCCCCAGATGCTCCTTCAGCTGATCGACGTCAGCGCCGTTCCCCAATTTCCAGCCACGGCCCATGGCTCCATGGCTCCATGGCTATCCTCGGCAGAACCAACCCGCTCGGCGGTAAGCCAATCCGGGGAACGTTGAAAGGTCAAGTCACTTTTGCTCCTTCGTTCCTCCTTACATCCCTAGATTCAACCTCAGATTCTGTACACCTCATACTTCGTAATTTGAGTCCCTTTTAGAAAACTCCTGGGCTTTGTCCATTGAACTTCCCAATTTGCTACTTCACACCATGTCATCAATCGCAAGATTTCTGCGGCCGGCTCTACGGCGGGGCTCTGGTGTAACTCCTAGAGTCTCATTGTCGCCACGATGTTGCAATAGAACCTCCCAAAGACTGAATGCGCAGCAGTGAGTATAACTAGGTCAAGCTGTTGTTAAAATAGCAAGCTTGTTCTAACATCCTGGACCTATAGATTAAGATCCTTCTCCGTCACGCACCGCCGCTTAACTGACATCACGGACATCCCGCCAACGCCAATAACACACCTGTCCGAGACCGAGGCGGCAATGCAAGAGACAGTCTCCAAGTTCGCCAACGATGTAATCTTACCAAAGGTCCGTGACATGGACGAGGCGGAGAACATGGATCCGGAGCTCGTTGAACAGCTCTTTGAGCAAGGCTTAATGGGGGTAGAAATACCCGAGGAATACGGCGGCGCCGGCATGAACTTCACGTCCGCCATTATAGGTATTGAGGAGTTGGCACGCGTCGACCCTAGTGTAAGCGTCATGGTCGACGTCCACAACACGCTGGTCAACACAGCCATCCTGAAATGGGGCAGCAACGACATCAAGAAGCGCTTCTTGCCAGCGCTTGCCACCAACACCGTTGGCAGCTTCTGCCTAAGCGAGCCGGCCTCGGGATCAGACGCCTTTGCGCTAAAGACCCGGGCGACCAAGACCGCTGACGGGTACCGGATCTCCGGCAGCAAGATGTGGATCACGAACTCGAAGGAGGCTAGCTTCTTTATTGTGTTCGCGAACCTGGACCCGAGCAAGGCGCATCGGGGGATCACGGCCTTCATCGTAGAGAAGGACACCAAGGGCTTCTCGATCGCCAAGAAGGAAAAGAAGCTCGGCATCCGCGCCAGTAGCACGTGCACGCTCAACTTCGATGACGTCGAGGTCCCCAAGGAGAATCTGCTAGGCGCCGAGGGCGACGGCTACAAATACGCCATCGGCCTGCTGAACGAGGGCCGCATCGGTATCGCTGCCCAGATGACCGGGCTCGCGCTCGGCGCCTGGGAAAACGCGGTCAAGTACGTCTGGAACGACCGGAAGCAGTTCGGCCAGCTTGTCGGCGAGTTCCAGGGCATGCAGCACCAGATCGCCCAGTCGTACACCGAGATCGCCGCCGCCCGCGCCCTGATGTACAATGCCGCCCGCAAGAAGGAGGCCGGCGAGGACTTTGTTCGGGACGCGGCTATGGCTAAGCTCTATGCTTCCCAGGTTGCGGGACGTGTGAGCGGTCTGGCTATCGAGTGGATGGGCGGCATGGGATTTGTCCGGGAAGGTCTCGCTGAGAAGTACTGGCGTGATAGCAAGATCGGTGCTATTTACGAGGGAACCAGCAATATTCAGTAAGCTTACCTCTCCAGATTCGTTGTTAAGGGTTACGGGAGAGGCGCTAACTCTACACTCCAGACTGAATACCATTGCGAAGTTACTTCAGAAGGAGTACACAACATGAAAGGAGACAGAACTATAGAGGACAGTTAACCAGACTCTTATTTAGGGCCAAATCGCGTATGAGCTGTGGATAGGCAGCGGTGTTGAAGGGATGTGGGCATTATTACGATATACCCGCGCTTGTCTCCCCAGGACGTTTTCGACGTGAAACTCAGGGGTAGCTTCCAGTAAGGGGATAGAAATATTCTCTAGGCCTTATGAGGCTATGAATCTAAAACATATGAACTGCCTATGCATATTGAGAATTCCTGCGTTTTGCCTAGTGTTGCGGTCAGATCTGCTTCGGATCAGAAAGCTGTGAGAAAAGAGACTTATGACGCTGCACCTTGCAGGTGAGTATAAGTTAAGAAATAGTTTATTTAGAGTCACATGGAGGCATAGCAGAAGCATTGATAAAATAATAAAATAGGGGTGCGTCCGAGTAGTTCCAATTAAAGCCATGGCCAAGGGGAAATTGTTGGGAATAAATCCTAAGTCTTCATGCAAAGGCTTGGTGTGATAAAGTCAAGCCTCACGGGAAACCCCCTTTTCGAGTCTGCCATTAGGCTCGTCGACACTTATTCATATTCGATCTATATTTTTATTGGAGCACAGTATAATTTCAAAGCTTGGATTCGCTTAGCCGAGTCGTATCAATCCCACTCTCTAAAATGATACTTAAAAAGTAAGAACCGAGCTAAGGCCTATACAATTTAGTAAGGAGTCCGAGACGCCTAGTCTTACTAATTACACGGCCGGGTAACATTAAGTTAAAATAATAAGGTTGTTTACTGGTTTCGAGGTAGTGGATTGAACTATCACTCAATTGTGTGTCTTTTATCTCTTAGCCTACCATTATCATATGAATCATGTCCTTTCGTATAGCCAACCACGTCATTAGTAGTTAGATGTTACCAATAATTTTGACTTCGGTTATGTTCAATGTGCTTCAAAACCAGCCAGTCAGAGTCATAAAGCAAGATTCTTCACCATACCTTGCTCTACATTGCAGATATGTTTCATTTCAGCGTAGATCATCATAGTTTATAGTATTTCAAGTGAGAAGTTCGAAATATTCCCGCATGTTAATTCTGTTATAAAAGCTGGTCCTCCAGCTGTAAACCTTATTTTCGCTCATGAGAAGCTCATACATGTGCCACGGCCTAACTTGCATGGTACCTCTTGTTTAAGAGTCTATATACATCATGACACTGGGTGAGTAGCTTGTTCATGATTCAAATACTAGGAGATTAGAACATCTCTTGGCTGTCGTTCTTAGTATTAGATCAAATTATGGTTTGTCGTTCGGCAATGTTATTGACTTTTCGTGATTTGTCGGAACAAGTTCAACATTGTGAGAGTAGATAGGCACCTATACAATTATATTTGAGGGAAGGAGACTTGGCTGTTGCCTAAACTCCTTTTGCGAGTCTTAAAAACCTTGACATGAACATTATAGGGGGGGAAAGTATTGTCAGTTTGCAAGAAACTGCATAATTGCTCAGAACAACGGCCATGATGAGGCAATTGCTGGGAGTCTACTATCTCCCGTATTCTCTAACCCCATACGGCATATATAAGCGTAGAGTATGCGTCTCTGCGACTAATTTTGACTAGTGAAGCTCCAAGCCTCCAAGGGAGCTCCCCACTGTTTCTAAATCCTCCTCGGGACGAGACGCCAAGCCGCGTCTTCGTTATATAGTGGCCACGGGGCGGGATCGTGAAGCGGCCCCATTTTAGCTTCTTAACTAAATACTTAGGTAGGAAGCTTAGGTGGATACACGCCTAATATCAAACCCCGAGGGAAGAAGACGAGTTAGCTATATGCTAGACTATACACCGACATCGGTCACGGTTCTATCTATCAATGGTGACTCGAGCGGCTAAGGAAGGTAAATGTAGGCTCACGATGCGGATGTTTCCGTAGCCTTCCCGGTCGATCATCACACCGGGTCTACACCACATTTCTCGTCCTCGATGGATTCTAGCCAAGACATCTATAAGGAGCTTCCAACAGTTTCAGCTCCCTAGTTCTGCACATGGAGAGAGAGTTGTTTGCAGAACACATGATGGAAGCCAAATAGAGCATATCGTAATCTTCAACTTAGGTGCACAATCACAAGGGAGCAAATGCGTGTCTTAGACAAATCCATAAAGCCATGTTGAATACCAGCTATCTTGTTAAGCTTCTTCTCGTAACCAAGAATCTTCGATCTTCCATGTAAACCCCAAATCTCCAGACCCATTAAGACGTACATATATGTCCACGGTCATGTATATACAATTAAATCCTTCTGTACCCCCTTTCAATTAGTCTTCCCAAGTTACCCCTAACCCTAAACGCCGCGCTTGCCAAATTTCGCCATAGACATATGATACCTACCTACTCGAAAGAATGCGGTATCATAACCTTAAGGTAAATAAAATTGCCTCCTAGTGAAGAAAGGAATCGTAAATCAAATAAGAAGACGCAAGTGGACAGAAGAAAGGGGGCACGCTCAGTGAGCAGCCACACTCCTCCGCCGACGATAATCCAAGTCCGCGTACCCGGGCAGCGCGGCGCTATGCTGGAAGTCGACTGTAGGCACGCTCATGAGGCGCGGACGCAAATACTCATTCGCATCCGCCTCCTCGACGTCCTCGAAGCTGGGAGGCAGCTCCGCGGTAGCGGTATCTCCAGAGCCACCGCTGACGCCGCCGACACCGACCTGCAGCGGCACGCCGAGCGTCAGGTGCGCGGTAGCGCCGCCGGACGCCAGCGCCACGGTCAGCCAGAGCACGTAGACGCGCGACGAGATGCACGAGTGGAAGGTGGGGACGAAGGTCTTCTTGTGCGTGGGGAGCCGGATCGGGACTTGCAGGTGCGCGTTGTAGAAGATGGGAGACGAGGCTTTTCTCTTGCGTGCGGTTCGGTCCGAGTCGGACGACGACAGCGTCTCGCTGCCGTATCCCGAGTCGCGCCTCGCTTGCGCCGTGAGGTGCCGGGTCCATCTGACTTCGCTGAGAGGTCCCGTGGATACGGACGTGGTGCCTGAGTAGGAGCCCCGGCCTTCGGAGCCGAAGGCCCGGTGCCAGTCTTTGAGGTTGGGGTAGTGGTTGATGCCGCCGGCGCTGAAGTACGTGACGGCTGTGACTTTCGACGATATGCCCGTTACCTTGGGCGGGCGGGCCTCGCCGGAGGCTGGTACGAATTCGAAGTTGAGCGGGACCGTGGTGGGTGCGATAGTCTGCCCGTCGGGGCTGAGCATGGCTGCACCAGGCTGTGTAGCCGTAACCGTCACCTTTCCGGACTTCGGGGATAGGATGGTCTTCCGGAGCGTCTTGCTCTTCTGCATGGTATACATGTCGTCGTGTTTAGTAACGTTCAAAGGGGCGTCTTCGGGGATCGCAGGCAGCACTTTGATCTCGTGGCCCGCCTCCATGAGTTTGATGCCTGAGCCGTCGATGCCTTCCTCGTACACCCGCGCCTTGACCGCGTACTGGATGCGGCTCATATTCGGCGCGAAGTCGTCCTTCTCCCACGACCCGACGGTGGGAGGCAACCGCACATGGTGCTCCTGAATGGATTCGTTGGCAACGCGGTGGTTGCACGCGTTGAGCGTGAGAGTGCCGGGAATAATAAAGGTGAAAGGCACCGTATAAATCACACCCGCTTCATATATGCGCGGAATCGGATAGGATGATTCCGGGATGGGCATTGTGAGCTTTAAGAAAGTATGCGAGGTGGCCTGCGGAATGTTGACAGCGTCTATGCGTGTCTTGCTGGTTCCAAGTAGCACAACCTGGAGCATATCAAACCGCACGTCGGTGTGTGGAGTGATAGTAACATGACCTGTTACTTCCGAGCCGGTCGTGTAGACCTTGGAACGGTAATGGTTGTTGATATGAATGTTCATGCTGGGTTTGGGAGCAATAGATAGCTTGCGAGCATAACCGCCTAGCGTCGCGGCCCTGCTGTATTCTGAGGCCGCGCTAGAGGGCATTTTCTCGATTTGGATTCAACTTCAACTGGGTTGAAGTTCGCGAAGGAGGATTGGTATGCTGAGATGATGTAAAGTGTGTTGGTTAGGCTTCCAACTGTCTGGCGGTGCTGACTTGCGGGGTTGAACGGGAATTAAAGGAGAATAATTATAGGGGTTGTCTGTGTAACCAGGAATCGCTGACGTTCTATTCTATATTCAAGTATAATAGTAAAACCGTTAGAATCTGAAAGGAGGTATAGTCTCGCCGCTGAAGTTCGATGTATGATGCTCGTCGTCTTGCTGGTAGAGACACGACGTTGTGATATTGATGACTTGATGCGGTCCCCAAGTTATAGAGATGGTAGCGATGGGAACCAAAGGACTTATATAATTAGGATAAGGGTATGTTAGACTATTGCAATTGAGTCATCTTGAAGCAAGCTAAAATTTTCATGTAGGTATGTAAGTAGGTAGGTATGTTCAGGCGAGGATGTGTTATTATTAAGATGGTTATCACATAAAGCACCTCCGTTCTGACGTAAGTAGTACTGGAGCATTCCGCCCTTCATGTCTTCTGCTGGTTGGAGACCCTGGTGGCCTGACATGGAAGCGGATTTGTTCAAGGCAGGGATTATAGCACCGTTGCAGAAGCGCAATAAACAACCTGCATTTTTGACTTGGGGTCTTGGGGTCTGGGGGGTCTGAGGGACCTTTGGGGCCTTGGGGGTGGTCTTGGGTGCGTTGACTTCTAAAAAATCTTCTAGTTGCCGCTTGACCTCTAAAGGTGACCATCTCGAAGCTTTACCTCCAAAGGAAAACGTATCCAATTATCGTACGTAAAATGTAGCAAACTATTGACCGTGGAGCGGAAGCGATGGCGTTTCGAGTCTTGGACAAGCCTACGCCTTTTGCTCGCCCTACCGAAATTCTAGTACATATGACTCGTCTGAAAAGGTCTGAACGGCCCCCTTGACGATGTCCGTATTACAGAATTTAGCTGTCATGCGGCTCGTAGAAACACCGTTCTCGCCTTCTGTTCTTCGATGACAACGGGAATTGTACGTCCCTAGCCGGAGAAGCTAAAATCGCTAAATGTTCCCCGGCAAGACGTCCGGTTCCTAAACGTCCAGCCCCAAAATTAACAGACTTTTGACCGCTTCGTCTTCGGCTTCGGCTTCGGCTTGACTTGACTTGGGGCTGGGGCTGAAATTCATCTGGCTATAATGACTATAAGTACCTCGTACTATGTATTCGTATGCGCGCCCTTCATTTTGACATGCGCTAACTCGCTTAACAAAACTTAATCCATCAACCTATCGCAGCCAGCCTTAGGACATGTCAATTACTCGATTGGGACGATACGAAGGTACTTATATCGCGATCGAAGTGTCATTGATGGAACATATTTAATGATGTTATGTTCAAGGCTTAGAAAGCAACTCACGGAGTAGCCGTCTCCTATGTGATGGCATGAAATGAATGCATGATGCCATCTCCTTGCTGAACCAGAAGACGTGATCGAAGCATGCCTGTATGTATGATTTCCAAACCTGGGTGCTTACATGCCTCAAATTAAAGCAGCACTATTCCACAACCAGGTAGGTATGGCAAGTTACTTCCATACCACTGGGTTTCGTAGGCTTAGGGCGTGCATGCGTAGAGGTGTGGACTGCACTGGCCGAAGAGTCATGCAGTCTTCACAGTCTGAGAATCGAGATTACAAATCGTTACTTCGACTTTTGCATGGAGTCTCATTCTCCGATTTCGGCCCTCCATCACTACCTGAAGCTCGTTGGTTGGAGACTGTTACCAAGACGGGATGGAAACGTGGAGATCGTTCAGATCATCGGGACGTGGATTTCGATTCGTTGCCTCGTAATGCAGATGTCGAAATTCTTTTATTACGAGTCCATTATGTACAAACATGTCAATGATGGGTTGATCGTCGATCCGTCTTGAGCAGCTCCAACATTCATCTCTTCATCTTTCGGACGTTGATGATACCACGTGGACTGATCTGATGCAATATGTATATGCCGCGAATCTCGAGTCCAGAACCTTTTACGCACATGTCTGAACGGGACTTACACATGCAGGAACGGCTGCAATGTGAGATCTTCTTGGCGACCCGCAGCATAGCGCAGCGCCCTTTACCAACAGATATTCTCCACTACACCACGGCTTCCAACGGATATCGTAGGCGACGAACAAGTTTTGTGACGGACGTTCCCGCTCTTCACGAGGTCAGGTAGGATTCGCTAGCTCAATGAAAGCTAGAACCATCCTTGAATGGAATTCCAGCCTGATACCCTGCCGTGGGGTTGGATTTGCTGACGAACACTCGACTTAGTAATGACTCCTATTACCTATGCCTCTCGTAGTAAGCGGCGTTTTTCTATAAGTGTAGCAACTCATACACCTAGCGAAATGCCTCATTCTATATCTAACCGGTCTATGCTTTCCAAACCCGATGATCAATCCCATGAAATATAGAGCATGATCCCGGCTCCCAACGCAATGGCGGCAAATTGCGCGAGTGTCTTCCGAAGCTCAACGGCCTTATTAGGGCCTGTCTCTAGTAGCTCTGGAATTACCGCTACTGTCCCGACATACAAGAAGGTTCCAGCTGTGAAAGGGAGTAAGAGGTCACCATACGTGAGGCTAGTACCCCAAATGCCTTCCGCCATGCCAATTCCACTGTCGCTTCCACTGGCACTCGAACTTCCGCCGCCGAATTCTTGGACAGCGATGCCAATTAGAGTGCCTAGGACGGCCCCTAGGGCTGTGACGAATTGGGCGCCCATTGCAGCCCGTTTCGAGAACCCAGATTGAATAAGGAGAGCAAAATCGCCAACTTGGATGAAAACGTCAGTAGCTGTTACGAATGAGAGACGAAGCTGAGGCGGCTATTACTCACCCTCGTGGGGAATCTCGTGGAAAAATACAGCTACCGTAGTCGTGGCGCCAATGGTGGGTGACGCGTAAAAGGAGGCCGACATGGCAAGCCCATCAGTGATATTGTGCGTGAAATCGGCACTATAGGCGAGAATTAGTGACACAGGAAGAGTTGGCTCTACAAGAACTCGGAGCTCACATCATGTTGAGATAGCCTCCCATTTTGAGGGCCGGGCTGGTTTCCTTTTCATTGTCCTGCTCGCCGATTTTGTCAATGCCCTTGGAAGTGTCCTTGTCACCCTTCTTACGCATCTTGAGCTCCGCAGTCGAGACCTCTACAGAAGTTGACGTAGCTTTGGCCTGCGCCGGTGTATCATGAGAGTGGCTTCCATGGCTATGATCGTGTCCTTCGCCGCCCGTTGCTATTCGTAGTCCCTTATCCATAGCCACAAAGGTCATGAAACCCGCCATGATAGCAACGCCGAGAAGAAGGTTGCGGTTGGGTTCGACCAGGACAAATCGTACATGTTCGGGGCTATCCTCTCCGAGGAAGATCTCGGGCAGGAGATGGAAGAGCGTATCGCCGAGCAGTCCTCCGACGGCAAAGGCGACCATAATAGACAGGGACGCGGGATCGATGTTGGGAGGACATAATGCTAATAGGAAATTCGGCGGGCCGGAGATGTAGAGGGTAGCAAGGAGGGCGTTCACGGCAGGGCTACCGGGGAACAGGATCGCAAAGACCTGCTCGGTCAAGGTCGAGGATCCGGAGACGCTCGCAAGTTTCTCAGCGTTGAGATCTTGGACGACTGAGCATGTCTAATATTAACTCAATATTAGAAGATGCCTACAAAACACACATTTTAAGGAAACATACTTGAAGCTTTTGGTCTATTTCATCTAGACTTAGGGCGGCACGCGACGCGGTCCCGGAGCTATGGCTAGCTGCAATACCCGATGCGACAGCGACACCAAGCAAGAGCAGTGTGCTCCAGCGATTGAGAGAAATTGCCCCCATAGTGAATTTAATAAGATAATACTCTTTCACGGCGACACTATTTCATTTGGCTGAGTTGTAAGAAGGGCACACAATCCTTCGAGGGCAAGTGAAAGAAAGCTGGAGGTAAACCGGAGTTTTAAGATGCCAAGCCTAGGCCTAGCATTTCAGGTACCAACAGCTGGAGCTGAACAAATAATGTTCTGCTGACTAAGGATTTCTGTAAGCCGACGTCGGCAGGTAATTCTAGTTGTCATGGTAAAGGTGGAAAAGCATTCCGACTTGATATTAGAAACTGGTAAATTATCAATACTAATCCTGGCGGTCCTGGCTCCCTAAGGTTAAGAGGTACGGCATTGTACCTGGACATCCTGGGAATTATGATAGCATCAAAGTCATTTTGAAGCTACCCCTGCAAGTCTGAAGGCTGAAGGCTACATAAAGGCAATATCTTATCAGATCTAGATCCATGTCGTCGGGACTCCGTGCAGCCCCACTAGACGTCTTCAAGAGTCCCGAGAATGCGCCCTCGAGAGCCGGTATATTCGCTGTCTGACTATTTCGATATTCTGTTTATATACTTTCACTGGGGAAATGATATGCTCATCATTAAATCAACTTAATGATGAGACAGGACGGCCGAAATTAAACAATTTCGATTTCTGTACGCTTCTGTGGTTATGCTGTGAAGATAGCGAGACTTTGTCTGCTGGAAGGGGTATATCGAAACTAGTAACGGTCGAAGCCATCGAAGCCATTCGTAGTATTTGAAGTAACCGCTCATTAGTTTATTCGTTCCGGACGTCTCGGACATCTTGGACATGGTCTAATGCATATATCTACACCAATTCCCACTTAGAGAAAATCGCCCAGCTCATGCTATAACCACCGCTGTTCTTCGTCCTGTAATACTCCTCCTTGCCAACACCCCTCGCGTCTCTATTATTGAGTGTCGTCAGGGCGTACAGGAAAATAGTCTGTCCTGGGGCACCTAAGTCCCGCGCTGGGATATCCGTCCACCACCAGAACCCGTCCGTTTCTAGTGGCACCATGTCCTCTTTCCTCCCATCTGCGCCGTGAATTTTCATCAGGAGCAGATAACTCTTGCCTTTCCCGTGCCGCACGGGGTCCCAGTGCTCGCAGACCTTGGAGAACTGGAACCGCACTACCTCGCCGCCGTATACGGGGATATGCTTCTCGGCGGGGCTGAACGTGAATTCGGACACGCCCTCGTCGGTAGCCGTGCCATAAAACTCGGCCTTCTCGCCCCTGACAGGTCCGACGATGTATTCTTCCCATGTCGGGATACGGCCGTCCTTTCGGAAGAAATATTGCTCGTTCTGAGGGAAGTGCTTGAGCCCAAACAGGTCGTTGGGCAGGCAGAACATCTGGGGTTTGAATTGCTTGTGATATTGCTGGTCGCCTACTGAGCCCGCACCCCAGCATGCGTCGAGCAGTTTCCATTCACCATTGTCTATGCATACTGCATTCCAGGCGTCTGTACAATCTAGAGTTAGCAATTGCTACCCGTGGAATACCCTAGGAGGGATTCTTGATCCATGAGACTTAAGTTGCCCCACTCGGGGAGAGCTACAGGTATTTAAAAGGGGGAGGGAGAAAGGGGCAGTATTGGACATATACATACGGCCTGAGGGATCTCTAGGTGGGGGTGGCTCGCCTCTTACAAGAGGTTTATAGCCATAACCCTTTCCGTGCCCACCAACCAGAACGCACTGTAACCCAGCGCGCTGAGCGATGGCTTGGTATACTTCGGCATAACCCTGGCAAACGGCCTTGCCGTGAAAGATGGTCTCATCTACGCTTCTGCCCTTGATACACTTGCCAAAGAATTCCTCTACGTTGTAAGCGATATTGTGATGACACCACGTGAATATAGCTCTCGCTTTGTCAGTAGCTGACGGGAAAGGACCACAAAGGACACCTGCTAAATAACCGACTGGATCATGCCGCGGAAGTGAATGGTTGGGGTACTGCGCAGCTACACTATCCGGACCTGAGAAATCCCTGCATATGAGACATGTGACGGCTTGATCGGCGCTTGCACGCACGGTGACTGCGTCAATATCAGAAAATGTCGGTCGCGAGCTGACTGGAACAGGAGGGGGCGCCTCGTCGCTAGGTCGAGGGCCAGGTCGTGGACGGGGCAAGCTAGGGTTGCGAGATGACTCGAAGGTGGTGTTCGGGCGTACGAATGCTGAAGGAGGGGGCGGGAGGCGTCGTGGGGGTACAGAAGGGGCTTCATCGACTTGAGAATGCGCAAGCGAGTTTCCAGGCCGAGACGGCAGTCTAGGCGGTAGGCCAGGCCGTGATCCAACACTCGGTATTACCGGCGCAGACTTTACTGATAGAAGAGGCGCCTTGACGATATCCGTCGCCTCCTTTTCAGCAGCTTCCTTGGCAGTTTGCGCCTCTCTCGCCTCTCTCTCCTTTCTGGATGGCGGAAGAGGAGGCAATTTTGCTAAGTCTAGCGCTGGGGCGAGAACTCTCCGCGCTGGCTGCGTTTCGTTCGAGGTCGTGCTCGTGCGAGAGGAAACGGGATTCAACGACAAGTTGGAAATATTCGAAATGTGGGACACTTCAGACGAGTTGGAGCCTCTCCTACTGTGTAACGGTTGTGCCGATGGCCTGCGGGCCGGTAAAGCAGGTGATGGCTGGGCGGAATTCTTACGACCCGGGAGCGGTGGCGGCGCATGACGCTCAGGCAGGATTGGGGGACTTTCGACGACCGAAACCGACGTATTAGACCGCTGTGGTAGACTTGGTGGATTCCGTTTCTGAGGTCGGGCAGGTAGGCTAGGACTTTGCAGTGAGACGACGTTATTGGGAGTTGGCTTTGTGACTTGTAATGCAGGCTTGCCGGACCCTGCCGGAGGAGGAGGCGGAGGGGGCCGTTTTGTAGAAGGCGGAGGAGCAGTGAAGTTCTTCTGGTTGTTCAGAGCTGCGATGCGATCTGCAAGAGAATTGAACTTGGGCTCTTCGACATCAGCCATGTCGAAAGTGGCGAATAGGGGTAGGTCTTGGAGGCGTTCAATAACATTAGCAAGATGATATAACACGTCGATTTAGCCGACGCGACGGAGGTATTGAAAACGAGAGGATAGTCGAGGCTGAAGCTGAACAAAAAAACGAAAGGAGATAATGGCCAGATCTAACGAAGGTGAAAACGGCAAGTTGCTGGAAGTGGTGACGGCTGAGCGGCACAGCACTAGCATAGCCCTGTGAGAGCGGGGAGCGATGATCCTTCGGTCCCTCGATGTCAATTCTGCAACTACCCAGCTTGTTAGGCTAACGGCGACCGACTAGTATAGAATAGTACTAGCTAGTAGGATAAGCTTCTACCAATAGGCTCTATGCTCTTTTGCTAGGGTTCCCAGGCCATCGGGAATCTTAGAAACTTCCTGTACAAATGCTTGGCAGAGTTATTCGCATATCTGCCTCTTACAATATCCTTACTAGTTGTACCCATCACATATATTGGTCTTGGTTGACGATTTATAGAATAGAAGGTAGCCTTAGCTTCCAATGGGAGTGGCTAAGGTACCATTAGGACTATACCTAGCAGAGTTGAACGCGACAGCTTTATCTATGCTATGATAATGTTGTTAACTCCTAAAGTGCCGTTATGAAAGAACAAGGGCTTCCGATGTCTTCTTGAGAAATACATATATACATGTACTATTGCTTACATGGATACCTAACTCCGCCCGGCAGGAATTGCTAATTGCTGCGGAGTATCAATCGGCGACATGCAGCCGATTTCCATTATTAACATCTCGGCTGGTTTGGCTCTCAGTCGAACGCCTACCTGTGCAGTTATGTTATTATTACCGGTACATAATGAACGAATCCTGAGTGAAAGGTAGGTAGGTACACATATATAAGGTTGGAGGAGCAACGCGCACTCTTTTCTTCCCTTTAACGTTAGTAATTAGAGCCCATGCAATGAAGCACCTTATGTAGGAAGGTACATACGTATATAAGACTGGGTACAAGTACCTACATGGTACATCCTTGGATGTATGTTATGTACCTAGGTAGTTCCAAAGGTTTCTCCAGGCCGTCCCGCGTGTGTGCCGGCGGGGTCTTTTAGCTAGCAGAAAGACCCACAGGGTCCAACGCGATACAAGGTACCTAACGTACCTAGGTATGTACCAATTATGACTGACATCAATGACTGACTGTGACTGACTGACTGAATACATGTAGGTATTTGTGTGCATATACAAACCTGTACATAAATATATTTCACACCTTCACTACACGCGTCTCTTATTATTCCGTACATACCTACATGTACATAGGTAACAGAGGTAGGTAGATCGGGGGATTTCCACGGTAAGGAACGTTCAACTTAGCTTACCTAGGTACTTGCCTGTTCTGTACTTGTATCGGCGCCTTCAAAAAGTTTCCGTATCTTCCAATTTCCATTCACCATCAAATCCTCTTCTCCATCCTCATCCCCCCACCAGCAGTTCCCTTTCTGCACTTCGCCGACTTGACTGAAAGACACGACTTATATGCGCCGTGATTTTCTAGTCTGTTATTCAATTGAGTCGAGGTCTCAAAACGTCCCTGATACTGTTCAGATCGAGACCTCGACATCGCTTTCATAGGCGTCAATTCACTTCAATATCCCCAGTCCTCCGTCGCATGACTACGCCGACGAGAGAACACCTGCATATGCGGCTACAATACCAATAGCCGAACTAGCACACCGACGATCCAACTCGTCATATCATCCTCTACTTCCTACTATCCTCCTTCCCTGTTCGCTTTCGAACTGGACATCATGGACGTTCTCACTTGCCCTTCCGTTGGAGCGCCCACCAAGGTGTCCAATATCCTTGATTTCCCCGACGAAATCCTAAAGGCGATCTGCGGTCATGTATGTACCAATTTGTAGTTGCTAACTAGGCTGGCAATTTGATCCTTGCGGCGTCCGTAGCTAACAAATATCCTGCAGTGTTCTCAGTCCGACTGGGTGTGTCTCTCGCTTATCTGTAAGCGCTTTCGCGACCTTGCCGCCGCCGAGTTGTACCGAAATTTCCACATCGTCTTCCCCGATGAGGACGACCCCAACTTCGATTCGCCTATCGATGGCCTTGCAGGCGGTCTTGAGACCTTCGTTTCGAGCGATTATGACTATGCGAAGCACCTTCGCCAGATCAATCTCGATACCCTTAGTGTAGGCGAGAGGGCTGCGGCCGCTCACAAGCCTTACTCAGCCGGCCTTAGCTGCGGGAAGTTTATGAATATATTATTCCTTCTCACCATACGAAAGGCCACAGCGCTTGACACCTTCCGCTGGAACATCAGAGTCGAGCTCAGCCGCCCAGTCTACAAGATACTTCATGGCATCAAGTCATTGAGACATGTTCACATCCGCTTACAAGCCGGACCATCTCTATATCAGGTGTCCCGGCCGCTCCCACTCAATACTCCTCCATTCTACGACTTACCACCTGGCACGTCAGCCACACAATGGGCGAATACCATTGCCCTCCATGTGCCACCTTCCACCTTGGCATCGGTTTCCAAGTCTCCTTGGAAGGAAAGAGTCTTGAAGGCCTTGGTTGCTTTAGAAGGCCCGCCCACCATCTCAGGCTTCAAAAATCTCGAGACCTTGAGCGTACTTGATATCGATAGCCGCGACATAATCACGGAGATCAAAATCTGCGTACGTAACTCTTCATCGACGCTGAGAAAGTTGAAACTTTCCTTCTCTGATGACCTTGCGATGCGAGCAAGAAAGCCACCTACAGAGTCAGACCTCGATGAATCCGAGGATGATGATTTTCAAGCTATGCCACCAGCCACGTCTGCCGACTACGATAACAACTGGCCGGCAATGGCATTTCAAGCACAAGAAGAACGAAAGGCTCAAGAATCTGTGCTCGGACGCATATTCGACCTTGAGCAGCTTCGCACCAAGCCTATCCACAAACCCAAGGAAAGTGGGGAAGATAAACCCAAGGAACAGCCATTTTCACAAGAGGGTCAGCGCTTCATTCACGACGTCACCAGAACCTTCGAACGTATGGCATCATATGTCAACGGCACAAGCGACTTCAGTCGACTGGAACAACAGGAAGGACTGGACGTGGTTACGGCAGCAGCAAGGAAATTTGTACAATCAGAGGAGGCAAAGGCTGAGGCCGAGGCTACCGCCGACGAGCTGCATAAGCCTTCTCCAGCGACTGTATGTGACACCACATCCGACTCGCAGCTGCCTACAGGTGATCTCTTGACATTCGATGAAGACCCAAAAAATGTCGACGGCGCGGTTCCCAAACATCAGCTAGGTTATATGGATCAGCCGAGCACCGACATCGATCTGACGGAGGTGCCAGTTGAAGACCTGGCTCGCTCCGTAGATGTAAGCATCTTCCTGAGCACTTTACTTTGTCGCTTTCATGCACACATTGAGAAACGAGGGCAGCTATTAACGGAAGCTGACACAATTTTCAAGGCTCATCTGCCGAGCACCGACCCTTTCACGGCATATCAAAGTATATGGCCTATACGTGAAAAGATTGATGCTCACGGGCATGTAATGAGCGGGCTAGTCGAGGAAGTCCGGGATCACTTTAACGGGTGGGTGGATGGGGTGAAAGGCGACAAGGAACGGATCCGCTGCCATGAAAGAGACCGTCGATGCGCTGGCCAATACACACGAGATACGAGAGGGATCGGCCTGCACTCTCTCGGTATCCATCTCATACCGATCAAAGCTTCGGTATTAGGAAAAGCCATAGACCTTCGAGTGCTAAAACAAGTTACTCTACTGAACGTTGGGGAGCAGAACAAATTCTGGACGTTGATGAGGAGAGAGAATAGCTTGTCACCTCTTCCACTGCGACAGGTTTTCACTGACGATGTCTGTCTCCCGTTCTTACAGCTTATCTCAGAGCTCGAATGCGTCAATGAAGTATTGATGCTTCAACGATCGCCAAAGTACCAACCGGCAAGTTTGGCACCAAACCCGGCAACCACCATCGAGCAGATTCGTAAGCTTGTCTTGAAGATACGTATGTATATCCAGAGTTTGTCCGTAAGCTTGTATGTTCGCACATGCTGACTACATACTGCAGATATGCCCACTATTGAGCGGCTGATGATTAAGAACCAAGCAGACGACTCTTGGGATGTTGATGGCCGAACCATTCGTCTCATTTGCAGACAGGGACAGGTGCTGAAAGAGTTGGCCATCATCATGGGAATGAGTGCAATTGTAAGTGTTTCACTATGTCGATGACTATACCCTATGTGAAGGTAGCTAACAGCATTTAGCACGCGTTTGTCCAAAATATGCATGGCCTTCCTAATCTCCGCGCGCTACAACTCATCTCATTTCGAACAGAAGACACGTGTCTTTCGGTTGTGAGAGAAACACGTCGTTTCATAGTCGACGCCCTCTCACATCTACCCGAGTTGAAGCTCGAATGGATCGCTTTAGCTAATGAGGACCATGCCATGAGAATCCTTCGGAAGGAGGAGCTTCCGAAGTTGCAGAGAGGTTCGGCGAAGGGCAAAGAGCCGGCTGCTAGTCTCACGGGCACTAATCCCTACAATGCGACATTTCCGGTGGCGCCAGGGTTTGAAGATAGTGAGAGTGAAGACGACGAATACGGACCGGCGCCCAGGCAAAAATTACAGCTGCTTGAGGGCATTCCCTTTTACGATATATTCGATATTGTGATCTTCAAGAAGGAGATCGCCAATGGCCGGCTGTGAATCGGGCCTGGGAGTTGCAGACCTGGAACTCGTCATGGGGTGCCATGTGGTTTTTTAAGGGCATGGGTGTTTCTCCTTTTAGTTGATGATACCCCCTTTCGCGTGATAGGATGGAATTGTTTGTCCTGGTTGGAGTGATGGTCTCGGTCTCCTTAGGGGGTTAAACTGTTTCCTCTAATGGAACACTTTCAACCGTACCGTATCGAGGCGCTGCCTTCAAGATGAATAAATCGCTGAATCAATATAAAGCATGAAGTCCGACTGTGATCACCTTGCGTATTTCGCGCAAATTTCTCTTCGTAATTTTGCAGCTGTTAAAATAGCTTCACGTCGCATTTAGAGGTGTTGCTCGCGGCAAAACTTGACTATGTGGCGATGAGTGGAAACCACCTGCGTAGATTTCATAATATTCTTCATTTACTAACATTGGGGCTACTTATATCG
The DNA here is from genome assembly GCA_022578875.1 of Hypoxylon crocopeplum. NCBI lineage: Eukaryota > Fungi > Ascomycota > Sordariomycetes > Xylariales > Hypoxylaceae > Hypoxylon > Hypoxylon crocopeplum. The sequence continues at coordinate 913,860 of MU399554.1, forward strand.
TCATATCTCCATCTCGATGGCCTCGGTGTCCCACTGCGACACTGCAACGCTAATCTCGTCGAAGTTCCCCAGCGGCGGCGACCACATGCTCACGGACGGGGAAGGGGGCGTTGGGGGCTGGCTGCCGAGCCCGTACGTCGCGGCGCTGGGCTCGAGGGCGAGGAAGAAGTCGAGGAGCTGTCGCCAGTCGGGGCGCGATATGCGTGGCGACGGACTTTGCTCGCGGGCCGTCGATGCGGCGGCGTAGCTGCTGTTACCGTTCTGGCCGCTCCTACTACTACTACCCCCGCTGCGGTTGCTGGGCGGGAGGTGTATGAGTGCCGAATCTGGGGGCAGTGCCTTGATGATCTGCAGGCCGTTGGCGACGTGTGCGAGCGCGGCGGCTTCGTTGCCGCGCGACGTCTCAATGCACACGAAGATCAGGCAGCAGATCAGCGTGACCTCGACGCTTTCGGGTAGCGATCCGGGCTGTACGTGTCTCTGCAGGTGATAGATGGATAGGTTGTACTGCTGGATCGTGAACAGCTCTAGTTGGTCTATGCAGTGGTAGTCGTCCTCGGGTGGGGGCGTTGAGGACGAAGTTGAGGCGTACGGTTGCTGGTGTTGTTGCTGCTGCTGCTGCTGCTGCTGCTCGTCTGGACTACCGCTTCGCGAGATAATACCTACTCCCGGGTTGCTCGTTGTCGTCATGTGGTGAATCTGCTCTTGCTGCTCTTGTTGCAACTGCGTACACGTGTAGGCTGCACCGAGTGCAATGAGGGCGTGCCTTACTGCTGGATCCGAGTGCCCTACCTGCGGCACTAGACGTCGCCAGAACCCGGCACCGAGACTGGATGCGTGCATAGCCAACCCAGCCTCTGCTGCCTGCCGGAAGCGGTGGAAGAACATGCGTTCTTGCTCGGTGCCCTCGATGTCGGCTGCCAAGGGGCGTAGGACCCGCAACGACGAGTTGCCCCTACACGCCGCTGCGAAGCTGTGCCGCGCAATCTCATGGCGTTTTGCTAGGTACGGGTCTGTCGGCATGGTCATGCTGGTGGTGATGGCAGCAAGGGGGTCTGATAGTGACGGTGGTGGCTTTCTCCGTCGCGGCGGTGCCGAGCCCTCGTACCCATCACATTTACGCCCCGTACTCGTGCAACGCGTACACGCGGGTTTGGTTTCGTCACACTTCACGCGTCGAATTCTACGTTGCAGAGATGTGTTAGCTCACTGCTTTGACTCGGGGAGTGGGGTTTGGGATACGCATGACAAGATGGGGTTACTCTGAGAGATGCAGCAAAGAGTAGAGGAACCCGCACTAGAATTATGCCTCAATGTAGGAGATCCTACTTACTTGCTATACAAGTGTTAGTATGAGACGATAGATAATTCGATTGTAGCGATGGACTAACCAAGTGATACACCCCGTTCGGACCTTGGGCTTGCTCGCCCTCTTCCGCTTCGTTGCTGTCGGAGCTGAGGAGGTTTCCTCTTGTGGCGACGCCGGGTCGATCACGTCGTCAACAGAGAAAGTTGGACCTGTCATCCAACTATGCTTCTTCAGGGGCCCCATCGTTAGTGGCTGCAGATGAGTGATTGAACAATGCGAATCGGAGTTTGTAGTTGTGCGATTTTCTTAGATTTGCAAACTTGGAGGGTGAAGATCTTTCAGTATCCGTAGTTGATGGTTGATGTCCTTGAATTTGTCATTGGGGTACATATGCTCAACTGATCGACTGAGGCAGCGCAGGGCACGAGCACTTTGTCGTATTTATTATACGTATGACCGCATTCTCTGCCCCTTACTCTTTCAACTGGCCCAATCTCACTTGAGCAGGCATGAGATATCCGTTCTCTCTAAGTTGATTTGATGATACACATCGCCTTACTCGTCCAGCAGTTGCATGTAACAGTACCGGACTATCCATGTCTACCCGACGTCGCGCAACGATGATATATCTCACCCTCCCCTGAGCCCCTAAACCCCCTTCTCATGCTCACGTAGATAAATAACTGATCATTAGTCCCTCCAACCTTATTTTGGCCAACCATTCCCCTGGATAAGCGAGAGATGCCCTGCAGGACGGACCTGATACTGGAATACGGTGGACGAGCTAACTTACCTGGCTTGTCCGCAATGGTAAGGTGACAAGGGGGGCCCCATCCTGACTAAAGACATCGGCTCTAATCTGGCGGGATTAATGCAGCCGTTCCATTTTTATCTCCAGCTTTACCAAGCATCCGGCAACAAGGCTGCATGAGATCGGGTATGTACTTATGTGGCGTGGTAAGCAGGGAGAGGCTTTAATAGCCTTACAGACAAGTCAGCATCTTCTATTAATGTTGCCTCATGGTCAACTTGTGTGCTGTCTTCTGATTGCCAGAAAACCGAGCCATGGGGGAAGGCCGACTTGTAGGGTTGGCATCTAACACCGCTTGGACACGGGAATGCATGTCCACCCTCATGTGGGCGACGAACATTCAATCAAACCCCGTATTGCGGTGTAAAGATGAGTACTTACGTAAGTATGTACCGTTCCCGAATTCCGTTGGAATATGCAACACCGTAGGCAAGTCATCTTTTTGTCCTGGCTTAGAGATGGGGCTTCTACATACATCAACGGGTTGCCGTCCCAGCTCAATGCCACTCTCCCCCCGCTGTTCATCGACTAATTCGGCATTAGGGATTCCGAATTAACGACCAAGACAAGATGATGACGCTAGACGGACGTACTAGTTCAACAAAATATCCAGAGGTGGATATACTGATTGGCCAATCCCCTATATACATGCTACTTAAGAGTCGTCTCCACATCTATATATGGCCGTTCTTCAGACGGGCCATTTCGAAAGCTTCCAGAAAATAGGCGGAACAAATGGAATACACCCCTGCAGCTAATGAAAAGCTAAGTGGTCTCGCCTGGACCTCAGCTGGTCAAGGTCGTCTGGGCTGGTAATAAGGGAGTGTCCGACGGGGAAACTGATAGGTAGGCGTGATGATCACTAGCAAGATTGGTTTGAAACTTGCCAGCCAGCTGCCACACAAGGGCAGAGACTTGTAGGGCCGGGGTGTGAGGCCAACCAAGGATAATCTCGAAGACCTCTTCAATAACAGCAAACCCACATGTTATCACAAGCCGCTGACCCAACATGGTCACCGCTCAGATTAGCGGCCCTTGGTCTAGCGAGGCTTGTCCTTGCAATACCCCCCACCTAGGCTAATACATACCTAGAATAGAAACTGGGGTAGCTACTCGTACTAGATCGACCAATCCGAGGGCTCTAAAGAATATCGAGTCGAAGAGCTATGATTGTTATGCTGTTAGACTTAGCTAGAGGCGATGTGGATTTCAATACAGACTCGACGCTGACGGAGAGGAGAAAAGGGCGGTCTTTGAATGAGATTTTATGCTTATCCGCATTAGCTTCCCAACCATCCCTTTCAAAAGAACAGCGCAGGTCGCCTGCGGTAGGTTCTTGTACGATGTTGCAGTCGTGAAGATTGCGCCAAGACTCCGGAATCTGTTTACTAAGCTTCGACGGCGGGCGTCTATTTTTAGACAAGCTTTTCATTATGACGATATGGCGCATTTGGGGTATATCCTCCCCTGTCACCCATCCAATCATACAATATCTAGATAACGGGTTAAGAAGAAACAAGCTCAACTCCTTATCATGATGTTTTATTTGATACACGTCGTATTTAGAATTCATTCCTTCGTCTATACGAATTATGTATAACCCATTATACATTTATCAAGTTGTGTCTAGTTAATTATCTACCCCTTTCCGTCGTAACCCAGACTGGAGAGGTTTACTCTATTTACAAAGCCCCATGACGCCGTCATCAATGTTGCCCTTGATATCTACAAAGTTCATAGACACTTATTCTACTATTTTGACGGCTGATCCCTCGAGAACAGACTTGGAACTGGATTGATGCGACTCTTTGGATATATCCTCGTCTTTTTTTGACTCGGTAGATCGTCGCGGCATATCCTCCTTTGCGCTCGGTGAAATCGGTCTTTGCTGTTCTTCACCGGCTGGAGCAGCGTCATTCACTTTTGATTCTTCGGTAGGGTTCGATCCCGGTGGTCCCTTCGGTCCTGATCTTTTTATATTTTTCCACTCCATGAAAAGAGCCGCCACGAGGGCAACAAGTGCCACTCCCATGGCACAAAGGAATATCCTCGAGATACCCCCGTTGTAAAGCTGCCTCACATTAAGTTGGTATTCAGCAGGGACCTCATTGATGAGATCAGTGGCACCTCCATTGGTGATCTGTTGAGGATCGAGGCCAGGAACTTCGGCTACATGTTCGACCATGTAGCTACTCAAAAGGTTCTGGCCAACCGAGGTGAAGATAGCCCCACCTAGCTGTTGGCAGAAAAACATGATAGCGACGCCGGTTGGAATATCTGGCCCCGGAAGGACAGCCTGAGCGGCGAGGCCAGCTGACTGCATGCCCGTGCCCAATCCGAAACCACAGAGGAATTGGTATCCGATCCAGTGGGCGGACGTCTCACCGACTCTAAAGGTACTCATCAATCCTAATCCTATAGCCATGATGCTTGGGCAAGTTATCATAGCCGGCACATAGTATCCGATCTTCTGCGTGGTAGCCCCAGACAGGATACTACCTACAACAAGACTTAGGACTAGGGGTATCGTATCAACACCGGACTGCACGGCGGTCACGCCTTGTACGACTTGGACTGTATCTCAATGTAAGTATGCGATGCTATCGAAGGACACCTATAATAAAAGGAGCACTCACACCACAATGGCAGATAGTAGACGGACATCATCATCGCACCAGCGACCGAAAGCATGAAGACTGTGGCAGCCGCGATGCTGCGCTGAGAGATCACTCTAACTGGGACCGTTGCCGTATTAGGCATCAAGATCTGAACAGCAGCGAAGGCGAGAAATAAAACTCCGAAAAGAACCAGGAGAAGGACGATGCGCCAGCTATTCCATGCATAGACCGACCCTCCCCATTGTAGCGCCAGCAAAAGGGAGATAATGCTCGGGACGAAGAAAAAGGTCCCGAGTGGATCCAATCGAGTAAAATGTTCCCAGAACTTAGCGGGGGTCGGCGGTTTCGACGGAAGATTCACCAGGAGAAGACATAGCGCTGCGACGGCACCGACGGGGAGATTAATATAGAAACACCATCTAAACGTGACCATGTTAGCCCATACAACTCGGACGCAAGAGGGACGGGACTGACCTCCAGGTTACACGATCTGTAAAGGCGCCGCCGACGAGGGGACCCATCACTGAGCTAACTCCGAATACCGTCCCAAAGATTCCCTGGAACATCGGTCGTTTTCGGAGGGGCACCAATGGAAGCATGATGATCATGACGCCCGTAAATATACCAGCACTACCCAGACCGGCGATGGCACGGCCAAGAATGAAGGCGATCGAGTTTGGAGCCGCACCACAAATGACGGAACCGATCTCGAATATGGCGACAGTGGTTAAGAAAGTTCTAATATGAGACAACGAGTCAACAATATTATACCCGACTACAAACAGACAGCCGCAAACGTACCTCTTCATCTCATAGAACTTATAAACCCGTCCGAATACTAGTTGGGATGCGGCTGTTGTCAATTGATATGCCGAGCCATACCAGCCAATGTCTCCCAGACTATTGAACTCTTGCGTGATCTGAGGGATGGCGGTACCAATGATGGTTCGATCAAGAGCAACTAGAAATAGGGCGAGATATATGCTGAGCATAACAGACCAGAACTTCAGGGTCTTGGGCTTGAAATTCTCTTCGGCTTCATCGACGAGCTCCCGCGACGCCTTCTCTACGTCGCCAGACACCGCGGGCGCCGAAGGGCCACCTGTCTCGGACGACCTCCGCGACGACCCGGCCATTTTATCAGGGGAGCAGGATGCGGGATGGGGTTGAAGGACAAGGACGGATGGGGGAAGTCAGAAGGGATGAAAGCAAGCTGGAGGAATCGAGTAGACGGTATCACTCTTTCTCGGCCAAGAACAATAGGGTTTGACGGAGATTGTTACTAGGGATGACAGTATCGTTTGTGTTGAGCTACAAACAGACCTACGGCACAACCACTGTGTTGGTAGTAGAACGGCAGCACACATGCACGTACACGATAGATATACGAAATTCGCGGCCTTCCATATCCTCCCAAGCAAAGAAGCAAAATGTGGACTCATAGTAATACCACTACCCGTGCCACAGACCCATCGCGGATTGTACGTCCCGTACCGACATCTTTTCTACTGCGAGAATAGCTTCGGTAGGTTGGGGAGTCCCGAGACGGGTATAATTCGGGCGCGGTTTGAAGCTGAGAGAACCGAAGCCTCTCGAGCCCAGCAATAAACAAGGGAGACAACATCACGTGATAGAAAGGCGCTAGGTTAGCGGACTTAGTGGGCTTGGCATGCCCTTTGTGTCTAGTAAGCTATTTCTTTCCGACGGACTTTAACCTAATCTTTAAGAAATAGCGGGTCTGCGTCTTTCACCAACACGGTCTGACGGTACCTCGGTCCCGAATCCTCTTCTCTCATCACCGAAGCCAACAAAGACTGCGAAAGAAAAGACTAAACTCGGGACGAGAATTGCAATTTGCAGCCACCAAAGAACAAGTTTGTTCCAACTTATGTATCTCTATCCTATCAAACCCTCTGGCAAAGATTACGAATTTCCCAGCCTTGTCGGTGCTCGGAGTCTATCAATCTACGAGACGTACTAATTTCGAAACTGCAGAGTCATGACTGCTGGACCCTGTTGGACCCTGTCGGTCCTTGTCTTTGCCTACTGCCGACTTGGTGATGGTCGATGTCGATAATGAATGATGGATGAATACGATTTCCCCCTTGGTTGCCACCCGCACTTGGGGGCTATCAATCCCACACAAATCATCAGGGCCGTCTTACCACACCTTCGACTCCCTGCCTTGCCTTGCTTTGCTTTGCTTTGCTTTCCTTTGCTTTGTATTTCCTGGTACTCCCAAGGCTCTGCTGCTAAATCGCAAACAGAAGTCGGTCGCTTGTATATCTGTAACGAATAGCTGCTCTCTGAATCGATGGGTGGTGAATCCCTCAAGCGAACCGTACCAATCCAATCCGTATCAATACCAATACCTGTAACAGAATACGCACACATCTTTCCCTTTTGATTTGACCTGCATGTCCTTCCCCTCTTACTCTGATGGGTTGAATGGCACGGTCTGATCTGCCCTACTTCACCCCCCTCCCCATTGCATCGTCCCCTAGCCGGTCTGTCAATCTCCAAAGCGACACAGCAGCCCCAAGGTCCTGCACGAACCCGCTCGCGAGACATTCTTTTTTGTCCCAGTCCCCATCTCGGTCCCGAAATTCCCGCATCAAAGCTTCTCGTCCTCGCGCCTGGTTGCCAATCAACGCCGCGTCCGGCCATCAAAGCTTCTCGTCTCATGTAGAACAGAGTCACCTCTCATTACCTAGTTGAGCTCTATCAATCGTTAGCCATCGGCAAGCGCCTGCGCACCCGCGCTAGCGGTGTACGATCCCGTTTTGCTTCGGGACCGACCTGAAAACCCTCACCATGCCCCCGACCCCAGAGTCCCAGCTTGGCGATGGCCCGGCCAACAATGACACTACGCCGCCAACTGGCCCCTCGGCTAGCAATGCGCTGCCCAATCCAGACGCTTCCATGGTAAAGGTTACAAGGGGACATAGCTGTGTCTTGTGCCAGCAGCGCAAGGTGCGCTGCGATAAGAGCAAGCCATGCTCCAACTGTGTAAAGGCCGGTGTTGAGTGCCGCGTCGTGGCACCTCAACCGCCTCGGCGGCGCAAGAAGCGTATTCCCGAGCGAGACCTGGTTGACCGCCTGCGGAAATATGAAGCGCTCCTGTCCCAGAACGGCATCGAATTTGATTCTCTGGGCCCGGACGTCAAGATTGTGGATCCTGGCTCCGTCGAAGATGGTGATGAGCTCGAACCCGAGTTTATAAGACAGAGAAGTAAGGAGTCTCCATCCGGATTGGACCCTGATTTGATCTCCTCTCCCGGCGAGACTCCCCACATGCCCAGGTGAGCGATGCCCCAAACCCGCCCGGATGTCTATTCGTGCGGTACCAAGACTGACTTACACCGTGCCTCACCAGGACCTTCAAGTGGTTTCCTTTCCAAAGAGAGGCTAGTACCAACTTCTTCCTCTTCGCGCCCACACATGCTAACGTCCACGTAGTTTCGCGCAGCAGATGAAACTTCCAAAGATTCGTCGGACGATGAAGACGTGGGGTCGTCCATCAACCAAGCATACGACAGGATGTTCGACAGTCCTGACGGCTTCCCTTTTGTAGTGGGTGGTCAGTTCGAGAGCGTCACCGATCAGCACCCAACTGCGATCCAAATCTTTCAATTATGGCAGATCTACCTGAATAATGTCAATCCACTTCTCAAGCTGACTCATACGCCCACGCTGCAAGTGCGGATTATCGAGGCTGGTGCGAGTCTCGACAAAGTGTCCCGGCCACTTGAGGCTCTAATGTTCTCCATTTACTTGATGGCCATCACGAGTCTAGATGAGGCAGAATGCCAGGCTACGTTCAACGAATCAAGAACAGCATTGTTAGCCAAGTATTACTATGCTGCGCAACAGGCCCTTCTAAACGCCGGCTTTATGCGTAACCCAGATCTGACCTTGCTCCAGGCTTATCTACTATACCTCGTAAGATAATAACCGGCTTATCAACGCGAGGCCTTTCTCTAACCTGTATCAGTTGGGTGTCCGACAATATTCAGACCCGCGATCGTTATTCTGCTTGACGGGGATAGGCGTGCGCCTCGCCCAGCGGATGGGACTACATCGTGACGGTGCCCAGTTCATGCTCTCGCCTTTCGAGGTCGAAGAGAGGAGACGGATATGGTGGACCCTTGCCGGGTTTGACCGGCGAATCGGAGAGCTATGCGGTTCCATCATCACTGCCATATCCAATGGAGGTAACTGTAAGCTGCCGCTCAACATCAACGATGCCGACCTGCATCTCCATGCAAAGGACCCTCCCCCACCACACTCGGGCGCAACTGAGATGATGTTCTCTCTTGCACGTCTTGAGTTCGCCAAAGCGCCGGGAAACGACAAGATGAGAGGCCAGACATCGGAATCGAATCCGCAAGCAGTTGCAAGCGTTGCCGACACCCGATTGTCAGCTTACCTCGACCGGTTCTCTACTTACATGGAAGATACGTACCTCAAGTACTGCGACCCCAAAGTGCCCCTTCATTATATGACCCTTTTGATGACTCGGGCGAACATTTGCAAACTGAAGATCGTAGCGGGTTTCTTCCGCGTTGCGCTGACCGCGCCTGCTCCGTTGCCGGAATCTGAGAGGAAGGATCTCTTCATCGAGGCCATCAAGATGATTGAGTATGACAGCATGATGCAAGCCCGAGACAACTTGAAAGGCTTTCTCTGGTACACGCAGATGCACTTCCCATTTCCGGCCTACATCTGTCTGCTCACCGAGCTACGCCACCGCACAACCGGTGATTTATGCGAACGCGCGTGGGAAACTATCTGCGAACACGCCGATCGGAGGAAGATGACAACTCATTCGCGTAGTCCGATGCATCTCTCCTTCAGCCCGCTCTTCGTAAAAGCGTGGGATGCACGCGACGCAGCCGAAGCCGCACTCGGACGTACCCTAGCGCCGCCTCGTCTTATTACTCACATGAGACAAATCGCGGCTCGGTTACCCAAGGCTACGAGGAAGAGGACGCCAGTGCCAACACCTTCGCCGAAGATCCCTGTCATAAGTGGTGCTTATGTTGCAACGCCGCACACCCCGCCAGAGCAACAGCAAGCTATACCGGCTACCGTTGCCATGTATCCGGACGACATGTACGCCAGCGTGCCGCAGATAGACATGAATAGGCAGTTTGCGACGGCATTCCCCGACGTCAACTTCGGCGGCGAGATGGATTGGAACTTCCTGATCCAGGAATACGGCGGATTCATCGCACACGGGCCGCAAATGAGCGCCTACGCTAACCAGACGCCACTTCAAGACCCTTCTCAAGCTGCTACTTGGCAGTAGTTGTATGATATCTTTCCTTGTGTTTATATTTGAATGAAGACATACGGACGGCTATATAGGTTCTGGACGATGTAAGGCACATACCCAAACTAACTCAACGTGTATATATATTTTTAAAAACCTAGGATCAAACACTACGGAACTACAGGTTAGGGCGTACTATAGGTCCCCTCTACAGTCTTGGTTTGGGATACAGACTCAATGAAGGACACACATTCTCTGCCTTGCTGTAATCTTGTGTATGAGAGCAATGTGGTGCACTTGTGAACCGATCAACACGCCATATAAGCTGATCTACCCTCGGGATACTAGATTAGGGCGTGTCATGAGACATACAGTACATGGACTGAACGTGAGATGTGTAAGGTAGGTATATGAGCACCTGCCAATGACTGTCCGCCATTTAGCGAACGATTTCGTTACATCCGTTTCTAACATCTTACTTTCAATTCAGATCTCAAGATAATCAATCCAAGGTTCAACTTTCGAGTCTCATCCCCCGGAATCCACGGTATAAGTTTGGGGTCCTGCCTCAGGAGTTCGTCCCTGATTCTCATCTTCTGCCGAGCCGCTTCCTCCGATATAAGCCAGTACCTTCCCAAGGTACGGCTCGATATTGTCGATATACCTTCCTTGGTCTCCTCTTCGTCAACGGGTCGATAATTCTGACCGATGCTTCCAATACAACTGCAGTTGTCTCGTACGGTCCTCGCCACCTAGGTTGGAGTTTCGGGAAGCGCTTCTAGTCGGACAAGACACCACGATTAGAGTTGGATGTGGTATTGATGTTGAGGGGCAGATATAACTACAATGGGGTTTCTATTTTAAGCACTGTCAATAACACAGATGATGAGTTACATCTCCTAGTTAGCCCATATTCATTTGCTTATGATTATCATGGATGTAAAACTATAAGTACCTAGGTACAAATTGAAAATGGTAAGACAAATAAATATAATAAAATCAGTAACTAGTAAAATTAATGTAACTTACTTCCATCGTCTTCATTAAGTTCACGATAGGCGATGTCTTATACCTAGTAAGTTCTACCCCTACATGCCAGGGTTTTTAAGCTCGAGGTAAGGTCCCTGACCAGAAGTACTTCTAAGAATGTGCGCCAGACTTCGAAATTCCATGGCCGTAGCCTGAGAGATTCTCCATGTTCGAATAATAGGGCTCAGTCATCCATAAGTTACCCGGTCACTTTCATCTCCAACCGCCTTGAACCCCTAGAATAATAAGACGACACGAAATCTCTGCTACCTACCTGTGTTGGCCGCCTATTCAACCCCTTTTCCAGCCTGCCATGTCTATTACTAACTGAATTTTAATATCTAGATACCCCCTACGTAGTGAAATAGGTGAGGTTGCCTATTATCTCTGACGACTGCTAAATTCTCGGCAAATGAAATTTTCGATTGTCATAGATTCTACCGGCACTAGGGGGGCATTTCAATCTAGGTAGCCCTGCTCTAGTTACAGCACAACGTAGGCTTCCTTCGACGACTTTGCTGCAAGTTTCTTTTCCCCAGGGCAAACTCGCCGCAACGAACCCTCTCTATACCGTTGCGTCAGGATGATGTTGAATATGCCGAGCATGCTGTAAGCAGTGTCCTCCTCGCGTTCCGTCCTGCGGTCCGCCATCCAGCTCATCTTAGTGGTGATGCAGGCGTTGCCAAAATGCTTCTCGCCTGTGAGCCACGCCGCAGTTCCTCTGCCAACTCGGCCTTCATAGGAAGGTATTTCCACTCTATGTCGTAGAACTGCATCTCGCCCGGCGTTAGCATATTCTGCCGCGTCCACCCACGCATGAACTACACCGAATCTGTCCCTGTCTCAACACTCCAAAAAATATTCGGCGCCGGTAAGCCGTCACTAGGGTACCTTACATCGCATAGGTACGTGAGGCCTAACTTAGAGTCGCGGTTGTCGGATTGTAATCACCCGTGGCAACCGGACTGGCAACCGTACGTGGCAACGGGAGGGGACCCATAACTATTGTACATATCCATTCCTCCGATAGGCTTAGAGATTAGTTTCTTCTTTTTCTCTTGATCAATCATATCAATACCAAACATACCAACTGTATTACGTAATACAGACACTCTCTCACTCACGTGATAGACCTTGTCTATCCAACAGCGGTACTACTTGAACATGGAGTTGATCGACTCGGTCTTCTTTCGTGATGTGCGAGCTGGTCGAACGTGATTTCCAGCCTGACCCTGCGGTGCGAGAGGATCGCGTAGCCCGCCTCTATGAATAGGTACCGACTGTTCGCCCGAGCACAGTTCGTGCGTCTCAGTGTCAAGGGGGAGCATATTGCCAACTAGCCTATTGCAGAATAATTCATCTAATATTTCGTTCTAAGTGTTCATCCTAAGTCGATAGAGCGAAGAGTGTTGTAGTTTGTAGACACGCAGTAAGCAACACGTAGAAGGTCCAGTAAATGGTAGCGTTAGACGGGGTGATACAAAGTGAGGCCCCTTGGCTGTGCCTACAGCCTCACTTACGGCTCAGCAGCGGCTGAGGTTCGATCAGGCCAATGGGAATGCCGCCGCCACGACCTCCTATATTTTAGTTACCGGCACTAAGACGAGAAGGACATCCAACAACATGTAGATCCACAAGTCCCGCGAAACACGAGGATTAGCTACTTAGGCAGGTTGGAGTTGGATACTGTGTACAAGGAGTATAAATATATTCTATCTTATTATGTACCTGCTATAAATAACCCCACCTAATATTATCAGCAACGGTCGGGACAGTAAGAGAACAAATTCGGATGGTGCGAGCTGGAGGACTGTTCAAAAAGCTGCGTTGAAGATACATATATGATATTCAATCGAAGACTACAGACATCATTTGGCGCTGCTAGAAGTCGGGTTTACATATGGCTTGACCAACAGCAATTTCAAGCCCAATGTCGAACCGTCACTGCATCAGAGACACACAACACTAAGGATAAACTACATAGACATGTTGCACAATATACCTACCTAAGTACCTATCATTCAACTTGGAGAACAGGCGGGGGTTTGTACAATTATTAACGCAGAAAACAAGAGGTATCACGAGATAATGTCTGTATAGGGGTGTTTGATGATGTTAATTGTATGCTGCTAGCAGCAGGTGTAGAGTAGACGCGTTGTAGTGTTCAGTTGCATAGCTCTTTGAGCCTGCGATATGCAATGTACACAAGTCTAGGCAATTTATGCCGCTTTATCCCATTTTATACCCATCCCCATCCCCATCTGTCCCTATCCCTTTCTATCCTATGTCCCTGTGCCGAATATGCCAATGCCCGTGCCATGTCAGTGTTTTTAGGCGTTTTTTGAAGGTACCTAGGTATGAAGTAGGTGTGTGTCCTTCTATCAGTGAATAGTCGGTGATATCCAAGCTGATACTGCCAAGTCTTGGGAGGAAATAGTTAGTTACGAGTGACCATGGTTTGATAATAAATCAATAGAAGAAAATCGTACCTTTTTGTCTGACATTTAGTGTGCCTGCTTCCTTAGAAGCATATTGTACAACGCTTATGTTGTTGGTGGTCATGGCAGACTGGCAGGCAGGCAGACAGTGAGGACTTATATTGTTAGCATCTAAAGTAGAGGGGGATTGTTGGAAGGTTCCTTACTGTCTAGATGCTGTGAGCATCATATCATCTCATAGCTGACTCTCTAGGTCACAAGCCAGATTGACAAGCAGGCACCTCTAGATCACAACCAACCAGCTAGCAGACCTTGAAACTCTTGCATGTCTTTGCCTGACTTCCCCACCATGAGAGTTTTCCGATACGTTAAATCACATTGCTATGCAAAAGGCAGCGCCAGAGGCACGCTTGACTAGTAAGCAAGAGGTGAAGTCGCTGCGCAGAAGAGCCATTGGCAGCCACAAGGACGCTGGGGTTCTGTATAATGCAAGCTTATAGTCAGGTATTTCTCTCAAGGGGGGGTTCTTAGATCACATTGCTATGCAAAAGGCAGCGCCATAGGCGCGCTTGACTGATAAGCAAGAGGTGAGGTAAGATGTGAAGTCACTGCACAGAGGAGCAAGAGACCAAGGAATGCTGCTGCTGTGTGAATGGGAGCTGCTGTCTCAATGACAAGTAACATAGGAGTTGGTGGGATTGTGATGGCTAGCGGAAGGGGACGAATGTTAGATGGCAGAGTTAGCATTGGATGGAGAAGAGAAAGTTACCAGTCTTGATCAAGTCTGCTGATGTTGATCTTTTTGTTTTCTTGTTGTCTCATGGTTTGTTGTGATGAAGGTCAACATGATCAAGAGTAGTTGTTGGTAGTCAAGGGTGACTAGGAAGGATGATGATGTTGTTGTTGTTGATCATCATGATGGATGGGTGGAACAATTGAGGATAGTTGTGATGGATGGCCATGATGGCCAAGGATGATGATGATTGATGATCATGTTGATGATCAAGTAGTAGGAGGATGTGGTGGTGAGCCTTGTGTGTGGGCAGTGGTGTCTGTTTGATGTTGTGTAGGAGAGAAGAGTTGGGACTTTAGGTGGGAAACCCTACGTCTTTATATATTTTTTCCCGGAGGGCAGAATCAGCCGTACAATCAGTAATAGACTCAGCCAGCAAGGTGCACTGTAGGATCAGACCAATGGAGAAAATCCATTTGGTTTCTACGAGACACCCTCATGGCAGAGGGCAGTTGCGTACTGATCCTGCTTTCTCATTGGCCCAATATTCAAGTCACAAAATCAACATACGAGGCTGCTCCTTCCCTGATAGTTGCTACGAACAAACACTGTGCTTGATCTTCCACCGCAGGGCAGTCACGTACCGCCTTGCTCTTGCCACTCCGGGCTACTGCTACTCGACAGGTACCAATGTACTTTACAGAGTCTGTTTTCGAGTTTAAGCGGCCCCTGAACCGTTCTATGATCCATGCCCCAGCACTACAGTGCCTACCGCCTTACCTAAGAAGATCAGGTATCCACCCACATACGTACCTGCTCCCAGTGGACTCTCTGCTTCATGTTCTACTCAAGGATGTCTGTATCTGATTAAACCTAGGCTCCAAACATGCTTACATGTACACATATGGCACTATCTCCCCTATTGAGGAGAAGCTGATGCTCTCTATCACGATGCGGACTACATGGTGGTAATTATAGACTAGACCCCGAGTATACAGACCCTCCTTGTTTCTTGTCCTGACAGGTCAGATCTCCTGACACTTAGATACCTTGACATTATTCTTGGATGCTCTGAATGACCTTGAACATTACCAAGAGGTTGGCTCGGGGGTATCTTGCTTCCTAGACGTTATAGATCCCTCATGGCAAGGCGAAGCAATCACACAACCATAACAATAGGACGTGATACTAAGGCGTGCTACCTGTCATTTCTAGCCCTTGTGAAGCTATATAGAGTACCTTTGATCAGTCATTTATAATATTCGACCTAGCAATCGATCCAGATACAAGTCCTTTAACTCATGACCTAGCATATCTACTAATGACAGATCTCTCGCGCTCTAAGGTTCCATAACAGACACCAGTCTCAATATGTAACATACACACCCACTGAATGTCTGGCGAACTACAGTGTCGTCATGGCTCTCTATCTGCCATCTGTGTGTACGAGTTAGGTTCATCTGCGTGTATTCATATTGCGAGACTAATAGCAATAAACGGAGTGTCCAGCATGTCGTTCTTCCTAAGGAATAATATTATTTGCGAGGCAAATGCTAGGCCGATATAGATTATGTACTGCCGCCGCATATTTCATGTGATATCTGGAAAGATTGGATCCTAGCAGAAATATCTCGTTAGGCATCGGATAGCTGCATTGGGTAGAGGGGGTTTCAAAGGCAACTACGAAGCTGTTGGTCTGCACTTTCCATTCATGGAACACTACCTAGCCACACACCTAATAAGCTCTGCTAGGAATGAATCTGTCACTTCCGAATAAACAACATAGTCCAAGTTGGTGTAGTGGATAACATTCGAGATTCTCATTCTCGGGCCCGGGGTTCGATTCCCCGACTTGGAGTTCTTTTTGCCCTTTTTTGTATTGATTTCTGCTGCCCCTTTTTGTGTTGTCCCCTGTACTCTGCACGCATGATGGTTTATCGATACATCACTTTTGCTGGTTCTATCATTGAAAATATACAAGGCAACTAGTGCCGAATCCATCATTTTTCTAAAACTGGCCATACAATGGTGCAGCTGGTCTTGGAAGAAAACTCGCTGCAGTGACTATGGCAATCATTCCATGATGCTCTCTAGTAAAATCAGGAGATTCTACGCCGGCTACATGGGGCTTCTAGGAGAGCTGTAATATATGTTGAAGTCAGCCAAACGGCGCAGATTCTGAGTAAGCACGGCAGGAGTCGTCGAATTACCACTATCTCAGTAGTCAGCTCCATGAAGTCTGCGGCGCCGTGTCGCCGGCATGCCCGGTAATTGGGTCCGCTGGAGATTAGCCGGCCGATTCTTATTACTTCTTTAGGATGAGCGATATGTGGATCTATTATCTCCGTCTCCGGGCGTAAGCTCGGCTTTGAATTGTCCGTTGTGGTATTCTTACTTAGGTCATGTCTGCTATGTCTCCCTTTACCTCTAATTGTTAGGAGACCTATTCCTTTCGTATGTGGACAGCCCAAGCTATGCATTGATTCAAATAACCTCAAATATTCTTGAGCTAATAGTCAAGCTGGTGTAAGACGAACTGCGAGAAGGATCGTCAGTCCATGGCGGACCCACTTCATCGTGGATGCCACGCCATTAGCTGCATAGGAATGTCAGACAAGCAGATCACGGCGATTCAAAGACGGCGTTGTGAAACATCCATCGGTGGATACTGTCGGAGCTGAAAATAAGGCACACAAATATCATCTAACAAGGGCGGCTCCGAAGCCTTCGCTCTTTATCCCGACTTTGTGAGTTGCGCCGACAACAATCCGACCTCGATCAATTGGGTATAACAGCGTTCTGGAATATTTCCATAACAAGCTTCGTGCTCCAAGTCTGAGTATTTAGCCGGTCTACTTCTGCAGGCTGTACCAAGGCCTCCCGACCTTTCTATCTGAGAACCACCATGTCGTCATAGAAAGAACATATGTCCATAATCAGCCGTTGATGTACGATACGGAGTAACTGAAAAGTTGATAGCCAATAATCCGCGTTATCTGACGCCGGCGGAAGAACCGTTATGACTCTATTCTTGGCCATTCCCTCGGGGGCTACCGCACTATTCGTTCGTCAAGACACCCAAACATATCGTTGCCCGAGTACTATAAGCCTACCGTGTGACAGGAAATTGATATACGCGAGCTGGGTGGTGTGCAGGGGTTTCGAGAGATACTCCGTCGCCGAGTGCTGGCTAAAAAAAAGAGAGATGTAGAGCGCCACTACTATACTTGATTGGTTGAATCCTTTGGATCTCATCCTCCCTTGCATCTACCACCTGTGATGCCCATGTAGACATACAAAAGGAGACTGTCGACCTCCCGATGTTTAGGTCGAGAAGGCGTTTTCCTTCTTACTCATCACGAGCTCTTACTTGTTGTTGCGTGTGTGTGAAAAATGAAAGAAGTAATCGAACCGAATATGGCTGAACCGGGATACAAGCCGAAAGTCCTAATAGTCGGCGCTGGTCTTGGCGGCTTGACCCTCGCCCAAGTCCTCCGCAAACACGGCGTCCCATTCGAGATCTTCGAGCGAGACGAGCATGAAGTCGCTAGAGCTCAGGGATGGTCCCTGACTATGCACAGGTGAGTATCTAATATTTCCAATATTTGATTAAGTACATCGGGTCTAAGTATTTCTTCCAATCGCGCAGTGTGCTGGATGAACTATTCAAAACGTTCCCGGATGATATGCCCAACTTCAAGGATACCGTTCACCATCTCAACCCCCTCAACCTAGAAACCCAAGTTGTTTTCTATTTCCACAATGATCGCCTGGGAACTGAAGGCTCCCCTTCCACTCCGACATTGCGAGCCAACCGTCTACTGCTCCGGAAATGGTTGGCCACCGGCATCCACGTCCAATACGGCAGAGTTGCGAGCAAGATTGAGAGAGTAGGCGACAAGATGATTGTCACCTTCAAGAATGGCACGACCTCCACAGGCGACCTCGTCATTGGCGCCGACGGCGCAAACAGTATCGGTAAGTCCTTGCGCTCGGGACTCGTTCATAACAACGAGAATCTAATGCACATCTAGTGAGAGAGCATGTTCTAGGCAAGCCAAATAAGGACGTTCTTAGAAACGTTCCCATTAGCTCAATCACCGGCGAGACTAAGCTGAGCGGCGAGTTACTCGCACGCCAGCTAGAGATCGCTCACAGCATGGCTATCATCCCAGTCACTTCAGGAGACGCCTGGAACAACCTGTTCATGGGCCTCACCAAACTATCTCCCGATGGTCAGACCGGCGAGTTCTTCTGGGTCATCTCGTGGCACGACCCACTCGCCCAGCAGACCGGTCGTATTGCGGTGAATACCCTCCCAAGAGACGAGCGTCTTGAGATCGCCAAGAGGATGACTGCGCACATGGACCCCAAGTTCCGACGCATCCTAGACGAGACGACCCCGGAAGGAATCCGAGATATCGGCTGGGTGCCGACAGACTGCCACGTCGACGAAGTACCGCTCGGCAGGGCCATAATCCTCGGCGACGCCGTGCACCTGATGATGCCGTACAAAGCCGAGGGCGGCATCCACGCAATGCGCGACGCGCTGCACCTAGGCAAGCTCATATCCGAACTGGAAGCCCCAGACGACGCCGCCCTGCACCGCATGCTCACCACCTTCTATGCCGAGATGCTGCCTCGTGGAGCAGAGGCCGTCGAGCGCTCCAGATACTTCCAGCAGAACTTCAGGAAGGATAAGGACGGTGTCTACGCTTGGGGCCACCCTGTGAAAAGCCTGCCAGATGAGAAGCTGGAGATTGGACCCGAGGGCGTGCGCAGTGTGACGAAAGGGATTTGCAAGTTAAGCTTAGTCCCGAGCATATAATCTATACCATAATTTTACAATTATTTTCTTAACTCTTATGGGTACCTAGGTCCAGAGGTGGATGATCTGTATCTTTGTAGGGAATATTTCTAAATTAAATGGCAATTGTCGTGACTAAATTCACAATCATGCGTGAACAAGAATATAGTGATCAAAACTATGGAAAAAACTTCGATACTTGATCCAAGGAGCTAAATATTAAAGGGGAGGAATCCGCTACTAAGGCCCTTAAGAGAAAGATATGCGTAGGATGCTATGGTTGTGTATGCAGCCTTTGTGATACGACTAAAGATATTAAACCCACCACCTTGATAATTTGATCCGTTACTGGCTGTACCAGGGGGGGTTGGAAAGAGCTCATGAACGTAGTTCTAGTGTGATCTAATGCGTTAAGGAAGCACATATTTCATGATAGACACGATAACTTACGCCGGAGGCTTGATAGAAAGTAGAAAATAGCTTTTTAAGTCTAACCTGATGGTTTATTCTTAGGAAAACTGTAAATTTTGTAATATTGAACACTGGGCGCGGAGTCTACCAACTCATCATGGCTATGATCCAGTTCGCCTATATGAATCCCATCAAGGACGTCTTCGGCCGGTAGGCTCTAAGTTTGTTCAGAAGGTGGGTTCTATCAACCGTAGCGAAGGGAATCGTGCCCTAGCCTCCACTGTCTTTATTAATTTTGTGAAACGCGCACCGAAGGGAATGAATCCCATAGCGCGGCCTCCATGTGGTGCACTCGCCATATTCCATTCCAGTTTAAATGACGCATGTATGTAAGACTCCTTACTTACTGAGTTCAGCTATTCCCGCCGTGTGTCGAGCAGTTTGTTGAACGTACATATTGCGAAGTCCCTTACTGAAAAACGGCATCCTTACCGGTACCTTGACATTATTTTGATTTAGAAGGAGATTATGTGTGTCCCTTGGCACCTGTTTCCCTCCATCTTTCCAATGACAACCTGGGAGAGCCTATACAAGACCACCATAAATTCCAAGCCCTTCCCAGGCCATTATACTCAAGCCCACCTGCTTCCTCTCGTTTCGCCCCAATTCCTACTGCCAAGATCCATCTCCACACTCCCTATGGTATTACCCCAGCCAGGATTATTCAGATACTCCTGGCTCTCCGACCGAAGCTGCTCGACATCGACCATCGTCGTCATGCGGATCATGGGCTCTAGGCTAGACTTTGTGTTGTAGGGGTAGCCGTGGTATCCACTATTATTACCAGAGCGGCTCCCGGTGGGAGACGAAGGTCTTTCCCTGGAAGACAGCGCATCAATTAGGTCAAATGACATTTGACTTGACTTGATGGATGCGCTGCTAGTAGAGGAGGACAGGCGACTCAGCCAGGCGTACACGGGCTTAAGCAGATAGTTGACATTAGGCAGGCACGCGCAAATAACGCTGACGTAGAGCTCAAGGCCGGTCCAGATGGCGACGTCGACGGAGTCAGCTGCGGAAGAAGGAGTAGTTAGCAGAGCAGGAGGAGGAGCAGGAGGAGTTGGCTAGGAGTAAGAAAAGGCAGGGGATAAGAGACAAGAGGAGGATAGGAAGAGGATGGAAAGACTTGTGACTTGCCCGTTGGATTTTGCGATAGGGTGAAGCGATTGATGGTCGTGAGCCGGTAGAAGCTGACAGCAATGACGCTAGGTTGGCCCGTTAGTTTACGACCGCTCTCCCGTATAGTCTTCTTAGTACACTAGACTCACAAGATTCCAAAAGCGAACATGAAAGACGACAGGACTCTCTTCCTCAGCGGAAGATTTAGTCGCGCAATAAATGGTAGTGGGATCAACAAGATCCCAATATCAATGACGATGGCGACAAAGGCGCCCGTCCAGAGATTGCCGTTCTCGTTGATACAGTGACCTTCATGCTGGCCGTCCCATGATGTCCAATAGTACTCAAAGGGCGTACAACCGAATAAGTTGACTAGGTCGAAGGCGATGCAGCACGAGACGCTGAGAACGAAGGTGGCCTGGATCAGACGTCGTGCCAGCGGGATACGGCCAAATATGCGGTAATAGAAGAGTAGGACCGACTGACGCACGAGGCTACAGCTCGTGGTGTAGAGCACGGATTGCGCGTATAGAGCCTTGCTGATCAACGTAATATCGTCAAATGGTACAGCCCATATATCAGTGCCCAAACCATGCGACCGTGCTGCACGGCGACCATTAGCTTGCCGTGATGGATGATAAGGAGGGGTTTAGTACATGCCCAGATAACGGCCCCATAGGCAAGGCAACCAAGCTACAAGGAAGAAATGATGCTGTCAGTCTCTTGGTTTTGAGACAGCAGGGAGGAGTCGACGCACAAAAGATAAGCTGATGATGAAGTCGTCCCACCATACGGGTACTCTCGCCTGGATCCTCGCGACAACACGTAGCAATATAGCAACTGCGGAGAGGGCGGTAAAGGAAATGGTGATAGGCATATATGAGTGATCAACGCCTGGAGCTATGCCACATGACGTGTAAGTCAGGTCCTTAGTGAAGAGTGCCTCTCGAATGGTACAATTCATTGTGACGCAAGCCGTGGCTTTTGCGTTGAGGTCTTCATCGTGGCATACGCATGTTTGGTTTGTGATGGCACAAACCGAGTCCTCGACGGCTGTGAGCACGCACGCTACCTATTCCGAGTCATTCATAAGCAAGGTACCAGGCGTGTATGAGTATAACATACGGCACATCTAGGCAAGGCTGCCGCTAAAGCCGCAAGACTGGACATCGTGAAGAGCTCACATTGCGTGGGTCGGTCCTGGGGGGAAAACATATAGCCTGACCGAAAGCCTTGGGACTACTCCCCCCTATATGGCCTCGAGGGCCATGTGTCTCTTCTATGGCCTCACTCGCTGCCGCGTCATTTTCTCAAGTTCTTCCTCTTCCTTTCCTCGTTGAAAGCTGACGACCGAAGGATCGAGTTGGGTGGTAGTCAAGTAACGCAGCGCTGCCAATCAAAGACATACTGTGCTGCAAGGCTCTTCCTCATGATTATTGTGGATGGTGCAAAGTACAGTAAGTGCAGCGATACCTCCTATTCAAATGTTATAAGTGACACCGGGTGTGGCACAGTACAGTTACGGTCCGCCACAGTCTTTGTAATTCGTCGATGGTGAGGTTGTGCTACACGAAAACGCGGGGGCTATTCTAAGGGGCTTCTTGTGTAACCTGATAGACTTCAACGGACTCTAAGATGTGATCCCTGGCTCAAACTCTCTTGTAGGTCTTCCCTGGTAGGTCCGTTTTTGCCCTAGGTCCCGCTTCTATTATATTTATATCATTAAACTCTCCCAATGATTCGCTATGGTGGGCATTAGCATCAGAACAAACTTTGTAAGGCATTTCACTGTTTCTCCGAAGATCCAAAAGACTAACATGTTCGGTAGCTGGTGGTTTTGCTCGCCCCCCTCACCGCATTCCTGGTTGGACGGCTTCGGGTCCTCTCACTGACCTACTTCAATGCGCTGGGTCGAATGCCCAGCCATGCAAACTTCACATCCTATGAAGTCAAGTTCACAGACCGGATTCGCAATTGCGAGGATGTGCTTCTCGTTGAGGCTAGAAGCCTTGCACTCCTAGCATGTGACCTAGGTCGAGACTCATGGAACACCGTCATGGTACGGTGATATCTTCTCTCCTTATTGCAGAGGAGCCTGACTGGCCGTAGGGTCACTTCGTCGATAGCGCCGAGCCCGACCCTAACGCCGAGCTCTACGCGTACAAGTACACCGATCAGTCTCTACCCGACACGCAGTCTCTCGTGCGCATCAAGGTCGTCGGGTTCGACTCAGAGCTCCGCACACTAGGCCTCGAGTTCCACGAGCCCAGTTCCACGCTGTTTCTCACGAATCACCCACGCCAGGGCCCACGCATTGAGCAATTCCACCTGGACCTCGATACCCTGACGGCCACACACCTGAGATCCCTCTCGCATCCGCTGATCCGCGTCCCAAACGCCATCGCCGCGGTCAGCGAGTCCGAGTTCTTCGTCACGAACCAGCACCACTTCACCGCGCGGGAGCACCCAAGACTGCTCTGGGCGCCGGAGACGTATATCGCGCCACCGATCGCGAGCGTTGTGCACGTCCGCATCTTAGAGAACGGGACTCTTGATGCCGCCGTGGTTGCGCGCCAGGCCTACCCCAACGGCATCGCGCTGTTCAGTGACACCACGCTCGCCGTCGCGTCCTCCAACAAGCGCCTCGTCTACCTGTACTCTATCTCCTCAGGAGCAGGGGTAACGCAGACGCATCCGAGCCTCAAGCTTGCGTCGAGCATCTGGCTGCCGTTCATGCCGGACAACCTTGCAGTCTCGAAGAACGACGGCGCGCTGCTCATTGCGGGGCACCCGCATCTGCCGAGCCTGAATAAGTTCGCGAGCTCTCGGCGCGTGTGCTACCGCCCCGAGGTGCTGGCCGAGAGTGAGCCGGAGGCGCAGCAGATGTGCGCGACGACGGGCGCGGCGTCGTGGGCGAGCGAGTGGACGCCCGAGGGTGGGGTCGAGCACATATACGCGGGGTGGGAGTATCCGACAAGCGCGACGGTGGTAAGGGATAGGGAGAAGGGCGTGGGGATTGTCATGGGACTTTACGCGAAGGGGCTGCTGGTTTGGCGGGATTTACCGGGAGGATTGTCAGGGCCGGGGCCAGGGTCGAAATCCGGAGAACCCGGTACGGTCTTCCGGACTTCGGCAACGGCCCAAACCCCCCTGCCCCTGAGCTATTGGCTTAGAAGCGTCGAGTGCGGCGATGCGGTGGCGTAGCTAATACAAAGGCCCAGGGGTACAGTCATATCTCGGGAGTCGCTGGAAGGCAGTTTGAAATTGGAATCTCTTGAGACTGATGGTGCGTATGGACCTATATATACAATACTTTTGGAGATTTCTTCTTTAGACTAGCTTTATATGCGATATTTCTCTGAGAGCAAGGAGATAGCGGAGCTACGAATAACTAGAATGGAATGGTAGCCAGACAATGGGGGGACAGGACGGGTGTAAGGGGACTGAAACTACGTTCTTCATTATCCAACATATAAAATCAGAATCGAAACAAACCTACCCGAGGCACGACCAGTCTAATAAGCCAGATGCATATCAAGTATCATGGTCCCGTTTCCCCCTTGTCTTCAATGTCCATCTCCTACGAAAAGACTATCTTCATATCCCCCATCCTCAACGCTGTCATCGTTGTCATCAATGGCTATCACTTCTCTACGAGCCCGGCGAGCTCCTGGCCGATTGTGCGCCATGGCTTCGAGCCTATCCTCGATGAGATCGCCGACCTGGCGGACGGCGCCCTTGAGCTGCTGGAGAGCGACGGCCAGTTTGTCGTCCTTCGGCACCTCGATGTAGATGTATCTGAGCGTGCGATCCGCGCTCTGGAGTTTGATTACTTCTGCCTCGATGTGGCGGAACGTCTCCGATACTGGCTTGCCGCAGTACGCACCGCCGTGCTCCTGCTATTTGGTACTCGCTCCATAAGCTTATGTAGGTAGCTGCTACATGATTCAGAGTCGGGGATTGGGTACCTTGAGTTCGCCGTGGCTGCGTCCGTGGGACAGCGTTGTACTTCTCAGATCATGGCCGTCTGGGGCATGTCTAACGACGAAGAGTGTCAGCCGTAACTAATTTCCAATGGGCAGAGCTAGCTAGGTATCTATAGCGATTATTACTGATCACTGTCGCGTTTGAAGAAGTCAGCGTTGTTTGAGGCAACTTCGGTGAGCTTCCGCATGACTTTGGGCATCAGAATGCATCCCTTGAAGTCCTTGCCCTCTTGGATCGCGATGTGGTCGTAGCCGTCGAGGTTCAGCTTCACCAGTAGAGAATCGATGTCCTTCAGATACGTGTCTGGATTCTGCCTGATGTAGTCCTGGAATATGGCCGTCTCGAGGTACTTCCACGCGTACCTGGTATTCGTGGTGTGCTGGTATACCAACTCCCCAAAGATTACGTCGTATGGTGTCCGCGGTTTGGCTTTCGGCACTGGGGAATGGCGTTCTGGGGACATCGGACGAAACATCGTTGTTTGTTTTCTTCTTGCCGGTGATGATGACCAATGTTGTTTAGTATGTATTGAAATCTGGAGGGCTGGGTTTGGCCATTGGGGTCTGGGGGGTTGCTTTTTCATCTTCAGTAGTATTCATACAAACGAAAATCATCTCCATCGTTAGCCAATTTCTTCTATCGCATGAGATATGTGGCAGAGGCGTTTCATGGATACTACCGTTAAAGATATGTGTATGAGCAGTGCATTTTCCTAAGCACAGTATCAAGCAATGCTCTATTTATCTACGCAAGTCAAGACTTGTCATGCCAGAATACCATGAGTGCTAGCAGCTCGACATTCGCTTCAACGTAGATAGTAAACATCTAGTATGATCTGATGTTGCCTATAGATTTTAAAGGAGTCTATATGTTAGGACTCAGTTTATTGACGGCAACCTGCAGGTTAGCGAATCAGAGGCGGGAATGTCTCCAACCGCCCAGGCAGAATAGGTGGTACTCACGTATTATGTGAACACGGCTCAGCATGAAACTGGAGAGAATGTACTGTCATCGCTTGTTTGCATTGAATAGCTGAATAGGTAGACTTTGGCTCTCTATAGATTTTGGTATCATGCTCCCGGAACTCCTCTGCTCAAGCGAAACGGAGGAAAAACTTGAAAGTCAGCGTTGGGAATGCTGGATCTGTTATGACGATCTCGTGATTTGACTCCAAACCCAAGTCTTCCTTTAGAGTCTTGTCCAAGTTTGGTCGTGTTTGCTCCTCGATGCTTGGAGGAAACTGCATGTACAGCGTCTTGCCCTCGGCTCTGATAGAAGGCTTCTTCAACTGTAAATCGGGTTTCGTCACGAAAGAATCGAGGAGCTCTCTCAGTGTCCAGCTGGGGTCGACTTCCAATGGCTTGGCCAAGTCCCCGCACACAGCGCAATCCTCTTTCTTCTCGTACTTGAAGGTGTTAGTGAAGATGCCATCATCGCCGGAATACATCATGTAGCTTTCTTCGAAGCCAAGAGCCGGCGCAACCGCCGTGGCGATCTTCAAGGCCTCGTTGCAGCAACTTGCAGCAATGATAGCGTTGGTAGACGCTATTGCGGGAATGATGTTCTTGACTACGCCTTGAGTTAGTGAATAGGTGACACCGGCGATACCAAATTCTTGGGCTCGTCCGAGGGCTTTTTGGTACAGCCATGTGATATGCTCGGGGTCGTCCTTGTCTAGACTTGGAAATGGCTTCTCCTGCTCCCAAGCGATGATATGGGCCCACTCTATGCAGTGCTCTGGTTGTCGTGGAATGGTAGCCAAGGTACATAATGGTACTGCCGCTCTCGGAGTGTAGAGGTCCAGTTGACACTCGATACATGGTGTTAGGGTAGGGAATATGACCCTGGTTTGCCCCTTGAATCCTACCCACTGTCAGATTACCTCGCTCTCGAAGAAATTGGGCGAAAAGAAGTGGTGATACCTTCTGTTCCGCCGTCAATCAATGGCTTCAGAGAGTCCTGGTCATCCATGTCAACCATATTCACGAGCGTCGCATTGATCCACCGTCGTGCCTCGATACTGTCTAAACCGCAAACAACAAGTTGGAATTGCATGTAGAAATCCTCATCGAACTCTTGTATTCGGCAGTTATGTGGTGTAATCTTGACGCCCTTGACGCGTCTCTCGACGAACTTGGCGGCGACCTCAGCCTTGAACTTTCCTACGTCGTCTTTGCGAAAGAGGAATTGGCGGTTGAGGTTGGAGATATCGATTGTATCTGGCGCAAACATGCGGTTAGCCTTATACGAAGGTCTAAACAAACAAATATCAAACCCAAACGGCTCACCCATATCTATGACGTGAATGTCCTTGAAGCCGGAGAGGGCGAGGTTCTTGAGTATTTCACAGCCGAGTCCTCCAGCACCGATGACCAAGATCTTGGCCTTGTCTTGTGCTGCGAGAGCTTCTTCGCTAACATCGGAATCTTGATTGAAAGGACCAGGTGTCCTGCGAATTCGATCGAGGTATTGCCATCTCTGGATACGAGCCTCTACCATGCAGGCCGCCATGTTTTGCTCTGTCAGGTGTCGCGAATGTGTGTGGATTGGGAGAGCTCGGAGTGGTGAAGGTGAAAGTGAAGATGCCTGGTGGTTTGATGTCATCCTTTATCGCCGATAAGCACTGACAGGGGCGCTAGAAGTGGGGTGTCCAGGTGTCTAACTTTAGGCACTGGGCACCTCTGTGCATAGCGAGATGTTTCAATTAAAAGGTAAACCGTTACTACCTGTTTCTTACTATAAGTCCAAAGCAAAACATACTTCGTAGGGCACGGTATTATTTATAATATCTATTTTCCTAGGGGAGTCGTATCTTACATTCAACTACTACCAGCATGCTGCATCAGGTCTCGAGTCACTGGTTCCACGTTATGAAGCAATAATCACGGATAATTCAATTATTCAGCGTCGACGGGTGCTATTTGGTGAGCGGAACAGAGGCCAACGACTCCCAACATGGAGGAGTTGCTCACTCCGGTGAGCCAGACTTACCGAAAATCAAGTCAGCATGATGAGTTGTTGAAGGTCTCTGAATCTGCAGGACCCACGTCAGTAGCGAAAGTCACCTTTCGTGGCTCGTCGCCCGAGGAGGCTCTCGAAATCCTCAAGAGCCAGCCAAGCTACGATACTCTTCTATCTGTACTGAAATACTTGCAAAAAGGGGTACAAGGCAGCCATGCGTTCGACATCCGGAAGCCCTCCCCTCAATGCGCCCAAATCGTACACGTATTGGTCACAGAGATAGTACCCAACTATTGGACGGTACTGCGGGATGCATCTACGGGACGGAGCAAAGGGGACGTCCATGTGCTGGTTTCCTGCTTGCAGAGCCTCAGTGGTATCAATGCTGTCTTAGCACACCTCCGTGCTTTATTAAAGGAGGCAAAGTCGGATCCGAAGGTTCTCAAAGACTCTCATACCAGCTTTAATATGAGCTCTGTTCTAGAGTTGCTCTCTAGGCTCCTCCATTCCGACCATGATTTGAAAAGTATCTGGGACAGCGTTGGTTCCTCTGGTAGTCCAGCTCAAGTCAGGCCCATCCGCCAGGAGTTCATCTCGCTATTTGCTAGTGGGAAAATCGTATCCTTATCTGCAGAAGCAGAGGACAGCTGCCGCCAAGCAGGTCAGCTGAAGAGCGACGTTTGGATTAGCAATTCCAAGCTGTATATTGACTGGCTCGGTCGAAATGTGGTGCAGTGGACTCTGTCTGCAGTAGATGAGGATAATTTAAAGCTTTGTGCCGAGATAACGACCCGTGCAATGCGGTTAGGAAGCACTGGTAAGCCCTGCCGAACATATTGCAACCATACTCCGTTAACATTTACTTAAGAGAGTTTCATGAATACGTTACTCAGAGGACTGCTCCTCGAAGATATCGAAAGCCAGACGGCGTTCGGGAAATTGTTGAATTTATTCCCGCCTCTCGAACAGCGCAAAATTCTTGGTTTGATTCTGAAGCTACTCTCAGATAAGTACTTGAATACAGTGGACAACAGCAGCGTGACGAAAGATTCGCCGTTGATCTCAGCTGCCTCCAGTGTTTTAAGAGTAGCGGTGGGAAACGACGAGACTCGGAAGAGCAGTCTTGTGAGCTGGCTAACTAGCGGATCCGGAGCGGGAATTGGTGAAGGCTGCGGGATTAGAAGGGCCGCTGTCGCGGTCTTCGCGGACGATAAGGATTCTATGACGACTATTCTGGAGAGAAGTTTAAGTCAATTCGGTGATCAGCTATACATCAAGCACGCTCCGTTACTTCAACAAGACGGTAATGACCCCTGATCCGCTCTTCCTATCATCAAAGCTAACTACAAGAATAAGCACATGCCCAAGTGCTGCTTCTCAGTGCCGCTTATGTTCACAGGCTCGCGCCAATCAAACTTACTATTCTCCTACGATCAAGTATTTATCTGAATGCCATTTCTAACCGAATTGCCGCGCCTCAAAACCGTGCTCGTTTCTTGGGCATGGTAGTCGGAGAGGCGCTCTCCGGACTCGTCCATGGCAAGGAGACGAAACTCGATTTTAAAATGGACGAAATGGATACCGAGGAAGCAAGGTGGTATAAATCCTTGGTCCAGATATCTGACAAGGCCGGTCCTTTAGACCCATTGAGAGAATCGGTCGTCCAGCCGAAATCTGCAAACGTGCCAAAACTAGTAAAGCCGTCAGGGGCCGCAGCTCAACGACCTAGAAAACCACCCCTTCAATCAGGTTTCATCATCGAGGAACTTGAAGATGACGAGGAAGGCGATGACCCGGACTTAGTACCTTACGCAAAGCCAGACTCCGATGCCGAAGACTCAGATGACGACCCTACTCTCATAAACCGTGGCAAGCCTAAAGCACCGGTCTACGTTCGAGATCTCATTTCGTATTTCCGAGATATGGAGAGTTATGACAGACAGAAGCTCGCCCTAACAACAGCCCCAACTTTAATACGCAGGAAAGCGAACTATGGTACGGAGGTTAGCTCACATGCGGAAGAACTTGCTACTCTACTCGTTGGCTTGCAGGATAAATATGATCTCGACGACTTTAACAACTTACGTCAGCAAGGAATGATTGCCGTCGTTGTTGCACAGCCAGCGAAAATGGGGCAATGGTTTGCGAAAACATTCTTCGACGGTGACTACTCGTTGTCTCAGCGAGCATCCGTACTCATCGTATTGGGTCTCAGCGGTCGGGAGATAGCTGGTTTCGAAACTTCCGACTACACATCAGCAGCACAATTTCCTTCTAAGGCGCTTCCTGCCAAAGTAGAGAAGCACTACATCACATCCTCGTCTTCAAGCAGGCTTGAATACTCGGGAACCAACCTGAAACCTCTTCCTCCCAACGCCTTGGACAGTCTCGCTCAAACACTTTCGCAAACATTCCTCGCCCCGCTCGCCGCGGAAGCAGCAGACGCAGCTGCAGGGCCAGATGCCTTGAAGCTTTCATCATTCACCTCGCGTCTAAATTCGCAATCCCCCAACCTCAGAAATGGCAAGGCGAAACCACGCGTGCGCGCCATCCCTAACATCACAGCCTCGCTCATCGCATCCTCGTTCTTCTTCCCCCTGACCTCGCGCTTCCAAGCCGCGATGCACTCCGCGTCCGCCACCACGAGGGGCATCCTCTTCCAGCCGTACCTTTTGTCTCTGTACCTCAAGACGCTGGCCCTGCTCCTACACGCCGCAGGCCCGAGCACGCTCGCCCTGCCGCAGATGACGGCCGAGTTCTGGGACTTGTTGTTGGGCGTCCGCGGCCAGTGCGTCGGCGACTTGGGCGTCACCCAGGCCGTCCTATTCGCGCTTGTGGCCTTGCTCGACGTCAACGAGGGCGATATGCGTGGTCTCTGCGAGAGGCATGGCCGCGAGGTCGTCGAGAGTGTCGAGTGGGTGAGCGGCGTGTTTAATAACACGAGGGGTGGTGATGTTAGAGCGGAGGGCGGCGGCGAGGAGAACGAGGTCAAGATGCTGGCTGCGGGCGTCTTGATCCGCTTGCGCGAGGCGGTAGATAAGTATCAGGCTCTGTTGATGGGGGATATGATAGGGTTTACATGAGGAACGTGGAAGGGAGGTATTGCAGTGTAGGACTGCCGTCACCTACTATGTATTCCATGTGATTCACGAGTCGGCCTATCCATTAAGTAGAAATAATAAATGCTACTGGGTTTATTCAGACTCGATGAACTCGATTATAGCCCACGACGAACTAGTGGTATCTCAAGGCGAGGAAATAAAAAGCAACGGGCTATATACCTAGTGCAGATACACCCTATCAAGCGCAAGCCAAGTTCCGTAGGTAACCTACCTAGGTACCTAATACTAATACTTCATGTAGACAGAAACACACATATGTACAGACTCGACTACGACCCATCTCCACCCCTGTACTTCGTATCGTGTGATAGAGAGGACTTACTCCGCACCCTCGAAATTGCGCCCAGCGCGACGGGGTTCCATGCCGGCCACCTGCTCGCCGATAATCGACAGATGCTCTCCCAGGCTTCCGATCAGCCGACGCATCTCGTTCGCCACGTCACCAGCCGTGGCGCGGGCTTGCATGACACTCGATGCCGGCGGGGCGATAGGGGGTAGAGGCAAGGAGCCGCCGCCCATCTGGGCCCCGTGGAATCCGGCAGCAGCGACGGTGCCGTTGTCGTGGTCGACGTACGTATCGGACGACGCGACGGTGTACTCGCTAACGTGTTGCTGGTGGTGTTGGTGTTCGTAGTCTTGGTGTTGGGTGGTTGGATCGTGTTGTGGGATCATCCTGGTCATGGTGCCGGGCTCGGGCACCACCACCACCTCCTCCTCCTCGACGCCGGCTAGCTTGCTCGCCACCTGGGCGGAGAACTCGGAGCCGTCGGATACGTAGATGGACGGCTCGCGGCTGGTGAAGGACTGCGGCGCGTATACGGAGGCGTGGCGCTCCAGTTCGAAGGGCTCGCGGCCCCCGATGTCCGAGCCGGTGATGGACCCGATGTCTGAGTTTGCGGTGGATGGCCGCGTGAGCTCGGGGAGGGTGGGTTCGGGCATGCTCATGTCGAGATCAATTAGACTAGTCATGGACAGGCGGTCGCTTGACGCATTTGTGCTTTGCATCTCGTAACCTTGCGAGGGCAGCCCGATTGGTTCGGTGGATTGATGTATGAGTCGGGGACGTGTTTCGCCAATACTGTCGAAAGGGCGATCTTCGTTGAATGAAAAATGCGACATCTCGGGATTAGCCGAAGCGGGTGGGATGCTAGTAGGCCAGGACCAATCCGGCGCGTGGTGTCGGCCGTTGTTCATATCCGCAGGGTCGCTTAGAGGCGCCTTGTCATGTGCCGATGACTCCGTTGCAGACGAGAAAGACCAGTTGTTGTCCATCGAAGCTCGAGGGCCTGGGCCCGGTCTTATCGTGCCCATGTCGACGAAGTTCGACAAATCACCACCACCAAGGGACGCATCGAGGTCAATCAACGACTCTCTAAGTGTTGCGTGAAGCGAATCATCGCGTAATGGGAGATCAGACGCTGGGATCTCGTTTGTCATGGGTTCTGACGACATTGTAGGTGGCATTGGGTGTCCATAATACATGCGAGAATTCTCGTCGTAGTTTGAGATCGTGTTTGGGTCGAAGACTTTCTCAAGAGGAGCCTTAATCTTTGTCGCAGCCAGGGCTTGCGGTGGCGGTCGTCGTCGTCCCTTTCCCGAAGCCTTTGGTCTTGCTGTATTTTCTCCGAAAGTGATGGGAAAATCCACAGCCGAACCATACACATCGCGGACAGCCTCGGCGTCGGACCTACCGTCCGAGGCATCGTGAAGCTGTTGGTCGAAGGCAAGCGTAGTGGAGAAATTCCATTCATCCGTCGCCAACGAGGTCGAATCTAGACCAATGGGAGCCTGTGCTCCCCCGGCTGCGAAGAGAGACTTCCTGTTTCCGCCACGTTCTTCCCAGAGCTTAAAGGCTTTGACGAGGTTTGAAAGGGACGAGGTAGGATATCTGGAGCCCGTGTTGGAAATGTACGGGTGTTGTTGAACCTGTTCGATCGAAGGACGTTTCGAGGGATTCTCCTCGAGACAAAAAGCGACAAGGCTTCTAAGTTCGTCCGAGTATTGATCTCCGTTAAGTCGCGGTAGATGCTCTCTTAAGTAGTCCCCTAATTGGGGGAGACCTACGTTCGCCCTTACGTTAGGTGGCAATCCAGACGCTATCTCGTATACCATAGACCCAAAGGCCCATATGTCAACCTCGGTTCCGTACTGGGCATTCGGATCGAAGAGTTCTGGGGCCATCCAGTGTGGTGTGCCGATGAAAGTCGATCGCTTGTCCAGCTTCGTCTCCATCATACCAGCCACTCCAAAATCACACAACTGGACCGCGCCTGTTTCAGTAACTAGTACGTTGGCGCACTTAATATCGCGATGTATGATGCCCTCCTTGTGAACCCAGTTAATTGCTACGGCAACTTCACGCAGTATCGGTACTATCCACTTCTCTTGCAATCCACCAGGTGCTGTCGGTTTCATGAGAGTTGCTACACTACCCCCAGCACAATATTCCGTAACCATCCACATAGCTTTGCCAACGGGGAGGGCCTCGATGACATGATTGATGTTCTGAGCACCAGACTGGCTCAGGCGATGTAGCGCGTTGATCTCCTTGAGAATCTCACTGTACGTGTCTGCAAGTTTCGGGTTGACAGTATCACTCTCGTCGACGTCTATGATCTTGACTGCCACCACACCCGCAGTTCTCAGGTCGGTCGCTCTATACACGCGACCGAAACTCCCCTTGCCGATTAATTCCGTGAGACGGTATTGCGGGGTAGGCTTTCCTGACTTGGCGCATTCTTCTTGAACAGCTTCTTCCATTTTCCGCGCGTCTTCGACAGCCTTTTGACGCGTTGTCGCAGGTCCGCCACCAAGAACTTGCAAAGTTGCCATGGTGTCTGCTCCACGGGGACAAAGCTATGAGACCTGGTTAGCTAACGATCTTGAGTCATGTGAGAGTATAGAAAATCGACAAGAATGCAAGAGTAAAGGGTAGTGGCAGTAGCAGTAGCAGTGACAGTGACAGTGAGGGAGGTGGAAGCATATATAGGGGATAATTGTATCGTTAATAGCCATGATACAATGATTGCTTGCCTTTTCGTAGGAGTTGGCACACGGAAAGGTATGTTGAGTGGAGGGATATCGAACCACTGAAGGGCATAGGGACCGCCACGGAGACCTGGATTAGGTCCTAGCGGAAGGTCCGTCAGCCATGCAGGAGAATCATCGTCATCGATGAAGAGATTCAAGTTCATGGGCCCAGCCGGGGAATCGAGGAGAGCGGGTGTTATGGGAGATGACGTGGGAGTTGCGGTGGGAGATGGCAAGGGGGATTGCTTTGGAGTCGCCATCGTGACGATGATGCGGCAATAGAAATGGAGTGGAAGACGAAGGTGAAGAGGGAAGGGAAAGAAATGAAAGCATACTTACAGGAGTTGGGTAGTTAGAACGCTTGGACGTACCAAGGTAATAAGGAAGGGACGTATTCCAAAGCTGTCATGCGTTGCCAACTCGCGAGGTACCGAGTCCGCAACCAAGCATTTGATGCTCAGAACCCCTTGATATGAGACGCCCAACGGTCAACGCTACAGAAGGCCAATCGCGTCGGAGAAAGTTGACGGCTTCAGAAAATAGTCCCGATTCCTCATATAATCTTTTAAATTGTGATAAACTGGCAGTTGCGTGGTTCCTAGGCTTCCTAGATAGTTGGCGTCGAAGAAAAATTGGCGAGAAATTGTTGAAAGCGACGAGGAAGTGATGAAAGCAATGTGGGACCGAGGGCGATTTGGAACGGAGCTTTACTGGAACGGGGCGGGGGACCGGGGCAGCCGAGGTGGGGCTAGGTCCAGAAGGGTCTAATGTCAAAGAGTGAACCAATAAAAACAGCCACCACTAACCTCATCATTGTGCAAGGCTGCGCAGCCTCGTCGGTATACGTTCGACATCGTGAATCCTAAATTGTGGTTATTCTTCATGTGCTAGCATGGGCTTATACTAGCACTACAGCACCTACTGTACCTACCTGGTAGGCTTCTATAGTATCAATAAAAATCAAATAGCCAATCACATACCTACGATAACATCGAGGCGTTCCAAATATTATCCATTGAATATCGGTATTGTTAGGTACCTACTACCTGGTAGATAATGCACATATCAAAACTTTTGATCCACGCCATCCTCCGTTTGAATGCTTACACTACATGAGACTACTTCGCCCGCCGATTTCCATGCTACCCTGTCCATCACGCATCTCACCACTACGTCCGACTACGAACTCTCTGTAGATGCGCTCCAGCCTGTTCCTCTCCTGGGAGCTAATACTTGCCCTAGTAGATTCCAATGCTTTCATCATATGTTTCCAGCCGATAAGGACCTCGGTATCTTTCCCTTCCTTGCCCTTCTCGCTATTATCCCCAGCAGCATGACCCGCTCCCCTCTGAGCTTGTTTCGCTTGCTTCCTTGCCGTTTTGATTTCGGTAAGCTTAGCTGCGATGGCGGCGTTCTCGGTTAGCTGGGCCGATTTATTGTATCCCTTCTTTGCCCGTTCTTCTGCTTCAGCTTGGGCAGTCTCGGTGCCGTAGCGGAACTGCACAAAATTCCGAGTCCGCGCGGACGCTTCGATCTTGACTCGGGTATTAACAACTCCACGCTTAGTCCCTGAAGCCTGTAGTTCTATATCGTTGAGCACGTCGTGAATGGCCTCCAGCTGGGCGTTCGACATGAGCGCCTGCAAATCTGCACCAGAATAACCTTCGGTGCGCCTGGCGATCTCAAGGAAACCTTCCTCCGATGATAGAATCTCCTCATTGAGCTTAACTTTCTTGCCGAGTGCTTGTAGGATGTCGACACGATCCTCCAAATTTGGAAAACCGCACAACAAACTCTTGTCTAGACGGCCTGGACGAAGCAAGGCGGGGTCAATTAAATCTGGCCGAGATGTTGCAGCTAGGACGTAAACTCCGGACAGTCCTTCAGCACCATCCATTTGGGTCAAAAGCTGGTTGACTACCCGGTCGGTAACACCAGTAGAATCATGCCCTCGCTTTGGTGCAATAGAGTCGAACTCATCAAAAAAGAGGACACACGGCTTTGCAGCCGAAGCGCGCTCAAAGAGGTCGCGAACACTTTTCTCGCTAGCGCCAATATACTTGTTCAAGATCTCCGGCCCTTTGACGGATATGAAGTTGAGACCACACTCGCCAGCCACCGCACTTGCTAGGAGAGTCTTGCCGCAACCAGGATACCCGTATAAAAGAAGACCTGAACGTAGTCTCAGCGGACATTGCGCAAAAATTGGAGCATACTTCGTAGGATACTGTAGCGTCTCCAATAGAATCTGTCGCGTTTCTTTGAGGCCACCAATTGAATCGAATGTTGTCGTAGAGGTCTGCAACGGAACATTTCGAAGTGATGCTGGAGTAAAGCCCTTGAGTGCTTTATCAAAATCACCTCGGCCGAGTTGAATGATATCTAAAAGCTCCTCTGAAGGTTCCTCACTGACAGACCTTATCAAGGCTTCGTTGCGAGCTCGAGACACGAGTAGTATAAGATCCCCTGGCATGTAGCCATCTGTCTCACCAGCTAGGTCGAGGAAATCGAGATCCGGATCTAGGAGGAACCCGTCTAGCCTAGGGTTAGTAGACACTGAATTGCCACGGCTACGTTGATCCGCCCCATCCATCCACGCACCGCCATCATCGCCGCCCACACTCCCATTAGCGGTGGTAGGGCGACTCCCAAACGACCCGGGAGCCTGAAGAGATTCAGGAGATACGGTCTGCTGCCTGACGACTGTTTCCAAGACTCGCCGTCGTGCTTCCTTGTCTGGTGCTTTTAAATCGATGATTTCTCGAACAACATGACCTCCAATGATCACATTATTAAGCGACTCCTTGCCTTGAGCAGTCGCGAGAAGAACAACCCCCTTGTCGCGCCTACAGTACTGCCGCGCAATGGAGCTAATGGTTTCGCTGACTTGCCGGCTTCTGCTGTTATCGTTGCCTACTTGTAATTCGGTCTCCACCGGGCACAACTTATCTAAGTCGTCAAGAATCACAAGGGCTTTCCCACCAAGCCGTGCACCCCAGCTTGCGCTCATGAACACTCTATTGAGTGTTTCTTTGATGGTAGAAATCCTGCTTTCGTCGTTGACAAGCTTCCGGCATGGAAAGTAAGTTGTGTGGAATAGGAACTCTTCTCGCAACGTCCGGGCTAGGGACTGAACGACGCCCGTCTTACCTGACCCTAGAGCTCCAGTTAAGAGTACAGATGACATATGCGAAAGATGAGATTTTAAATCTGACAAGAGTGAATCGATTCCGACCAGGACTGAGTCGCTCGGAGGGGTAGATTCGCCCATTTCATTTTCCCCCAACCACTGTGGACGAGTAATCGGCGGTTGTACCTCAATTGGCACGATTTTATCGGATCCAAGATACCAATGCAAGTCTTTGGGATCGCCATTCGCAGCGTCGAATTTCGCAACGCCACCCTCCCAGCCTTGGGATACCTCGAGGCTATTATAGATCGGTAGCACCATTCCATCAGTTAAAGGACCACGCAGGAGGCCGTTTGCCTTGTCTTTCTGACCATAAATATGTGAGATCTTTTTCGAGGCTTCTTCCTTTTCAGCTTTCGACTCCCCTCCGAACTTCAAGCCATCGGAAGATCTCCAATTGTCATTTGAAAATGGAGATACCTTCAACTTTTGTACGGCATTGCGTGGCAGTGATGGTGGAGCGGGCTCAATCTTCGCAATCCCTCCAACGATTCCCGAACACCCAAGCATCGCGCATAAAGGCGTGGAAAGAGCAATAGTCTGAGTGGTTGGAGGATCATCCCACGGACGCAGTTGTGCAACAACTCTCTCAACCGCTTTAACTGTCTCGGCAACGGCTGCGTTTTCTTGTTGCTTCTGAGGATCAAGCGGAGGCTGAAGTCCGGCTGGCTTCACAATGTTGACAGCAACCCAGGTCACACCTCGGAAGTCCTTTGATAACAGAAGGTCTCGGTCAACCCATACACTCAAATCCTGTGACGCGGACTCCCCGTCAAACCACTCGCTGCAAAGCTGGCGATCCACTCCTCTTAAAAACAGCGTGGGTTTTCTTTCTTCTCGGGCGCTTTTCCTGCGAACCGTACTAGCTGAGCTCTTGCCACTTCTCCTGGATGTGCCCCCCACGCTACGGTCTTCGCGATTACTTTTAGATGGCTTGGGCCTAGTCTTCGGCGCAACAATAACCTCGGCATCGGGAGCAATTTTCACGAACGGGACATCCGCCGAAGGAGCTGGATCAAGTGATATAATCTTAATGTTGGCAGTGGATGTGGGCGAGAGGTGGAGAGTCAAAGGATGCGGATTGGGAGGCTGACCCGGGGCGGCACTATACGCAGGATTTGGTAAGGCTCGAATCTGCGAAAGGAGATTCAATTCTAGGAACGTCGCATGCAACTCGATGATCTCCCAGTCTTCCGGTGTCAGCGGTTCAATGTTGACTGTATGCGCCAGAGGAGGGTCGACGTGTATTATGGCCATGACCTTCTGGCCGTCCGACAATCCAATAGTCGCGGCTAACGTAGCATCGATCTCGACGGACGCCACCTCCTGGTCTCTGCCGCTGCCTCGCATACTAGTTATACCATCGCGATCGACTATGGGAGCTATCTTGCGCTTGCTAGGCATTCCTGTCCAGCCGACATACAACGACCGTTGCGAGGAGGGCGAGCCGTTGGCTTGAGCGACGCCATTTGCGGGCGAGGGAACGCGGTAGTTGAGCTCGACGACAACATTTTGGACAGGCTACGGAAACGGTTTAGTATATAGAGCAGAACCCCTGTTCTAGAGTAAAGAATAAGCTTACAGTATTGATATTTACAAGCAAATTGACTAGCGACGTTGGAAGATTCACCAGACAATTCTTGAGATGCACCAGAGAGATCTCAGCAGCGGTTGACTGCGCGTTCCTCCGTTGAGCTGGGGCCATTGAAGATGAGAATATAATAATGGATTACGCTTAAACCATTGCAAACTAATAGAGGGGTTAACAGAAGACTATTCGTCTTCTCGAGATAGTTGTCAGATTTCAGACATATTTAGAAATGTATGTGTAACTTCCAAGAATAATTGATCTTTCGCATGTGCCGTGGACCGAGGCAATACAAACCGTCATCCACTCAACTTGATTACACAAGATTAGGTACTTCGGTACAGCACATCTTCAAGAGGCCCAAGCTTCGTGCCTGACGGAATTTAGTGCGTGCAGGGTGCATGGATAGTGCAGGTGGAAAGCAGCCACAAATTAGTGGCTTAGATCCACTAAACACTTTAATGACTCGGGCTGGTGGACGCGCGAAAATTCGCGTCGACGCGTATCTCCCACTGACCCCTGTCTGGCGCTTCCAGCCTCCATGTCGACATGCACTAAAGGTTTGATCCTTGAACAACTATCGCGACTGGTCCAATTCTGTCGCAATTCTTCAACATCCCACTTCCGTCCATCAAGATTCCCAGGAGTAAACTCAATTGACAATGGCGCTCCTTCAATACAGAAACATTGTCGATTACGAGGCGCAACAAGGTCAGTATATCATTATTTTCTTTTATTGTTGTAGTCGAGCTAACGTAGTCTATCGTATACAGCCGCCTTCGAGAACTTCCTCGAGAAGTTTAAGACCTCGCCCGAGCAGACGTTGACCCATGCTATTGGTCAGATCAACATTGACGAGGACGACTTGAGCGATGAGTACGATTTTATGGACCAAGATGACGAAGAGCATGAGCGACGCCGCAAGGAGAAGGCCGCCTCAAAGTTGCCAAAGCACAAATATGCAGACATGATGCAAAAGCTTGCGGACCGCACGCTCGACGAGGTTTTAATAGAATTAGATGATGTTGCTTCCGTAAGGCTTTGCATTCCATATGTAGAAGAAGCAGAGTTAACGTGAAGTAGTGGGAAGATGATACCAACGAGGGACTGAAGCTTGTTGAGTCTATCGAGTCGAACACGAAACACTATGTCGAAATCCTGTCCAGGGCTATCGACAACAAGATGCCAGCTCCTGCAACAGGTGTAACGTACGGCTAATTATTTCCATCTGTGCCGTGCCCGTTCACTAACACCAGCCTAGATTCAAAGATGATGTGTTAGACGTCATTATGGAGAGAAGACAAGCCCGAAACCGCGACCTCGCAGAAGCGGCGGCTAACACAAACAACCCCGACTTGCTGGAGTCTACCTTTCCCGCTCAGCTTACGAGGCGTTATACGCTTGTTTTCCAACCTAGAACGTCTACCAACGACAAGCCCGTAAAGGCTCTCGCTGTCAGACAAGTACGGGGAGATCACCTTGGTCACCTTATCACAATCCGGGGTATTGCAACCCGAGTCTCGGATGTTAAGCCTATCGTACAAGTAGGCGCTTATACTTGTGATCGCTGTGGATGTGAGATCTTCCAGCCGGTCAGCGATAGGCAATATGCACCTCTCACTGCCTGCCCATCCCAAGAGTGCAAAGAGAACCAGTCCAGGGGCCAGCTCTTCCAGTCCTCTCGGGCGTCCAAGTTCCTTCCTTTCCAGGAACTGAAAGTTCAAGAACTAGCGGAACAAGTCCCCATCGGTCAGATTCCTCGAACACTCACTGTCACGTGTTACGGTAGCGCAGTCCGCCAGGTCAATCCTGGTGATATCGTCGACATCTCCGGAATCTTCCTGCCCACTCCTTACACAGGCTTCCAAGCGATGCGAGCGGGTCTACTGACCGACACATATCTCGAAGCGCATCATATTGTTCAGCACAAGAAAGCATACGAGGAGATGATCATCGATGACAAGTTATTGAGACGCATCAACACTTTTAGCCAGTTGGGCACCGTATATGAGATGCTGGCAAAGTCGATTGCGCCCGAAATCTTCGGCCATCTTGACGTCAAGAAGGCTCTCCTCTTACTCCTTGTCGGCGGTGTTACTAAGACAATGGGTGACGGTATGCGGATTCGTGGCGACATCAACATCTGCCTGATGGGTGACCCTGGTGTGGCCAAATCCCAATTGTTGAAGTATATCACCAAGGTTGCTCCTCGTGGTGTCTACACTTCCGGTCGTGGTTCGAGCGGTGTCGGTCTCACGGCAGCCGTGATGCGCGATCCCGTAACGGACGAAATGGTACTCGAAGGCGGTGCGCTGGTATTGGCTGACAACGGCATCTGCTGCATCGATGAATTCGACAAGATGGACGACAACGACCGAACAGCCATCCACGAGGTCATGGAGCAGCAGACTATTTCCATTTCCAAGGCCGGCATCTCGACCACTCTCAATGCTAGAACATCCATCCTCGCCGCCGCTAACCCTATATATGGTCGCTACAACCCGCGCATATCACCTGTCGAGAACATCAACTTGCCGGCGGCTCTGCTCTCCCGTTTCGATGTCCTGTTCCTACTACTTGACACACCGACTCGTGAAAGTGACGCCCAGCTGGCTAAGCACGTAGCGTACGTCCACATGCATAGCAAGCACCCGGACCTCTATGCCAGCAACGGCG
Source organism: Hypoxylon crocopeplum (assembly GCA_022578875.1). Taxonomy (NCBI): domain Eukaryota; kingdom Fungi; phylum Ascomycota; class Sordariomycetes; order Xylariales; family Hypoxylaceae; genus Hypoxylon; species Hypoxylon crocopeplum. Next base: position 955,024 of record MU399554.1, read on the forward strand.
AGAACAGCGGCGACGCGGCAGGCCAGCCTAACGTGGTGTTCACGCCTCACGAGGTGCGCGCGTATGTCGCACAAGCCCGCACATACCGACCGACAGTACCTGAGTCGGTGACCGAGTACCTGACGCGAACATACGTGCGACTACGGGACGCACAGCGCCGCGCGGAAAAGAAGAACAAGCTGTTCAGCCATACGACACCGCGAACACTGCTCGGCGTGGTGCGTCTAGCGCAGGCACTCGCCCGGCTGCGCTTCGACAGCGTGGTCAACCGCGACGATGTCGACGAGGCCCTGAGGCTGATGGAGGCCAGCAAGGAGAGCCTGGCCGCGCACGAGGGCGCCGGCGGCAGGAGGACGCTCAACGCTGCTAGCCGCATCTATAACCTCGTCAAGGCCCTTGCCGACAGCGGCGCTTGCAGGGCCGGAGACGGGGATGATGAGGACGAGGAAGATGAGGACGAGGGCACGATCGAGCTTAGTATGCGCAAGGTGCGCGAGCGCGTCCTGGGTAAGGGATTTACGGAGGACCAGTGGTTGAATGCGCTGGATGAGTACACGAGTCTTGATGTGAGTTTTCCTAGTTTCCCTTTCAGGTCCCCTTTTTTTTCTTGAGATTATAGTTACTGACTTACTGCGATACAACAGGTCTGGCAGACGGCTGGTAACGGCAGTAGATTGGTGTTCGTCACCGCTACTGACAACGCGGCGGATGAGGACATGGAATAAAGCGATCGATTAATCGATCGAATCTAACCATCTAAGAATCAGAGCAAGGCAAAGCTTTCTATTACGTACCTACCTAGTAAAGCGGTAGCTTGGGGATAAATGAGCCACGGCGTTATGGATCCAGGACTAAGATCGCCATGAAGATGACGATGATGGATGAAGTGTTTCTGCCGTTTTTGCTTATTTACTCGTCTTCGTCCGGGTTCCTAGGTTACTTAGGTTATAGCTGAAATGAATAAAGCAACTATTAATGAGTAGAAGCATTCATTGTGTGGATTTAAGTGTAGTTTGTGTTTGAATATTTGATGTTATAATGACTTCAAATTTTACCGCTCGTGAGGTCTCGATGGGCCATTGAATAGGTAGTGTCAGGCGGATTGACCATAGTAGTATTGTTTATAATATTGGTGATCAACAGTGTTGGATGTCGCTGGGCTCACTCAATACAATGTGAACAATGAACAATTCTATCATTGCCGTCACTCCATAGCTTGTTTATGCTACAGTTGAAGCCACGACTATGGGTACGAAGCTAGAGGATATGTAGCTTCACCACGTCTCGTCAGAGATATCCCCTTACGGGCTTTCCCACTCAACCCCTTTTCTCACCATTATATTCCAACCAAGGGTTTCTAAGTTCGTAGATTTTACTTGCGCATGGATAGCTATCTCAAGATAGACCTTCCATGCTATCCCAAAGCAAGAAGAATTGATATATCCTCTCTCTAGACTATGTCTCCCCTTGTAATACTCAACAGAAACTTATCGTAACCTCACTTCGTATATTGTCGAAGCCTTTATGGATATACTGAGGAGGGTTTTGGGGAACACTCAGATCTGTTGTTAGCAATAGAACCAGCATATCAAAGTAGAACTATCAACTGCCAAATACTATCAAACTACACCTATCATCACGAACGCCATCACCGTATACACATTTCAGATGACATATTCTACTCATTTATACAATTGTACAATATCCGCGCAGCAAATCCGTTACTCCCAGGCTCTTAGGCTCTTCCCTAGACACAGACGCCATAGATTCCGGAGATGCTGTAGCTGTAGCTACGGACGAGACATATATAGGTAGATAGGTACCCAATGCAATCTACGTAGAAGCACGTACATCATAAAGCGCAACCCTCTCCATCTCACCCAATATCCCGCAGCCGGCCAGAGTCCACTTCTCGCTGACGTTCTTCTCGTCGATGCGCAAGCGGAGCATGCCGCTGGCGGCCCAGTACTCCATGAGGGCGCGGGCCTCTTTCTTCGACACGCCGCGGACGTTGAGCAGCTTCACACCCTTCAGGGCGTCAAATACGCGCTCATCGTACTTGGCGAAGAACGGGTCGCGGGGGGGCAGCGGCTCTCCGGCCTGCGCGGCAGCGGCCTGCTCCAGGGCCTTCTCCATAGACGGGATGACGAGCGAGTTGCCCTTGGTGCAGACGCCGAGGACGACGGCGCCGTTGGCGAACTTAGTCTTGCCGCCTAGCGCGTCGGTGAATAGGCGGACGAGACTCAGGTCGTGGCTGTGGATGAGCTCGAAGGCGGGCGAGCGATAGTCGCTGATGCGCATGATGTGGCTCAGGCCGTCTAACGCGAACATGATGGGCGGGCGGCCCGGCAGCAGCAGTTCCTTCCAGAAGGCTTGGAAGACGGGCCAGGCGAACTCGGGCTCCTTGGTGGCGGTGGCGAGGGTAGCGAGGGTCATGCCGCGGTTCACGGAGATGGGGAGGTGCATGTGGTCCAGCTCGACCTTGTACCGCGACAAGACGTCCAGGTTGGCCTTGTGGATGGCCTGGAATAGCTTGATGGTGTATACGGGTTGCGAGAACTGCTCCGAGTTGGGTATCGTCGCGTACTCGGTTGACGCATAGGTCAACTCTTGTGCTAGACGGAGAGATAGTCAGTTTCCATATACTATAGAGGTAGAGTGAATAAGGAGTCGCATACCCTCAGGAATGTTAATAACTACCCATTCGTTCAAGAACCCAGTCGCTAGGGCCTGAAGGCCGAGTATACTCTTTCCTGACGCTCTATCTCCTGTGACGACCATCCTCAACGTCTCCTTCTTGTTGATAGTATCTGTGAGCTGCCTTGCGAGATCTACTGTCTCCTGCCTGATCAATGTATGCGGTGACCGAAACAAATTCCAAGTTTGTGTCGGCTTGAACGCCTCGGTAGCCCTCAATTGGTCCACCACAGGTGCCGGGAGACCGACTACCTGACCGACTGAGCTTGGATTCACGATATTCTCCGCCGTCAGCTTGCTCAGGCCCGGTACTGCCAGTGCATTGTCGTTGCTTAGCTGGATGCGCTTCCGGAACGCCTTTCGTTCTCCTGACGCGGGCGGCTTGATCTTGCTGGTTTGTCGTTTCTTTTTGCCCAATATCAACATCTTTCCCACACGGATATGTCTCGATAACCCGGCCTCTGGATTCTTTGGAGGAGCACTTGTAGCAGCCGAAGTGGTGAATGCTGCCGTCGGTGCTGGCGTTGTTACTATAGATGCGGGAACGAGGAGCCGCTGAGAGGGCCGTGTTAGGCACCTCCAGCAGTTCGCGCTCGCCATTTCTGGTGCGGATCGAGGTCGAGTTTCGTTTCTCGAGGGATGTGCAACTTTACCGAGAGAGCTACAGCGTTGAAAGCATCAAAAGAATCAAAAGCCCCATCAATTAGACCCGACTAAAATTTGGTAACTGAATCTCTGATAAGTGCATATCAATGCAATATCCGTGCACTTAGGTAAGCGCGACCTAAGAAATGAATAGCGGAGGAGTCAGTGCTCCGAATCACTATCGATAGACAGATAAGATTTCCGGCGGTTTAGTTCAACCAAAAATTCCAAGGATCCATTGAACTTTTCTGAACATCACATCCCATCACCATTATCACAACCGTCGACCGATCGCGCACAAATAACCGATCTGGACAACACATCGGACCGAGCCTGGAATTCATCTACCAGAAATAACAGAACAATAAACAGAATTCCCCTGGTCAATTCCGACCACAAACAACCTACAAAATGGCCCAGCCATCAAGACCAAAGCTCGACGTCGCCGTCTCCAAGCCGACACCGTACACATTCGATCTAGGTCTGCTGCTCGCCAACGACCCGAACCCGCTCTCCACATCCGTCCCATCCGATGAATCCTCGTCCCCTTCATCATCCGCCCTAGAAGCACAGCTCGCCGCCACCGCGCGCGACGGCGCACAAGCCCTGATCAACCAACTCCTGACCACGCTCCCACTATCCACCACAACATCCGGCGTCCTCCTAACGCTGCCGTCCTCGACAACACCCCTGCCGCGAGAAAAACCACTACCGGCCACCAAGCCGCCGACGAAGTGGGAGCAGTTCGCAGCGCGCAAGGGCATCAAGCCGAAGACGCGGGAGCAGCGTCATGCCAAGTCGCAGAAGTACAACGAGGAGACCGGTGCGTGGGAGCGCACGTGGGGCTACGACAAGGGAGGACGCAAGAACCGCCGCGAGGAGGGTATGGTACAACAGGACTGGCTCGTCGAGGTCGACGAGAAGAAGGAGCGCGAGGAGAGGGAGGCCAAAAACAAGAAGAAGCGGAGAAAGGCTTGATTCGACCATCGGGTGTGATGTGGTCAGACATGCAGACCGAGGCCATGTGAGAATAGGCAGCCGACCTCACTAGTATGTGATATAACAGCTACCGACAGTAGAGGTTGTCAAGGGACACTACTTTGATACCCGCGCATTCCGAGAAATACATAGGCAGGAGTTCGGCGTTCTTGGTACGTAAATGACAGTTCGCGGACCGCATATTTATATTGGTATTACCGTGCTTCCATCGATGTATGGTACAGATATTTTTCTCGTGCCTACTACATTCCAAACTCCATTGCTTTGCGTCACTCTCGACGTCGCCTATTCTCGCACAAACGTAGCCTTCTCTTTGTACCTAGGTAGGCGAAGGAGGAATTCGTCATTCTAACGGATTGATGGTAAGGTTATGCTGGTGCACAACCACTACCCGAAATTGAGTGTTGTAGTATGAGGGAGCATTTCAAGAACAGTAGTTGAAAGACCTGGGCAAAAGTAGATGTGGAGACTGTGCCCATGCGAAGGTTGAAGCCACCAGACCTAACTGTCCTCCTCGAAGCGTCCAAATACGAGACGTATCTTCGACAAAATCCATCTAAGGACCTTGCGTGCAGCCAATCCATAGTTGCAGGCCCAAATAGGACGGTTTGCAGAATGCAAAGATAGAAGAAGAAAATGAACAAAATCGTAAACGGAGCGTAATATCGTGAGAGGACCAAGTCAAATGCCGCCATATCCACCACAACTCATCTCCTGGGGTATAATCAAGACAAAAAAAGGTATCATCAGATCAGGACTAAAACCCAGCTTCATCCTCCGATGGCATATGCTGTAGTATTAACCGCGCGGTCAAGAGAAATTCATAGGGGATAGAGGTTTGATGGGAGATAACGGTCTCAGCTCTCGCTCTCCGGACCGCCGAGATGGGTCGTGGTCTCCATCGACTGTCAAGGAAGCCGACCCGCTCAAGTAATTCGACGTCATGCCTCCATTTGAGTAGCCTGCCGGCACCGGCTTCTTTCTCAGTTTCCCGTTCTGATGTTCGACGGGGCCAGTCGATAGCTTGCTACTGTCCGACGAAGACAGGTTCCGATCGTCATGAGTATCGCCTGCACTGTGACTTCGAGATTCCGATGAACTCAACCCTCGGGGCAATGGCTGCTGGAACAGCTGATATTCCTCTTCAATGTACTTGGCTTCGTTTCTACATCCCTGCCAACATAGTCTCCAATCACAAACCAAGAACTTGAAGCAAAACGCGTCGATTTTCATGCAAGGTTGGAAACATATGCAAAGATTGCGGAAATCCATCTTGTTCTTGTCGGAATGTGCGAGGAGCAAGCTAAGATGACATGTGATGGCAAAAAGGAGGTAGTAGTTGAATGGCGATAAGTTGGAGAGCTCGTCGATCAACATCTGGGGCACTTCTTCCGAGCCGGCACATTCTCGAGAGATTCGTTCCTGAGCTTCCTTCGGGAAGAGTTCGTCTGGGAGTTCACGGAGCCAGGCTTTAAACATCGAACCGATGATATTGATATCGTAGAGATCGTCTTGGGCAAAAAGGTCGACGTCGTACTCTTTCATTAGTTTAGTGAGTAATCATACGCAACACGAGAACAGACAAGTACTCACCTTCATCAAACTTCCTTTGCCATTTCTTGATTTGAGGACCGCTACCAGGTACCCGGTAAAGGCCCTCGACGTCGGTTCCCTTGAGATTGAGATAGTCAATCGCACGCCATGGGAAGGCTGGCATCCAAAACTCTGTCTTATCTCGGGAATCCTCTAGTCGTTTGGATATCCTCGTCAACCGTGTCTGCTCGATCAACGGTAAGTTAATAACCTTGAGAACGTAATGTTCATCATCAACTCCCATGTCCCTATCGGATGTGCTGGCACTACGGCCACTCCTTCCAAACAATCCCTTGCTAATCATGTCGGCTGCTCGGCTGCCAGAACTTTTTAGGCCATTGAAGAATGTGGAACCATTGGTATCCTTGTAGGATGAGGGGTGACTTCTGTTATAGTCTTTATCGTGACGATGTTCTTTGTTCCCCGGTGTCTCGCGAGGAAACGCCCGATCGGCGGAGTGGTTCCGTACTGCCGAATTCATCATGTGCCTGAAAGATCTCTCATAGCCATCGGGATTCATAGGGGCCGTCCTCAATGGCTGCATGCTCGTTAGGGAGGTGTCTCGCTCAGCCTCGCTCAGCTTAATAGTGATCGATTCTTTTGGGCTATGTCCATCCCTATCCTTTAGCGATCTGTTGCGACCCAGCAGGGTGAAAGGTTTGGGTTTGTTCTTCTTGGACAAGCCATTCTCCTGGTCGCCAACGGATGCCAATGAAACATCAGATCTGGATGGCAAAGAAGGGGCTGATCTCTGGTTTGAAGGATCAACAGACGACAGGTCTAATTGGTGATGAAACAAAGAATTAGCATCATGAGACCTGCAGAATACGTAACAGGGCCTCCTTTGACCTCCGATCTGACGTACCTGAATTTTTCGAAATTTTGCTCGGCGCCCTATCTGACATGACGGTAGTCTCTGTGCCGCGAGACATAGCCTCACTTGTGCCGGTGCTGTCCGTATGGGTGTGGTGCAGGTGGTTGGCGGACCTGGATGCCTTGCCGAAGTTGAAGAAGCGACTAGCGCTTCTTGAATGCTTCTCACTGTCGGGATGAGAGTATGTATCTTGGGTAGTAGATGATGCGGTATTGGTCGAGGGAAGGGGGGTCAGAGGAGGGTACTCTGGGTCGTGGCGCTGAGGAGAGCGGTGCCGGCGTTGTTGAGCAACATGCACGCCGTCGGGGGAGTGAAGCGACGGGAGTGCATCGACAGGGTAAGCTTGATGTTGTGCCTGGGGTTTCCTGGCCGTGCTCGAGCCCGAGCTCGTGCTCGTATTAAACTTGCCAAAGGGAGAGCGAGGAGATTTTGGCGACTTAGACGACGTCGGCGAAATAACTTGAAGGGCGGTTTCGCTACCGAACGTAGGGCGCGGGCTCGATCTGTCTGTTCCCAGGACACCAGGATCGGGGTACGCAAGGGCGCTGGCGCTGGCGCTGGCATTGGCGGAGGATTGCTGGCCCAAGGAATTCGAATCGTCAGCGAGGGACAGCGGGTTAGGGACTGGCTTTCGGCGCATTATGGATGGTATGTGTTCCCCCTATTGTCATCCAGTCAAACACACGGATCGGGAATATCAGGGAGAGGCCTGATTCGCTCTCTGCCGCAGGAGGACAGGCTAAGCGGTGCGCGGTGGAATGCTGTATCAGGTATTGGGGTATCAGATTGATCGCGGGAGGGATTAGCGATGTAAAATAGGGCAGATTTGTGAACCTGCGACAGGAGGCGCCTGATCAAGGGTGATTAAGGGTATTCGGGAGGAGCAACATGGGAATGGAAATGGAAAAGAAGGATATCTAATGTACAAAAGTGAGTTGGGATTTCTGTTGTGATGGGTGCCCTACAACCAAAATGGCCCAAGGATCCAATCTCGAGGTTCCCAAGGGAAGGAATCGAATTGAGAGGGCTGAGTTACAGTCAGGTATGTGGTAGACATTGAAGATGGAAATTGATTCGACGAACTGATGGATGGGGGGACATACTCTGGGACAGTCCGTCCCTGTTGAAGGTCCACAGGGGGTCCTCGTACCTGACGAGTGTGGAAAGTGCGCTAGGCTTCAGGGGTTGGGTGCACTGGTAGACTTGACCGGGACTATTGAAGAGAAAGTAACTCTGTACCTACCTGGGTCTAGGTACATACGCACATGTGGGTTGGTTTAGTATTTAGAGCTTGGAGCTTTAAGTGGAATTACGAAGTACACAGGTTCAATAAGGGATACCAGACAACATCGAACGTCAACGTGAAGTCTCCTAGCTTGTACCTCCTTACATTAGCATTCAAAGTTAACTTTATTAGTTACATCGTTCCGGAACTCAAGTTTATTTCCAACGGTCTGACTTGCTGCTGTCTCTGCCCAGGTGGTCTATTAACTGTCAGAATAGATTAGGACTTGATGGGCTCGATTTATCCACGCCTAAGACATAATTTACATATAACAAATACCGTTGCGTTTGACCAGTTATCAAAATTGGCGGGAAGCCTGAGAGACAAGGCTTCATTTTATCATATTCTTTACTAGAAAAAAGAAAGCCACACAATGTAGAATGATTCGGTTTCTCCGACGGGATAGGGAAGACGGCATTCTTCGTTATCTACCTGCAGAATTTGCTTGCTCCATGTGTTGAAAGTGGCAGGTACGGGAGTAAGAAGAAAATAAAATATCGGCATCACCAAGAATATTGGCTGCTTCAGAGAGAGATCTGCAAAGTCTCAATGGCCAGGTTCTACTTACATGTTACCAGGCTTACCTGATCCACCTATAGGCGCGTAATGAGATTTCAGAATCTGAAACACGCTGCCACGCAAAACTACATTGCCCACTTTTCCATCGACTATTCTTGGTCTACCTAGTTTAGCGCCGGAGTTAACACAGGTATCCATACTTTATATCTACCGAAGAATTGCCTTCAGACACATGTAGTCGAACATAGATAACTCGAAGCGGTATCATTTTACAACATCCACTGCGATGGCTAGCTGAAGTTATACCAACTGCCTCACTTTACCATGCTTCTACATTTATTACCACCCAACATCTTGATGCTCCGGATTCCTTGTGCTTTCATCTGAATAAGCAGGAGGGATACATTCCAACGCGGATGTTGTGTCATCGGTGCTTGATGGCTGTAGTCGAAGAAAGCAGATGTATCTAAATATGTCCTTAGATTCATATCATAAGAATAGAAATGTTCCATCAGATACGCTGGCACTTTCATAACATGATGTCCAAAGATATATAAAAACATGTGACAGCACTGGTTCCGGAGAGCAGTGTATTGGTCCTAAACGTATTTTGTCTTCGTCAAATTTGTATTTTGACTCGTACCATGCATGCAGCACTGTTGGAGTTATACTTTTAGAGTATTGAACGTATTGTTGACGAATGGCAAGGTCTCATTATCTAAGTATAGCATCTCATCTTACGAATTACGAATTACGAATTACGAATTACGAATCACCGCAAGCCCAGTACAGCCGCTTCCTACGGATAGTACATCGACAAGCAGTACGGCCCCGTCACCGATAGGACCATGCACGAAAGATTAGTTAGCAAACCGAGCGGGACAAGACGCAAGGCTATGTACGTAAGTAGACGATCCAATACCAGTATGGTATTTGTGTGCGAGTCATGCCGTGCAAGAGCTTAGAAAGCTAACATAAACTACTAAGCTAGCAATAGGGAGCGGATTGCTCGTGGCTCGTTTGTAAATCCCAGATGGAGATGACTACCTCGGCTATTTCTAGAGCCCAATCGCTTTCGTGCCTGGCCAGTCAAACAGTCGGCATCCGACGATTAGATCCTTCTAGATCTCTTCAGCCTCTGCTCCTACTCGAATAGACACTAGTGAACGGTCGACTTACTAGCTCTCGAAATTGATCCTGTAGGAATCGAGCTTCTATGGTGTAATCTTCCTCACCTCGTAGGGAATCCCTAGGAGTGCAATGAAAAAAACATTGGTTTCGCGTCACCTGGAGGCAGTGTAATACCAGGGACACAGTGGAAGCGATCATGCGCAAGCACAGAGGATGCGCTTCCGAGTACAAAAATAAGAATAATCAAAGACGAGTCACTATGTGACTCTTCCAGAGATTAAACTGAAAAGAACAGATACTACACTTGATCTAAGCCAAAAGGCAAAGAGAGCTGAAGAGGAGAAGAAAAGAAAGTCAGGAATGGTGGGAGGGAGGACGGGATTTTATACCTGAAAATAATTGGTTCTGCCGGGCGGTAAACGCTACCTACCCCACTAACCCCACAGGCAGCACCTACCAGGCGACAGTTGAACTCTATGAATACCTAGGTAGCTGCTGCCTTCGTAACCAACCTTACCTTGGGTACATCCACTTCGAAGTTCCCCGGATCAATCGCCGTGTTATTAACATTCTTCCCCCTTTTTGTGTCGCCAGAAGATGTCGGGAATCCAAAAGCTACCAGACGAAATACAGCTCGCAACCGCAGCGCACGTCAAGTACATCCAGAGCTTGGATACAAAGAAGGATGAATATGATTACTGGCTTACCGAACATCTTCGCTTGAACGGACTGTACTGGGGACTGGTTGCGCTACATCTACTTCGAACACCCGATGCACTGCCTCGAGACGAGACCATAGACTTCGTCCTCTCGTGCCAACATGAGAATGGTGGATTTGGCGCTGCACCGGGCCATGACGCGCACATGCTCTACACCGTCAGTGCAGTACAGATCCTTGTTCTAGTGGATGCCTTGGACGAGTTAGAGAAACGGGGGAAAGGCAATGGCAAGGCTCAAGTGGGCGAATGTGAGTCAACCGGCCATATTCTGGCCCCTGCTCGCTGCTCTTGACGCATAGAGGCTGATCGATCATGCTTCAGTCATTGCAGGCCTTCAGAACCGGGAAACAGGCGCAGTTGCCGGTGATGAATGGGGCGAAGAAGACACGAGATTTCTATACGGCGCTTTGAATGCGCTCTCCCTCCTAGGATTATTGCATATGTTGGACGTCGACAAGGCTGTTGGTTACATTGCTGCCTGCGCCAATTCTGATGGTGGGTACGGCGTCAATCCTGGAGCCGAGACCCATTCCGGCCAGATCTTTACATGCCTGGCCGCTCTCTCTATCGCCGGACGCAAAGACCTGATCGAGGTTGACAAGCTAGCTGGTTGGCTGAGCGAGAGACAGGTTCCGTGCGGCGGCTTGAACGGCAGGCCAGAAAAGCAAGAGGACGTATGCTACAACTGGTGGGTGCTGAGTAGCCTGGAAATCCTCGGCCGTGCACATTGGATCGACCGGGAAAAACTTATCAAGTTTACCTTAAGTTGCCAGGACACTGAGCAAGGGGGTTTGTCTGACCGACCTGGTAATATGGTTGATGTCTGGCATACTATGTTTGGCCTTACCGGCTTGAGCATACTCAAGTACCCCGGTGTAGAGGCAATCGACCCTGTGTATTGTCTACCCAAGTACACGACAGATCGTGTATTTGGTAGGACAAATTAAGCCTCAGATGCTTCCAGACACTACCTGCTCAGGTAACCCGTTGGTGCACCATCCGTTCCAGGTAGGCCAGGTTGCCTCGATGGGTGCCTTGCTCATGGACAGTTGACCAATGGCAATACTTTGTGACTCTTGGGTGTTCACCAGTAGTCGTTCAGTCCATCATCTCTTCCAATCTAATGGTCTATTGACTTATTCGAAATGATAGATGCGGTACGGGGCAAAAGTAGACAGACATCAAATGTTTTCCTCTCCGCGCACTACCTACCGCTACATAACTCGGGATTACGTTTGGACATCTGTACACGTTCAACGGGTGAAATTCCATAAACCCGTTCCAACTTCAAAGCCCCGGTTTCTTCCACGTCGCTCTTCTCGGGCACTCTTGACACGGCGAAACATTCACCAGGGTCCTTAAGTGGTTATTGATGCCTATTGGATAGTCCTATTTCGCTAAGCGTACCTAGGTACCCTCGAGTCCATTGACAAGCAAGGTAAGGCAGATGGTATCTCATTATATATGTACTCCCAACACGACTTGGCATAGTCAGTCTTAGGCATCCTCCATATCCCAATGTGGTAATGTTCATTTGCTCATGACAACCTATCCATTTATGCACTATCCTTCACCCGCTGCCCACAGTAGAAGGCCAGTCCATAGTCATCCGTAGTGAAGGTGACCTTGGCGCCCTTGGGGAAGTAGAACACGTCGCCAGGGACTGCATGCACCTTGTTGCCTGCTTCGTCGCTTATGTCGTAGCTCCCTTCAATAATGATTTTCACTGCAATACAAGTTAGATTAGCTAATTACTATCCGTTAGGACACCTCAGCAGTATTCACGTACTCTCATGGTACTTGTACTCATACACGAGCGGAGTACCCTTCTCGAGACGGTAGAACCCAGCTGAGATGGGCTTCGCCGGGTCCAGCTTGTCGCTATCGTCGGGTCAGCGATATATTATCCCTACCGGTAGGTAGCCAGGGGAAGGTCTGAGCTTACGATGAGGAAACATCTCCGAGATATGCATTCTCGTTCGCAATTAGAGGCAGCTTAGCGGTTTGCGCTTTAGCATAATATGACATCGGAACGGGATCCATATCTTTCGTTGACTTGGTTTTGCTGAGGATTGATCCCATTCTTCTTATGTCACAGCTCCTCGTGAGTGCCTTGGTATAAGCAATGGCTAGCAGACTATCCCATCCCAGAAGAGAGCAAGGCAAGCTTACATATATATAGATGATCAAGACATCGACGTGTCAGTGATCTACCTACCTACAGTAGCATCGTATACCGAGTTCGGCCAGGGTAGCTTTCTCCGCTGCTGACCACTACCTCCGATCAGGAGATAACAATCGAGTTACGGGTTTCCATAACACACGGGCGAATCTTTGGCTGACGGCGTACATCTGGAGCTTTCCCGTTTACGGCGGGGTGGACGGCTCTGGTTGGCCGCGCCCCCCCTGCATTATCTTGCCCAGTTCCAGGATCTGCAACCCGGCCCTAGTTCGCTCTCGCCATTGGACGGGGATGATTCGGCATCGATGCCAGATAAGCTATACTCTGGGGTTCGAACATGAGGCATTCGATTCGATGGACCAGCTCTAGACCTACATATGTACGTCCGCATAGGAACGGAATTTCATGATCGTCGTCAACCTGCGCTAGCATTACCTAGACTCTTAGAACGCCGCGTATAGGCTTGGACGCCTTTGCATCGTGTCTCGACTCTCCCCGCACGCAATAGCAGCACTGGATTGGGCTGACGCAGGAAGCGTTCGTATCGTGAGTGGTAACACACATTTGAATCCTAGATAATAAGTCTTGTTGATATTATCACTCATACTACGTAGAGGCTGCACGAAGAGTCAATTATATACTCCGGACTTCTCATTTATCATCACCCTATAAGATACTATCGTAGTCCTAACATCTATGGGTATCCTAGGTACTTATGAAGTATAGAGAGAAGCCTTGATAAAATATTACGTTCTACTTTGGGATCGGAGACAATTCCTTAAATATTCCATATAAAGATGCTTCAAACCTCAACTTCTACACTCTAACCATATATTCTCTTCTAAACCAGTATGCTGCCTTGGAATTATACATTAAGACGGGGGTAGCAAGTTGATTGTTGGTCTTCCAGTGTTTCAATGCGACGTCCGTGTTAATTGACTTAGCAACAAACGAATATCTGTGATCTGTCACGTCTAAACCGGAACGCCTAAATTGACTGTATAACTGTCTAAAATGACTGTTAGAATCATTTAATAACAATACCTACCGTGTATAGATGTGGGTACCTAGGTAGGTCCATACAAGCCAAGGTACCAATCCCTTAACTTCATTCTGACCTAGCTTATGAGGTTATTGTCGACCCTGTTGTCGCCCTCTGATCACACTCCCTAACCTTCATATTTTGCTATGTGTGCCCTGTGTAGCCGCTACGATCCCCTTTTATAAAGTGTTATGTCTTTGGAGATAGCTAGGTATGGTGTAGGTAGGCGGTGATGGTGGTTGGGAAAAAGATATATTCATTTGTATTAGGTAGGGAATAATTGAGTTATACTATAAACTAGGGATCCATATCTGTATACTATTCTTAGATTCATATTAGTGGAACGCACTGCGGCTGTTACTATTATTAAGAAGATTGGTTGGTTTCACTATCCTTTCGAAGTCCAATTCAGGAGCACTGAATTGATTCTATTTTGAAATGTTGGTTTGTATCACCAACGCATTGTAAAATATTGAATTGCCTCACTATCCCCTGTCAATATAGATCTGAGCCTATTCATTGAGGGAGATTATAACTTGAATAGTATCGTGAACCCATTTTACATCTCTTTCCTGCAATACTTTACCATAACAATTCTCTTTATCCGTTCTTGGGGGTTAGGTATTTGAAAGGCATACATGGTACCGATACTGTGAAGCAATCCAGCTACCTTATCCTATTCTCCAGTCCCAAAGACTTCAATTCCTAAAATAGATCTGTTCGCAATGCCAGCAACAGTGCTCCTAAGGTTCTTATCGACATTATGGAGTGCAAAGCCTCATTTATTAGTTAAGAAGCTCGACGAGTTAGCCCCTGTACCTTCTCATACATCAACTAGGGAAGACGATGAGAAGGATATTCTGAATGTCGCGCCTCTCCATGGCAAGCAACACAGCTCGAACAGAGCTTCTGGCAAGAAAAAGGGGCACAACTGGAGTATTAGGAAGATTCCTGATGATGAAGACCCAGAGTTTTGGACGAGCTCGCCCTCGAGGCGCAAAGCAACGCGACTATCAAATTTCACTGGCGCAGCGCCGGTGTTCCTTTTCATATGGACATTCTATCTCCACGCTCAGTGTATTCTGAACATCGGCTATAATGGCTGGAGCTTTTCCCGGGAAGTGGTCGTCATGGGAATATTCGTATGCATCGAAATACTACGAATAGGTAAGGAAAACCGACAAGGTAGCGAGTTATATCTAGAGCTAGGAATGCTAACATCGATACAGCGCTCGGTATTATGGACTGCGCCTGCAGACTTATAGCAGCCATATATCCTGTTTGGCGTCCAAGATACCAGCTGATGGGAGATAATGTTCCACATATAGACGTGATAGTAACCTGCTGCCACGAATCTCTGGACATCATTCAGGATACTGTTCTCGGTGCACTTGCGGTAGACTATCCGCAAGACCATTTCCGTGTTGTCCTCACAGATGACGGCGCATCTGCTATAGTGAGGGAGTGGGCTTCAGAGCTGAAGAAGCCCAACCTCTACTACACGGCACGTGTTAAGAAAGGGGCGGGAGGATACAAAGCCGGCAACCTAAACCATGCCGTACAATTTATCAAGGCGCTTCCAGGCGGCCCAGCAGACTTCATTGCTGGTTTAGATGTGGATATGATTCCCGAAAAGAAGTGGCTACGTGCTGTACTTCCGCATCTAATCTTGGACCCCAAGATGGGACTCGTTACACCAAAGCAGGTATGTGTACTAGATATTCACAGCTACTGTTTGTGCTCTGGATGGAGCTGGATGGAGCTAGATATAGCCGGCACGTTTCATTTCCCCTAGGAGATGTGGACTTTCTTTGCTGACACACCCCAAGGACTTTTATAATGTCCCGACCGACGATCCCTTGTTCCAAAGTAATCAAACTGCGTGGGCTATCTCAGATTTTGTTCGCGACAGCCTTGATTGCGCGTGGAACTCGGGTTCAGGGTACGTCCTCCGCCGTGCCGCGCTCGAGGAGATCGGCGGGTTCTCGACTGGGTCGGTCACCGAGGACGTTTATAGTTCGATGTTGATGCTATCGAAGGGCTGGAAGTCAGCGTACCTAGCTGAATCTCTCCAATTTGGCTTGGTACCTTCGTCGTATCTCGGTCATATAAAACAGCGCACTCGATGGGTGAGTTCGTTTTGCAATTTGCTCCTTGAGATAAACCCCATTGCTAAGTAAGAAACCGATCAAAGAATATCGGAGGTATCCAACTTGGCTCGAACTTCAACTGTTACTTATCGAAAGCGCACACCGGCCAGCTGAGCCTAAAGCAACGGCTTTGTGGGTTCTGGTGTTTTACGTCCGCCTGGTGCCATATCTTGGACATGGTCGACCTACTCATCATTCCCGCACTCCCCTCAGGTTACAATAAACTACCTGGGGAGTTGGAAATATTAATTCGATTGGCGCGAGTTTCCTGCATAACTACCCTGACTCATTGGTTGCACGACTGTGGCCGAGGCTGGGTCGTGGGTTACCGAACTGCTCTTAGAGAGTCGGGATTGCAGAAATATATGACACACTGTAGGTTTTCTTTGCTGCCTCCTTTTCTTTCATACAAAATAAATTGCATAACACTAATACTATATCGCCCTGCTAGACTATGGCTTCTCCATAATTCGCTCTTTCATCCTCCCTCGTAGTTTAGGGGGCACCAAACCAGGTTTCAGAGCCACTGGTAGCATCTCTTCCAGCAGTTATGAGCGCTGTGCTTCACGGCGGGCTCCTTTCTTTAGTCGCGTTAGGCACATCGTCCTTGGATGTGGGGTTTGGGTTCACCTTCTGCTAACTGCCTCCTACTTGTTTTATTCTGCCTGGCATGTGCGCCACCTCGTACCTCGAATTGCAAGTATTGATACTATTGACCAAGGCAAGACGGCAGAACTAATCCCTTGGCTGGAAGTATCTTGGCTAGCTCCTCGTTTATTTAAGGTCTTGGGGATTTGTCTGACACCTCTGCGCTATACGCTCTCCCCACCGAACGATCCGCCGCGCGACAAGCTCATGGGGAAGCGGGAGCAGAAGACAGGGGCAAGACATCCGACAAATACCGCGCGGCGGATTAAATGGGAATCTTGGAGCATCTTTGACTTTGAGGTGCTCTCCTCTGTCATGATGGTTCTCAACGTCTATGTCCTGGTAAAGATATGGGATATGTAATGAGGACGTGCTCGAATCATAAGTGGCCTACTTGAGCTTGACGATCACGGGACTAGTTTTCGATCCGTGCTCCCCTTCGGCATGGCTCATCATTCTGGCCTTGACTGAAGATTGCATTGGTTATCCGTGGACACAGGCAGACAGTTGAAGCGGTGTACGTCTATAATTTCCGACACGCGGAATAGTTGATCGCTTGGGGTGACGCCTATTAAACAACATCGAAATCCCATGTATTATATAATGACAGAAATGCCCTATTTTATAATATCTGAAATGGAGTGGAACAATAGGGAAACTTCGGGAGTTTCACGACACTGCTTGGTTGAGCACAACGCCAGTCGGATCCTTGGTTACAGTATCACCCCAAGTGGCTTCCCAGCCGTTTTCCGCCAAGTAATTCTTCCATGCCTCGTCGTCGTCATCTAGTCGGCGGGACACGTCTGGAATAACGAAAAGAGCAATGCATGCGCCGAGAACTGCGAACCCAGAACCGATTAGGAATGCTGCCTGGTTCCCCTTGGTTGGGTTTTCAGTGTAACTATTAAGAATTGCCGTAAAAACCTATAGGGATAGCCGTTAGTATCTGGCAACTGAAGACTGAGAAAAGCATGCGATAGTAAAGCCTCACCTGAGTACCTATCGCCGCGCCTGCTTTCGACCAGGCAGCGACGAAGCCCATCATCTGCCCTCTGATGGATGTCGGGAAACATTCCGATGCCGTCAACACGACAGTGCTGTAATAGAATGCTGTTATTAGTATAAATCTATAAGATATTCAGGGATTGCCATTCTTACCTGCCAGGCCCAACTTCCCCAAGCGTCAAGAAGATGCCGTAGAGGACCACGAATAAGGGGAACACTGTCTGGATCGGCTCTGCCGCGCCACCTAGGACGAAGCCAAGGATAGCTTGTAACCCAAAGCCCAACGCCATCGTCTGGCGTCGTCCGATCTTGTCGGATAGATATCCGCCGATAAAGGGACCGGGGATGTAGAAACAGTTAATCACGACTCCCCATCCCAAGTTCTTCACCAGACTCTCGCCGGCATTGACTCGAGAGATGATGGTGGAGCTGAATATGCCAAAGGGGATGCTGATCCAATTGTACAAGAACCAAGTCGCTGCAGATCCCAACAGCGGCCGCCAATATCGCTTCAAGGCTAGCCAATACGGCGTCCGCTGCTTGCGCATGGCGGACTTGCGGTACGCGGTCGAGACCGCCATGCGCATCCGAAACCAGAAGATAGCCAGCGGCGGCACCATGCCCAGCGCAAAGGATGTGCGCCAGACGGCGTTGTACTTCGACTCCTGCTGGCCGACGCAGAGCAGTAGGAGCAGGGGTACGAGACCGCCCCAGACGTAACCCAGGCTGCTAGACAGATCGGCTAGCATGGCGAACATGAAGCCTCTGTGCTTCCGGTAGGCGGCGTTCTCGTCCGTGGCCTCGGCCGCTCCAGCACCCGATACGGGATACTCGCCTCCGGCACCGACACCTGCGATGCCGCGCGCGATGATCAGCATCCAGAACATGCCGGTGGGAGTCTCGCCGCTAGCAGCGGTGGACAGGACGATGCCGAGGACGAGCAAGGCGGTGGTGGCGACGGCCCCTGTCTTGCGACCTAGCTGGTCGACAACGATGCCGAACAGGAGCATGCCGATGATCATGCCGATGAGGAAGGCATTGGACAGACGCTGGTAGATGGAATTTGTCAAGGCGTCCGGGTATAGAACTGCCAGGAGCAGCTCGACGTTGCCGATGACTGCTGCATTGCTAAAGGAGGTATGATGTGAGCTTCGAGTTGCATTAGGGACGGTGATGGGGGGACTCGGTCTTACTAGCCGTCGGAACCAATTGCCAGACCGGAGAAGAGTACCATCAGCCAAACGGAGAGTTTGCTGTAGTACGTCTTTGGCTCGCTCGGTAGGATCTCGCCATCTTCGACATCGTTGGCGCTAGAGTTGATAGGTTCTACCTTTTTCTCTGTAGCATGTTTGTCTTTTGGCATAGGATTGCTTGCCATCTCTATGGTTGGAGCTCCAATCTGCTCTGCGGTCGCCATCTTGTTGGTTGAGTTGTCCAATAACGACAATGAGCAGTAGGGAGATGCATTACATAGGTAGTCTGATAGTATACGCTTTGCCGGGTCCGTATTACGTTTTATTGATACTAAGCCGATCAGATTAAGGAGATATCGGGATACTCCGGCATCTTTATCAATCGCCCCCTGCTGTCGCGGGTTGATAAGAGCTGACGCGATACTGCGCGGCCTTAACGCCTGTTCGGGCAAGGCGAACAGTCCGGAATGGGGCCGATGGGGCATCGGAGCAATCTCGTATCTAATAACGGCATCTTTTACGGCGCATTGACATGTTGAAGGCCGGTCGAGATCTCTCTCTCACAGATGATGTCTCGCGCTTATGAGCGGGGCGGACGTGTAAGTGATTGGAAAGACCTTGGGGACCTTGGAAGATCTTGGAGTAGAGCGGGGGAATTCGATCCTTTTTTCAATCTATCACAGTGGGATTGACCGTCTGCTCGAAAACAACATCGCGGATTGACAGCTAGTTACCTTAGCATGGCGAAGATTGAGACGGACAAGACCTTTTACGAGGTAGAGGGCTCACCAATAATACCTCGGAGGTGTCGACGCCAACGTCAAGTTCATTTCGCCCTTGCGTCGATAATCATCTTATTGCTGCTAAGCACAGCCGCTTGGCTGCATCGACCACGCTCACAATGCCATGATGGTGTCAATGTGCTCTCAGTCCAAAAATGTGCTATACAAAATCTCCACGACGACCTTTCTTTTCTCGATTCGGCAGAACCCATTTCGGCGGATGAGTTCCTAGAGCGGCGCAATCGCCTAGCTCAAGCCCTCGTCAAGGCTGGTGCCGACGCTTTTGTTCTCGAGCCAGGCTTCACATTTCAGTAAACAACCCCGTTTATCCCCATGCATCCAGGGAAGTCTGACTGTTTGACAAGGTACTATGGCAACATCTCCCAGACAGATTGGGAACCATGGGAGCCCGAAGAGCGACCTTTCCTAATGCTTGTCCTGCCACAAACATCGCCCTCTGGTGAAGTCACGGCGAAGACAGCATTCCTGTCACCCCATTTCGAGGAAGGGCGTGTGCGCATGCTGGGAATCCCGTCCGAGGAAGAGAACCTCGATATCGTGATCTGGGAGGAGCATTGGAACCCGTACCAGACCTTGATGGAGTCGCACCTGTTCAAGAATAAGGGCGAAGCCGCGCCTAAGATCATGACGGACGAAGAGATGCGCGACTTCATCGTCCGTGGACTCGGCGCAGCTGGTTTCGAGACTGTCGGGCTTAATGCCGAGGTTGAACTCGTGAGACAGGTGAAGAGCCCAGCCGAGGTCGAACTGCTTCGCGCCGTGAATACCGGCACCGTGGTAGCGGTTAGGGCAATGCGGCCTTGCCTGGTGCCTGGCCTCACGGAAAACGAAGTCACAGACATCCTTAACAACGCACTGAAGTCCATAGGGTTTGGCTTGTTTTTTAATATCGTGCTCTTTGAAGAACATGGGGCTCTTCCTCATGGCGGATTCGTCACGGGCTGGAAGAAGTTGGCTTATGATAGCATGATCGTCATCGACGTGGGTGCACATTATCTTGGCTACAGTTCCGATATCTGCAGGAGTTTCTTCATCGACTTGCCAAAAGGTCAGACACGTATGGTCTGGGAAACCGTTGCAGGCCTCGTTGGGTTAGGAAGGGAAATGGCAGGCCAGGAGGACCTGGCTGCGCGGGATGCTGGTCTCCACGCTGAGAAGTTGAAGGTCTGGGTCATAGTACTCGAGGCACAGACAGCGGCGGCAGCGGCATTTAAGCCTAACACAACAGCCGCAAGCATTGATATAGCCGCTCGGAAGGTCATCGATGATGCAGGGTACGGCGCAGGTTTCACGCATCGCTTAGGGCACGGCATCGGTATCAAAGGTCTGTTTCCCATTCAACTATCTGTAAGGTCAGCGCATAGAAGGGTGCTAACAAAGCGACAGCTCACGAATCGCCATATTTGAACAAGTGGAACACCGGTGTCTTCCTTCAACCTGGTATGACCTTTACCAACGAGCCAGGAATCTATCTAGAGGGCAAGTTCGGAGTTAGGCACGAAGATATATACCTCGTCAAGGAAAGCGGCGAGGCAGAATTACTCACAGGGGAGAGAGCAAAGGGTCCATATGAGCCTTAAGTTTCCAATCCCTGTATCTTCTACATGCCGATATATACGCTTCGATCTACGAATATAACATATAAATAAGGTATAAATGACTTGCGGCGAGCCCACCATCAATCCTCTGTCAAGTCAATGATCTCAGTCTGGGCAGCTTTACGCTTAGCACCCGCAACTGGCCCAGAGATATGCTGTAGCACTCCAAATTCTCGGATACTTTCGTACTTATTACCAAGAAGTGCCTTGAGCTTGTACTGAGTAAACGTCTTGAACAACTTCTCGGCCTTATCCTTCCTACTAGTCCACTCCCTTCGCTCTTTGTCATTGTTGGCGAATGTCTTCGTTACTACGAGCGTATGCGGCGATCCTTTCCGTTCTGTGCTAGTTGAGCATTCTATACCGTATAGTTGGTTGGTAAGGTGCTTGCGACGTCTCTCGGCAAGGGCAAAGCGGCCGACCTTCTGGTTTGATTGTCGAAGGAAGGCATTGAGAGACTTGCAATCGACGCAGTCTCCTTCAGTGCACTTTACGGCGGGCCGGACTAAGTTGGTGCTGCTAGCGGGCTGCCGTCCCACGTACACCGTGATGTACGAAGTAAGAATTGCCGTGAACATCTGTTGAAACACAGGTGTCGAAAGGGGAACGGTCCGCGCTTCGAGAACCGGGACGAGACCTCGAAGAAATGGAATCCAAAGCCCATGGAAGGCTTCGGCAGAGATCCCATGGGTAGTGTCGGCATCAAATTTAAGACAAAAATCACGGATCATATCATCCCCCATGCCCGGCATCACCAGATTGCCGACGAACTCCACGAGAGCACCTGGCGTGATCGCCTTTGCAATATCTTTTAGGGGCGGAGGCGGCTTGTATGAGCCAAATGTACCTTGCTTGTACGAGCCAAATGTATAGGGGTTTACGGCTTTTGGAGCTTTTGGAGGAGAGGGGTCGGTTGGGCAGTACAAGGAGCACACGTCCAAGGCTGCGATCATTCTCGAAGCTATCCTCTTCCAGTGCTCCAGCGTAGTTGCTGGCGATGGCCAACCCGTTTCCATATGACAATGAAGCTCGTTCAGGAACGAAATCGTGAAAGGACTTTCAGCTGGTTTGGATTCGGCCAGAGGGATGACACTAGTTTACAAGTTCAGCTTCCGTACCGACACGTAGGCTTTGAGTCAAAGGGGAGAGAGATATTGCCTAAGACAAACAACGTACCTCTGGCACAGAAAGCCATCATCTGAGGCATAATATGCTTTTACACATTCAATAATGTGTTTGCCATCGTCTTCGCATGGAGTCTTCAGCTTCGCATCATGCAATGCCTGGCGCAATACGGAACGAGCCCACTGTTGGATGTTATGAGGTAAGGAGGCCTGCGCGGGGGGTGCGACATCCATGAGAGATGAAAGCCGAGACTTGAGCCGCGGGTTCGATAGCACGACGTAAGCAAGGCTATGGGGTGTTAGAGAAAGTTACTGATAGGGGCACTTGGCGAGGGCCATACCCATCTTTGAGCTTGTCGAAAGATTCCGGCTTCATCTCGATGTGACGATGTACCCATTCAAAGAAAGGCGGGTCGATGGGATTCTCCGACCGCAAGTTGAATAAACGTTGCGTGAAACTTTTGTACATCTCCCATTCCTCAAGTTCAATCATAGTTGAAAGCATGGTTTTCGCGGAGATCCCGTCCATCGAACACGTGCATAGGTCGTTCAGGGCATCGAGGCCTCTAGACCGGGAAGTCGGGTCGAGGGCAATTTTCGCGAAGTACGAAACAACAGAGCGAATATTCTCGTTGTCACCTAGGCGGTCCTTGGTGATAGAATCCAAGATGAAGTCGACGGCGACGTTACGGCGGACAATCACCACGGCCTTTTGAGATGTGAGACCATTGAAGTTGATGTGAGGCGACGGGGACCACGGTAGCACTTACCGCTCTTCGATACCAGTTGGTTTCCGTCGCCCCCTTTCCCATTTCATCAGCTTCGTACCTAATCCTCTATATCCGAAATCAACGCTTGGTACTTACCTCATTACCGGTAAATCCTGACTCTTCGACATCATCAGGATCGTCATCGAAGAAGTCGTCCTGCAGCACACACTCTTCGTCCATGTCGACATCGGACACCAACTGGTTTCCCTCCAAGTCCACAAGCTTCTTGATACGATACGTGGTCTCGAGGTTTCCTGTGCGTTCGGGAGGGCCACTTTCCTCATCGGAGTCCTCGTCAGAGTCCTTGTCAGAGTCCTCCTCCTCCTCCTCCTCCTCCTCCTCCTCATAGCAGTCATAATAGTCACGTCTGTGGTAATAATCCTCGTAGACCTCGTTGAGTTCCTCCTTCTCGAGGATGGCGAGGAAAATATCCACAGGAACTGACCCTGAGACGGCGGAAAGAGCTTTAACACGTTTACGATCCACAGATTTCATTGCGGCAAGGGAGATCTCGTCTTCCGTATACTCGTGCTCCAAACCGTAGTAAAAATAATAGTCGGAGTCCGAATCGGAGGCCTGAATGTTGGCATCCTCGCACTCAATGTCACCAGAATGTACAAGCCACCGCCGTATTGTATGGCGAAGCTGTCTTGTTTCACCGTTGGCAAGTTCAGCACTTGGCCGCGCAATCTCCGGCGGCAAAGTAAGATTATATGTTAGAACCCATCGATATCCAGACTTTACTGGGAGCACTTTGTGAGATACATCGGAATACCAGCAAGCATACGCCTGTTTCATTCCTGAGAAATTGAATGTCTTTTTCCGGCTCGTGTGCTTTACGACAATCTCACCACCATCATGGACTGATGGGAGACAGATCACAAGGGTACCGAACATACCGGGCGCTTTTATGGAACTTGGAGTATTCCTGGTTAGCGAGGGGCCTCAGAAGTGTAGCCAGTTTCGTGCCGGTAACTCACTCGGTGTGCGACTTAAACATAGCACCAGTCTCATAGATGAGCATCTTGTATAATTCGGCTTTGATATTCGACTTGACACCGAGTTGACTCTGAACAGTGAGGCAAAGCTGTTGCAGGAAGGACTGCCATTGGGGATTGCAGAACTTGAGCATAGACGCGTCCAGTTCCCAAGTATTGCGTACAGAGGTATCGACAATAGTCCTAGTGCCTTTGCCAAACGGTGCTTGGCGTGCTTTGGCGATTAGTTGCTGGGCCTGCTCTGTCCTGAGCGGGAGGGTGATATTTCCAACGCCTTCCACCTCCAGCCTTGGATCTGCAAAGGTGGCATCACTGATACTTCCAGAGGCGGCAAAACTCCCAGAAGTCCCAATGCTCTCCAGCGCGTTGAGGAGGTCGACTTTGACTCCATTGTGGAAGTTTAGAGTGCTCAGCTCGCTGGCAACGCTTCCTCGCCGTGAGCGTTGCACAGTGCTGGATTCAGCAGCCATTTCGTTGGCGGGTTGGTGGCGGGCAGAGTCTGCTAAATTTTTCTGTGATATAAAGACGTACTGTGCACCTTCATCACAGCGCCTACACTTTCGGATGGTAGCTGAAAATATTCAAACGAAGTTTTCCTCATGTCAGTGCTCGACAACTCGACTTCGACGCGTTGTGGCTCGTGTCGCTTCAGGGGGTCCGCTCTAATTATCAGCGTTGCATTGCTGGAATTAGAAATGATCAGTGCGGACCCAGCCGTCGAACCCTTGCAGCCCTGTGAGACTGCGGCAATGCCCGTTTGCCGTGTTGACGCCATCAATGATGTTTTCAGCATTCTTGAACATGAACAATTCTATATTCCGAGGTAGACTGTATAAGGCACGATCCTAAGTGAGTGATGCCGCGCGGTTCTCACCGGGCTTGACTAATACCATTTGTCGGCTGTTCTAGGTAGCCAACATAGTCTCATTGGAACCCCTTTTTGAACAAGGATACCGGAGCGGTGAGAAGAAAATCTTCCCCATTATACAATAATACACTTAACGACCACCTTAGGTCTAGGTACGCTTGGATTTCTACCAAGTAACAGCGAATGATTGTATTAATTACTATACTTAATTTTAGTATACGCAGGTGTGTGTGCCGCCCTGACTGCCCGATATTTTCACTTAGGTATTCCGTACCGTTGCAAAACAAACAATAGGTCCTTGAACCGAAACGCTTCAGGAAGAATGGTTTGATAGAACCGTCCGCGCCTACAGATATTCGCCCTATACGAGGTACGATTTATCTAGCAATTTTTGAATTTGCATTTATTTACTTTGCACACTTGATCTCAGACCCATGGTAGAGTTAGGGGTATATAGCAGAAGTAGGCGTTGTGATCTACAGTAGAAAGTCTTACGGATGTCTGGATCTTTCGATCAGGCTATCCATGGAATGGGGCATATACTTGCCAACAATTTTCCCATGCGGAAGGATTCCAAAAAAGGCTCTACTGTTCCTCAAGTTACAAATAGTACCTACATCTTAGCGTGCCAAGCAGGTACATAGGAACACAGCTCTGATATCTAAGCTGGGTGCTTGGTGGGAAGCAACTCCGGACTTGATGAAAATTAGCATTGCCAGATAACAAGCTCGATAGATGAAGCACAACCGACCCCTTTCCCTCTGGTATTGAAGTTTTCTATGAGTTGATATGCTATCCGTTTTAGGAACCAACCAACACTTAATCCATTTGTTATTGATCCGATCCCTGTGGCGCTAGAAGGCGTACAACGTTGTATTGGGACAATAGTAGCCGTGGACAAGGATGCGGCACCGCCAGAGGACTGGGCTAGTAAACCCTTAGAGTTGGCTCCTTACGAAATTCCGTCGCCTTGGATGCTTATTCCGACTTGGATTCGAAGGCCGGTTGATAGCCCTGATCCTACCCATGTCTTATTTAACGGGTCTGGTATAGTAAACTACCTAGGTAGGTACCTGTCAATATTATATAGGAAGATAAAAGGTTTCATACCGGTACCTTATTGACGAATCATTGGGAATCGGAAGTAGGAAACCTGGGCATAGGTAAAGAAATGAATGACTGAGGCTAAAAATGGAGTAGCAACTAGCTGGTATGAAACGGCCGAACACAATACTCCCTAGTAGGTGTCTAATCAACATATATTATGAGCAGCAATTTCGAATTTGCGTTGTGTTTGTCTCGATGGCAGGTACTCGGGAGATAATTTGACTTGACTGAGCTCCAGATATAAACCTCAGGGGAACCCTATATCCACGTATAATAATTACCTACGCGTCGTTCTCTGAGAGACTTGTCATTGTATTTTATAATTCACATCTCCAACATCACCTGTCGTCTACTTTGTAAACTGAAAGGGCCGACTATCAGGGAAGGGGTGTGATAGAGTGCAAAACTAGAATAACTCACTTCTTCGAAACGGTCTGAATAAAAAGGCGAATCCTCCCCTATATATAACGAAGCACCTAGAAGCCACTCCCCAGGGATATCTCTAGATTAGCTTCTACTGTCCCCTAACACCTGTTTCCATCCCTTTTTCTATAACAGCGGTTGGGAATATTACGAGACCTAGAATCGCCTCTTTTTTATACCAAAGAAACCGACTGTGATAAATAGCAAAGTAGTTGCAAAGCTAGTGGTCCGATGAGAAACTACTACGTATCTAGGTACCTAAGGTTACTTCAACTATGAATTAAGGCAAAATGCGTAGTAGTTGCCTCTAGAGTTCTGAGGAACAATGAACAGAATACTATACTGCCCACAACTAACCTACCGGTAATGTGTTGGAATGGACTTAAGCCATAGGTATCAAGCAATAGATTCAGTGCCTTCAAGAGTCGCATATATTGTAATAGGTAGCCAAGCGCGTCGACAAACCCCAGATTCAAATCGTATTATCCAGCTTACACTTACTTAGGGGTATGTATCAATTTAGTTACTTGCCACATTTGTCCCATTCATGAGCAATTTCGTGCCATAATCGAAATATTGAACCCATTGCATCTTCCTAGTATCTGATATTATTAGATGCATCCGATTGCATGGCTCCCTCGATATGCGAGAACAGGAAGAAAACTAAAGAAACACAGCACTGCGACTATCTTGTGCATGGAGGTCTACTTCTTTTTATTTGTACTGTACACAAAGTGCTTGACTTGAAAATTTTGGACAAGACGATTGAGGGAGTTTTCGCACACTGGTGATCTTAAGTGTCCTTTCATTGGCTGTACACACCTGAGTTCGAGAAGAGTTCTTCACGTGCAAACAACTCTCACGATGTCAACCGCATTCTCTTATCGATACGCACGAGCCACACGATCTGGACCACCATTATCCAATCGATGGCTGAGATATCTGTGCTTCACGTGACTACGCGCACAAACCATCTCATCTTATTCTCCATTCGGCTTAGCGAATTTTATAGAAACGCTAACCATCCTACTTGAATTCTAATAACAGGGTATGCGGTACCTGTCTACACCTCGTTTGCCCGTTTCGCACACCTAGGTGAAGGTACCGAATCGATTTATAGGGGTCACCTGGAAGAAACAAGGGCAATCACGATGGTGATATTGACATATCGGTGCATCATGATGGCAGTCGCGTTAATTATCGTAGGCAACTGCTCATACTGTATGAACAACGGACCTTCCCATACAAATCAGACCTTCTTCCCTTACACATACAAATCGGACCTTCTTACCCTCTACACACAAACTCTACCCATCCATCCCTTCCCATTCTACCAGGTACATCTCATCCAATACTTTAAATTATTTAGATCTCTGAAGCAATTCTTCAAGTCAATACCTTCTACCTTCTTCTCACCACCTACCCAAGATACCTTGCCTTATTCACGATTCGGAAAGTATTCACCGTACCTATGGTAAGTTACTTCTCTATTATCATCGTCGCGACGACGACGACCGACTTCAGTGTTGGACAATCCCTCATCCCCAAAGCCCTTCATACCCACCCGGTAGTCATGTGGAAATGTTGCGCCTCCTCTGCCTCCTCTGCCTCCTCTACCTCGAATGCCCTTTTATGAAAGTTCTACGGCTATCACAATTCCTCACCCAACCACTCTGCTGTGTCGTCGCTCTTTGACTCTATGTCAAGATATTTCCCTATTCACAGCACCCCTTCTTCATACAGACTGGCAGGAGGCATTTCGCGTCGATGTATTCCATTATTTGTACGTTGGCCCTGGTCTGTTTACCAGCTGGAAGGCACTCCATGTCAAGACGATGTATGATACTTCGTTCTATACGACTTGAAACTTCTGCGATCCTCCTTTCCTGCTGCCCTCTTGAACACTTTCACGGTGGAACCCAAATTTGGGGAGAAGCCATATCCTATTATCTTGCGTTGCTCTGCAGCCTCTGACAAAGAAACTCACAGGACCACGGAGCCACGGATACACTTCAACCATCGACTCGACAGTCGCGGACTTCCAGTCCGGCTTTCGGTCTCTGCGTTGAAAACTGGGATTTCCATATCTCAGTTATCGAACACTTGGAGTCCGCTCCTGGACATCGTTCTGTGGATGAATAACTGTCTAAGCAATCTCTTAAGAGAATCAGGCAGAGTTCGAGACGATCTTAAGAATATGAACAAACGGACAGACAGGCGATAGAAGTAACAGACTTTTACATCCAAGTCCTGGCTTCGACAACGCAATCCTCTCTCCGCAATCCAAAAGTCACATTCTCAAAGTCTGGGGGCACAATATCTGATCCTCCGAATCTCTCAGGTCTAGCCAGTCTCAGGTGTTAGCACGATCCTTGAACATCGAGCAATCACCACCTACTCCATCGGCAGACTTCGACAACGTATGCGAATATAATTCGTGTTATTACTACGATTCGCCTACGACTTGGACGATCAGAGGTATGCGCCTCTTCCTATTCTTTCTTGTTTCCTTTTCGTCCTCCTGTACACCCGAAATTTGCTTTGGCGCGGTTTGATCTCTTTCACCCCGAACCCTCACCAAATTCACACCATCTTACACCAAAACTAGCTCTTCCTACTATCTCCCATTCCCCTCTTATTCCCTTTGCCTAATACCCCTGTGACTGAAGGTCATCGCCAAGGGCTGGTAACTTGAAGTTGTGGCAACTTGGCATACCTTCAATCCATAGCTCATCCTAGTCCCTTCTCTCTTCCCAGGAGTGCCATTGCCATTAGTATACAATACTCTTGCAATATCTGTATCTTGATTCCTTCCATTACAACTGAGACCAGCTTTCAGTTGGCACTTTACAGATTGTTTCCTATAACAGACTTCGCCTCCATTACAAGAGTTGCTTCCCGCTAACAGTGTCTTTCTGCAGAAAATGGCTGCATATCCACACATGGACCCGGCCTATTTCGCCGGAGGTCACCAGGGGATTCTTCAAGGCGCTCATGCCCTCGAAGATCCCATCTCTTCGCACCAGGTAGACCAAGGAGGAATTCCCCTGATCTGCCATGCCTGTCCCAACACCCCGAGGTTCTCCGACCTTTCTCACCTTCTCACTCACGTGAGCTCGAAAGGCCACTTGTCTCAGGTCTACGAGCTCCGCATCGCGAGTAAAAGGGACCCGGCCGCTGCGACCCGATATCGCAAATTTGACATGTGGAGTGAAACCTACAACATAGACGAATTGGTGTTGCAACGCAGGGAGACAAGAGGCGACAAGGGCGATCAATCGCGACGACAGAGCTTATTTCCGAGGGATGCACCATTGGGCCAGGTGACTATGCGTCGTGGTAGTCGTAGCAGCCGTGGAGGCCGTGGCAGCCGGAGCAACACTGTGAGTTTCAATCACTCCGTAATAGTGTATAGATTTTCTAACATTCTATCCTGCAGGTTTCGCACAGCCACAATCGCAACCCTCACGGGCTCGCTGACTTCAAGTTCGACACAGAGGAGGACGTGAATTTCGGAGATGGCTATGATGATTTAGAGGGCTCAATTCAGCCTTGGCGGAACAACCTTGACGCGCTAATGCCCCATGGAGGTGACTTAGATGCCGGGTCACACACGGGCTTTGAGGGCTTGAGAGGTGAAGCTCTTTCGAAATCTGCATCGCCGGAGAGCGGTAGCCCCTTCTCGCTGGAGAATGTTACTGAGACTACCGAGACCAACGAAGCTAGCACCGGTCCTCATAGTCTCAAGGGTACGATTTACCCTGGGATGAGTCTCTTTGATGCTGCTAGAGAGGAGCAGCGACGCAAGAGAAACCAACGCAAACACCCTGCCGTCCTCGAGCAACTCGAGATCAACTCAAGACTAGTCACGACGGATGAGGATGTGCTTGATTGCAATCTCGATTATCAGCGAACTAGAGATGTCTACGATGAGCCATCTATTGATGGAAGCGAGGTAAATGGGAGAAGAAGTGGCTATCTAAGTATGATGATAACTGACTCGAACCTAGGACGAGGATCAAAAAGACCAAGCAGACAAGAAACGTCAACCTCGCAAGAACCAATCTAGGAAGCCGAGACAAACCATTCATGCCAACCCCGTTGAAATCAGGAGCGCTGCATACGACTCTCGTGCCACATCCCATACTCCAGCGCAAATGATGGCTATCGCGCAACATTCCATGCGAACAGTGGGTGGCCGTCTGCCAGTCCCTAGTCGAGTCTTGAAATCTACAGAGGCCCAACCAGCCGTTAATCGTGGTTCAGTGTCGCAAGCACAGTTGCCACTTCACAACCATGGATTTCAGGGAGATGCCGGCCTGTACCGTGATGTTATGGGCGGAGGCGGTGACCTAGGTTGGGACCTATCCCAAACCTTTGCCGGAGAGATTCCGGCTAACAGTGAATTTCAGACCCTGCTCGGAGCCCTCGCGGAAGGCGGAGACGGCAGTGAGTTCTTGCAAATGACTGACTCGTCAATGCATCTTGGGCTCACTTTCTTTGACAGCCCCGACCGATTGCCTGGCCTGGCTTTAAGACCGGGCGATCCGAATCTTTCATTCGTGTTGCCCGGCTCTAGCACGAGGCAATCTCCGTCGTCGCTTGTTCCTGGAAAAGAGAACGACGGGATGCCATCGAGAACGGCGTCATCGTCCAACCCTTACCTTCAGCCTGATTCTATGCAGGGTGAGAATTACAATCCTCTCTATGTCCAACCCCGAGATGGACTAGGGTTTCGCATGTACGCGCCGCCGTATGAAGAGGATGTGAAGTCGTCAACATCTCCATTCCAACCTATCAATGGTCATGGTACACTCAGTGCTTACCAGATGCCCACTCATCACAACGCTAGTTACCCCCCAAACCAATCCGGCGGAGATGACTTCGACGTTTGAGGACCGCGGCCTCATTACGATTCGTACGGCTAGTACTTGGCGGAGAAAATAGCCCATTCGTTCTTTATTAGATGAGGCATAGGTATCGGGTGCCCATCTACTAAACCTTGACGCTTGCACACGGAAGACCACCAATGGGCGTATTGCGATCGCGTATTGATCACTATTCGATGCCCGTCTACATATCTGCGTTCCATTCATGCTCAGTGGTTCGGTGAACTCTCTTTTCTGTTGGCACTTTGATTCAAGGTTGGACTTACTCATCTACGTCGAGTTTGGCGAGGTAAGTCAAACACCAATAACATGTCCTCTTGGCCGCGCGATCCCTAACAAAACATTTACAGGTGTAGGCAATCATCAAAGTACTCTGATCCAGTAGTTTGGTGTGCTTTCCTCGTCTATGGGCAGTGTCTATGGGCAGTGTACCCAGGCATCTCGGACCTCTCCATCATCAACTACTCTTTCACACTTTCTCACACTTTGTTCTTTTCAACGCAGGCCAGTTACGTTTGAAAACTTTCCTACTACTAGCATCTAACAAATACTAGAGATTTGAGGTATTCCCTAAGCCAGGTATCTCGACCGGTCTCGATACGAGTCGAAGGGCTTTCAACCAGGTTGGACGTGACACAACGGAGCCTTCGCAGTATTCGATGACAGATCGCAGTATATCAGGTTTAGGGAACGATCATCTTTGTATTTTGGTAGTTAGTCCGTTGGCACTTGCACGTACACTTATTCATAGCTACTCATTGTCTAGACCCCTCACAGTCTATTACATAAATTGCAATGTGTTTTGCTAATATGCTAAGGAATACGTCGAGAAACGACGTAGTTCATTATACCCTAGAGCTGCTCAATGCTCGATATAAGATGATCTAATTGATTGGGACCGTTTCGTAGTACATCTGACAGAAGCCTTGTCGCACCGTTAAGCCTCCGTATCTTAATCTCCTCTTCTAGCTCCCTAGACTTCTTTGCCGCCACGTCCAGGACCTTCCGCGGAATACGAGCTAACCTTGCCACGTTCAAACCGTAGGACCTATGAGCTACGCCTTCGCCTACCTCGTACAGGAATGTGATGTCCTCGTTCTCGTCCCCATCACCCCCGTCGTTCCCGTCTGCCGGCTTCTTCCGATCCCCGCCTCGCTTGGCGGCGGTGAAGCGCATGTGGACGTTCCTGCAACGGCCGCCCAGGCCGTCGGCGACACGGGCGAGGTTCTGGTAGTGCGTGATGAAGAGGGTCAGGCAGCGCGTCTCCTGCACGACGTGGGCTAGCACGGCGTGCGCGATAGCGGCGCCATCGTGGGTGCTGGTGCCGCGGCCCAGCTCGTCGAGGACCACCAGCGAGCGCGGCGTCGCGGCACGCAGGATCCGCGCCGTCTCGGAAACCTCCACCATGAAGGTGGACTCCCCCGCGAACAGGTTGTCGCGCGCCCCCATGCGCGTGTAGATGGCGTCCGCCAGCGTCAGGCTGAAGGAGTCGGCCGGCACGAATGACCCGACTTGCGCGAGCAGTACTAGCAGCGCCACGGCACGCACGAAGGACGACTTGCCGCCCATGTTGGGCCCCGTGATCAGATGTGCTAGCGGCTCGGGGGAGGATAGGGTCGTGCTGAAGGGGATGTAGGATGTGGTCAGGGTCTGCTCGGCGATGGGGTGGCGGCCGCCTGCGATGGAGATGGTGGGCGGGGTGTCGGATGGCAGGAACACGGGCTTGCAGTAACCCGGGAGAGCGGCGACCTTGGAGAGCGAGAGCAGGCAGTCGAGGGTGGCGAGGGAAGAGACGGCGTCGCGGAGGGGCTGGTAGTCGGCGGCGATGCGCTCTAGCAGGGACGTGAAGGCGGTGTCGCAGGCGGCGGACAGGGCTTCCTTGTGCTGGTCCCGCTCGGACACGAGGCGCACCACCTCGGGGGTGTGGAAGCGCGACAGCTTCTTGGTGCCGCTGACCTTGACCCAGGACGCCGGGACGCGGCGCAGGTCGGAGTTGGGCACCTCGACGAGGTACTCGATGCCGGCAACGGTGGCGTATGGCACAGGCGTCTTCTTGCCCAGCGTCGCGGCGGCGGCCTTGCGGTGGGCGTCGAGCTCCTGCTCCACCGACGCGATGCCCAGCTTGCGCTCCGTGATGGCGTCCGTCTCCTCGCTCTCCCTAAAGAAGGAATACTTGTCGTCCCTGCGGGCGGCTTCTGCGTTGATGCAGTCGAGATACGACAGGACGGTGGGGAGGATTAAGGGTAGGGAAGATATCGCGGTGCTGATCGCTTCAGACTTGAACCCTGTGTCCGCGGACGATTTCACTCGCGCGAATTCCATCGCTATCCTCTGCAAAGTCTGCAGGACGGCGAGGAGCTCGGGACGCGTGCACTTCCCGTAGTATATACGAATTAGGCTCCGTTCGAGATCCGTTCTGATGTTCTTCAAGAGGTGTTCCAGCTGGTCGACTTTGGCAGTCGAGGCGTTCTCGAGTAGTTCTTCGACAGCAGCTACCCTCGCTTCGAGGCGCTCCTTGTCTAATAGGGGGCGGCCTATCCACTTGCGCAGAAGTCTCTGCCCGAAGCGAGTCAGAGTCTTGTCGAGTGCCCAGAACAGACTGCCCTTTTCGGTGTGGTCGGTCTGGTTGCGATACACTTCCAAACTCTCCAGAGTCGTCCCGTTGATTAGCATGTGCTGGCGGGCGCTAAAGGACTGGAAGTATTTGGTCAAGTCGAATATGTGCTCGAGGCCGTATTCTTTCAGGTGGTTGATCATGGACGACAGGCAGATCGTGACGGGCTCTGGTAGTTTCAAGACCTTGTCTAGTAGTGCGCTGGCCTGTTCGTTATTGCCTTCTGACGCCTCCTTCAGTTTGGTGGAGTAGAACTGGGCGACGTGCGAGTAGGCTTCGGCGGCAATGGTCTTAGACTTCGGAATCCTCTCCACTCTGCTCCTATCGCCGAACACGTTGGTGGCGCTGCCGGAAAGATGCTGGATGAGCTTATCCGTAGCCTTGGAGAGCTCGCCCACGATTAGAAATTCGCAAGGTGAGATGTGTAGCAACCTGGTCTCAATTTCACCTCGCATGAACCCGTCCTCGAAGTTGTCGTAAATAATATCGCCGGTTGCGGGTTGCACTGCGATGATACCAACATCGACTTTCTCGTCGGTGCCCCAGCCTTTCGACTTCGTTTCCGTGATGCAGA
This sequence comes from Hypoxylon crocopeplum, assembly GCA_022578875.1. Lineage (NCBI taxonomy): Eukaryota > Fungi > Ascomycota > Sordariomycetes > Xylariales > Hypoxylaceae > Hypoxylon > Hypoxylon crocopeplum. The sequence continues at coordinate 989,474 of MU399554.1, forward strand.
GTAGGTACCCGCCTGCTGGAGCCCCCGAGCTGTCGCCTTGGGATAGCTCCCCAATCTCGTCGACGTATGTGCCCTTGGTGTAGACGTTCGTGAGCTTCCTAGTGAATGGTGCATTGCGGTTATCTCCGACCTTCTTCAACGCAGCGGTCTCGACTTGGCGAACTACTCCGACCTTATGGCCGGCTGCTACCAATCGCTTGGCGTGTACTGGCAGTCGGTGCACGGGAATACTCGCAGACGCGAATCTGTCGAGGTGTGCCTCGGACAGATGCTCGTCGTACCTCATCTTGCCAGGTATGCAGACTATGCTAAGCTCCTTCGCAGCGATACGTGCATCCTCACCGAAGAATTTGAACTTGTAGCCGACTTCGACAATTAATAAAGTGTCCATGTGCTTCCTCTTGATGTCTAGAAATTGAATCTCCATTGGTGTGAGCTTCCCTGTCTTGGCTCCCTTTTTCTTTCCTTTCGTAGGTGGCGGTGGCGGTTCTTCCTCATCACCATCTTCTGCATCCTCGTCCATAGCCTGGGTATCATCGTCTCCCCGCCCATTTCGATGTCTGAGAGATGCTATGCTATCCGGTCGCCCGAGCTTCTGCACGAACTTGCGATGCAGCTCTTGTCTCTTCCGCTTCACGGCGGCATCCTCTTCTACCTCCTCTTCGGGTGCATCTTGGCGAGAACTCGAGTCGTTGTAGAGGTACCGCTCTGTCCGAGCCCCTGGTCTGCTCAAAGATAATGTAGGAGACTTGGGATTTTGTGTTTCCAAGCCATCACTCTCATTCTCGGCATCGCGCCCCTTCGGCTTCTTCCTTAGTGGTATATCGTTTCCGTTGTCGGTGTCTTCTTGCAACGGTCGCTTGCGGGAGCTTTCAGGAGCATCGCCGGGGCTCGCGGCGTCTTGGCTCTGGGGTTTTGGGACGGATGCCCCTAGGCCATTTATGGTCTTGGGAGTGAAGAAGCTGGTCAGAGACTGTTGTTTCTTCTGTTTAGGTTGAGTAGCCATCTTGAAAAAACCACGACCGCTCGCACTGCGAGTTCTAATTGAGAGATTGTCTTAGCACTTGGTGTGTATTAGTGATGAGTTGGAGGCGAACGCGTCGAAAATGGGCGGACGCGTTAAGTGTTGAGCACTGACCATCTGCGTCTTCAGGGGAACCCTGCTAAATTATTCAGTAATTTACAGGCTGACAAGGTACGTACCTGTCCTGAATCCTGAGATCTATTACAGCTTCACGATCGCTAATTCTCAAGATTTACATGTATTTATCTAGATGTTCTAATGACATTTCTATAGTAGGTATTGCATGTCTATATATATTAACAAAACCTTCTACCCTCCTCCGTAAGAGATATCCTTAAATTAGATACTAAATTTAGCCCAATTATATTACCTAGGACTTGTAATTATTCAGCATCTCTCCAGCCCCCCTAAGCCCACGAGCCAAGATCTACCTACAGTTCTGCAGTATTACCGTTGAAAGCAATCAGATTAGGGCTTCCATTCGCGTTCTTGACCTTCTCCAGAGTCGCAAGTTCCACGATCCGGTTTGTCAAGTTCTTCGGCCCTGATATGAACTCCCGCGATATCAGATAAGTGACAAGTCCGGCAACATGGGGACTGGCCATGCTGGTCCCGCTCAAGGTCGCGTATGCTGAGTCGCTGTCCTTCCAAGCCGAATAGATGTTGTTACCGGGGGCAAATACGTCGACGCAGGTGCCCCAGTTTGACCAGTCGGGTCGAGTGTCAGTTTCGTCGATGGCTGCCACAGTGATCGCCTCGGGGGCTGACGCCGGACTGTACGTGCACGCGTCGACGCCGTAGTTGCTAGCCGCCACTACTATGGTCATACCAGCCCCTACTGCCGTTTTGACGCAGTCGTCAAGGGCTTGGAACTTGGTACCGCCTATCGACATGTTGATCACTGACCGGCCAATCCTGCCCTGTGTCTGAGCATCGTTCACCGCTGCCCGAGGTAAATCATGTTAGTCTCACGGCAATAAAGGCGTCCTCATGTGGTGGGACTTACCCCAGTCAATGCCAGCGATAATCCCGGACCAGCTGCCGGATGAGTTTTGATCCAAGACTTTCACTGCGATGAGCCTCGTACTGTTGTCAACGCCGACCGTGTTGCCCCCAACCGTTGCCGCTGTATGGGTCCCGTGGCCATTGTCATCGGTATTCTATCATGGTCATTAGCGGATTTCCTCTAGTCGTTCTTGTTTGTACGTAACTAACCTGAGATCCAGAAATAAAATTCTTGCCGAATGTTGCGCGACCTCCAAACTCCTGCCTCGAGTTAGTCTTACGCAGTCAATACGAGGTGCAATGGACTCACCTGATGGGTTAGGTGGATTCCGGTGTCCAGGATGTAAGCGTGCGTCGGCGCAGAGATCTGGTCCACATAAGCCGCGATGCCAGGCTCTCGATGGGAAATCCGGCCGAGACCCCAAGTGTTAGATATCGGGCCCGACGAAGGAAGATCATGGCTGATAACATCCTGCGCCTTCACTTGGCGGTCTTGAGCAACGTAGGCGACCTTGATCTTGTCAGAATGCCTCCATTGGGGTTGGGCAATTAGCTCACGCTAGGGTCGTTGCGAATAGACTGCAGAGTTGCATTATCGCACTCGATGTGATAGCCATTGAATCCCTGGACCTGGTACGTTCTGACAATTCCTTTCCTCCCTAGACTCGGCCGCGAACTGTGGACGAAATGGGTATGCGTCTTCTGGTAGTGTTCCTGCAGTCTCGTCCGGTTGACCTGCTTCATAACCACAATGTAGTTGTCAGGAATGCCGTTCACAACATCTCTGTTCACAAGAGGTGCTGTAGCTAGAGCAATCGGTGCTAGAGCCACCAGCAAGAAGTTGAAGGCCTTCATCGTGACTTGGATTGGGGCTAGAGGGGGGAAGCGATCGGTGACGGAGGCCGGCGAAGATGACGAGACAGCAAGTGAGCTCTGCGAACCAAGAATGAGGAGGCGGACGAGTTAGTCGAGGCTCATAACAGTCCAGAAGTGCTGGCTCCCGCGATCCTCTTATACTAATAAGACGACTGCTGGAAGAGCAGTGAAGTCGCCATTGTCTTCTTACACATGGTCACTGTGTCGCTTCGAAGACCAAATTTCCTTTCCAGTGAATGGCTGTATCTTAGCACCATTTCCTCGACATCAGATGAAGCTATTCCTCCGAGACTCCAATAACGAATTGCGCTACCGATACGACTGCCCCTATTTCTCAAAGCACCGAGACCTTCTCCATTCAGCAGCGGGCCAAGGCCCGAAGGCAAACAGTTACTCAGCACTGACAAACACATGGCAAATTTTTTCTTCATCGAGTATGTGGTTTTCCGCAGATGTGAATGTCAAATTCTTTAGTTCTTCGACATGTCTCACGGATCCAATCGGGAATATTATGCTTGTGTTTGCGTGACGGTCACACGGTCACTAACTCAAGTCACACTGTAAGTGGTTAAGCCCTAGGATTGGATGAGATGGGATGAATAAAGCTCAATATCTAGACTTGAGTTCAGCCTTCCTTCTAGGTCTGTCTCGGGGCTTTATGAGACCGTCTACTGGCTGCTATTGATGCCTATCGACCGAGCGCCGAGGTCAAGCCTCGTCCTGACCCTTGACATGGCACCATAAGGGGTATGGAGTATTTGCCATCTCAGGAGGAAAGATCATGAAATAATCTAGCTAATATTCACAACATATTCCATCCAATTTAAGCCAATTAACTTCTTGCTGAATTAGGAGCGTAATCCTCTAGTGTAGATAGTTTCTACGCTCACTCGGTTTCTGGCTCATATCCAGTTCATTCCATTGCATAAAAAGGGTCAACCCAGTATATATCTACACTGATAATTGCTTGGCTCGTTCGTTATGGCCGTATTGCTGTTAATTTCTCTCGTTGAGCAATGTCTCTAATACGGAAAGCCATCGACTCTATAGAATGGTGCCCTACTCTGTGTTCTACGGCTAGCTGCGCGTGGCGGCGGCGACCATTCTAGCACCTATGGATATATCAGATCCCCGTCCGGTTTCTTGTCTTCCGGAGCCTAGAAGCCAGCTCCATGGGTTAGGGGCGTACGACATGCAACGTTGTACGGCTTGCGTCGGAGACATTGGACGCCCTACTGGTAGTGTACGGAGCACAATGAGGCTGAACTATGTCGGATCCCGTAGGTGTCACTCACTATATATAGTAAGGGGATTAATAATGGGATTTATTGTCCCGACCATGGGAAAGTCGGAGTCATGACCTTTGAAATACCTCGGAAGATACGTCCTAATAAGAATAGTCTCCTGAACTTGCGTAAGGGACGACTCTTTAAGGTCTATCTAGTAGCACTGGTAACGCTCATGATTATAATAGAAGCGGAGTCGGAAGGACATACCCTTTCAAGAGAATTCTGTCTGAGTAAGTTAGCATGTGCGTATACAATATATCTTAGTGAGACAAGGATGGATTATGTGGAATATTACGTGACGAATATTGCGATCTATCTAGTGAGCACCGATGGAAGCATCTAACTAGACCTTCTTTAGGTACGCAGAATCCAAATTGCGGAATCCTGTAGTCACAAAGCCGAATACGGATGTTCGGTTTCTTGGCGGTCCGAGTCGTTGTTCGTTTAGATATGCTTCATCTAGTTGCATTTGTATGATCAAACCCCTAGCTCTGTGACTCGGGATAGTCGACATGGCCGTTGTTATGCTGCATAGACACATCGACTTCTCTAACTATATTGCAATTAGCGAACGTGTGAGTCTTGCCTCTTTCTACGGACTCTATCAGCATTGAGATTCAGGGTGTTCTGATCCCACTACATATAAGCCCTTAGACCCTTTAATAGAAATACTGATCGCGCACAAATACTACCAAATCTTCTGATATGATGCTAGAATTCAATTTATCAATACTGAACGTTGGTTTGAAACTAGAACAAAGCTGTCTCCTTAAAAGTGTCTAGCATATGTATATGACAAGTAGAAGTACCATTGTACGCTACTACAGCTCGGTCAAACTTCAAACGAAGCTGGATATCGGTAACTTGTAAGCTGGAGAGTAATTTGAAGTATCCCGGCGATCGTAAGGAGATGACCCTAAGGGGGGCCGGATCCTTTCAGATTCAACTTTTCTCCCTAGCATCATAATCAAATTAGTTTCTACCGCATTCTACTTGTAAACCGACATTATTCTATTCGATAAGCCCGATACAAGAAAGCATTTTATCTGAAGATAAAACCGCTCTAATGCTCATTACGCTTCTTGCAGATTGCACGAGACTGAAATAGGAGATAAGTCGAGACTTCTCTCTGGGCCACTAGCAAGAGATCCATATGCACTTCGCAATTATTTTGTAGTCCATTTTAAATTTTAATAAGTTATTCTACAAAGGCTATTCTCAAAATAATGAGTAACATAGCTTATGTTGTATGTTGGCAGGGTGGGTGTGAAGGCTATGTTTCCCTTATTGTGATATGTGATCGATTAGTAGAACCAGGTAGCACTTCACCTAGTACGAATGAACCTAACTAAAGACTTCTTACTAGAGATTACCTACCTACCTACCTTGGTAGGTATGGTCAGGAGGTTCAACTCAACAACTGTCACTTTAATGTTCATAGAGTTAATTCATCTATTAGAATTGAGTCTAGGTAGCCACCTAGCGGCAACTAACGTTTAGCGCCCTTGCAGGGAGGACGTTTGCCGCAGCTGTTAGCCCGTCTTGTGGGGTCCTAACTCCAGTAATTGAACTTACTCCCAAGTACATGCCTCATATACCTACAAGCAAGAGTTCCTATTCCTGAAGTTTCCATCATATTGTTTTAGGTACCTGAATAGGAGTGTAGTTGCCTTGTTGATTAAGTACCTGACTCCAATAAGTGGCGAAAGGGGTAAGCCGATGGCGAAATGAATAAAGAACGAATAAGCCGTATGACGTAGCCAGCTAGATGTTAGTACGTCACTTATGACGTTAAATATCTCTTTGGACGTCGCCTTGCACAAATTATAATCTCTGGCTCTCTCTCAGCTCATGCCCACATCTTTCATAAGTTAAACCTCCAAGCAAAGCAAATCAGCACTCCCTAAAACAGCCAGATATACACACAACACACCTAGAGGCAGATCAAGCAGGCACCATGTCGTCAAACAGCTATAGTTCTTCCTCCGTCTCCTACTCGACATCAACTACTCATAACGGGGAGACGACTCAGTCCCGCTACACGGAGCATACGGAGAGTGACCCGTCAGGGACGACAAAGCACGTCGCCTCGCAACGTACTGGGGAGCCTGTTCACCATGAGCGCCTTGACTACGATGCGTCGGGTCATTTGGTTTCCTCCGAAGGTCGAGCTGTGGGTGGTAGTGGTGTAGATCCAGACCGTCGTATCGAAGACGTCTCGGATGAGCAGCGCGAGAAGGACAGATTGTACGAGGAGCGTATGGAGGATGAGTATGCGAAGAGGGAGGGTGGTGCATAGAGCAGTTGAATATGTACAATTGGTGGATGGTGAATGATGGACGAGGAACAACTACAGAGCACACCTAACTAAAATGTAGATTGAATTCAATTTTCGATAACATCCCTTGAATTCCTTCAGCCCCTAGGTACCGTCGGCGTGGTAAACACGGAACTGATCAATTTCTCTTGTCACCTTAATCTTTGTGCATTGCGGTGTTAATAGAAGAATGTTAAGCTAAAGGTGACTTGGAAATACCTACATATGCAGGTACCCTTTCTGTATATGATGGAGGGCGCTATTCAGCTATGAGCCACTAAGGTTGTGGCACAAGACCTAATGTTCCATTGGAGCTTAACCGTACAGGGTACGTCACTGCCGAACGCCCCACTATAGCTCTGACTTGTCGCGCGAGCTTTCCGAGCATATCCATCAACTACCTATTCTTCTCTCGAAGCCCTTCTTAACTACATTCTATCCAACGCTGCCTAATGTCAGAGACCTTATTTTCCTCCGGCGGCGCCATCTCACCCAGGAACCATGGATCCTCCTGACGATAAGACGCCCCCGTGGTGCAACGGCGAGACGGCCGCTGGCCCGGGTAGCAAAGACATCTACGTGCAGCTGGTTATCTCTCTTACACTGGGTATCTCAGCCTTTGTTGCCTTTTGTGTAAGCGGCTACCAACGGCGAATATCTTCTCACTTTTCATGCTGATCAAAATTCATTCGGGTAGATCCTTAGGCCTCGTTGGAAGACCCTTTACGCCGCTCGAAAACGACGCAGCGACCCCCAAATTGCGCTCCCTATACTTCCCGACAGTTTCCTGGGATGGATTCCAGCGTTGTATAGGGTGACCGAGGAGCAGGTGCTGGCGTCTGCAGGACTCGATGCCTTCGTGGTATGTAGAACGAAGAACACAAGGTTGACGATAACATGCTGATACTAGACCCTCGCAGTTTCTATCCTTCTTCAAGATGTCACTCCGTTTATTTGCTACCGTGTTCTTCTTCGCCCTCACCGTCCTTTGGCCCATCCACAGAACTTTCGACGCTGGTACTACTACACCTCCTGGAGACACAACCGACGATGATTTTGCCCTATCGAGCTTGTTGCGCGATCACGAACTTCGCAACCTGGCGAGTCTAGATCATATCATGGAAGACCCCGAACATGAGGACAAGAGCCAGCCCTATCTTTGGGCATACTTGGTTTTTACATGGTTCTTCTCTTCACTTACGATGTACTTCATGAATTCCGAGACCATCAAGGTGATCAAAATAAGACAGGATTATTTGGGTACTCAGTCAACTATAACCGATCGCACATTCCGATTGACGGGGATTCCTCAGGACATCAGATCCGAGGAGAAGATCAAGGAGTTTGTCGAGAACTTGGAGATTGGGCACGTTCGAAGTGTCACGTTATGTCGAAATTGGGCTGAAATCGATGGTCTAATGGCTGAGCGACAAGTCATTCTGCGAAAGCTCGAGGAAGCATGGAGCGTTTACCTTGCTCAACAGCCCGCAGCGGATTCAGAGTCCAACAATCAACACCGTGTGGCAGTAGACGAAACCGCGCAAGGGGTTTCGAATGCGGAAGAGGAACCTCAGGAGAATGGACCCCTTATTCCTAGTGATAATCTGCGAAATCTCATGGCTGAGAGGAAAAGGCCAAAGGTTCGACTTCGGTTCGGCTTCCTGAAGATGCGAAGTCGTAAAATGGATGCCCTTGACTATTACGAGGAGAAGCTGCGCCGCCTTGACGAGAAGATCCAAAATGCAAGAAGAAAGGAGTACCCTTCAACGGATACGGCATTCGTGACAATGGACTCTATCGCAGCCTGTCAGATGGCTGTCCAAGCAACGGTGGATCCGAGACCAGGACATCTGTTGTCGAAGCCTGCGCCAGCTCCTTCGGACGTGATCTGGAAAAACACGTATACTCCACGGTATAAACGTCAAATGCAGTCCTGGACCGTTACAATCTTCATCGGCTTTCTGTCCCTGATCTGGGTTTTCGTGGTAGCAGCGCTGGCCTCGCTACTCAACTTTTGCAGCATTGAAAAGATAGCACCGTCTCTACGTGCCTTCCTTGATCAGCATGACGTTATTCAAGCCTTCGTACGGACTGGGTTGCCCACTCTCGTGGTATCGTTGCTTAACGTCTCGGTGCCGTACCTGTATGATTATCTATCCAACATACAGGGAATGGTGTCGCAAGGTGATGTCGAACTCTCCGCCATATCGAAGAATTTCTTCTTCATATTCTTCAATATCTTTGTTGTCTATGCGGTCTCAGGTAGTGCGGCGCTTTCCTTCTGGGAGATAATCAGGCTCTCGTTGAGAGACACGCGGACAATCGCGAAAAGCATAGCTGGCTCGATCCAAGACTTGAACAAATTTTACCTCAACTTCATTCTGCTTCAGGGCTTCGGTTTGTTCCCGTTTAAGCTTCTACAGTTCGGAAGCATTTCGCTTTATGCCATTTATCGGATGGGGGCCAAGACACCTCGAGACTTCGCCGAGCTCGTCCAACCAAGTTTATTCAACTATGGGTTCTACCTCCCAACTGCTCTGTTGGTATTCATCCTTTGCTTAGTCTATAGCATCCTCCCGGGTGCACACATTGTTCTACTTCTTGGTCTATGCTATTTTGCAATCGGATACTTCGTTTACAAGTATCAATTGTTGTATTCGATGGACCAGCCGCAGCATGCCACTGGAGGCGCATGGCCAATCATTTGTGGGCGTGTGGTCGTTGGCCTGATCGCTTTTCAAGTTGTCATGATTGCTTTCCTGGTACTACAAACGGCCTTCTATGCCGCAGGATTTATTGTACCCCTTGTCGTCTTGACTTTTTGGTACAACTATTACTCTCGACTTCGTTTCACTCCTCTCACAAAGTTCATCGCGCTTCGAAGTATCAAGCGCGCGTCAGATCCTGGGTCAGAGAGCCGCCCCGACCGAGATCCGAACCAGGTGCAACAGCAAACCCGACTGACGAGGCGGATGAGCACCATAGACGAGGATAGGGAAAAGGGAATGAGGTTTATAAACCCGAGCCTCGTGATTCCCCTAGAGCGACCTTGGATCTACCAAGATCCGCCACCACCCGTCGAGGAATCGTCTACAGATTCCAACACGGGAAGCATAAGCGGCAACGATGACGGCCGTGCAACGATTCCACGAAACAATAGTAACGGACTGGGTAGCGTTTCCAGTTCCTTCAGTCTCGGAGATACCCATGTTTGGCGAGAGAACGGCGACAATAATGTATGATGATTCACCCGGGGTTAATAGATTGCTTCGTACATTTGTATAAAAGTACCTCATAATAATGAGATTGACAGCGTCACTGAATGACCTGCCAGGCCTCACCCCCATCATTCATCGTGCCACTAACATGTACTAGTAGTGTATACGCAAATTTCCCCATCGTTCCTTGCACGGTGACTCACTAATCGAGAGATGTTTGGTAGTTTACGAGAGAAGCAATGCTAGATAATAGGTATTCTATAATTCTAGGTCATGGCCACATACCATCAAACATGAAGAGCCAATCTTCCCAATATCGGTCGTAGCGACCGACAAGCCAGCTCCTCCCATCACCACGTCCTCCGACTTTCCACGGCCGCGTGTATAGGCCGTCTTCCTTCAAGTGCCGTTTTAACGCTACATTAATACTAAAACTACTGGGGCTCACGCCTACGAAGTAGTCACAACTCAGCAGTACGACAAAGTCCACGAGCGCTTGCTGGTCCCAGCTCAGCGTCTTCAGTTTTTCTAGTTCTTCCTCGCGTCCCTCGAGAAGGTCGTACTTAGACCTTACGTCTAGTTGCAGAGAAGCCATCGCCTCCTTGCCAAATTTCCGAGTCTCGGTCTCGTTCCCAGATGCTAAGTACGCCGCCCGCCCCTGGTACCCCTGGCTCGCCGCCTCCCGGAGGTAGTTCTTGGTCTGGTTCTCGTACGACGGCCACCGCGACAGTGCGTCCGCCTCGGTCCGTAGGTGTATGCCGAGGAACGAGTGGCCGGCCGCGACCTCGGTGCCCCGCGTCGAAGCGGCCAGAGCCCTCATGGATATCACAACCGCGTCTGCCAGATCCAGGATATCCTCGCGGATCTGGAGCAGGCCCCCGAACGAAGCCACGAACTCGGGCCCGTCCCGGTACACCGGCCAGTCCCACAGCACGCCCCACGAGAACCGGATCAGCCGCGGGTTGTCCACGTCGTTGACGGGCGCCCACCCGCGCTCCGCCGCCTCGCTGCGCAGCCACTCCCGGAACGCGGCCCCGAACCGGTCCGTGTACCGGTGCGGGTCCCGCTGGTCGCAGCCCGCGCGGCTGCCGCCGAACCGCTTCGGCGTCACGCGTTCTACCATCTTGTCCAGCGCGCGGCCCTCCCTGCGCGCTTTCTCGCGCGCCCCGGGCACGTCTTCGAGGGTGTCGTACACGGCGATGCGCGGGCACGCGGCTGCCATCGCGGCTTGGAAGTGCGATGTGTCGAACATGTACCCCAAGGACTGGTGCTCGCGGAATAGGTTCGCCGGGTCGGACGGCGAGCGCGCGCGGATGCGCGGCAGGACTAGCGCGGTTGCGCCTGCGTCTATCGCGTAGCGTATGCAGGTCAGGATGTAGTTCCGGATGTTGCCGGGCCCGCCGCTGTTGTTGTCGCATAGGAAGGTTAGGCCCGGGGCGTATGTTGTTTCTGCGCACACGCGGCGTAGCGGCCAGACGATGAACGGGGCACGTGCGCTGGACACGTCGATGGTGGTGGTGTCGTCGTCTCCTTTGTTGGGACGCTGCTGCTGCGGTGATCCTACTATCACGGAAGAGGAGCGTGGTGGAGCGAAGGGTGTCGGGTTCCCATGGCTTGGGCTTAGCGGGACGCGGTGGTTCCAGAGGAAGAGCAGTAATAGGCCGGCCAAACAGGCGAGCAACAAAGCGGTGGCCTGTCGACGGGTGTTCGACGTCTTGAGCTGCCAGAGCGCCATTGGTGTGTCCGTATGACTCTTGTTAGGGGGGAGGTATTGTCATTCGTGTAGCCCCTCGACTCCCACTCGAAGTAGGTCAAGCCATGAAGCAATGTTCAACAGGTTCTTTTCCTCGTCTTCTTTTCGGAAAAGGAGATGTTTGTCTACCAGTAGCTAGGGACGTGAAACGCCGGGTCTCTATCGACGCAGGGTAATACCATTTTGGGGAGTTGCGGAACGTAGACCCCGAAGTTGTTCAATTACCGCATTGGAGGTAGGACGTCGCATCAGCTGAACACCATTTCAACCGTCATCACGATAATGTATTCACCGGCTCGCTTACTTGAATTGATCGTTGGATGTTAACGCTGCACTTGTAACGTAGCCTCGGAAACCCGATTTTAGGGAAGGAAAAGGGGGAGGGTAAGCTGTGCTGTGCTGGCACACATGATAGGAGGCAATAGAGGCTCAGTTTGTCAGAAGCGAACAGGGCATCTTGATCAGCTTCGGGGCTTCTGAAAACAGGTGTAGTCTACATATATCGTCGATTCGGTGGGAATATGAAACTGAGCTATGCTTCCTATTACATTGGACCCTTCTCAACCCCTATCCAACCTGTTATCAAACTACCAAGCTTGACAGTTCTCGAGCGCAACAAATCCAACTTACCTTCTACACTACCTACCTAGCTTTCATGTCAAGCAAATCGCCTCCCGCTGTTAGTACGCTGGAAACGATACGGGACGTGGTTACACGTATCTACGACCTTCATGATCAAATCGTCCTTTGGAAGATTCGTAATTAGGAGGCCGGGCGTGCTAGTCAACCTTCACAGTCTGAAAATCGCTCCAAGGATAGGGGAGATTATGTTTGTGTCGAGGAGGAATCTAATAAGGAATCTGATGAGTCACTGGCCCAGCCATGCAAAAACGCGCACGGCGACACTGTCGACTGCCACCTCGATGACGAGCTTGAATCAGTCGCCGTCGAAGACTCAAACTCTACACACCCATGCCAACAGCTTGAGAGAACTGACGCGGCAGAAGGCCGTCCTTAATGCTCGGTCAAGGCGCCTTATGTGACCCTCGAGAGTAGGAGGCTCATGGAGTCACTAGTGGAACCGAATATTTTCTTTGGATTTAGTATTTAATTGTTAGCACAGCAGTTGGTTAGATTGGTTATGGTTAAATTAACACGCATGTTTGAGAAAGTCTTAGGCGAAAGTGGTTATTAACTATATTCTCGAACTACCGAGGTATTCGAAAAGCTCTTAGAAGAGGAAGAGACAATGTTTACCTGAGAAAGATAATCGCGAGCCACTTTAGGGCCTTGTCTACAAATGCTCTCTTCCTCCAACGAAACTACTTCTATTGCAATCAGTAGTAGGTACTCAGCGTATCACGAGTTGGTCATAGTCACGCTGTTGTTATACTTGTCGGAAACGGTGTCTAACCTGGTACAGTAAGTCAAACGCAACTACTGGTTTCTGTCGTATTACTTTCGTGCTTCAAGACGATTGCTACACTGGTCACAACACTGCTAGGCCTAGAGCTTGAAATTATTGATCGTAGGTATTCTTCACTTACCCTTCGAATATATAGTATCTCTCGTGCAAGGAAATATTCTAAAGCCGCGATCCAAGCTGCTATATTAGGTACCTAGGTAGTTACAGCTGAAGGTGTTCAAAGTAGTAGGGACGGTACTAGAGATACTCTCGTGGATTCTATTAACGTCGTATCTTAGAACTATAACATCATTTGATTTTCCTTCGTTTCATTATGATGACTTTTCTAAGAGGGCTTCGCTACCGAAACGCTCCCAAATTTAGCACCAGCATTCCGAACTCCTACACCGGTCGCGCCACTAACAAACGACTCATCCGTCATGACGATCTTAGGACTTGTCAGATCGCCTACGAATACGCTGATCTCGTTGCCAATAGCCGTGACTCTGATCTGGTACTCTGTTGTACTTGAGACCTCCATAGTCGTCTCGCTTAGCGATGTCCAGATTCCTGTGTTGGCTGTTCCAAGAGTTACGGTGCCAGTAGGTGAGATGCCAGCGTAGTATCCCGTAAATTCGTCGACCCCGGTTGATAGATTCGTAGCGCGGAAGACGAGTCCGACATCGCCACTGCCCTCCATCACAGCCACGGTGGCATCGAAGACCAGGTCTGTGAAGTTGGTGTCGAGCATGGCCCTCGCTCCAGCTGTGCTCGCGATGTTGAGTCTCTGATCTACCACTGACCAATCCCCATCGTACGTCTTCCAGTCGAACATGTTGCCGTCCGCGAAATTGTCCTTAACAAGCATCTTAACCTGCTCTATGGTTCCATCATCGTTGAAGTACATGCGGTCGTATGCTAGAACCCGATGGTTGCCGTCTGACTCACTCAGGGGCCGACGGTGATACACGATATAATATATATCCGTGTCTGGGACCTGAATGACACCGTTATGCCCGCTGCCCTTGGCCACTGCAGTGTCCTGCTGTAGGATCTTGGCTATCCGATTGAACGGGCCTAACGGCGAATCGGACATGGCATACGAGACCGAGTAATCCGGCCCTGTCCAGTCACCCTCAGACCACATGAAGTAATAGATGCCATTCCGCTTGAACATCTGCGAGCCCTCAACGTAGTTCTCAGGCGTGATCTCTTTGAACTGCGTGCCGTCGTCCAGTGTCCCGATGGATATCATGTCTTCGTTCAGCTTTGCTACATTGGCATGCGAGTGTCCGCCGTAGTAAATGTAGGCCTGGCCGTCGACGTCGTCTATGAAGACGTCCTGGTCGATTGGCTGTGCAGCATTGTGGTAGTCCCCAATCAACGGCTTGCCGATTGCATCGACATAAGGTCCCTCTGGCTTGTCCGCAACGGCCACCCCGATGCCTCCAATTTTTCCTTGCGCAGGTTCATCTTCTTGTATGTCATTCGCGCCAAAATACAGATAATATTTGCCATTGCGGAATATTGGTGCTGGAGCCCACACCTGTTTTAGTGATGAGAGTTAGTAATTACTCCTCACATCAATAGTGGAGATGTTAGGGATGTCCTGGGACAGGAAGAGGGAGAAGAAATCGTACTGCTCTAGTGGCCCAAGTCACATTGGCAATAGTTAGAATATTGGGGTGCTTGGTCCAATTGATTAGATCCGGGCTTGAGAAGGCGTCAAGATATGTCTGTTCATCATAGGCGTACGAGGACGTTGGGTAGACCCAATACAAGCCCTCGTATATTTCCGTATCCGGATCGGCGTACCAACCGTCGACAAAAGGGTTACCGGCTTCTGAAGTAGTGTAGTCCGGGATCGCTCGATTGACTATTGGCGATGCATTTGCAACCTTTGACATTGCGAGGCCCATAATAAGACGGATGAGGCAGACATTAACAGAAGAATCTAACCGAAATCCGGCGAGACTATTAATGACGCCCGTCAAGGTGAGCGGCATTGCGGGGGATGTCATAGCTGATCTCAGGCGCAGGGACCCCTGAGTAGGAACCAAAGAACTTGTACCGATCTGGATAGCTTCTGTCTCCCTAAAGGAGCCTCACTCAATTAGATAGCGAGTTAACTATGTTTTAAAAACAAAACGTTAGTAAAGATTAGCCATCGTGTAGATATTTGTATTTACTTGCATGGTGGATACTACCTGATATCTATGCATAGGAGGTATGCATGGATATTAGCATAGCAACATATCGGACTCATTCCGGCTCCTCGACCATACACTCTGTAATGATCTGACATAACCAGGGACGTTGTTAGCACCATGATACCCTGTACATGGCTAGAGGCGAGGTGCGTGTGGTAATGTTTGTAGGAATTGGGCCGGGGGATCTGGGGTTATTCTTATGTGTCCTTCCTCATAGGGCTAAATGCTGCGTTGAGACGTCCCATCAGGGCCGAGCCTGGCTTTGGTAGGCTTGCTCGTGTCATGGTACGTTACCTTTTAGCGACCCATAGCTGCGAGCTCGAATCGAATCTGGAGTTATATAGCGAAGATAATTGCCCGAGGTTCATCTCGGGTTATTATATCGTAAAATAGGTAATTTTATAAAAAACGCTATCGTTATCGTTTTAATAAGGAAAGTTATATTATTTATTTTAAACTTGATATTTCAAATCAGTATGTGACCTCTAGTTCTTCTCTCTCCTACCTGCTTCTAAAACTTCCATTTCCGCTGTATTTGCCCTGTGGATAGGAATATCTTGAGATTAGGGGTAAACCTGTATACAATTACGCACATCCCTATACCTTATATATCACGCGGCGCGAGATCTTGAGACGCGTCATTAGACTCAAGGCCAGTGCTAACGCGCTGAGACCCCCTGCGTAGAAGATAGTTGGCAAATAACTATGGACATCATCTTTGTCCCCCGTAGCGTTGAGAATATAGCCAGCAATTGGACTACCAAGTAGATAGCCACCGGTCCAGGCTGTAACTACCATACCCATCGCAACGCTCAAACGCGCACTTCCAAAAAGGTTGGCGAGTACCGTGGGCATAGTCGCAAAGAAGGTGCCGTTCGCTGCTCCGTTAAGGATTACGAAGACAATCAATGGGCCGATAGACGTGCTTAAGGGCCAGATGAGTAGCATACTTATTGCGTTGAGCACAAGAGACGAGATTAGGGTATTGAGAGCACCGAGGATATCTGCGAGAGCGCCGCCGCCTAATCGACCAATGAAGGAAGCAAATTGAAAGGCCGCGACGAGACCAGCACCGCCGAGGGAGGGGATACCAAAAGACTCGGCGTAGAGCGGGACGAAGAAAACAGGAACGAAGAGGGGGAATGTGGCGATAAAACCGCAGAGGAAAATTGTATTAAAGCGGAAATCCTTGAAGAGACCCCTATTGGCGATGATAAGTCAGTTTTAGTTCCAAGAATATAAGGGGCATGATATAGTAAATCTTCATGGTAGGCAAGACAAGAGAACCTCACCATTCTACCCACGCCTGGATAGGAGGCGGCCCACCACGGTCCTTGATCAAGAACGCCATCGGTAGGCCTGTGCCTAGCATAGCGATGCCAATGATCCGGAACGTCCACTCCGGGCCCAACCTCTCGTTGATCACATCCATGACAAAGGCGATGCAAGTGCCGCCGAGGCCAGCACCCGCATACACCATCCCGTTAGCCAAGCCTCGCCTGTTCTTGAAGTATTGCGCCGGCGTAACGGAAGTCACCATGAAGCACAGACTGACGCCGATCCCCATGACAACGCTCTCCGTCGCGAACAGCCCGCCGATCGAGTGCGTCGTGAACGACGCCATCGTCTCCCCAATCCCCATGAAAAACACCCCCAGCAACGCCGTCGCGCGCGCCCCGACCAGCCGCACTAAGCGTGCGTTGATCAGCGCGAACGCCGCGATGGCGGCCACAGCTGTGCTACCTGCCACGTTGTCAGCGGATATCTAGGAAATTGGGGAGGGGAGGCGAGGGTAGTTTTTACCGACGAAGGCGAGTGTCGACGCGCTCGCGAGGCCCTGATTCACCAGCACCGCTTGCATCACGCCCCACGAGTACGTGGTCCCGCCGAACCAGAACATCACGGTCGCGCATCCGGCGACTACGGCCCAGCCGTAGCCCCCATCTGGTACACCGCCGTCTGCCGCGGCTGGTGCTTTTACGCTCTTGCCCGGCGGTTCTGTTGCGGGGACGATGTCGCGCTCTTTGCTGGGGTTGTCATGGCCGGAATCGGACGAGGTCTCCGTGAGAGGGCCGTCGAAAGTGGTCGTAGCGGCGATAGCTTGACCGGTTGTGGTCCGTAGGGGTTTCGGGGGCGATGCCATTGTTGAACGAATATTGAAAGAAGAAATTGAGTTGATATGATTAGTTCTGAAGAGCAGGTATGGTGGCGATGTCTAAAGAATTTCAACGTGTTGAAGAATCCGGCACACTAGAGACCTTGGATGTTTAGTGACAATGGTTGTATTTACTTGCTTCAATGTTCCCAGCCGGCGGTCTAGCTCCGGCGGGAAAGAGTGTCATGTTTCGGTCCTTTCTCTACCCTTTGGTTCGTCTTGGTGGGGAGGACAACTGGGGGACTGACCGCCTCAGTTCTTCAACCAACAAAGTCCTTCGTTTGCAGTATCTTAGCATCTACCTCCCGTAGTTACACAACGTTATGCAAGGAGGCTCATCCCAATGTCAAAGGAGAGGTAGGGCGGTAGCCAACAATCTTGTCCCTCCAGCCAGTTAAATGAATTGTGCATCTCGCTCAATGTTGCTCCCTTTGTTCGTTTATGTCACCCATCTTTTATATCCTTCCAGCCTATCAGGTTCGAAGAAGTGCCTGTATTGTTCTTCACGTCATCGATATCAGGTTGATCGCTTTTCTAGGACGGCACAGCCACGAGAGATCATCACTCTTTGACCTTAGATACCCGATACCCGCCCTTCAAACAGTACGCATGTATTATTAAGGTCTTCTTGAAGGCTGTTACATGCTTAAGCCTTGTAGATGCCGCGTGGCCAATAAGGTCGGCTCTGGGATAGGCGGCCCTTCGGAAGGTCGAAGGATCCGGTAACGATAGTGATGGTGATGCAGCAAATCAAATCCACGGGCGACCAGCCGATCAACGCCTTTTATACATCTAATTCGTCAGTGGGGGGTCTCACCGAAGGTGTCTTCCGGGAGATGCATCCAGATTGGAACGTCCATCCAACCTGCATCGAGCCTGGCAACTTCAGGACTAGGCACGATATGGGAATACGATTTCCCGCTACATGAAGCGAAGACTATAAACCCTCGGGCTTATTATCACATAGATGCTAAATGATGGGGAAAAGTAGGCTCTCAATCCGATTGAAGGGGTCACTATGATGGCGAGCACGAAAATGATTCTAACGTTACGGAACGCGCCAGTCTTGTACTATTGAGACTAGATACCGACGTTGGGGCGACACAACAGAGGGCGAGGTGCTGTTGTAAGGCGTTCGGGCCGATCCACGCCGGCGCCTTGCAGATGCAGTTCTTTCAAATATATTTCATTTTTATAAGCATCGCCCGCGCGAACTGCACCGGGGGGAGATGCCGGCCCGAGGCGAATCAGATCGTGTCTTCCCGATAGCATAGGAGGCGGTCAGTCTACCAAATTTATTACAGAGAGTTGTGTGAGAACTATTACAACCCGAGCTCTCGAAGTCTGCCAAGAAGAGAAAAGGAAATAAATGTATGTTGGTTCCAAGGTGACATTGACCCGCGGACGAGATGCTACCAAAATCTGCAGCGGATATTGGGGTAGGGCTGGATGTTTCTTAGATATTAAAGAACCAGCGAGGGGTTGGTCGGGAATCACTTGAATCTAAGAACCAACAAATGAAACAAATATTCCTGAAAATCCTTTTGCCCAAAGATCCTTCGTGCTTGTACCACGTTTCCTCGCTGTTGAGGCAGCCCATTCGTGATTTACGACCAACGACGACAGGTACTTGGCCAAGCAGACCGTTACATTTTCAATCCTAGTACAGAGATGAAGACAGAAACTTCTTCAGATGGCGCTACTGACGACGCCGCTTACGGCAGCCTACCGGCTGCGATGGACTTGGATATTGACAACATCACTGGGAATGTCATTAAATATTGCTGCCAGGGCCGTGACTCGCGAATGAGATTCATTTTGGAAAGACTCGTCACCTACATTCATACCTTTGCACGGGAGACTAGACTTTCCACTGACGAATGGCGGGCGGGCCTCGATTGGCTGCAGGAGTGCGGCCAGGTATGCAATGGGAACCGCAAGGTCGTCACCTATCCATATATGCGCCATATTGATTCGATGTGTGCTGAGAATGTGTAGGAACTGATCACAGTCAGCGATATCTTCGGCCTCTCAACACTGGTCGACGAGATCGATCACCCGAAGCCTCCCGGAGCAACGCCGGGAAGTATTCTCGGGCCATTCCATAGTACTGAAGCCGAGGAAAAGGCCAACGGAGACCAGATATCCCGTGACCCAAACGGGGAGCCCCTCTTCGTGCTTTGCACTGTCAGAGATACACAGGGCAACCCGCTTCCAGGCGCCCGGATCCATGTCTGGGAGGCTGACTCGAATGGCGAGTACGATATAGAGAAACCGAACATGGATGGGCCGGACGGACGCGGCATCCTTTACAGCAATGATCAGGGTGAGTTTTACTTTGACGCCATTGTCCCGGTGCCATACCCGGTCATCTGCGATGGGCCAGTCGGAAAATTCTTCGAGGTCTCAGGACGGCATCAATATCGCCCCGCTCACATGCATTTTATGTTTGAAAAAGAAGGGTTTGACCACTTGATCACGTATGTCGATGCCACAGACTTACTTACTATGACACTATGGTTGACCGTTGTATCTAGGGCCCTCTATCTCCGAAACTCTGAGTACTACGACTCAGACGTTGCATTCGGAGTCAAGAACGCGCTGCTTGTCGACATTCAAGACATGGACGTCGAGTCGGCGTCCAAGTATGACCGGGCAGACGTGAAAAAGCTCCTTAAATACGAATTTGTGCTAGCCTTGAATATGGAGGTGGGCGTGCTGAGAAACAGGCACCCCATCGGTGGATAGGACATTGGGAGGTAGCTCTGCATGCAAAATTAAGAATAAGACACGGAGTAAGGATTGGTGTACTTGATTAAAGCAGGCTGGAAAGGAGGAGAGAACGCTGTCCAATGCATCTCTTCTGTGCCGTCGCGGATCGACACGGCTACCAGATGTCCGCGCCACGTTCCAATAAAATACCCAAGGAGGGGGAGGGCATTGCCCAGGCCAGACTTCGGCCTCTTTCTCTAACTTTTATATTTACCTTCGTCGTACAAATGTAACCATAAGCTGAAATGGAGTGTTGACACGTAGTAGGCGAGTTTAGCCCCTAAAAATGAATTGGTGGGATCGTCGGGCTTAGCTACATAACTTACCTAGGTATGTGTGTAACTAATATGTGGTTTTACCTAACGTTCGTGTGGTAAAGTCCTTCGGTGTTTTTGTATATTTTAGGTAGTAAAGTAACTCGATGCAACAAGTGTGACCCAAGTGTCCTGCAAGTATTCTGAGAAACGAAATAAAGCGGAGCGCGGTTGTGTTTATAGGCAACTCCTGAGTACCAGACATATGCGGGCTGGAGAACGAACGCCTACCAGCCAACATCGAAGGCGAACTTTCGGCCGAATCCTCGCAAATAACCTCGACAAACAATGGCCACCTACCAAGGTGGCATTATAAAACTTGTCTACACCCTCCGTGTGTAGATCTCGAGATAATTCTGTAGGTCCTCTTTAGATTCAGCCGAGCCGAGATGAGCGACGACGTGAGCACGACCACCGATGAGGCGAGAGACCAGGCGCCATTGCCGGCGGCTGGAATCATCGCCGTATTATCCTTGGTCATTGGACTATGCACTATCTTCGCAGCCGCGCGAATCTTCACCAGGTTCAGTATTCATCAACGTCTATGGTGGGACGACTGTGCGTGCCAACCTTCCCGTGATACGAAAGCAAACCCCCCTTTTCTAACAGGCCGCGAGAAATATAGGGACAATGGTGCCAGCTTGGATAGGTACCATTGCGTTCTGCATCATACAGCTTCTCATGGTCCGCCATGGAAGTGGCCTCAACATCTCAGATGTCTCTCCTGCTGACCTCGTCGAATTTTTACACGTATGGCGTTGCTGCTAAAGCGCCGCATTCTAAGGAGCTGACGAATCTCTAGTTGTTTCAAGATAGCCAGATAACCGCACGATTGTCAATCTTCTTTGCCAGGACATCGATTTTGCTCCTCTACATCCGCATATTCTTCCCACACGGTTCCGCTAGGTCAGCGTGTTGGTGGGTGATCCAGATTACGATCATTATCAATCTTCTGTTCACCATCTCATTCGTCCTTGTGACCATACTCCAATGTGTTCCCCGCGGCCTCCCGTTCGGTAGCAGTTGCGTAAACCAATGGCTGGTCCTGGTCATCGCGTCAGTCATCAACATCATCAGCGATATAGCCGTTTTGGTCATCCCACTGGCATGTATATGGAATTTACACATGAGCCGGAGGCGTAAGTGGGCAACCGGGGCCTTGTTTGCTTTCGGGGCGCTGGCACCCATTGCTAGCATAGCCCGGCTTGGTTATCAGATTCCCGTGTCCGACAGCCCTGATGTTACCTTGACATATACTATAGCAGCACTCACGGCGACGGCCGAGCAAGCTGTTGCCGTTATCATTGGATCTGCGCCGGTCTGCAATGCCTTGGTCATGAGGATCGTACGGGGCAAACGTGCTCGCGCCCCCAACCGCAACGCCACCGTCTCACAGCGCCTATGGCCTAGTCGGGAGCCGCAGGGAACTCCCTCAGAGGGGAGCAAGAGAAAGACACGAGACCCCTTTCGCATCACCGAGATAACTGGGACAACCAGCACAGACATACTGTATTCCCAAGATGATACCAGACGCAGCAATAGCACACACCAGGAATATTTCGAGTTGGCCGGGAGCAATCCGAAAAGCGGTAGTTAGGGGTAGGCGTGTAAGAAGAGCACATCAAGATTGGCGGCCTCGTAGTCGAGCAATTCGTCGATAAACCACACCAGCTGGAGCGAAGCATATTTATTTCAATTAATAGGTCGATTGCGAAAACTGGCATACGCACCGTCGATACTGAGCAGGATAAGCATTCATACTAATGCGACTTCAAGTTCAGTTCTGTCGGTCCAGCACATTCGTTCTCAGAGATATCCAGCGTCATTTCCTAAGGGCAGCAAACGCAACTATACCTACCTAGGTACCTGTATCGATGCTTAATGTCAGGATAGCGTGGGATGATTTGACCAAGATGGAACGCCTAAAACCACTAGGTTCCACATATCTATTTCTAAAGATAGTATACAGGTGTGGATACTTAAATCACAGTACAGCTCCACATACAAATGGATGTACCTTTCCTTCTACTTTTTATAAAGCTATCACCACTGCTTATATCATGGCCGCTTTCGATAACTCAGCGTAAAATAACCATACTAGGCGGCGACGGCGAAGCATATTAAATGTGCTGGGCATCTGGTCTCTAGTCGGGTAATCGCGTGATAGCCATACCGGAACTCCTGTCAGCCATTTATGTACCGCATGTGCTCGCGCGCATACATTTCACACCACATATATCATCGCGAATGCACTCACTTTAGACACCACGTTTGGGGCTCTATAGGACCAGGCGGCTCCTTACGTCGCCAGAGGTAGCAATGTCAGTATAGGTTAGTAGTAGTAGGGGTAGACAGGAGCGACAACAAGGTCTGTGACAGTCCAATAAGTCAAGTTAGGATAAGGTTAAAGAAAAGATACGAAGTATTTATATCTATATATGTAGTTGTACTGTAAATTAGGTATCCACGCCTATATACTATTCTTAAAAATAGATATGTGGAACCTAGTGGTTTTAGGCGTTCCGGACCAAGACGCGAACAAGAAGGCGTGTAGGTAATAGACACCCAGGTG
Source organism: Hypoxylon crocopeplum (assembly GCA_022578875.1). Classification (NCBI taxonomy): domain Eukaryota; kingdom Fungi; phylum Ascomycota; class Sordariomycetes; order Xylariales; family Hypoxylaceae; genus Hypoxylon; species Hypoxylon crocopeplum. The sequence continues at coordinate 1,012,384 of MU399554.1, forward strand.
CTCTACACTCGATCTCGGTATTATCTAGTCGGGACTTTACCTAAGGGACAAGGTGCGGAATGCATCTCTAGATACCTAGTATATGTGTAACCTCGTACAGGTAATTATTATTATAAGACCTTAGCACAAAGGCCGAGGTAGAGCATCCGACGTAGACTAGGTCGTCTTGCAGTGATTTCACTTAAAATAGTGCTTCTGTCTGTGCGTCAATATCTCGCTGCAATTTCCCTTGACACTTGAACTGGTCACTAGAAATATCTTCGTTTTGAAATCCGACACACTTCCAGCAGTTGAGGATTCTCTTTGGATCGTATTTCATCTTGATCGCAACCAATCTTTGGTACTTGTCAGCCCACCACGACTCTTGCCATTTTTGCTCAAAGGGGTTTGCTTCATGAAGATACGAGGCTCTTTTAGGGCCGGTCAACTCCTCCAACAGAGGCGTCAGCTTTGCGGCTGCAGTCAGGATCTGCAGACGTTTCTCATACGATGAGTTCCATGGGACGAATGAGCTGAAACTAAGATGCCAAAGGGCGCTATACCATGCTGGGTTCACTGCCTTCCCCGCATCGTCCATGGGCCTTATAACGCCGCTAGAATCGTCTGCGACAAACGGTGTGGTCACCGGGATGTAAAGATCGCGTGGGTCAAACCCCAGATCTTGCGAGGCTGCAAGGACGTGAACGACCTTGGAGATTCCGGCTTCCGACGAAAACAACTCTCGTGGTAGTAAGGCGGATGTCAATATACGAGCTGTACCTGCTGTTGTTTCGGCCCCGGGTAGAACGAACTTGTTCCAAATATCGATGAAATCTGGATATACTTCCACCACGCTCGTCCCTCCTACCGAGAGAGCGAAGTCTGTAGCTCTCCACATGGAGGCTTGTGCAGCGATGCCTCCGTTCGTTAGATTAGCAATTGCTGGAAGCGGATTCATATGTGTTAAATAGAGCCCTGCTGCATGGCCTCCCCATCCTTGTTTACCCCAACGTAAAGACTCTTCCGCTATTAGTTTAACCCAATCCAAGGATGTCTTTACCGTTATATTCGAAGGTAGTTTAATATTCGCAACGGCAACTGGCATGGCTCGTTCCACTTGGTGTACTGCTTCAAGGACAACTCCAAAGGTCCCGCCACCTCCACCGCGAAGAGCCCAGAAGAGATCCTCATTCTGACACTGATTGGCAACCCGGACAACACCATCTGGTGTGACCAGGGTGATTTGGTAAACGCGATCGACTCCGAGACCGTAAACAGGTGATAACACACCGTGACCACCCCCAAGGACCCAACCACCAGATGCCGAGACCGTGGGCGAATACGACCCGATGAATGTGCTTCCATGTTGGGATGCAAAGTCCAGGATGGATTCTGTACTAGCACCAGTCCCAGCAACGACGACACGGTCGACATTTGACGCTTTAGTACAGCCTTCCGGGACGAAATTCTCACGATATGCAAGGCCGTTTAATGAATGCACCCACAGGGCAAGGGAGCCTTTTTGACTACTTCGGGTCATGAAGTCATGGCCGCTATTTTTAATGACCAAAGGCACGGCGTACCGGCTTGAGAAATCAAAGGCCTTGATAATGTCCGAGATATGTCGAACCTCGAGGTAGTACGAAGGCACGCTTCCTTGGTTGCAAGAGGCCCCTGGTAGAGGTGCCGGCACTGGATCAACCGTATTATCCAGTACACATTGGTCTAATGGCTCCCCCAGACACATTTCGTCTTGAAGGTACATGTAACCACCAGGAGTGTCGGCATGGAACGAGTTAGTGCGATAATTTTCCCGGACTAGAGAGCAGGCGGAAGCGGAAGTATTGGAAGTGACGGTGTTGTTATTATATATCGAGAAGCAAGGCAATGCGAAGGGCGAAGTGGAATGCAGACGGCCGCCAACTGAGGCATTGAGTGCCATCCATACCTCGTCATCTTGGGCCTGGGCCACAAGGCTCAGACTTGACAGTATTGAGAATAATAGGTCAAGGTGATATTTCATAATGGAAATTTCGCGACTGAGTGTATGTTCAGATGGAATTTCTGGCCAGAGCGGCAGCAATGTAGTTCTCTAAGCAGACGGGCTGATTGGCCAGCTAGTAAGTACGCATTATCGAGGATGGGAACATACATTTATGAATTAACTCGTATTTGTGTCTTATACGATGATTCGTCCAGGTTAGGTCCGCTTCCGAGGACGGGATACTACGTCAGTGGCTTCCCCTCCAAATTGTAACACTGCGCTGCAATGGTATGACATGCCCAAGAGGTAGTAGCGGATATCTGTAAGCTTGATCATTAGCCACTCAAAGGGAATCTTACCGGAAGCGTGATGGCAGGATGAAAAAAGTTGAGAAGGGAGGAAATTTTATTGACGTCTTTCCGAGCTGTTGTTAGACACATCGTCGTGATAGATCTACATCGGGCATCGAACTGTCTATGATATTCCGGAGGTGTTGGGGCAAGGTTCGAAGCTTCTCTCAAACCCAAGGGTTTGGTTGGCATTTCTGATGGCGGCCCTTATCCTGTTTATGCTGTAGGTATAGGACGTACTTGATGATCGTACTTTATGAATTGTTGCCGTACGAGCAATCAATCCTAACTCTTGTTAAACCACCTATCATGAGTTCAACCACACTAACATAAGAAGGAACTTGGAGGCTAAAGGAGGCACTGAGGTGTCTCTGAGTCGGAACAAACGGCCTGATGGCAGGACGAAATAGCAAACACAAGATACCTTACCGAGGAAAGCAGCAGGCCACCAGTTCCTCTGCGATTTAATCGCTAGGCAGAAGACCCATAGGAATTAGCATGAGCTATTCCTACCACTATATCTAGAACTTGTACTACTAGGAAGTAGGGAGAAGCACTCTACGGAGGATAGAAAGCGAACAATGGACAAAGGTGGTAATAGAGGCAACCAAGAAGAAAGAAGATAGTGAGGATGAGGATGAGAAAGAACTCTAACGGGGCAAAGCGAAAATTCTCGGAGGCAAAGATGCAGATGTGCCGTTATCAGCATGTCCCTATTTCCAGCACGACCTGACGAAGTATACTGGAAGCGATTGAAGGAATCGCTGCAGACCTACATGGAAAACAGTTTATCACATGAAGCGAGTCTCCTAACTTGACTGGCATCTGTACCGGCGTCATCGGCGACCGAGATATATCGATGCAGGCGATGCGGAGCGCCTTTTGAAGAAGAACAACCCGTGGAGGATCATAAGGAGAACCGAGTCTCGTGTATTACAAGAGGTAGGTAGTTTCGAGCATTTGCCACCCATTATAAACTCCTACAAATGGGGCGCTGCTAGTTACACCAAAGCTCAAAATGAGGTCACCCCTAACGCTTATGTATCGGGTGCAACTTATAACAATACCAGCGTCTTTTCAAGGAAGCTACCTGTACAATCTTAGGCGGTAGTAAGCCCATGTAGACCTCGAACGCAACTGCTTGAAGACCACGAACATGGATGGAGAAGGCGCATTACTAGCCTCAGACCCAAATTCTCCCGTCAAGCTAATCTCTTCTTCTCTTCTCTTCTCTTTTATTCTTCCGCTCTCACTGACAAACTCACGAGACAATAGCACCACAACCACTACTAGTACTGCTGCTACTATACTACTACTACCACTACCACCAACACTGTGGGAGAGTATCATCCAATCGGGATTTTACTTGCTTCTAGTCGTTTCACACCTGGCTCAATAGCTTCCAAATACAACAACATTTACCCCCCAATATCACTACAACACCAACCATTATGGCCGAACCTGAAACCAGCCTCCATTTCGCCGCTGGTGACGGCGTTCCTGCCGCCATCGCCTTTGTCTACGCTGTCGCTTCGGCCATCGCAACCGTCATTGAGCGAGTCCCTGGCAGGATCATCCAACAAGCATGAACAACTCCGAGGCAGCATGTCGCCGTCGAAGTAAACCCTATCCTCTCACCCACATATCACGCCGATGTATTGTTGGTTTGGGTTGTGAGATTCTACCTCATCTGTCTTTTAATGGTAATGGCGAGCGCGGCTGCTGTTGGGGTTGTTGCTGCTAGTATCGCTGTCCTCATCGGCCTGCCACGTCATACAGAAAAGCCTGACCCCCGGCCTAGAGGGATTCGCTCGTCAGTGCTACGACGAGCTTATGAATAAGCTGCCCAACCTAGCCATCAGCCCAGCGTCTTCCTTTCGCAATTCTCTTCAACTCCCGCCAGAGATCCGCTGCAAGATTTGACAGGAGACTTGGGAGTATCGGGATATCCGACCTAAGAGATGGATGGCGGGCACCATTGGAATATACCATCATTATCACACTCTCCGGTGCTATCGCCGCCGCACCTTGCGTGCTGCTGGCTGCCGCAATTCCTGCGATCGAGGGCTGGTTGGCCATTACCCTTCTTGAGATACCGGCCGTCCAAGATGGGTGGTATTCTGGGCCAGCTCAGGCGTTGGCCTGTGTGAACAACATCGCCGACTATTTCATTACCAAATTTGGGGAAAGGACATGGGTAGGAGAGGTGAAAATGTTGCGCATTGCCCCGGTTATCACAGTCACTGTTTGATAGGTACTGCTTATGCAGTGGGAGGTTGCGTAGTATTAGCTACCTACCTAGGGTATACTTACACATAGCAGATTAGTATCGCTCTATCTACAAAATATCTACAGGGGCTCGGCGCTCGCCCAAATTGACCCAGCATTCCGCAGCAAGATACAGAGAGGGTATCTCGATGATCCACACCGGAAGGCAATACTGAATGTTCTAAAAGCTGACGGACAACTGGACCCCTAGAACGCCGCAACCCTACCATTCCAGATCAGGGATAGACTGCTGTAGAAGAAATCAGAGACATGCGACCGACTTTGCGTACACGAGGAAGGAAAGAATAGGCCGGCTCGCATATCGACTAGATTTCCCGGCGCACTTCAAAATCCATGACCTGGTGTCGGTAGACCACCTAGAGCCAGTCCAGTACAATTACCTGTACTTCTCAAGCATCGCATCCGGCGCATTAATTTAGAGCACTGCACAAGCTATCATATCCATTTTCTTGTAGTCATATTGGGCTTGTTTGAAAGCTCTTCAAAATTTGGATTGAGTCATTGTAACCAAGTACGCATATAAGTTAGGACAGGTTGAGAGGCGAGTGTATAAGGAGGGCTGTATGTATCTATGTACTGTATAAGGGGTATCATGTGACTACCCTTATATATGTATCTCCTATATGTACATTTGACCATCCCTGGACGAGCTCCTCCTATTGTAAAACTTAAGTATGGATACGTTGAGCCTTTACGTAATACTACCGGTTAGGGGTAGGTACCTAACTTCCAAGGTTGTAAGGGATGATGATGAAGGTTTGGCTTCTCGCTCTAGCGCAGCTTGTTGGGAAGCAGTGATGCAAGCCATACTAATCGTTGAATCTCAGCATAAATGGGAGTTTCTTATCTGCCGTGCACAAATGAAAAGTCATTTTCAAAGCAACTGGCAGAACATCCCTAAACTAGGTACCACGAAGTGCGTTACTATCAGCCATGGTTGTCAAAGTTATAATCACGGCTTGGCTTATTATGTTGGCTGTCTTTGCCGTCTTGGGCTGCTTCATTATTGCCTGTTTCGGAATACAGGCACGTCTAGCGTTTCGTGGCATCTGTACACCACGGATAGTCTTCAATATTTCCTACAAGGGTATATCGCATGGTCCAGAACGACTAGGATCATGAGGAAGCTATTTGTGTAGGGTTATCACACGGCCTGGTGGGCTATGATGGGCCTTATTCCCTGTTCAACATGGTTGCATAGTAAGAGGGATCCTACTTTCCTTCATTCATCACGTTTTGACTCACTATCACTCTCAGGGGGCTGGTGTTCACTGAGAAATATCCGATAGTGAAGTCGCTCGGCGGGAGTCGGTGTCCACTGTGAGAGATGGCGGATCCGGGGATAGGGGCACAGGTACGACTTTCCGTACTAAATACTTATTAACAGTAATCGTCATGACAAGACCAGAAGCCTTCTTAACTACCTTTTTGGAGGTACTCTCCATAGTCGAACGAATCTTGAACCTAGTACCTCATTTCTACATGTGCCCGAGGATCAAATCCCACCCCCTTGTATTAAGTAGGCTATAGAGAGAATTGACTTGGAGTATATCATAGTAATGCGCGTAGATTATGATTACGTTGAGCGACGTCTTGACACTCTGGGCCGCTGTGAAGAATATGTAATCAGAGAAATACGTGGTGACTTGCGAGTTACATGCCGCGTGGAAGGAGGGCAATTGCACTGGATATTTATTCAGGAATTTATATTCATATAGGAAATGTTTAGGAGTGCGTACTCCCTAGGCCGGAAGAATGGTCCTCCGTACGTGTTCCGAAACAAAACTGGTACTGTAGGCGGTCAGGTCTGTCGCTAATTACCTAGGTACCTAACCTTTCTCAAAGCTAATCACTCGCAGCAAGCACTAGCTACATTCCAGCTTCCGGCTCATTGATATAACTAGTTAATTCTAGCTTACGTGGTACCTACCATAGCGGGAAATAGTATAAACAAGTAACCGTTATTTTCGAATATTACCGGTACATAACAGAGTACTCGTTACCTCTTAGAGACTTCTGGTGACTCAAATCCCCATTCAGTCAGCGTCCCATCACTCTGGATATTCGGAGGCAAGAGGAATCGCAACTCATCCAGCGTACTAGCCTTGAAAGCAGAGTGTACCTCCATTCCGGGGAGATCCCGACGTGTGACCCACCGTATCTCATATATTTCGTTATTGTCCAGTCTGAAATCTCTGTCTGTGATGTCTCTCGTCGGCGTAGCTAGTATAGTGGTGTAACTCCATCCACCGTGATCGTCAACAATTATTGCGGTAGGCTCCAGGCACTCCTCGGCATTGATGCCAATCTCTTCCCTGCATTCCCGTATCGCGGCGGCAAAGGCATTCTCGCCTCTATTTAAACAGCCTCCTATTGTGGACCAAGTCCCAGGCTCATCTGTATTAGGTGCTCGAAGCCCAAGCAACATTTCGACTTCGCCTGATTCGCGACGTCGATGGATGAGAATCCCGGCTGCTCCGTATGTTCCATAATGCCTGTGACCCCTGTTACAATATGCAGGGAAGGTACCACTCATCTTGATAAACGGTACAAATTGTTAGATAGCTCGTGAAATTCTACATTACTAGTTAAGACGAAAGGTTTGCCGCCAACCGGATTGTATATTCCGTGTCGTTATATAGTATATGGGATGACTGAGATATGAAGGACTATGTTTGCAACTATTGATGAAAGGCAGCACGTGTTTAACTAAGCCTTCGGCGTGAGAAGAAACCATACTCTTTGTTAATTATTGCTCCTTTTAAAATCTTGAAAGAAATCCGTTGACTTGAATATTCATCGAGGACAAAAGGTATAGTTCATCGCCGAGGTCTTGGGAGGAAATTTAGGGATATTTGAGGCTAAATTGAGCTGTCAATTATACCTAACTGCGCATTTGGGGGCAACAAAGACATTCCCTTATTCATTTTAACTAGAGATAGCAGAACAAGCTCTATAGCTCATTGGTAGGTAGGTATGCAATTTATTCAAGGAACAAATTAGACTACCCTGATACCGGTAGGTATTATATTTCTGACACCAGAGTAGATCGGCGCCGAAAATCTTAATAAATACCTAGATAAACTGTCGTCATTGGCCGATCTTGTCGAGGTCGCTACCCTTAATCATGACAGAATCCTGTGATAGTTAATCCTATTACCATTCAAGCATTTCATCCGGAGCCGACTTACCAACATGCCTTCCCACCCAAGCCACGACAGGAACCAAGCAATGGTCGACAAGCCGCCGCTCCAGATGTTCAGTTTCGGCTTGGGCCTGAGCAATTCGCCCACCACCTGCCTCGCGTACACCTCGGGCTCGACCCAGCGCGCGTCCTTGAGGAAGTCGCGGTTCTCCACCTTGTGGGCCACGGGGCGGTACAGGCTGTCCTCGGGGACCTTGGTCGGCGCGTTGTCGAACAGCCTGGAGCGCACGCTGCCGGTGACCAGGGTGACGAAGCGGACGCCGAGCGGGGCGAGCTCGACGCGGAGGGAGCGGGCGACGGCGTGCACGGCGGCCTTGGAGGCGTTGTACGCGGCCTGGTAGGGCGGGCAGAAGTACTCGTTGACACTGCCGACGACAGCCACGACACCGCGGCCCTGGATGAGCAGCGGCAGGAAGGCGTGGGTGACGGCCAGCACGCCGACGACGTTAGTCTCGAGGACGCGGCGGAAGTCGGCCACCTTGGCGTCGGCGAAAGGCATCAAGTGGTTGACGCCGGCGTTGTTGACGAGGATGTCGAGAGATCCGTCCGTGACCTTCTGCACGGCGGCAAACGCGGATGCGATGGACGTATCCGAGTTGACGTCCAGCGCAAGCGTCACGACCCCTAACTCCGAAAGCGACCGCATCTTACCCACGTCGCGGGCCGTCGCGAAGACCTGGCATCCTTGCGCCTGGAACTCTGCGGCCAGTGCAGCACCGATGCCACCCTCGCTGCAGCCTGTGATGAGGACGGATTTAGGAGGCATCGTTAGTAACGACGGTAGCCTTAAGAAGAGAAGAGGCGCAAATACCTCTAGTTATATCAAGTAAATTACTATTATAATTGTATTCTATTGTTGTTCGAAATCATATCACTTAGGATAATATCCAGACTCTTTGTTACCTAAAACCGGTAAACCCGTATTACCTTATCTTCGGGTTGCGGGGACAGCCTAGAGCCTCTAGATTAGCACCCGAGTCACAGGAACAAGGCTGCAGGGTTCAATTACGAATACGGGGATGCAGGGGGTAAGGGACAGGCCTAGACCTTGCAAGCTCCCGAGGGCTGAATTGTTCTTAAGCTCTTAAGTTTTCAAGTTTTGTAAACGCAGACTTTCGTTCCTTTCATTACCCATTAATGAAGAAACCCTACAATACACTTATTCTGAATACATTGAAGATTCAAAGGAATCAAACCATAAGTAAGCAGCGTACCCCGTGCGTGTCAGTCGTCGAATCCTTTATTGTACCCCGGGATCTTCTGTTGGTAGTTCTCCGGCGTGAGATAAGCCATGGCCTCCTCCTTGGCTGCCCGAGTGCCCTCTTCTGCCGCATCTTGTACAACATCAAGGAAGTCGGCGCAGAAGCAGTGCATATTCATAACGTCGATGACGGACAGGTCCTGACCATCCTCCCTAACAACCACGACGTTGTTGATGTCCAACTGCCATTTAAGCGGCGCAAAACCCCACGTCGGATCATCGATGTTGAGATTCACCATCATCCAGCAAGCTTGCTGGTTGCCCCAAAGCGTGAACTTCTCCGGTTCCTTGCGAAGGAGAAGCGGGATACCAACCATTCGAGAAATGGGCGAGATTTCGCCTTGGCCATTGAGAATAGGGTGGTCCTGGGCTACCGGAAATCGTCGCATGTTTGAACGCAGTTGCTCGCACTCTAGCAGAACTCCTCCAATCGATCCACGAGCACGGCTATTTGTGGTAGCAGAAGTATTTCCTCCGGCTTTCATGCCACCCTTGGCGCCTCCCTGTTGATTCTTTTTGTGTACTTCACTTGCGGGTGGAGGTGGTGGGGGTGGCGGCGAGCCACCTAGATCCAACACAATCGAGCTCGATCCCAAGCCCGCAGCCTGCAATACCGCTTGATAATCCTCAGCGGTTCGTCTTACGTAGCCGAGAGCATGGTCAATCATGTTTCGGAAGTCCCCGAGCGTCACATCGGTGTATCGTAGGCTGAGTCCTTCGAAAAGTTCTCCGGTCCCTTCGGTGATTATGGTCAAGACAACCAACGAGCCTCTCCAGTCACGCTTATCCTCCCCATGGGGCCTCACAGAAGCTTGAAAGCTGGCAGTTCTTGGCGATCCGTCGTTGTAGAAGTTGTCTCTGAAGTGGTACTCAAGGATTCTGGGGAAAGTCCTATTGCGACTATTATCCCGGTTGACTTTTTCCAGGCCGAGGTATTCTTCATATTCTCCTGCTTTCGACACCAAGCCCCGAATGAGAGCGATGTCAAGGAAACCTGCATCCCCAGGTACCTCCTCGTTAGGCGAACAGTTAATCCAGATGGGCACCGGGGTTGGCTTGTCCTCTGGGAAGTAGATGGCCCTCACGTGAGATGGGGATGGACGATCCGGTTCGTCCGCGATGGCCTTGCACAATAGTTTGTGTGATTTCCAGTCGTCTTTCTGGCACTTCTTAGAGCAGTACCAACAGCTTTTGCAGACGACACAGGCCCGACCGCCCTCCTTCCAGCAAACTGCGCACTTATTCGAAGACATTGTCCCGACTGAACTAGCAAGCATCTGGCTGATTCGTCGCACCTCTAGATTGCCAGGTTCAAATTGATGAGGACTTGATCTAAGAAGAAAGTAGGAGGGGTGTCACTGTTATAAGTCGGGGTTGGAGGTCATTTGGCTTAAGCAGAACGGCAAGCTGCATATGGGCTGAGGCATTTGTTCTGCACAACTCAAAGAGTATCACATTATAAGGGGTGAGGTGTAACGGAAGCCTGCTTCAAACAGCTATGAGCACCCCAATCGACAGTGAATACATAGAGCCAGCACAATCGGAAAAATAGTCGGGAATTCTATAATATCATTACCTTAAAGCAATTTGACTTCCATAGAGATAAGAGACAAAAACTGAAAGGTGGTAAGACCAGTTACTATATCAATACCTATCAAAGCCAGTATATGGCTAACACAATTTATCCTAAAATGCTATATAGCACCCGACAACTGACCGCCGCTGCGTTTGCATGTGGAAAATGTACCGGTATGTACAATTGGGACCATCATCCCTGATGACAGCCGCTGCGAGTGGCGGAGTTTGCTCGTGTGGCGAGGAACCGGGGGTCACGTGATGTTAGAAGGATGCCTAAGATAAATGCAGTACCAGTATGGATGTCAGTATATTTCAACTTTGACTTTCATCATATTCAACTCCGATTCATCGCCAGCCTTAATTTATCAAACAAAGCTCAGTCATTCAACGCGGCTATTATGGATCCTCGTGCAAACACCGAAAACAAGGCAGACGCCAACCCCATCCAGTCCGCGGCACCAAACAATATGAAATACCGGGATGACAAAGGCGTGGAACACAGTATTTACCTACCGCAGGGTACTATGCACACCGCCTGGGAGCACCTGCAGAAGAAGAGGTGGGACGAGCTCGCGAAATTTGCTCCGTACGGTAAGTTACCGCCCTTCCCGCACTTGTTGGCTCCCTTTGACGCGTTTGTCCTCTAGCAAACCAAGGTTACACTGAGGATGACTTCAAGCCGCAAAACTAGGGCTCCTCAGAGACGGGTATAGAATCTAAGGAAATAAAGATGAACATCCTGTGCATCAGGTATCTGGTATACCAGTCTTTCCGCCTTGACGGATCCCGCCTACAGGCTGGGGTAGCACGGTTGCCTGGATGATACTCAAGATTCTTCATTCTAATTGAGACGTTCCCATCTTCTCGTCAGTTCAATATACGCCTATGTCATTTCACCCTATTCTGTGTGTCTAGCGCAGTTACAGCTTGTATGTGATCCAGGATCAGTGCCACGGGACTCAGCCCTTGATACGTGGGCCAGTTTGTAATGAAAGGGGGGTGCCTGACGTAAGAAAGCGAACCAGCGAAGGGAATGGGCGTTGATATAGATAGAAAAGCGAGTAGATCAGTACTACAGAAGAATGCTAGTTAGATTATTGATAGTGATCATAATATAGAAAAACTAGGATGCTATCCAAGGCCTTGGCACCTGATCAACGAAGCTGAGGATCAGTGGGGCCTACGTAAGCCTAACCCGTTGCCCCGATCAACCCCTGCAACAGCAATGCGAATATGACGTATAGACCGTGTGTGGTAGTTAGTCCTATAAGCCTATCATTCACAGTTCAATATCGCATTCTAAAAGTCTATTTCTAGTAGGTCTTTGATCCTGTGCTTATCTAGGCAGAAGTGATGATATAATAGGTAAGAGGGGGATCGCCCAGAATGACGGAGTAACATACACTTCTTCGTACGCCAACCTCAGAATGGTATAGAAGTGTGGATACCTGTTGCGTACCGTATAAATCCTTATACAGATGAATTGCACCTATCTTTCCTTCAACTTTATTTTAACGACTGACAACTTCGATACGGCACAGCTCTTTGAGCTGATCACGGCTGAACCAATCATGCAAGCTCTACGAGACGCCACCAGGAGACTGTCAGATATAGTAGATGAATTTGATTGGAAAGAGTGCTAGATCTACAAAGCCCAAGGAGTGAGCCTGGGCTAGTCATGTCACATCCCTAACTACTAAGGGGTACCTAGAAATTTATGCTATCCTACACTTATATCTCTGAACACGCTAATCTAATGAGAGACAGTTTTTGCCACGCTCTCAACACCCCGAATCCTCCAGCAGTTAGGTACCTCGAATGGCCTCGACTCAAGTCTGCCTGCAAATACATGTCATCAGCATAAAGTTGTCTCCCTCAGATAGTAGCTTACTAACCTTGTGGTCTCAATACTAAGAGCGAAGTGGTTTAGGAGCTGCCTTGGGTGGAGCTGCCGATAGTAGTACTAGTCGTAGAAGTACCAGTGGTAGCCTGTCCACGGTGTGCCTTGGCCCATTTGACAGCGAATTCATCAGCGCTGATTTCCAGCATGTCGGACATGATCTGCATCCGATCGTCTCCAGTAAGGTCGTAGTCATGTCCGTTGACAGTAGCCGTGTCCAACGGGACCGTCTGGTTGCACTCGGAATGCTGCGTCAGAGACGGCACCTTGGAGCGCAAGTCCAAGCCGCGCTTGCGTGGCGGCTGGCACTGCGTGATGCTGGCGACGAAGGCCGTGTCGAAGGGAGAGTTCAGGTAGCACGTGTTGAGAGATCCCGTGCTCGTGCAGACGCCGCAACCTCCGGTGTTGGTTACCTCTGTGAACACTAACACTCCGGTAGGGCCGGAGGTCGTTGCGCGCATGGCGGGGAAGCTAGACGGCGATGGTGGTTCTTCGCAGCATTGGAATGAGTTGTAGCCGTTGCATCCCAGACTGGCACCTGTGCAGCCCCTGCCGGAAAACCATCGGATGGTAAAGGGGCCGGCTGATGCAAAGGACGCAGCGGTGAGAAGCATGGAGAGGCTGAGTTGGAACTTCATGTTGTTGATAGAGTGATTTGTTGATAGGGATACAATGTTGTTGGTAATGATAATGGAGAGAAGATGATGGTGATGGCGATGAGCAGAGACATTTCGATCATCTGTTAGGCATAGAGCTAATTCTTATACAACGACTGTCTCCATCTAGACGTCAGGGGTGATGAAGTAAGACGACACAAAAATAAACTGTATAGGAAGATTCAGACGGGGGAGAGGAGCCTATAGTCTGATTGCAACAGCTCGTTGGTTATGACTTCTCCAGTCAACTAGATAGGCAACGGATCTTCATCATTGTCATTCTAACGTTGCTTAAATTATCGATGAGAAGTCCGTTTCCTGCTGATCTGCGCAGTCACGGTATCTTTGACCTTGTTCCTCAGGAGATGAAGGATTTTGGGGGTTGTTTGCATAGTCCGAGCCCATAGACTTAAGAGAAGATCAACTCACCATGGCATCATTATCGTCACGTAGGAAGAGACGAAGATTATAAATGACTAATTATCGTCATTCATATGACATGAGGCTTCAAACTTGAGCAAAGATCTACTCACCATGCTATTATTATCGTCATATAGGAAGAGAAGAAGGATCCGAGGAGAGTAGTCTATATCATTCATAGGACATGAGACCTGGAAACGTGAGTGGAGATCTACTCACTGAGCCACTGTTGTCGTCATGAAACAAGAAAGGATTTCCGCAGCCTCCGAGCTGAGTATTCAGCTGAGATTACTGACTGTTGTTGAGTTAGCGATTCAAGGAGGTTGGAAGGATATAAAGTCATGCTACGAACCGCTTGTGAACTGACGATTAACTCCACAAACCATCGCATCACCATTACAAGCCAACAACAAACCAGCAACAAACCAGTACAACGAAAACCAACTTCTCATCTTCAAAATGCTTTTCAAGACCACCATCATCTCCACCGTCGCTCTTTTCATGGCCGGCAACGCCATGGGAGCTGCTATCGAGACTCCAGCCAACGAGGTTCGCGCGGCATTGACTGCCACCGATCCATGTCTGTATCCCCTAAGTCTTCGGATTAGAACAACTCTCATACTAACTCCTCTTTCGTTATAGACTACGCATGCAACTGTCCCAACAACTGTAGCCACAAGGCCGGGAGCAGCTGCAAGTACTACGGTGGTCCTTCGGACAATTCCGACACAATCTCAGGCAGTAAGTTGTTCCTGATTGTTTGATTATTAAAGTAATATAATGACTAACGTGCTCTTAGCCTGTGCGAGCCGAGGTGGAAGCTTGACTTGCGTTGCTTCCTAAGGAGTGGGACTGTTACTGCTACATAGGGCCATGCAGAGACAATGACTACCTAGGGGTACCTACCTGGTAGGAAACAGGGATACAACTTTGTATTTCGGTTTTCAAGCTGCGCAACGATCTAAGGAGCAGTGCAATAGGGAATTTTGTCTAGGAGGATCTGTATAACTAGCAGTAGAGCTGCCTGGGCTGAGGTTTTTATAGAACAAATATTGATCTCAAATTGAAATCCACCGAAGACTCTAGACCTTGGATCTAAGGCTATCCTATTGGCTATCAGAATGACCGGGACGTACATAGGTAAACGAAGCTTGCCTTAGTTTTGTGGGACATGTAGATCAGTAATTCAGCTCTGGAAGCTCACTGCTAGTTAAGGCGATAGGGGCTGTAGATCTGTGGGGCGTGCTACCGCGGGCCCGGATATGTTCGGAAACTTATGAACCAGCTTTAATAGTCGGTAGTTTTTGAGCTTGTCCCCATAAATCCCTATAATAGAACAGTAACTAAAATCTTACTGGGAACTTTTCCCGCCCCAACATCTCGAACAAAGCCGCGGGCCATCGGATGACTAAAGAGACTTGGAGGCTTCCGCACGTGCACTGGGTTATTCCGCAATTATTATTAAATCGTGGAGTTGCCCTGCTAATGACGTACAACAACATAGAACTATTAAATAATCATACAGGGGCATAATTCGAATTGAGCAACGCGTAGGCTCGTGACATGTCGTTTCATTTCGCCTTCTTGAGACATTTCTTAAAGTTCCGCTCGAAAGCCTAGAACACACTCAAGTCCTTGATATTTTCCCATGGACAAGGTCAGGAAACAGCACAGTGCGGAACGGTGCTCGCCGCGAAGCGTATTGGCCCCCAAGCATTGACATCATGATCATGCAAATGTATAGATTCATGCACGTCGGGACCGATCTAGCGCTGACGTTCCTACGCTTCCAATCTTAAGCCGCTGCCTACGATGTTCTTAGAGCAGCCACGGGAACTGTTCACCTCCGTCTTGGGATGACTCGATGTATGCATGATAAGAGAATGCACGTGGCAGAGTCTGTGTGCTATAGGAGTACCTGCAGCTCTTATCAATCTAAAGATAGAGATATGTGCGATTTATGACTACTTCATCTTCCATTTATAGATGTACTCCAACTCAAACACTACCCACCTTCAGGTTACAGCCAGTACCAAGATACCGCCACGGGCATGCCTTTAGAGTAATTCTTGCGGGATGTAACATGTTACGTTATAGATTCGAGTAGCGGCCTGTCACTACAATTTCGACACCCATGTAAGATACCGGCTTCTCAACTCTCCTTTAATTCAAACGATCTTGGCTACATATAGTTATCTCGTCAGTACGATAAAGTTGGGATGCTGGCGAACCATTATCCCAACTATTAGAAAGCAGGCAGAGCTCCTTTCAACCCCGAAGCCAACTCTGAGGGTAATATAGATAGATATATTATACAGGTACAATTAAGCCGTCGGTGTAAGGTATATAACAATTTAGTGGTCCAAACGTGCAGTGATATCCAAACCATAACACCTCGCTTCACTTTGAACTAAGAAAAACAGGAAACGAAAAAGGAAATAATTACGGTAAGTCCTAATTAGCACCCCATCCCTTGGCCTTGAGTTGCATCATTTCAGCCATTCCGAGAGCCCCTTTATCCCTGAGAGTCGTCCAATATGCTCAACGTAGCCATCGGGCCGAATGTAGACGTAGGACGGCTTCGAGCAGCCGAGATCTTCGTGTAAACGGTTTCCGATATCGGTATAGCCAGACACGCCGTCAGTTTTGGCTGACTCGTCGAAGACCATGTGCAACTTGGCTTTATCCGGATGGCTATTGCTGAACTTGGACTGCGCTTCCAGCATGGCATCTTTCGTCGCAGCGGCCTCTCCAAGGCCTGAGAAAAGTACCAAGTGATACGTGTCCGGAGTGAGGAACTCCAGGAAATGCCTTTCCTCTCCGTTGTTCCGGATCTTTCTATCGGGAACTCGGTCTCCTCCCATCACTGGTCCCGAGAACCCCGAGGCCTGGCCCACGATGGAGCTGTCCCTGTAGTTGATGCCAAACTCGGATATAAACTTGAAAATGTTGGCGCGACGGTTCCGGCTGCTCACGAACCAAGGCAGGACCCACGTGAATACCACGTTGCGGAAGGAAACGAAGAAAGGATTGGAAGAGCATCCCCACGTGAACATCTTGTCGGACGTTTCGAGTAAGTGCTGCCCGATGGGCCGCCGTTCGCGGTCGTAGCTGTCGAGGAACGAATCTGGCTGCTCGCCGCGGATCACCTTTGCTAGCTTCCAGCCTAGATTGATGGAATCTTGTATGCCTGTATTCATCCCCTGAGCTCCGGCCGGCGAGTGGATATGCGCTGCATCACCCGCAACGAACAGACGGCCGTCACGATAGCTATTCACCCCTCTATGATGGAGGTGGAACTGGGTGATCCAGGTAGGGTCGTACAATTCCCCCGAGTCGGGGTGAAGTTGGCTTAACATCGTCTGGAAATCCTCCAGTGTCGGATCGGCTTCGGGCTTAGGGCCCATACGCGACGCCACGACTCGACACGTGCCGTCTTTCAATGGAAAGACGGCGAGAGAACCCTTTCCCATGCAAAGCGAGAACCGGTCCCAGGATATTTTCGAGTTCCTGATGTGAGCGTCGCAGAGAATAAAGTCCTGCGGATAGGCCGCGCCCTGGAAGGTGAGACCCTTTGCCGCACGTCGCACGCTGCTGTGTGCTCCGTCGGCGCCCACCACGTACTTTGCGCGGACGGTCTCCTCGGCACCATTCGGATTGCTTAATGTGACGGTAACGCCCTCGGAGTCTTGAACGATAGACTTCGCTTCGAGCCCGCGCTCGACCCCGAAGCCATGTTCTGCGAGGCACTCGTCCAGGAACTCCTCGGTTTCGCATTGGGAGATGATGAGGATTAGGGGGAATGCAGTGTCTTCTGCAAGCCCAGAGATATCGACGTCGGCCGCCTTCTTGCCGTTGAGGTAGAACGTGGTTCCGCTGCTCAGATTGCCTTGCGAAACGAGTTTCCGAACATCGCCATGCCTATTTAGAAGCTCCAAGGTTCGCGGTTGGACACCTAAAGCCCTCGACTTGTCTGATCGCTGTAACTCCTTATCGACGACGCGGAATGATATCCCATGAACAGCCAGTTCTAGCGCCAATGTGACTCCCGTTGGCCCTCCACCGACGATCAAAACGTCCGTCTCTTGTGCGGCCATGATATTCTCTGGTCCTCGGCTGAATGACCTTGTTCGCTTGAATTATCGGGCTTTAGGATAGTACTGTAAGTGACAGAGGATGGTCCAGACACGTGGAAGACATGCCAGAGACAGCGTGTAGTTTTGAATCAAATTGGCCTCTTAGCAATCAGAACATTTGTATATAGGGATAGATTCACTACCATTAATAGATGGTTTGATCACCCTCCCTAAATGGCGCATGAAGCGGCAGTGCCATATTCTCGTCGAATCATTCTTGGTGCACAAAACTTACTCACGTCTATTTTCAGGAGTCGGAGGATTGCGATGCGATCCTTTCTGACAGTCAGTTTTGAGATTGGCCTTCACATTCTTCCGTAGTGTACTTAATGCATGCATAGATGCATATAGACGATACGACAGCATCGCAAGCGAAACCCCCTTGGGTTGCAATTACGACGTGCTAAGTTACATGGGCGAATGAAGCCACTGTCGTGGGACTAGGCAGGTGAGAGACCGTCGTGCGTCCAATTAGAAACAAGAGAACTCGGCATTTCGATCTACAACTGGGGTACATGAGCCCGCGGGATCTAAAGCATTGAAGATCGACATTCCTCGAACGGTTAACGGATGACTAGGGCTGCTAGGGTGTGGTACTTGGTACCTTGAGGTATTTCAATAACCTCATCACCCCTATTTGCTCGACACCGCGCATCTCTGAATATGTTGTTGGTGCTTCTCACACTACCTAAGGATAAAAAGGAGGGATATAAATGAGGAAGAAGCAAAAATATAATGAAGTGAATGTATGATTCTGACTCAGACTCGGTCCGCGGAGGAGGAATGATTGGTCAAATAGCAACAGCTCTTGTAACCTATCCGTTCATCCCATACCGGCCATGTGGCGCAGATGTTTCTGCAGAGCCCTTTTCCCAGACAGGGGTAAAATGTTCTATTCGTGCATGCTGTCCACATGCAGGTGAAAGATTACACAAGATTCGGTCCCGTCCCAAGTTAACTGCGCGTCGTATACAGTGAAACATGATCTCTACGTTGTACTTCAGTGGTTTATTCTCCGAACCCTGCATATTCCTACTTATCTACATGTACTACGTATAGAATGACAATTGTACGAGGTAGTATGCATACTGTTATAGCACTTTGAACTGGGCGACTCAGATGAAATATACCCTCAATTTCGAATCGCATATAGTTGAGTATGATAACAACATTAAAAGCCTGGACTATAAGCGCCCTAATGCATGCAAGGTAGTGTCGTCAATCATACACAAAGTCATCAATGGTCGTCATAGTACTATCTAGGACCATTAACTGGAGTATCCAACTGGACCATTGGCCGCGATTGAGACGAATAGGTAAATTGCTGGTCTCAGGAGTAGCCAGTATCTACCCTCGAATCAGCTGCCATCGACCAAGATATACGACTTAGAATGACCGTTGATATAGCAATTAACTATAAGAACATATCGATCTGTCCGAATTAGCGAACCGTACCATTAATCTTGCGTCGGAAATGTTGCTAGCCTTGCGAGGCGCACTTTTCCCCTATAGACGATCATCAACACTGTGGCAACTTTCGGTGAAATAGAACCGACACAAAGGAAATAAACACCACAGCTCTATCGCTGTATTATATTTACATCAAAAGGCAATAATAGTATCTAGGGCATTACAAGTTGTGGAGTAGATAAGCACCGGCGGGATAACCATATAGCCCTAACCCTAACCCTAACCCTTAAATATTTCTTGATATATCCGCAGGAATTAAGGTATATTTCACGACATGGAGCTGTAATACGAGGCGCCATCTCTCTTTAGTATTCTCTTCAATAAGCTGTAAGGCTTTATAGGGATGGGTATTCGTATTTTCAGCATCTATTTCCAGTGAGGCGCGTTACGTCTTAATCATTAGGCATCTTAATAATTCATTTCAAACTCCAACGGTTACTTCTGGGAATTCTCGGATTTTGTCATATTCGATTAGAATGCCTCATATTTGCTACACTATGTAACTCGTAACGTGACAACGAGCCAGGGTGTATCTCACGCCGGTCAATGGTAATTGTCTTAATCCATTTACTCGGACTCTTTTCCTTCCAGATCCTTCCCGATCTTGATATGAGGGCGGTACTAGCGCTTCTCAACCTCGTCGGCCGCCGGGAGCCTTAGGGCTGCGATATCATATTGGCGCTTTTCCAAATCGGCATCCTCAGCTGCTGGGAGCCTCAAAGCAGCGATGTCGTACTGGCGCTCGGATAATCCTGTCGGGACCTAGAGCTCAGCGGTTAGACTTCGAGGACTATATAAATAGGTAAAGCAGGACTTGTAATAACGTTACCTCAACGGGCGCCGCTAAGGCTACGGCAGCTAGGCTGGCAAGGAAGAGTGCTGATACGCGCATTTTGGATCAAGGTAAAGATTGGTGTTAAGGTTGAATGGAGCTGTGAAAGGTAGCTGAGCACGAGTCGCAAAGATGCGGACTATCCAGCATCTTATACTCGTGCAATGACAGGATCACAGCCACGAATGAGTTGAGCATAAGCCGGGGCGCCCTTACTTTTCGGGAGCAACTTAGCCCATCCACACGGTCCGATGATCCTAACGTAGAGCCTTGCTATCGGTGTCCTCGTGTCGGCTGTGAAACCCACGCGCCGGGAGCATGGCTTCTCCTGATCCTGCGGAACCAAAGCTATCAAGTGAAGATCTTCCTCGTTCGGAGGGAAACATGGGTCTCCATAAAGTATTTAATGCGACGTGATCTAGCGTGATCACACTTATGCCTTCCTTGAAGAGTAGAGGAGACCATCTACCACAAAAGCCGGCCTATCAAAGTGGGCGAGTATACAGCGTTACCTCGCTCACGTGAGTATATTCCCTGTTGGCGTTATGTCTGCGCCGCACCAGTGTAGCTCTCAATATCCCCAATACGTGCGGTAGAGCAGGGCAGAGTAACCCCATTCTCAAGTCACCCGTCCCACGGCCTCAACACCTCGCATAATATAGCCAATAATGATACCATTCGAGGGCAAGCCGAACACCCGGGTGCGTGGTGTTTCGGACCCGGAAAACGTTCATCGGCGGGTCAACCTGCAGAGAACATTTAACAATCCCAACCATTGGACATCCTCTTCTACGAAATTAACTTATAACTCACATATAAGTGGTTGTTTCCTGACTTCTTGGTTCTGCGGAGTGTGATAGCACCAGGATATTTATTAAGACGAAACATCCAGACCATTCTACATCGTCTCGGCGCTTGCAATATTCAACAAATCACCAGCTGTGCCGCTTCCTTCAAATACTTCGGGGGTTGGGCCGGCATGGCTCGGACCTTCGCGTTATAGTTGATAGCTTAGGTAGGCTAGGTCTTCGCCGACTCTCTTGTCAACCATGTCAAGTATGTCGACCTCGAAGTTTGCGTACTCGCCTGTACGCTCATCGGCGAACGGCGCCCCTCATGGACCTCCGTCATCACCGTCTTCTTCCTTAACTATAGGAGACCAAGGTGAGGAGATAGAGATGTTATTGAGCGAAAAATCGCTGGCCCGAAAGGGATCAAATCAACAGCGCTTATACTCAAGCGTTGCTGTAATAATAACCATTCTTAATATCATCATGTTCTCGATATCACTTGCGCTCTTCGTTGCATCGCGAAGCCACGAGATCCTTCTCAATGCCGAGTTGCGACAGACATCAACTTACAGTGAGAATAATTCCCAAAATTGATTGATGCAATTATGGTAGACATGTGTAACTGAGACGGAATCATAGGCCCGGTCTTTGATAGGATTGACTTGGAGATGGAGCCAAGGATAGTCCAAGGGACATTATTCCCAGCCAAAGAAGGCGCCTCTATCGCTCGGGAGCTGCCGAACCCGGCCGCCGACGAGACGTGGGAAGAGTGGGAGCTGAGTCGCTTCTACCCCCTAACGCAGGACGATGTTTTGCGGATGGGAAAGGACCCATCCACTGTGCCGAAACTCGAAGATGCTGAGTGGGGGCTCGGCGACGACGCCTATGTTGGCGCGTTCGATGTATACCACCAGATACACTGCCTGAATACTCTTCGCCGGGACGCATACCGTGGCTACTACCATATGAAGACGCGCAACCACACGGTAATGGGCCTTCCCGAGATCCACATCAACCACTGTGTCGACATTCTCCTGCAGGCGTTGCAATGCAGCGGCAACGTGAATTTCATGACCTACCACTGGGTCGCGGGGCAGGAGTATCCGCAACCTGATATGTAAGTCTGCAATATCTGCTGCCGGGGATGATTCCTCTCGATGCACGTAGGTAAACTTATTAACAAGTCATCGGAATACAGGTCGATCAATAGACAATGTGTTAACTTTGAGAAGCTCACAGCCTTCCGGAAAGAGAACGGGCTCGACCTAGATAAGTATGTTAGAGTCATGAAGAAATCGCTGCACCCGGGTGTCAAGGAACGGCATCAGAGTGACGCGTACTACTACTGGTATAATGAAACAAACCCCAATCATATTAACGGAGCCAACCCCGGGGAGGAGTTCAACATGTAAATACCTAAGCGTGCTATACACTTGGAACAAGCCGCCAATTAGAGCTGCAAGGGGACATGATTTATTCATTTAGACCTGAAGCGTTAGGTCAACCAAGAAGTTAGCGAGATATCGCTGAGGAATCAATAATATAAGGCATAACAATGCCTTATTATTTCGAGTCTATAATACAGCAATCTATGGCATATTAGCTCGCTCATGTCGCTGGTGATTAATGACTGTCATTTCATTAGGGGGGCTTAACTGGGTACACCTATAGAGCCGCAACACTTGTGAAAATGATAGAAGGTGCGCCGTACCGTTCTCTGAGTAGTATCGCTTCTAGCCTCTAGCTGGAGCTAGATCTGAGATAGTTGCAAGTAGCGAGCAAAGCTTAGCTTCATGTAGTTAGCAAGATACTAATTATTCAAATGATACTTCCAACTTGTGAAGGTCTTCATCAGGCGTTTTAGCTTCACTCAATTTCCTCCACGGGGTGCTCTTTGTCGGTGTGGCTGTCTCGCTCAATCTCATCCATCCGGGAGACGAAC
The DNA here is from genome assembly GCA_022578875.1 of Hypoxylon crocopeplum. NCBI lineage: Eukaryota > Fungi > Ascomycota > Sordariomycetes > Xylariales > Hypoxylaceae > Hypoxylon > Hypoxylon crocopeplum. The sequence goes on from MU399554.1 coordinate 1,035,177, forward strand.
TCGTCTTGAAGTCGTTTAAGATAACTACCTAGCGCGGCATCATCTATGTCCGATTCTTGTAGCTGGAGAAGTGTGTCGTGCAAATTCAGAACCAGCTTCCGGCGTCGAAGTAGTTTCCTAGACTGAGAACTTTGTTTCTTCCTCTCGATGTTCTCCGCAAGTGTCTTCGAAACATCTTCCGCGACTTGAATGAATCGGTCCGGGAAGCCAATAGCACGTGCGAGATTCAGGCCGTAGTGCTCTTCTTGCACAGGCCCTGAGGTGATTTTGTATAGCATGGTCATCTTTGGATCATCGCCATGCATGTCATGCGACTCGGTGGCTAGGTGAAGATTCAGGACTCCCGGTCTGCTCCCTAGCACTTTTGCTGCTCATTCGGTGAGGATATGTCCAAATATGCTTATGTCAGATCACTTACCAAGTGGTTGGAAGTGAGTTGCAAACCATACCAAAGCATTGCTTTGAATCAATGCTTCAGATATAGCAAGGGCAATTGCTAACCCATCTCTGGTGCTAGTGCCTCGGCCAAGTTCGTCGATGATAGCTAAACTCTTTTCATTGACGTTCCTAGTTTAATGTTAGTGTATACTCAGCGCAGCTAGTATCGACGTACCTTAGTATGAAAGCCATTTCTCGCATTTCAAGCGAGAATGAGGACATATTAGCTTCGATACTATCATCCGTAGACATCCGCACGAAAAGCTGTTGTATCACGGGGAATGCTGCGTACTGAGCAGGTACAAAAGAGCCGATCTGAGCCATAACCTGGAGGAGCGAGATCATTCTGATATAAGTGCTCTTGCCGCTCATATTGCAACCAGTAATGATCTGAAACCGGTGCTGATCGTTGGCGAAGACGTCGTTAGGAACGAACCGCTCTGGATTGGCCTAACTATCGTTAGACTCTAACAGTGTGAGTTTAATTCTAAGAATACTTACGCGCTCGCAAATTGGATGCCTTGCACCTTTGAGGGCTAAGGCATTGCCAATCTCAGGTCTTACATAGTCCCTTGTGGTAGCAGATTGACCGAAAGCTGCGATCATATCTAGTAGAGCAATGCTCTCACAGACGCGGAAGAGATTAGGCACATGCACTCGAATCGCATCTAAAAGTTCCTGGATCACCTTGTCGCTGAGCATGATAGCCTCGTTGTAGGAGTCGGTGATACGGTGATTGAGTTGGACAAGGATCATGGTTTGGCACTCGATCCATTTGCCTTTCCGGACCTGGTTGATAAGGACATCTGGAATAGCTCGATCTTCGAAGTCACTCTGTCTAAGACGCAACCAGTACCTCCGGTTAGTATCAAACCGATAATCAGCGCCAATATCACGGTCTCCTAACGCGACAAATTAGAAAGCTGCTAGTACTAGAAGGCAATCATGTAATATAACCTACTATTAATGTCTTCAACATGTTGATGGACATCCTCTGTTGCCTCTTTGTATGTTTGACGTGCAACATCTAGGAGTCCATAGACTCCAGACTTCGGATAGATTCAGTGAGAAGAGAACAAGACGAGGTTTTGGAAAGTACTTTACCTTGACAGCGTAGGTCCTTTGGTTCCTCATATCGAGAGGTGATTTCATTGCTGTGACATCGTCGTTGATCGTCACCGCGATAAGTTCTGCGACGGGTTGAGTAAGTTCTGGGCGGCATATTTCGCGAATCCTGGTTAGCAGGTCCGTACGTGCAGTGCCCAATGCCTCATATAAAGAAGGGACAGCAGCAATGAAGGCCTTAATGCTCAGAATATTGTCAATAGCCTGCGCCGAGGCATGTATGGATGATTGACTGGGCACAATGACAAGCTTCACTTGGTTAGCTAGGTGTACCTAAGCAAGGAGGCCACAGATCCACGTGCTCACCGTGGTCAAAAGCTTCTCTACATCTACAAACCCTTTGAGAGCTGTGTTAAGTCAGCAATGTATATGAAGAGAATGGTGTGCTGATTCTGACCCTTGCGTATTTCAAAGAACATGTCTTCCTTTACAGTGAGTTCATCCAGTGCGTCGTAACGAGGAACAAGCGTGCTGTCAACCTGGCATGAAGGCTGGAGTATGTTGCTTCGCAGGATTCTTGAACCCATGGGAGTGAGCGTTTCGTTCAAGAGGCCGAAGAGGCAATCCTTGGATTTTGCATTTTGCAAGTTCTGAATTAATTCAAGGGAGTGAATGGTGGAAATGTCGATCATCACGGTGTTCTCCGATGGTTGATACCTGACGCGGAGCGAGTGGGACATGATTGATACGCGGCAAGAACTCTCTACATACTTGACAGCCTGGAAAAAATTAAGATAAAGAAATGAGAGAATAAGTGGAAGTAATACCTACCGCGGCGAACGAGCAAGTGGCATAGAAATTGCCCTCGATAGCTACCTTGATAGCCTCTAGATCTTCTCTGAACGCCAGAGTCTGGATGAATTCGAGGCCGGCATTCTCAGACCAGTACTTACGGTCAAGAGGCTCGATTTGCGTATCCGGAAGTTCTTCCTCGATGATGGAGAGGAGGCTGGACTTCGGATTTGGAGGGAATGCCGTGTTGATGATTAAGATCGTGGATGGTTCATACACTTGAATCTTATGGACAGTTTTGACATAGAATTGAGAATCGCATATCTGGCTTAGGACGGCCTCGTTTGTGGTGATGTTAACGAAGGCAAGGCCGACGGTCGGAGACACGCCACGAGCCTCGGCAACTGCGCAGATGATTTCATGCGAATCGGATCCCCAGATAGATGAAGCAGCACGGGACTTACGGCCTGGCGTGGCGCTGGTTTGGCCGCGTAGTCTTGAAGGATGCGACAAGCTTGTTGCGGAAGGACTGCCGCTGTACGAAGTGGATGAGAACTGGCTGGCAGAAGTACTGGGTCTAGGTGGCACATAATGAGAACCACTAGGATGAGGAGTAGAAGATGTAGTGCGAGACAAAGTGCGGCGAGAAGGGGTATTTAGTGAGCGGGATGATGTCTCTCTACTTGAAGACTCTGCAGGTCTTCGATAGTTAGGTAGTGACTGCATCGTGAGGCTTACTTCAACACTTAGTAGGAGTAAAAGTAGACAAGTTGTTGAGGTCTGCAGAGGACAGGTGAATTGAGACTCAATTTATCATTTGGAGTCACTGTAAGGTTTCTAAAGACTACCAGATATTGAATTGAACTTCAATTGGTTCCAACGTATATGTAGTAATCATCAAATTATAGGTAGTCGATACTGAAGACTGAAGGTTCAACGCGACTTCTAAGACGCGTCTAGGTTTTGCTAATAGACCTCAACCTGAGAGCACAGGGCTCCACCTCCCCTAAGTGTGACAATAGGCAAGCCACAAGCAGTGGCTCACTATGTAGCTCTCAAGAAGTTCCACTTGATAAGCTTGATATGATAACGATAAGATCTAAATTTCAACTTTTTGTTCTTACCTACACTATCGCCCCGCGACAATACATAACGAAGAAAAGCTGCTCCAGTTGCTCGCTGTTGGAACCCCTTCCACTTAAGACCGCCGAGTTTCTTCTTTTTAGGAAGTTATAACTACTTCTTCTCAATCAACCTGTCAAACAAGCAGCCAGTCCAATACCATGGCTACTGTAGCCCCGCCACCCTCGAAGCGACAGCGACGGGAAGTTCTAGAGCGCTCTCAGACTCAGCAAGATGTCACACCCCCGGTCATCGAAGCAGGATCGTTCAAGGCTCGGTTCATAGACAACGACGGGAACCAGTTGGCCGAGACGATAGAAGTGCCCTTAGCCGATGCGACTGAGAAGAACGTGTCTCTACTATTGAACACGTTACTGGGACGGGTATGACATGTTTTGGGTATTGCGCTTCGAGGATGGTTATGAACTAAAGCCTTATTGTATATAGGAACGTGAAGAATTCACGCCTTATCGCTTTCGCATACACATACCAAGCTCCGATATTGTGATCGATAACTACCCAACACCCTCCGAATTCCTTGCAGTCCTTCGTAAACATGGCATCGAGAATCCCTTCGAGACTACGATCACCTTGGCTGCCGAACCCCAGGCGGTATTCAAAGTGCAGGCTGTGACGCGCATGTCAAACAGAATACCTGGACATGGGGAAGCCATTCTAGCAGCGCAGTTCTCGCCTAAGACGAGTAGTCTTCTAGCGACTGGTTCCGGCGATAACACGGCGAGAATATGGAATACGGACAGCGGCACGCCGAAGTATACTCTCAAGGGCCATTCGAGTTGGGTCTTGGCGCTTGCATGGAGCCCCGATGGACAGTATTTGGCGACTGGCAGTATGGACAAGACTGTTCGGATATGGAATGAGTCAGGCCAATCTGTCGGCAGACCGTTCAACGGCCACGCCAAATGGATCACAAGCATCGCATGGCAACCATTTCACCTATGGCGTGATGATACGCCGAAATTAGCAACCGCCAGTAAGGATGCTACGATTCGCATATGGGTTGTGAATACCGGCAGAACCGAGCATGTGCTGTCAGGGCATAAAGTGAGTATTGTCCAAGAATGACCATGTCGGCAGAAGCTAACGGTGATGTAGGGCAGTGTTAGCTGCGTTAGATGGGGTGGAACAGATCTCATTTACAGTGCCAGCCAAGACAAGACGGTCAAAGTCTGGGATGCAGTGAATGGAACGTTGAAACATACGCTCGCGTCTCATGCGCACTGGGTGAATCATCTTGCACTATCTACGGATTTCGTACTCCGAACGGCATTCTACGACCATACGAAGAACGTGCCATCCACCACGGAGGAGAAGCGAGCGAAAGCGAAAGAGCGGTTTGAGAAGGCAGCTAAACAGCAAGGCACGATAGCCGAGCGGGTTATCTCGGCTAGTGACGACTTCACCATGTATCTCTGGGATCCTGCGCAAGGAACAAAGCCTCTTGCGCGGCTATTGGGGCACCAGAAACAAGTCAATCATGTCTCGTTCTCCCCGGACGGAAACTTGATTGCCAGCGCTGGTTGGGATAACCATATTAAGATATGGGGCCGGTAAGTCACCAATAGAGAATCTCGCTCTGCACGATTTGGTCTTGTCCCGGTGGACGTACATCTATGTTGCTAGAGTCTACGGCGCGTAGAAAGTCGCTAACATGATAAGCAGCGACGGGAAATTTCTGACGACGTTGCGGGCACATGTAAGTCGGCATCTTCCTAATATTGTTTCGACATCGATAGAATGTTTTACAAATTGCCTGCATAACATTACCGAAACCGGTGAAGAACCAGTCTAATTGCTAATTATGGATAGGTTGCGCCGGTATATCAGTGTGCTTTCTCGGCCGACTCGGTAAGAATAATATCTCTTGATTGTCTCAAACCCCTACTAAATCTTGTCTCACACATATTTCCTATGTACTCTAAACGGCGACTGACATGTGATTCTCAGCGTCTTCTTTGCTCTGGGTCGAGGGATACTACGTTGAAGGTATGGGACATGCGGACTTTCAAGTTGTCGGTAGATTTACCCGGCCATGAAGATGAGGTCTACGCGCTGGATTGGTCTCTGGATGGCCGGCTCGTTGGGTCGGGGGGGAAAGACAAAGCTGTACGGCTCTGGCGCAATTGATTGGAGAATGAAAATTCAGAGCTGAATCGATTGCCGGTCTCCACAATCTTGAAAGGCCCGGACCATTCTGCTCAGCCCATTGCATGACTTCGTGGTTGGTTCTCGCAAAATGATAGAGCGGCGAACTCCCATCATTGTGACGGGACCGAACTCTGGGAAATGGACATATGGAACAATGTCCATGAAAGAACGGCAAGACGGTGATTCTAAACCACGTAGCAAACCATAGTAGCCCGTTCGTTAGGTTCCCCAGTGATGATCACCAGCGCAAGCTCGACGATCCAAGCAAGTGGCACACGAAATGCGGGCCGTTCCTGCATAAGTCCAGTGGCGGCATGTCCCCGTGGCACCTCGGGAATGCAGCCGAGACGATAGATTCTACTGTAGATCCGATTTTCAGCTCAAGTCATGATGTTATTGTACATAAGCATATTCGCCGGACGTCTGTTCCTCTGGTGGAGAAAATGCTCCTGACTCGCGTTATGGCGGTTCAGTCCATCGTAGTGTGTGAGACTGAGTTGAATATGACTAGTAATTCTTTAATGTGTGTAATCAAGCGCTTATTTTTCGATCGCGCTTAGCCAGGCTATCAGGTGGAAGAGTCCTAAGCAGCCAGGATGCCATCTGCAAGTCTTGCAGACAGACCTACCTCCGCACACGAAGGGGAGGGGAACTATCAAGGAACAAGGCGGGGTAATTCACTATACGTGTGGTTCGTTGAGATATGGGATCGAGAGAGGCGTAAGTAGGATAACCTGATGGACTGGTCGAGACGTCCCATGCCAAGAGTGTGACATCCCTTTCTTACAACATATTCAGGCTCTTCCAAGCTAACAGTTTGCATGTATTTTCAAGTATGAGGCTTTATGTTTTTCTCAAGGATGGGGTGGCACTGTTCATAAAAATTCGGAAAACATTTCGACTTAGAGGTCCCCATATCTTGCGAGCCAATCGCTAAATTCCACATAAATGAGGCACTTGTTAGTGCCTGATTCCGTATTCTCGCCCTTGGCCGCAGCTGCAAAAAGGAGCAAACAGAACGCAGCACGGTAGTTGTTGGCGATCTGTCCGCTGCCGCGTGATCAAGTATTGACTGCACCTCTGTAGGTGTCTCCTTTCACGATACGAATTAGGTAGCAAATATGGGTGTAGGAGGTGTTGTGATTCAGGTGGGAGCAACCGTTCGCCGGGACGTTCGAGAGTTATGTCCCAATCAGCGTCCATGTATCAGAAAATTGCACACTTCCCTGCAGGTGGCCGGGACCCGGGCTGTGGGCAGCTCAAGCATGTGAGCTCTACAACGAAGCTTCTTGGGCATCAAGGAGTTGCCATTTCAGGAAAGCCGCATTGAACTTGCATGCGTTTGCATGTGTCAAGGAAGTTCTAGGCTCTCTGTGAAGCTAGAGGCTGGTTGCGTCTAGTTGATACTCCTCGAGATAGTACCTAGGTAGCTTTAGATAGAAGTTCCCACGAGTCCACGGGTGCGGCTTAAGGGAACTTAATTTAGGTATTAATGCATCATGGTCTTGGTAGGCTAAAACGGCCAATTATGTTAGCATCCCGCCGGGCTGGCTAGCTGCGTACCTTTCTACTGTAATGGACGAGTAACATCACTCGCCATTGGAGAAATTGAAGGATAGGTAGGTACAGCATTGGGCAATTAGTGAGACGTTTGAAGCCAAGAGGCCAAGAGGCCAAAGATACATTTGATGACTACAGTACTGCTGAAGACATCACGTCTTCTAAGCCGTCCGCGAAGACCCGAATAAGGAGGTTGCATTGCGGGGGAAACCGGTGATTCATCCAAGGTCCGTGTCGGTAGGCGTCTTGGACCAGCGCCAATCAGACTTCCTGAAAGCGCAATGTGCTCAGAAGCTGAAGTACAATTTACAGAGGCGACAGTCAGACGCAGAGTGGAGACGAGCCGTAACTGGAAGAGGGACAACGTTGAGGCTGCACAGCTTTCTCTGGCTTTCTCTGCAGGCCCTGCAGGTGGGGAGAGAGAAAAAAAGAATCGAAACAACCGGGGATGTCGGCAATGGTAACACGGGATCAGAAATTCGGCCATGAGAGAATTGTTGCATCTTATCTCGACTTGTCCTTTGGAAATATTGTCTCGACAAAGAGCTCGGCGAGGGTGTTGAATTCACCCAGTCAACTCGACCAAGCTCGTCAACCCAAAGCCCAATCATCTTGTCCTCTTGAAACTTGGGAGTGTGGATTTCATGGTAACGTATGCGTTAGCTTCGGACCAAATCCTCCTGGGTAAAGGCGAAATGCAAAATCAGACTGGGTCCGGTACAGAAGTTACTGGAAAACTCGATCTCCTTATAGAGCTGTGATTCTGATTGATTCCTTGACGTCTCGGTCGAACGAAGCCTTTCGTGTCGGAGCAAAACGTCCTGTAATATTTGATCAAATCTGATAGAACTGTTTAAGATGGGACAAGGCGACATTGTTATAGAAACGTATGAAGTCATAGAGTCTTCTTGATATCTATTGATTGCCTCTCACAAAGGAGCTTTCGCTCCCATGTACAACCTCCGTACAACCTACATACGTCAAGTATCGATGGGTGGGATGGCGGGATGGATGGATGGAATTTGTGTTTCGATGGTTATCAAAAAGCGCCGCCGCCGATGAGGTGGAGAACTGACCTCCAGAATCCCGTTAGCGACTTTTTCATGTGGTCTGTGTCAGCTTTCTAACGGCACGGCAGGACGGCAGGAGGTAGACTTGGGAGAGTCTTGGACGGTAGCTGCGCTAAGCCTGTAACAACGTAGTAAGAGCTCCGCCCCTGGAACCTGGCCTTGGGCCTTCCATGGGTCTCGGTATCCTTGATATTCTTTACCTTTGAAGTACGTCACTGGTCACCCAATTTACTAGTGCCAGGCGAGTCCTCCCCGTGTCATCCTAGTACGAATAGACATTCTACCCAAATTTAGTTCCAAATTGACACATTCACTGACATCAATTTGATCCAACAAGCTCTTCCCGCCAACGCAGCTTTATTATGCTGGCTCACGCTCATTCTTTTTGAGCTATTTGTACCGTTTTGCGTCACCTTGACCTACCTACAATCAATTAACCTTCTCACTAACCTGTCCCGGCAGTATCCGTCTAACCCCCCCGTTCCCCTCCGCCGTGTAATCATCCGACTCTTAAAGGAGAGACCTCCGATCTCAAACTTTTTTCATATCTGGACTCTGGTCGAGTGAATCAAGCAAGGATCTAAGAGCTCAACACCTACTACCAAACACAACACACATCGCACATCTACCCTATTTAAATAACTTCTCCTATGAACTTGCAATTAATAGTTTCAACAACCATTTCTATATCCAATCCAGATCCAGACTGTTCTGAGGAATTGCAGTCTGGCCGTATCAAGGTCAACTTCACCCAATTCTCATAATTCTCTCGAGATCTTTCCGAGATCGAATTATTCGCCATGACTATTTTCCTCGCTTCTCTGTAAGTCTATACCTTCGTCATAATTCAGTAATAGCCTTATTCCCTATTGGAGTGCTGTTGCGTCTGTGGCGGTCCGAGCTTCTAGCTCTTTTTGTTCTCTGTCCTAGTTGGCCCGAGAGAGCTACAACCATATTATATATCAGCTTTCTTGGGATATCTGTGCCCATGCAGATTATCTATCTAGTGACGAATCTCAGACCTCCTATATGGTCTCCAGCTATATCTAACCTATTTCTTTCTCGTCAGATTTCTCCCCAAGACAGTTTACTTCAAGTTGCCCGATGCGCCGCCGTCTAGCGACCGCCATAGCCAAAGACAAAACAACAAGAAGGCACCGAAGCGTCCGCCTCTCGAGCTTCGTACAAGCCTTTTCCCTGACCCGGCAATCACCCCTCCGAGGACGCCCGAAGAGGAGGAGGCATACCTTGATGATGGCCTCTTCATAAACGAAGATGGCCTGCGCGTACTGAACGTTTCAGACGACGAGGAGTTCAGGGCCCCGACCGACAAGGAATCGCCAAAATGGGGCGGTAGGGCGAACCAACCGAAGTCTCGAGCGAATTCGCCACCTCCCGCCTCCCTTCTGGAGCATGCCAGGACCCTGGAAAAGGCCAAGGAGCTTGGACGACAGGGAATCCTCCAACCTCGAGCAACCCGAAGCGACAGTCATGACAGGGTTTTTGCGCACGCGAACTGGCGCATTGTGAATGCTGATCAAGGGAATGGAGGTCTCCGCAACGCGGCAGAGGCGGCTGCGCGTGATGGACATACCGAGGAGTACTCCTGGGTAGGCACACTCGGAATGCCTACAGACGCGCTTGAAGGCACGCAGCAGAAAGAGGATATCAACGACAGATTTATCACCGAGTTTAACATGTACCCCGTGTTCTGCTCAGATAAGGACTTCGATGGGCATTATTTGCACTTCTGCAAGCAAATTCTCTGGCCTGTTTTCCATTACCAGATTCCCGACAACCCAAAAAGTAAGGCGTACGAAGACCACTCGTGGCAGTTCTATGTCAACCTCAACCAGGCTTTTGCCGACAAAATCGTCAAGAACTGGAAGCGGGGCGACACGATATGGGTCAACGACTACCATCTATTGTTGGTGCCGGGCATGATTCGCAAGAAGATCCCGGATGCGAAAATCGGTCTTTTCCTGCATGTCGCCTTCCCTTCATCCGAGGTCTTCCGATGTCTTGCGGTCCGGAAACAACTTCTTGAGGGCATGCTTGGCGCCAACCTGATTGGTTTTCAGATCCACGAGTATACCCGCCACTTCCTCCAGACTTGCAGTCGTCTTCTCTCTGTCGAGGCTACACCTGATGGGGTGCAGTTGGAGGATCGGTTCGTGAATGTCATGAATCACGCCATTGGCATTGATCCTGTTAACCTCAACACCCATCGTGATGATGAGGAAGTGATGAGGTGGATTGAGATCATGAGAGATCGCTACAAGGACAAGAAGATCATTGTCGCTCGTGACAAGCTTGACCATGTTCGCGGAGTCCGGCAGAAGCTCCTCTCCTATGAGCTGTTTCTTAACAAGAACCCTCAATGGAGAGACAAGGTTGTGCTGATCCAAGTTGCACTGTCTACCGGCGAAAAGACAGACCTCGACGCCGCCGTGGGAGACATTGTAACCAGAGTGAACTCGAACTGGGCCAATCTCGCTTACTTGCCTCTTGTCTACTTGAAGCAGGATATTCCGTATCCCCAGTATCTTGCCCTCCTAACCATCGCAGATGCCCTCATGATCACCAGTCAACGCGAGGGTATGAATCTCACATCCCACGAATTCATCGTCTGTCAAGACGGAAAATACTCCGACAGGAAGCACGGGTCTCTCATTCTATCGGAGTTCACCGGCACTTCATCGCTTTTCGGTAGCAAGGAATTGACGGTGAATCCATGGAGCTATCGACAATGTTCCGATGCTATCAAGCAAGCCCTTGAAATGTCTGATCGGGAGAAGGCAGAACGGTGGGAAGCTCTCCGTGAAATTGTGAGCCATCACACCGGATGTCACTGGTTCTCGGGGTTTTTGGCGTCTCTTGACCAAGCCTACGAGGAACAGCATCGTCACGACCAAACGTCTGTCCCTCGGCTTAATCTGAACACCCTTGCCCAGCGGTATTCTCAGAGCAATAACCGGCTCTTCTTCCTTGATCTGGAAGGCACACTAATCCCTTACGGCCCCATGAACGAGATCATCCCAATGAATCCTCAGGTTAGTCGCCCCCGTTTCCGCATTCTGTTCAGGGGTATTGTCTAACGATTCAATAGCGCACTCTAGACGTACTGAATGATCTAGTTGACGACCCTCGGAATACCGTATATGTCATGTCCGGACGCAGACCTGAAGAGCTTGATCGCCTTTTCCGCTTAGTTCCAAACTTGGGCCTCATAGCCGAAAATGGTTGTTTCATCAAGAGTAGTGGCAGAAGTACTTGGACCGAGATAGCAGACCACAACAGGGTTGCCTTATGGAAAGAAGCGGTTCGAGGAATACTTCAGTACTATCTCGAACGTACCCCTGGATCGGAAATTGAGGATCGTAACTGCTCATTGATCTTCCATTACAAACATGCCGATGACTACGCCAATGCTGAACGGCAAGCGAGCGATTGGACTGGGCATATCAACGAGTCTTGTGAGGAGCAGCGAGTTCATGCAACACAGCTGGATAACTGTGTTGTCGTCGAGTCAATTGACTGGACTAAGGACACTGCTGCAGCCCAAGTTTTCGAAGACGCAAGCAAACTTCAGGATGCGCAGACGAGCCCAGTTGATTTCCTGATGGTTATCGGCGACGGTCGTGATGATGAAAAGGTCTACAAATGGGCCAATAATCTGAAGGGTGGTAGTGGAGTTAAGGATGTCTTCACCGTGAGCTTAGGTAGCCGGAACACTGAGGCTACGTCTACCTTGACTCAAGGTGTTAGCGGTAAGTGAACATCGAACACAACCTCTTTTGAGACGAAACTGATGATATTTCCAGGTGTTCTTGTGACGCTGCAAAAGCTTGCCGGGTTTTCCTAGATAGAAAGGATGGCAGTCTACAATAGGGCAAACGTGCTCGACATTGTAGGAGCTGGCGTCTTCGGGTATTTTTAAACTAGCTTCTTTTCTGGTTCTGGCGTTCTATCTGGCTTTGCGCCTTTGGAGGCGTTGAGTGTGGAGGATATGTGGTATCTGCATTTTTTTTCATAGCCTCAACAGAGACTCCTAGGACCCTATCACTAGGGTCCTTGTACCAAAACCGGAAGATTCGCATTAGAGCGGTGTTAACAAGGTTGGGCTCTACATTTTCCTTGTTTCCTAGTTGGCCCTGCCTTTAGACCTGTACTACAATTGGCCTACAAGCAATGGGATTTTTTAGAGACAGAATAGGGCGGAACTGGGCAAGTTAAGATCGGTCGGGTCTGCATAAGACGCAAAAATCAACAAGGCGCTGTAATGTAGGGGAGGGGCGTGCATAGAATGACGAGACGACGTTCGGATAGGTCAATGAACTTTTAACGGTGGCTAGCGGGCTTGGTGGGAGTTTTGGATCGACGAGCCTTGGGATATAGATTATCCTGTACATATTGAAGTGGCGTCGACGTTCTTACGTCCGAGCCAGTCACACGAGGGTGTATGAATAAGAAGCAAGGAAACATCACCACTAAGCGTACTGTGTATCGTCTCTGTGTCGTTCCTAAATTGGCATTACAGTGCCAGGAGAAGCATCTACCTACCTTGAAGATGTTCACGTCACAGTTGAATCTAGCACAATTCTGGGGAAGTGAATCTGAGAACGCCTATGGTCTCCTCTTTCAATATAGCGGCCATTTCACGAAAGTTGCGATCAGTCGCTGTATCTAGTCTCATCGGATATCAAGCGTAAGCATCCCCTTACCCTAAGTACCTGGGTAGGTAGATACTCGCCGCCGAACCCCAAGGCTTGCGGATATCAAATTCATTATTTAGACCATTTCCTACATACCTCCGTTCTAGAGTAGATAGCTATGCCTCGTCTACTGTACATACTACTCTACCGAGGATAAGAAAAGAAAAGGAGGTTGCCTAGCGTGAACTGGCGTTTACTCCGTGGCATCTAATAGGGACTCCCGCTCTTATCCGAAGCTCCGCGCCAGTCGGCTATGAGATACCCAGACACTGTTCAAGGTAGTCCGCCTCACTCCAGGCGGCTGAACAACCGAGGATAATCCCATAGAACCATAGAACACGCGATGCTCGCCTTGCATATCAGGGTATAACTTCCAAACGTAGGAATAAGTGAACCATGGTGTGTGGCATGTATTTTGCCCCTCTTCAGAATGGGACCTTAGAACTATATCACGCTATGAAACAAGGTCAATATCAAGAATTGTGAACAATACCCGTGCCACGCCCCACTTATTACAGGACTTGCTAGGGCTCACCAGCATAAGCTGGTGCTTACTAGTAATTTAACCATATTACCAAAATAACTACTTTTCTTACCTTTAAATTCGAATTATTTTTTCTAAATTTAATTTTAAACTAATTTAATCGAAATAAAATAGGAATAAACTTAAAAAATGTTTATAATTATTTTAAAAATAATTTTAAAGTTAAATTATTTACGATTATACGAAAATTTAACGTTTTATAATAAAAACTTTATAATTAAATAAAAAGGAACGATAATAAACGAAGAATAAAAATTTCCTAAATTAAGTTATCGTTTATTAAAAAAGTTATAATTTATTAATATATTAATTAATTAAATTATATAAATTTTTTTATATAAATAAAATTTATTTAAAACGTTATAAATTATATTTTAATTTAACGAAATTTATTATTAATTACGAACGATTTATTTATAATTAAAATAAATTAAATTAAACGTTTTATAAAACGTTACGAATATAATAAAAAATAAAATAAATTTTTTAATATAAATCGTAAATTATTTAAAAACGTTTAAAAAATATTAAAATATTATAATAAATTAAAAAAAAATAATATAAAATGAAAATATTATATTTAAAAATATCTAAAATATAAATGAAATTAAATTCCGAATAAACGTTAATAAAAGTTAATTAATCGTTACGAAAAAAAAAGGGTTTATTATTTTAATATATTTAAAAATCGGGAATTTTATATAATAATAAAAGTTATTAACGTAATAAATTAAGTTATTTTTATATTTTTTATATTAATTAATTAAGTTTATATAATTAATTAATATTAAATATATAAATTATACGACGTAATTATATTATAATTAATATTTATTAATTATATTAACGATAAAATTACTTTAAAATAAATATATTATTTTAAAAAATATATAATTTAAAATTATATAAAAAATAAACGATTTTTTATTTTAAATAATTACGGTTTTTATTATATAATAAAATTTATCGAATATTATAATAAATATAATATTTTTTTTAATATATTATTTAATTTAATTTATTTATTTTAATCGTTAAACGTAATAATATTTTAATTTTTTAAATATTATTACGTTAAAATATTAAATATAATAATTCGTAATAACTTTATTAATATTATTAAAATAAAATTCTTTAATTATATATAAAATATATATATATATAAATATTTAAACTTATTATCGTTTAATTAATATTTTATAAAATAAATATTTATTTATTTAATTTATAATTAATTTTTAAAAAAATCGAAATATATATAATTAAAGTTATTATTTCTTTTTTAATTTTAAGTTTATCGTTAATAAAAACATTAATTATTTATCGTTAATTATATAAAATAACTTATAAAATCGAAAATTTTATATAAACGGATATTATAATTATTTCGGAAATAATTAAAAACGTAAATTATATCGTTAAAGTTAATATTTTTAATATTATTAAAATAATATAAATTAAAAAAGATTTAGCTAAAATTAAATATATCGAATAAATAATAAAATTACGTTACGTTATAAAAAATATACCTTTTAAATTAAAAGGAATAATAATAATAAACGAAAGTTATACGATATTAAAAAAAAAGGAAAAAAAAAAACTAAAACGAATTAAAAAATTAATAAAAATCGCGAAACTAAAATTACGTAATAACTTTAAACGATTTTTTAAAAAAATAATAAAAGAAACACGTAAATAAAAGATAATTAATAAGTTATATCTATATGTTATATATAAAATAAATAAGCTAATACGGTTGCTAAAGCGATTCTAATGAAGCTATTCCGAAAAGTGGTTATTTTGGTGGTATGGTTGAATTATTAGTAAGCACCAGCTTATGCTGGTAAGCCCTAGCGAGTCCTGTAATAAGTGGGGCGTGGCACGGGTAGGTCAAATACTGTAGGGAGAAGCTATGAAGAAGCACCAATAGTACGTACCAGTCAAATGGCTTACGTTACAATAGCTACGAAATACCACGCGAGTGTTTCATTGTGCTATATTAATTGGTAGGCTATCTACCGTACTTTGTGGTAGAAGGTTTGAAAGGTATCGTAACGATGGTTGAAATAAAGTGATAGATCAGACATGCTCAATTTCCATGTGAAGAGCACGCGAGCATCAGACGACGGAGATGGCTTCTTGAAGTACCGGCATGGATCTAGAACCACGCACACGTATGTACATGATGCTCGGAGAGATGTCCCGGTGCTTATGCGGCGCAAGGCTCATATCGCAGTACGTACGGCCTAGACACTGGAGCGGATGTGGTGGTATGTATGCAGCTAAGGTGCTTCAGCACATGGAAACTCCGCACGATCGTGCGATATCGTGTAGGTGAACTCGCCAATGCTCAGTGATCATCCACTACCTGCATCAGAGCATTAATAACCTGCTAAGGTGCCGTGCCGCTCCCTTAGCAGGTTAGTTAGGCTAATCATTGACAACGAGACACAAGTGGTAAGGAGTAGTCGCTTCTCCTCGGCCGAGAACGAGTTGAACAGAGTCCGTCGCATCGGGGAATATGGAAAGGAGCCGGTAGCGCTGCACATCTCATATGGAGCTGGCGGACCTCCGAATGGTAGCTCCGACTTCATTACAAATTCGACTGTACCACTTAAACGTCATTGATATTGTTCAATTCTATTAATACAACTAGGGACTATCTCGCAATCGTGTGTAAAGCTGTCACACTTGATAGTCTGTTGTCAACAACTGCGAGATTCTGTCCATACCAAGATCACACGACACGTTAACGTTGAGCAACGCGACAAATTAAAGAGACGGAGACATCCTTCCCCAACATTCCGTATCCGGAGATCCGTTGGTTGCTCAACAGTCGTCTGCTGACCTACCTACATATGCCGGTCCCCGCATCCTGTGCAGAGACGAGTACATAAGAAGGGCGTTCGACCTAAACAATCCGGGGAATCTGAAATCCACCTGGAGTTTCGCTGGGACGGAGGATTGCATTTGTGCATCGACTGCGGGCGTAGGGCAAACAGAAAACCTGCCACAGGAAACCTGAAATAGGGAAATCGGGACGATAAAAGTGTCTCGGACTTTTGCAGCAGTACCTAACGACATGGAACCGGCGAGTCCCACAAGTCCATCGCCGACGGCTGATTCGGACACTTGGTTCTGGACCTGGGTGTCGAATTCGTATCCCAACTGAGCTAACCACGCCCTTCGAAATGCAGTCATTCAACAACTGCTGGTCTCTCGTTGGCTGCGATAAAATGTAGCCGAAACAGGGCCGGGGACTTAGGTTGAGTCTGTGGCTCGCGCGACGTGCGCCCAGACCCGGGAATGGGAGAACCTGAACATTCATATCTGATCTGTCAGTGCGACCTACTACACTACCTGGTATGCTAGCAGCGTCATGCTGGCGGTGTAGGACCTTGCCAACACGACCGCCTATCTGTTTGATCCCTAAGGTGCTTGTAGGATGGGACAAGACATTGTCTCGGTGAGACGCACCAGCACAGGGTTCTGCACCAGCAAGCACCGGAGACATCTGAAAATAGAATGGGCACCCCGTGGGTTTTTAAAATGTCAACCTACCAACGAGAGTTTCGACGAGAGGAATTGCTAGCTGGCTGAAAAGGCTGGCGAACGTCAGGAAGACGATCGCATGGGAATCTCGGATCTCTTCGGTCAACTCAATCGAGGAGGATCTTTGAACTATGGGATGAGCTGAGGTCATACTTCAAGACCTTGCCATGCCGAAGTGGACCTTGCGCTGGGGACTGAGCGATCTGATGGAAGAAAAAGGGATCAGAGCAAAGAGGTCGAGATATCAAAGGATATATGAAGGACAAAGCCATGACCAATGTTGTATGTATTTCAGCCCATAGGGTCAAGTCAATCCAAGTTCATCTTCCAACGTCCAGTTTCTGGTAGCGATCAGAACTACCTGATCGGTTCGTAAGGCTTCAGCTGTAAGTGAATCAGATGCTTGTCTGGTGTAAATTTGGTATAGTAACAACGTGGAAATGCATGGGTCTAATATGTGCTGAGAAAGCTGACTAAGCTGACATCTAGGGTCAAGGGGCGAGCGCACTTGCAGTTGTATCCATACGCTGATGCACAACCCCGCGGTTCCGATCGTCGGAGGTAACGAATTCTTACAGAAACAACAAAATTTCGAAGACACACCGACAGTCAGGAACCAATGAAATAGGTCGTGATTTCCCAGCTTGACCACGCCTTCAAATTGTGTAACTGGAGCTTGAAATCGATAAGTTGGGCGGGTCTGCGATCAATTGAACTTTCCTAAAGTCACTGTCGACTTACACAACACAATGGCTCCTTTCCCACCACCCCCAGTCAACACCATTGACTGGTCCAATGTCGGCTTTCGAGTGCGCGAGGGTAAGTCTGTTTTCTCCTGCTGCTAGAGACAAAGAGAAGCAGGGATCGACTGACTCTCTGTCCTAACAGTAAACGGACATATCGAGTCGCATTACTCGCAGAAGACGGGCAAATGGACGCCGCTACAGTTCGTCACCGACCCGTACATCCGCATCCACGGTATGGCACCGGCCCTCAACTACGGCCAACAAGCCTACGAGGGCCTCAAGGCTTTCCGTAACCCTGCCGGCGACTTACAGATCTTTCGACCCGATCGCAATGCCGTCCGGATGCAGCACTCGGCCGACTTCATCTCCACCCCACCCGTGCCTACCGACCTGTTCCTCGAAGCGGTGAAAGCCGCCGTTTCTCTCAATGCCGAGTACGTCCCACCTCACGAGACGGGCGCCGCCATGTACATACGACCGCAAATCTACGGGTCTAGCGCCCAATTGGGCCTGAACCCGCCAGAGGAGTACACATTCTGCGTCTACGTCGTCCCCACCGGTGTTTACCACGGTACGCATCCCGTGAAGGCGCTGATTTTGGACGACTTCGACCGCGCTGCTCCGAACGGAACTGGAAGCGCAAAGATCGGAGGAAACTATGCGCCTGTGCTAAGGTGGAGCGACAAGGCGAGAGTCGAGGGATATGGCATCACACTACACCTCGATAGCGCGACACATTCGGAGGTAGATGAGTTCAGCACAAGCGGCTTCATCGGTGCCATTGTGGATGGAGATGATGTAACACTTGTGGTGCCCGACTCAAAGAACGTGATCCAGAGCGTGACGGCAGACAGTGTCACGGACATTGGTCGCAGCTTTGGGTGGAAGCTGGAGAAGAGACCTGTGAGCTCCGCCTCACCCAGAGTATGGGAGTACGTTGAACCTCGCTAACTTCGTCCTAGATTAAATACACGGAACTGCACAAGTTCTCCGAAGTCATGGCTGCGGGCACTGCCGCGGCACTTGTTCCGATACGATCCATCACACGGCACTTCAACCCTGCGTTGCCACAGTCTATTTCGTCTGCGGCTAGAGGACACTCTCGGGTATCGACCGAGGGAGGTTCCGAGAAGGTCACCTATCTCTCTGACGCCATAGAAGATGCTGGGCCAATCTGTTTGCGGCTTTTGACTCAGCTTAAGGGCATCCAGCTAGGAAAGATTAAGGACGACTTCGGCTGGTGCTTCGCTGTCGGCCGTGAAGACGGAACCAAGGTGGTCGGTGAGAGAAACGGGAACGGAACGCACAACGGGGAAACCATCGACCAATTGGACTGATTACCTAGATCTAGGTCAGTAAGTGGCGCATGTCGACAAGCGGCGGCTCCTTGAAAATTCTGCGTCAAATCTCATTTTGGGATATTCATTTTCATGGTAAGATAAAAGGATTCAAACCGGAGAAAAGGTCGAGAAATTTAAATAGACAAGATTCGTTGCTTTATGGCCAAGACTATTCTATGTGTTACCTCGCTGCGATTGTGCAGACAACATAAGTCTATTCACTTGCCTAAGTTGGAAGTTGCATGCAGGAGACACAATGCCTATAGTATGCGAATACTAAGTATCTCCCTTGCAAAGCTCACAATGGAAATGCGAGCCAACCGTCTGCATGTATGTTTGACTGGCTTACTGAGTAAGGCTTTCGTACACGGTACCTAACCTAGATGTTTATTACAACTAGTAATGATCGCCAACAATTCTGTTTCCATGACCGAGGCACGGTTTGTGTTCGTGGAAAAGGAGGACATCAAATTCAACTTCGTAAAGAGCCTTTTCGCGTATCATCGGGATGAGCCATTTCTATTCGTACCAAGATGTCGGAAATTATCTGTATACACCACACCACTAATCTCCTTCTGATTGTTATTTCAATATTTGTTTCTCCTTACCATAGGGCTTATTCGAGATAAGAATATCGAGGTGTCTAATTCGAGGTGTCTAATTCGACGCCTCGACGATTGTAACGCAGACCCCCAAACATCAATCCGCGGGACTGGGTCTTGGCCTTGCAACGCCTTATCAAGAGGCCTCCAGATGCAGTCAGTGGCATTCGGCCGGAAAGTTACGGTTGCAGTCATTCTCAGCTTTGTTTTGTTATAAAGAAAAGCAAGCTTTCCAACAAGCTTCTTTTGCCCCCGACCCCTGACAACTCCGTCTTGCCGGAATCCATGCCTGACATGCATTGCGCTAACTATTCAGTACCGGGGCCGAGCTACCCCAGTTTAGAGAGCCTCAGCGAGACAGACTTCTCTCTCTCTCTCTAAGTACCCCCCTGGTGAAGGAACTGTGTCGTTTCTCACACACTAGAAAACATGTATCACCATGCATTTTGGTCGACTCCCCACGTGCAGAACAGAAGGGACCAGAGGCTCTCCACGTCGGTGGTTCGTCACCTTATCGTTAGTAAGTAGAATGAGGCCATTGGCTGGTTCACCTAGGATCCGGGATCTTTTCGCAGGCGACGGGCGTAGGTCCAGGCTTGTTCGCACACCCTCCAGGTTGTCTACCCTCCTACCTATATGTACTACCCTCCCAACGCGTATGTAGGGCCAAATACAAAGTTTTGCAGCGTGGTATTCGTATCATGTGGTGATCTCGAGAAGAAGTAGAAGTTTTTTTTAATACGTATTTTGAAACGGTACCTACCTACAATACAACCTTCAGATGTTCTCCCAATAGCAAGTAATAAACCCACGAACCATGGCGACGCCCACGCCGACTGTCACAATCACCGCGGATGACGACCTGTCCACCACCATGAAGAAGCTGCCTGGGAACGCCCCGGACCTCGGCGGCATCTACCACACGCGAAGCCTGTCGCGGGGTCGTAGGCCGGGCGGACGCCCTCGCCCTTCCCACGAGAGACGCAGCGAGCATCTCGACGTCGAGGACGAAGACGACTGGATCTGCGATGACGGTCGAAAGAAACAGGTCTTCAAGGGCACCACGCTGCTCTGGTACCGTAGTTCCCCGTTTGATACCTAGTAGATTCCACCACGCTTTCTTGGAGACATTATGCTGACTGGGCCGCGTTTGAAAAAGGCTGGCGTACCAGTCCATCGGCGCCATCTACGGTGATATTGGGACGAGGTAAGATCTCTCTTCTCTATCTTCTCTCTAGCATCACCCCCTCGAACACTTCCAAGGCGTTGAGATCTGACCTTGCAGTCCTTTATATGTGTATTCGAGTACCTTCACCCAGCAGCCTTCCTATGATGATCTCCTCCAGGTCCTCTCCGTCGTATTGTGGTCTCTGACTATCATGGTGACGCTGAAATATGTGTTGATCGTCCTACATGCCGATAACCAGGGGGAGGGCGGCACTTTTAGCTGTTACTCGCTACTCACTCGATATGTATGTTCTCTCTAAGAAGCCTCAATAATACGATGTTGGTGTTGTTAACATGACTAGGCTAATATTACGGATCGCGACCCTCGAGAGGCGCGCCTGGTGAAGATGGAACGCCACGAGACAGACGATATGCGTCCCAGTAATCGGACGCTGCGATCCTCTATCGAGCGAAGCATGTTTACGCGCGGCCTACTGAAGACGATCGGTGTCCTCGCTGTTTCGATGGTTATTGCTGACGGTGTCCTTACGCCTGCACAGTCTGTGCTCGGCGCTGTCCAGGGTCTTTCGGTGGTGAGTGATAACATCACTAGTTCGACCATCGTCGGTACGTCGTGCGGTATACTGGTGGTCCTTTTCGCCCTCCAGCCTCTTGGCACCACTAAGCTCGCAACCACTTTCGCTCCCGTCGTCATCCTATGGCTCGGGTTCAATGCCGGCTTCGGTATCTACAACTTGGCCTTGTATGATCACTCGGTGCTGAAGGCCTTCTCACCCTACTTTGCGATCCAGTTCTTCGTGGAGAAGAAGACGGCTGGTTGGAGGATGCTCGGCGGTATACTTCTTGCCTTCACCGGCGTTGAGGCCCTATTTGCGGACCTGGGCGCCTTCAGCATGAGGGCTATTCAGATCAGTTGGTTATCCTGGTGCTACCCCTGCCTGCTACTGGCGTACGTCGGCCAGGCTGCGTATATCAGCGTACATCCCGACGCGTACTCCAATCCTTTCTTCAACTCTGTTCCGCCGGGGATGCTGTATCCTAGCTTGATTGTGGCTGTTCTGGCAGCCATCGTTGCTTCGCAGGCTATGATTACGGCTGTTTTCCAGGTAAGCTACGGTATTGGGTTTACAATAAAAAAGGGGGAAATGCTAATTATTACTACCAGCTTATCAGTCAGTTGATGAAACTATCGTATTGCCCGCAGGTGAAGGTTGTCCATACGTCGACAAAATTCCACGGGCAGCTCTATGTACCGTTTGTGAATTGGATTTTGATGTGCGGAACTATTCTCGTCACTTGTGTCTATTCCAACACAACCCGCCTCGGAAACGCGTATGGGTAAGCACTTCATCTCTTTTGCCTAATGATGTTCTGTCCGAGGCAAGAAGCTGACAATTCCTTAGCGTTTGCGTCATGTTTGTGACGTTCTTCGACACGTGCATGGTAACTCTAGCTGCGCTCATCGTCTGGCGCCTGTCCCCGTACCTCGTCTTCTTGCCGTGGGTCTTCTTCGCTACTGTCGACGGTCTCTACCTATCCTCGGCCCTCACGAAGGTTCCGGACGGTGCTTGGTTCACTATTACCATATCGGGTATCCTAACCTGCATCTTCTTGCTCTGGCGCTTCGGAAAGGAAAATCAGTGGCATGCTGAAGCCGAAGACCGGTTCCGACCCGCGCAGCTCCTGCACCGGACGGACAACAGTCCGGATAGCGGCCTAGTTCTAACTCCTCGCTGGGGCGGTGGTGCCGTAAGTCGTATTAGGGGCTTTGGCATTTTCTTCGACAAGGCGGGTACCCTCACGCCAACTGTCTTCACGCAGTTCGTGAGCAAATTCGGCACTGTCCCGGACGCCATGGTTTTCTTCCATCTACACCCCGTCGAGTCGCCCTCCGTGCCCTCCAGTGAGCGCTATGCTATCTCCCGGATTCCTGCTGTCCCGGGGTGCTATAGACTTGTAGTCCGCCATGGCTTCATGGACGAGGTCATCACTCCGGACTTGGCGGCTTTGATCTATGATCAGGTACGCAATTTCGTCATTCAGCGGGCGACCGAGGACAAAGGTGGCGAGACACCAGCGGCACGGGCACGAGCAGGTGCTCAGGAAGACCACGACATTGGGACGGACCAGGCTAGCGCAACTTCATCCGGAGTCGACCGGCATACGAATGAAGACGCTCACGACATGAATACAGAGACAGACACCGTTGTAACTAAACAGACTGAGAAAAATAGGGCGGTACTGGTACTCTCGAACGAGGTCGCAAAGGCGGA
This sequence comes from Hypoxylon crocopeplum, assembly GCA_022578875.1. NCBI lineage: Eukaryota > Fungi > Ascomycota > Sordariomycetes > Xylariales > Hypoxylaceae > Hypoxylon > Hypoxylon crocopeplum. The sequence goes on from MU399554.1 coordinate 1,058,353, forward strand.
GCTCGGTAGACTTGACCGCGCTTTCGCTAGTAAAGTCATGTACGTCGTCGGCAAGGAGCAGATGCGCATCAAGGTGCACCCCGCGTCGATCCCCCGGCGCATCCTCTTGACGACATTCCTCTGGATCAGGGACAACACGCGCGCCAAGATCGCGAATCTAAGGCTTGCTATGGATAGGGTTGTCGAGGTTGGCTTTGTTAAGGAGATATAGCATCAGCGATGTGGTTATTAAGGGATGGGATATGGGACATGGGATAGGGTGGTACATGACTTGGCTTTAGGGTAGAGGGTATCTAGCTTGGGATGGGAGATTAGTGAATACGTGCTTCGGAATGGATGTAGGACTATGGGGTTATTAAGACTGCAGGAGATTGGTCACTGGTACGGTCATGTACAACTGTATTCAAGACATCCAAGCAATTGAATGAAAGTTAGGAGGTGCATTTGCTACCTATTTAGTCTGTTTGTCGACTTGTCCCTCTCACCTCCCCGACCGCGTGCTCTCTCCGCCATACCAAGGTACGATTCTAGTTCCCGGCCATTGGGTTGGCCCAGATCTTGAGTTGCCACTCAAGGAAAGGCGAGGGCGGCCCTTGGTTTTGTTCGGGGTTGACAAGCATATCCATAAGGATGTCTCTGGACTTAGACGAGACCGTCATCATTCGGCCGTTCATAGTCTCGAGGTACTCGGCGTCTCCCGACAGGCGCAACAGGTCATCCGGATAAGAAACCCAGTATTCGAATCCGTGTGCTTGCAGCAGAGCTTGTAAGTCGTTTCGGAACTTGGCAGTACGATCGATCGTATCTTGGATCTCGGCCAACAGCGAGGTCCAGCGGTTGGCAAGGCCGACACGAGGCAAGAGATAGGTAACGATTGTGAGGTTGGTCCGGATGCCGGTCAGAGCAATTCTACCACAGGAGACCACCCATTTGGCACCCCTCACGGCTTCTCGGATCCTGAAGGCTTCTCCGACACACTCATAAGTCTCATCAGTAGGGTCCGACTCTGCCTTCTCCGTTCCGGCGTTGGTTTGCTTGTAGGCGACGCTGCGATTCGTGTACTCGCTGCGCTTAACCGGGTCTTTGAGCACCTCCCAGGCTTCCTGGATCGCGACGAACTTCTCATGGTTCTCGGGGGTGGCGCCCGCCTTGTCGGGATGCCACTTCAAGCACAAGATCCCGCGCGCCTTTTTGATCTCGTCGTCGGTGGCGTCGCTCTCGACTCCGAGGACGGCGTACAGGTCCTTGTCGAGGATCTTCTGATCGAGAGGCATGGTTGCGAGATGGGACCTCTGGAAAGGCCTTGATGATCGAATGAGATTCTTGCCTAGAAACCGTGGTACTGGCCCTGAAAAGGATCGTCCTCGAGGCCTGTAGAAGCAATTGTGTCAATACCTTCAATTATGAGATAGAGAAAAGAGCAAAGGGATTAGTTAACTTACCTTGGAGAGGAATAAGTGACAGTGTAAAACAGTCGAAATAAGCCTGATACCAAGCCCGGAGTCCTTTGTAGAGCTTCGTATGGTATGCGGGAGTGACTGAAGAAAACTGTGTAGAGTTCTGATGAGTGTCCTTCAAGTTATTGCAAAACAAGTATCGAGACGACTGATCACCTTTGAATGCCAGTTCAACTTGTCGTCCTAGCTGGAAAGATTTCTCGACAATGGAGGGAGGACGGCACTTGTTGTAGATTCAAGAAGTGAATGTTGGAGTGGACTTGGTTCGTTTATCTTTGTTTCCGTGTTAAATATTGCACCAAGTGTGGCAGTGACTGTGACGATGTTTCCGCGGCTGCAAGCGGCTCGGTTGACGAAGACGACGAGAAGCCCAATCAATGTGATAAAGGCGTGGAAATGATGGTCATTGCTAGGTCCATGGCCAAGATGTTAAGTCCCAGGTCGAGTTTCGTCAAGAGTTTAGAGAATTAGGACAACCGGCAGTATTCCATGTCACAGAGAAGAATACAATGCCTCCTCTATGTATGTCTATCGGTAACTAGTAGTGAAGATGCCTTAGACCTAAGTATCTAGGTATTGATCTATCCGGCAGGCTCTAGTTGTGTATCTCGTGGAGTTCGAGCTCGCTGAATTATTGGAAGAGCTATTAGCGAGGCTAGGCCTAGCCTCTGTATCCTGCCTTCCACTTTGTGCTTTACGAGAGGCGAGGGCTTTAGTCGATCTTCATGACAACAAGTCGTAAGCGATAAAGGTTGGAAACGGTGGGGAGTCAACCGGCCTTCACCTTGTTCATTACATTGTACCTATACTGCGAGCAAGTTACCAGAAAGCCTCTATCCACTATTCTCTGACGACCTAAGGACATCCCTACTCAATCATATTTCATTTATATCCGGTCAAGAGAACTGAATATCTAACTGTAAGTGAACAAAGAGAAAGAGCCAACACGTATAAATCCTTTCGAGGTGGTACCAACGTTAGTTAACTGGTATGGCTTAAGCCGCTATGAAAAATGGTTGTCTTAAATCTTGCTTGGAAGTGGGTAATCACATAGACCAGAGCCATGTATCATCGCCTGGGCTACCTTCTCGTTAAATACCACAACATGTCGAGGCGTATGCAGGCTCGATTTACGGCAGCTGTAAAGGACAAGCCTATCTTGCCAGGCCTAGAGGAATCCCTCGATCCACGGCTCAATAATTATATCACTAAACAATCCTAGCCATATCTCCCCTTGATACCGCATGTGGGCCTAGGTACGTTCCCGAGGCTCGACTACAGGAGTTGTGTCTGTCAGTCGTTGCTGGTGAACAAGAGTGTGACTTCCTTTTTCATTTTATTTAGGAAACACTATATGTTCGGTGATTCCGAGAGGCACCGTCGATAGGACGTAGTGAGCTCGTAAGCAGTGTCGTTAATATATTTACCATCTAACTCCAGTGCTAATAGAGGTAGTATAGTGTGGCGATTTGAACAGTGTATGGAGGGATATCCCTAACGGTTGATGTTCGAAAAACCCATGAATTCTGTCCCAGCAGAGAATCTGTCGGCGGACGCTTGAACTTAGCAAGTGACTAAGGCCATGGAGGCATGTCAACCTGCCGTTACAACGAAGTCCTTTCTTTTGGGTTCTTTGATTATCGCCAATATGTCTCGCACGTTGAATCTCAGCTTTTGGCTGAAGTTCCGACATGGAGGGATGTTCACATTTGCTACTGTCATCGATATTGGCCTCCGTAGGTACCTAAGAAAGTGGACGTAACAGAGATGCTGCGACATCATGTGTACGCACAATACGATACCGTAGCTTGGTCTTTAAAGTGTGACCGTTTTTATAGGCATTTAGATAGTGATGCCACCTAGGTAGGTACTTTAGGAGAAACTAAGAGCGGGTGGGAGATATATTTGTCGATTTGGAGCGAATAAAACTTCAACCATGACAGCCCTTTTCCAGCTTCATCTTGAGTATTTAGAACGCTTGTTACGATAATAGAGGTCTGTGTGACCTTTTATTAATAGAATAAGACCATATAATCTCCCAAGGTCTTAACATTTGAATTAAGGACTTTCTACTGTCCTACCCCCGTGGTTCCTTAGTACCAACTACATTGTCAAATGAGGGTGGAAATTTGTTGTTCGCGAAGGCCTGAACTCCATCCCCGATTGCATTCATATCAGGGTCTGCTTCCACATCTATCCAGCTCTCTGCCTGTCCTAACGGTGCTGCTACCCCTTTTCTTACTAAAGAGACTATCTCGCACCCACTGTTAGAGTTTCTAATTCTATCTTGTTCCCAGGCATTATAAGCGTCCCACCACCAACCGTGAGTGACACCATCTTGCCCTTTGTATCCTGCAACACCATCATCACCTACGCGCTTCACCCAAGGCTTATCCACAATATAGTGCAAGCAAACAACCTTATCGTCGCGCCAAATATTAGGATGCCAGTACTTCATAGTCTTCAAGGCATTGTATTGCCACCCTAAAGCCATCCACTTTCCTGAAAAGAAAAATGCAAGGAAATCCTGGTCGGGAAATTTGAAGGTAGATAACATAGGCGTTGTATTGAAAGCCGTCATCATAGATTCCCAAAGTGATTCTGATGGCCTAAAAAGGAACATACCACTGTTGATAAGATGGTACGTTCTTGAGCTCTTGGCTGTGGGTTGTATAGGTTGAGAAAGCGCCGACGGGTGAGATAGGGGCGTGTATGCGCAGTTTTCCGGGCGCCACTCCTCCGGCGCCCAGGGGTCAGAGTCCAGGTTGCATACACAGCAATGGGTCGTTCCTAGCCAACCCTTCGGTAGCTGGCTTAACTTGTCGAAAACCGAGTCTGGATTGTTGAACACCGATATGTCTGCATCAAGATAGCAGACAGCCTCGAAATTGAAGATTTCAAACACTCGAAGCTTCGTCCAAGTATCCTCGAAGCGCTTAGCGATTAATTGGATCCTGGCATTCTCTGGAGGTAGAAGTTGGTCGCATTGGCGGAGTATGATGTTGCTTTGTGACGACTCAAGCTTGAGTGCTTTGACTGCGTTTGGGCAGAGGTTCGGTGTATATAGTACGATTAAGGGGTACGCTGAATTATGTTTTCTGAGCGTGTCGGCTAGGACTATTACACCTGCTAAATAGCTCCTGCGGGTGATGAGAGTCGCGTAAGCGTATAGCCGTTCTGCGGGACAGGTTAAGGTCATGGTTCGTTCAATTCTTAGGTGAGAGAGTGGCATTGACATTGGCATTTCCCTGAGCTACTCAACGCGAGGTAATTATGGACGGTGGGGTTTAATATGTTTAGTCTGTCTGACAGAACACGTCATGACCAAGTCTTCGGAATGAAGGCCGCACGTGATGATTCATCAACTGCCTAGGATGTTCACTAGGTATCTGAGCAACTTCCAAATTGACATTGTTTACTGGCCTTGGATTATGCACATTGTAGTACTCAGCAGCGGAGTATCATCTTCATCTTAGGACGAAGGCATAGTATGAAGGGCTCAACTACATATGCTAGTAATTTCATAATTTTATATACAAGATATAGACTACAACGGTCGTAGTTTGACTTGATTGTCTAAGCCTGGATACCTGTGCACCTCGTAATCTCTATTGCGTCCTATTCAGTATTAGCTGGGGGGAGAGATCAGAGGAAAAGGAGAGATAGGAGACTTGCAGGTACGCCGCTGGGCTCCCAGCCTTCTACAAACTGGCTGTTATATATCAAATTGGGGTTACCTCTGGAACCGATTTGATTTGCGTTAGAGTGTTTTCGCCTTTTCTCCTCTACTGAACTTCGGACATATTCTAGATATGGGGGGTTCCCGGGCTTGACCACTATGATTTACATTAACATTGCCCTGAGTGCTTTTGGATGGTGAGCATACCGTTGTCCGCAACATAGATAGAACCTGCTGAAACTAAGCCGAGTTCCTCACAAAGCTTCAAATCAGTTGTGTAGGCCGGTTTGAAGTGATCCAGGAAGAGCATATCGATGTGTTTCAATGCGCCTTCATTGGACAAACGCTCTAAAGAACGAGAGCTGGGCCCAACGATCACCTTCACAATCTCACTAAGCCCAGCAAGTTCGACAAGCATAGATATTACAGCAGCGAACTCGGGGTTCATCTCTAAGCTGTAATATCGCTTCCCGCCAGCATCCCTTAGTGCAGCGCCGAAAGCTATGGCTGAATAGCCGACGTAACCGCCAAGTTCTACCATCATCTTTGGCTGCTCTTTCTTAATAAGGTCAGTAATCGTTTTCGATTTATATTGACCTATATTCACTATGGTGGAAGTAAGTACTTGACGGTTGTGAGAGGCTTTAGGATAGCTAGTTCCTAGATCTTATAAACCAATTCCACGGTCGCACTTCTTGAGCAAGACGTAACTGTTGAAATATTGAAAAAGAAAAACTCGTAAAGAATATTCATTTGAGTTGAGCAACCACATACTGAGATATTTCCGAGATCTTCCATATTCATCAATGGCATCCAAAACCCGTTGAGGATTGCCTCGCATCTCATCAAGAAGCGAATGACTGTATATGAAGTGAAGGAGTTCGATCTCTCTCCCATCATCGAACTAGTTGATGGAATTTCGTGTATCAGTCAGGGAAAATGTAAGGACGTAGTGTGGGCACTAAGCATACTGACATATATTTCCTCTTGTGGTTGATATGAGTCTCCTTGGAAGGAAGTTCGTTTCTCACTCATCGTGTCGATTTTTGATATTAGCATTAGCTTGGCCGACATACAACAATACCATAGCTGAAGATGCTATTTTTGCTATCAATGAAGAGTTCGAAACCCGAGCTAAGTTACCTAGATATTCAACGACATGATGACGGGGAGGTGTTCAGGAATGTTATATGTCATTATAACTAGAAGTTGTCAATCGAGTGTTGAAGTCATTGATTCCATAATGTCAAGTTGACCAAAGGCCAAATAGGTTTTGCAGGTGCAGTAGCACGTCACTAGGTCGTAAGGATGTCTCAACATTGTGAGCGGCACGAATCGAAATAAAATTGGAAAATTCTATATTAGATTCCGTTAATGTTGATGGTGGTCTGTAAACAATTTCAAATATAACTCACTGCCCTGAAATCTATGATTTGTCTACCACTACTTGAGTCTGAGAAAGACTTCGTCTATGACACCAACAAGCTCCTGACAAGGGGGCTCCTGAACCACTTATAGAACTAAGAGATCAGTGGGTCGTTTAGCTGCTGATCGACAACTAGCCTTAGCCTAGATTGCGAGATCTACTTTTTCCTGATATTGATTAGCGCAAGATATGGCAGATGCGCAGTCTCATGCAGATCAGGGGCTACGAGAAGTCTATTTTCACTTGGCATCGAGTTACACGTGTATCGCGAGAATAGTGCTGCTGACGTCTGGAAAAGATAATGCCAACCATGACGGAAATGGAAATGGTACAAAGCGTTCAAGGGTAATTGATGAGAAGTCATGACGAGTCAAAGCTTAGGATATGACAATAACTGACATGAGCTTTCTTGATATTTGAACCCTGAGGTTCCTCGCCTTGCCCAGAGAAGATGCATAATGTAGCTTCTATCTCGTTCTGATCATTCACTACCTAGGTAAATTTCAGGGCAGCTTTTCAGTTTGTTTAATTGTCTGCATCATTCCCAGTCAATATGTCCGATCTCAAGGCGAATGTCCAGGAGACCAAGAATGGTTTCCACGTCGAGGGATATGAGAAGATCGAATACGATTTCACATTCGTCGATGGCGTCTTCGACGTTGCCAACCCGCAGCTCGCAGACTGTTACAAGACATGGGGTCGAGTTCTAGCTGTCACCGATAAAAACGTTTACTCGATATATGGTTCGAAGATGGAGAACTACTTCGATCACTATAACCTCGAGCTCAAAGTTCATCAGACATCAATTGGGGAAAAAGCCAAGACCATCGACACGTTTCTTGAGATAGCAGATAGCATGACCGAGTTCGGGATCATCCGAAAGGTAAGCTACCCGTTACCAGAGATTTGTAGGATGCAGTCTTATCATATCTGTTATACGTCAGGAACCTGTCCTTGTGGTTGGAGGAGGGCTCGTTACGGATGTCGCCGGGTTCGCCTGTGCTGCATACCGTCGCAATACGAACTTCATTCGTGTGCCCACCACGGTGATCGGCTTGATCGACGCCAGCGTCAGTATCAAGGTAGCGGTCAATTATGGCCGTTATAAGAATCGCCTTGGCGCATACCACGCTCCGCTACACACGTTCCTTGACTTCACGTTCCTTCGGACCCTACCGGTTGCACAAGTTCGGAACGGGTTCGCAGAGTTGATCAAGATTTCATCATGCTCTCATCTCCAAGTGTTCAATCTGTTGGACAAGTTCTGCGAGCAGTTGATCGAGACTCGATTTGGTCGAGCTGACGGATCGAACATCGAAATTCGAAAGGCGGCAGACATTGTAGGTGTTTCACATACTACGCTTCGTATGGTAATAATGTCATTCTTACACAATCTTAGATTAATCGCGAAGGGATCTACGAAATGCTGAAGTTGGAATCACCAAACCTACATGAAATTGGCCTTGATAGAGTAATCGCATATGGCCATACGTACGTTCATTTCTACTTCAGTTTATAACACAGTGGAATGATTAACATAAAAGCATTTACAGATGGTCTCCAATGCACGAGCTAATTCCGGAGACGCCTTTACGTCACGGCCATGCTATCTCGATCGACATGGCGTACTCTGCGACCCTGGCCAAGCAGCGTGGATTGCTGTCAGACAAAGAACATCGTCGGCTGTTCAACTTATTCTCAAGAGCGGGCCTCTCCATTGACCACCCTCAATTTGACGACGGAGTTCTGGAGAAAGGCACTGCAGCTATTTTGAAGACCCGCGACGGGTTGTTACGTCTAGCTGTTCCAAACCCACTGGGACAATGCACTTTCCTGAATGACGTATCTGTCCAAGAGTTGAAAGATGCTCTGAAGAGTCATAAAGACATATCCAAGACATACCCCCGGGAAGGAGCTGGCATTGAAGCTTACGTCGATTGTAGCGACACTGGTTATACGGACCTTGAGACAGAGAATCTTAGCGTGGAGAAGGTTGCCATGGAAGCAGGTCGTGAGTAACCCCAGAATAATTCGGTACCCCGCAACATCATCACATCGGCCCCCACTTCCTTTTTCCACACGCCTGAACTCCCTAGAAAATTATCCCCGATCAAGATGCACAAAAAGATCTAGAATACTTCCAACAGGATTGTTAACATATTATTTGCAGTATCTCGAGGAAATTTGGGCGTTACGAATGGCATCAAGGATGTACGCGAGCACACTGGACGTGTTAACGGGCACAACAGCGGTTTTCTTGGATCCAATGCTGGTCTCGATGGCAATAATAGCCAGTGTCTCTTGGATATTTCCGAGAATCCCGTCAATAGGCCAAATAGGATTAAGGCCCAGGCATGAAGTAGTAGAATTATAGACCGACGTAGGTGATTGGCCAGAACTTACATATTTGACAATCCACTTATGTCTGCTACTCAGACAGTTGGTATTCGCAAGACTTGGGGTGGTGGCATATTTTCGTGGTAGTTGAACAGGCTAGATGAAATTGATAAAAATTAGACTTGTGTTATAATATCATGATCGATATGCGGGCAGATTGCTATCAGGAATAAGCCTTTCTGATCAATTTAAAAATCTATTCGAATCTTAATTGATTGCTGAAATTGCAAAATCACGTTTACAAACGGCTCTGGTCTTTGATAAAATTTGTCCTCTTTTTGGAGATCACGTGATTCCTACGCAGATTATGTAATTTACCAACTGCTGCCAGCTGATTTCAGGATATCTGACAACTGCCAAAGAACGATCCGACCAGGAAAGCATGACAGCGTCATCCTAACTTAGTATATGCGTAATCTTTTAGATATTACTAGCTTTTGCGTGTGCGAATTTCCTCAGATGTGCTCGGCAGTAAGACTAATGCGTTATGTCAGAGAAGAAAGGAGCCACCACCACCTCCTTTCTGTGAAACCTAACTCTTCCGAAGCCCCTGCGGAGGGAGCCCCGAGTGGTGACGTCCTATAAGTAGGAAAAATGAGTATGAACTAAATATGGAAGAAGTATGACCATCGAAATGCCCCTAGATGTCATGGAATGCGAATTAATCTATAGTTGACGTCGCATGCATTTGATGGAATAAAACTCGTCGATGGCCATATCGTTAGCGATATCGTTTGTAGAAGCATAGTAGGCTCTCTGCACAAATTCCGATTTCTTGCTGCTCACTTCCCGCCGATGCGCTGCTACATATTTTTTTTCACCGATTTGTACTTAAAGCGGTCGGTGCCCTGGCGTGTTCGAACAGTACATCTCAACGAATCACTACGACTATCATGGTCATTCGAGAATCGGAATCGAAATGGTAACTGAGTCACCGAGGGAAGAAACTGCCCGATGTTTCGGCCTATGTATCCTCAATCTTCTACTTCTCCCATTTTCCATTTTAGGAGTATGCATCTACGCCCTAAGAGGATCTATCGTCTATTTCGGATCGCGCATACGATCTCAAAATGGCTCTCGGAGCGAATTATCCCAACGGACAATACTTGTCACTGGGGTAGGGATGGCGAAAGGATTGACATTGGCTCGGTCATTCTATCTTTCAGGTCATCGCGTCATCGGCGCTGATTTCGAAAATTCTGGTATTCCGTGCTCAGGTCGCTATTCAAGAAGTGTGTCAGCTTTCTATCGACTATCACGACCAGATACAGATGATGGAAAGGAATCTTATGTTAGCTCCCTGCTCGATATTATCCAAGCAGAGAACGTCGAACTCTGGGTCTCTTGTTCCGGAGTCGCTAGCGCCATCGAAGATGCAGAAGCGAAGGAGTCTATCGAGAAATATACGTCCTGTAAATGCATTCAGTTTGATGTCAATACGACCTCAGCATTGCATGAGAAGAACTCCTTTATGAGCGAGTGTAAAACGCTAGGACTTCCAGTACCTGAAACGTATGAGGTCAAGTCCAAGAATGATATTCTTAGGACACTCTCGCGTCGCGCAACCTCCACCTCGGGAAGGAAATTTATCCTGAAGCCAACTGGAATGGATGACGCCTACCGAGCAGACATGACTCTTTTGCCTCTTCCCTCAAAAGTAGAAACTGAGAAACACATCTCCCGACTGCCAATATCGGACTCTAATCCCTGGATTCTGCAACAGTTTATCCCTGGCGGTGAAGAGTATTGCACACATGCTTTAGTCGTCCGCGGAGAAGTGAGGTGTTTCGTGGCTTGCTCGAGCGCCGAGCTATTAATGCATTACAAGGCATTGCCCCAGAACTCTCCCTTATGGCAAGCTATGCTTGCCTTCACTATCGAATTCGTCCGGCGGTGGCCAGGGTCTGAAGATATGACTGGCCACCTCAGTTTTGATTTCATGGCAAGCGAAGGGGCAGTAAATTATGAAGGTTTTCAGAAGAACATCTACGCCATTGAATGCAATCCCCGTGCCCATACTGCGGTGGTGTTGTTTGCGCAACAGGGCCCAGAGATGGACGCCATGGTACAGGCCTACCTCTCTGTCGTCGAACAGAGCCCACATCAGATGGCAACGAGCCTTGTAGGTGGCGGTGGATTGCCAGCTAGCGTTGAGAGCATTTTGGCTATCCCCCCAGCCAATGCACAGCCAAGATACTGGATTGGACACGACTTGGTATCTCTTTTCATTTATCCTGCGTATCAATGGAGTACCGGGTCTGCTGATATTAGTTATGCTCTATCGAAGACTCTTGAATTCAGAAGCCACCTACTTCTCTGGAAAGAAGGCACATTTGAGATTTGGGATCCTCTACCAGCATTATCCCTGTATCATATTTATTTCCCACTAACCGTCTTATTCGCTTGGTGGCAGGGAAAACACTGGACTAGGATCAATGTCAGCACGACGAAGATGTTTTCTCGTTAGCAAGAATCGAACTAGTTTTATCGAATATAAAGAATACCTCTAGTGTACCTAGGTACCTACCCCCTTTCTTAGCTACCTTTAAAAGGGGTTGTTCGTCGTATTGGTATATCAAGGCTGGCATCATGGAATTAACACATATTCACATTTACTAAGTCGTCTACTTCACTAGAATTGAAGGTACAACGCAAATTTAAGTACACAGGTAATCATGATATCAGGCCGCGAACCCCCCTAACCGCATCTCCTGTAATCCAACTGGCCAAGTTGATGACCTCATGAAGCTGCGAGGAGATAAAAATCTATATTCCAAAGGACAATTTCATTCTCTCCTAACACTTCATCATTCTCACACTTTCTGAGCTTTGATCATGGCGGGCCCGAACTTGAATTATTTTACGTGCACATTGGGACAAGCGGCTCTTTTAAGAAAGCATCAAGGCGATCACAACTCTTTTCAAACAGTTCTCACACTGATCGAAGAGCAAGCGGGGCGGCTTCCAGGGCACCATGCTATTGGATTTGCTGATCATATATCAACACACTCTGCTCGCAGGCGTATGTTATTGCCATTCTTTCATGATGTGCTATGTGCTGAGAGTATGTAGCCCCTAATCAAGTCACCTTTTCGGAACTTCGCGACTTGTCGATAGCTGCAGCCACGGTCTTGGCGGATACTCTCAGCTGCGAAATCCAGGGTAGCGAACCACCTACAGTTGGGCTATTGTGTGCTAGCAACCTCGATTTTATATTAACATGGCTGGGACTCATGCGATTAGGGTGCAGGGTATTTCTTCTAGCGTAGGGACTCACTGATTTGTTAATTCATATCTGAAGTCGAAGCTTATTCTAATATTTTAGTCCCCAACTGGAATCTCCAGCAGTCCGGCACCTTTGTGCGGTGTCAAATATGAGGACGATTCTCGTGGGTGATGGTCAAGAGGAAAAGTTCGCAGAGCTCCGAGGGTCGATCAACTTGCCCCAGATACCATCGTATTTTGCTGGTTCCCGCGATAGGAACTTATTCACTAGTGAAGAGTACAGCGAGGAGTCCGACGTGGCTTATATCGGACACACTTCAGGCACATCATCTGGTTTACCGAAACCGATATTGCAAGGCCAATGGGGAGCTGTGGGTTGTTTGCCATCCTTCCCGCATACGGATCAACCGGCTACATTCACGACCACGCCCCTATATCATGGGGGTCTAGCAGACTGCCTCAGGGCTTGGACCAGTGGGGCCATGATTTGGTTCTTTCCAGAAGGCGTTGCGCCTATTACAGGGGGCAATATTGTCCGATCGATGACTTACGCTCGCGACAGAAGCCTCGCCCCTATTAAATACTTTTCATCCGTCCCCTACGTGCTCCAGTTGCTAGCCGAAGAGCACGAAGGCATCTGCGTCCTTAAGAATATGGACTTAGTTGGCGTCGGCGGTGCCGCTTTAGCTCCTTCTGTCGGAGATAGACTGGTTGGGTTGGGAATTAACCTTCTCTCAAGAATGGGGAGTGCCGAGTGTGGTTTTCTCATGTCGTCGCATCGTAATTACTCAAAAGACAAGGAATGGCAATACTTGCGACCCGTTGACGACGCTGCGTTTCTATCGTTTGAGCCTAGAGGTGATGGCCTGTCTGAACTTGTGGTCAAAGCAAGGTGGCCGCTAATATCGAAGACGAATCGCGATGATGGTTCATATGCTACGGCAGACCTATTTGAGGCACATCCATCCATTCCGAATGCATGGCGCTATCATAGTCGTGCGGACGCCCAAATTACTCTGGCAAACGGAAAAAAGTTTGATCCTTCCCTTGAAGAGGAAATCAAGGCATCGACTAAACTGGTAAGCGATGTCCTCGTCTTCGGTGCAGGCAGGGAGTATGCGGGCGCTCTGCTATTCAAGGCTTCTGATAATATTTCCAATGACGACGTTATCAACGCAACCTGGCTGCAAATAAAGGCATCGAACAAAGAGACGCAAAGCCATTCTCGCTTAGCAAGATCAATGTTGGTCGTTGTCGGACCGAACGAAGTAGAAGAGCCCCTGGCGAAAAGTAGCAAGGGGACCGTCCTACGGCGCCAAGCCGAAACTCGCTTCGCCGATATAATTGATGCAGCTTATTCAACCGCTTCTCGAAGCACGCATGGTGTTTCGGATGCTGACCTTCCCTCCGCGATACTCAATTTGTTCAATGAAGTTCTCGACCGTGAGATTGATCCTCATCGGGATCTTTTTCAGCAAGGTGTTGATTCAATCGCATGCGTTCAGATCAGAAAACACATCGAATCCAGCTTTCTACCCCAGGGGTCTCCCACATTGCCCACCAATATCATATACGACAGTGGCAACATCAATGTGCTGAGCAAGAATGTGATCCAAATGCGCAAAGGCGGCTCTCTTCCTAGCTTGCATAACGATGCCAGCGAATGGAGACTGATGCGCGAACTTTCGGAGAAATACAGCCATTTCGATTCATACAGTATCGACAAAAGCAAGAAGCATGGCGCAGTCATTTTACTTACAGGCACTACTGGTCTCCTCGGAGCACACATACTCTCTATACTGTGCGGTGATGCTACCGTACGCAGGATATACTGTCTGATTCGTGGTCGGAAAGAGCGCGTGTTGGAGGCACTATCTAGACGAGAGTTGTCAGGGCTAGAGGAATTAGAAAAGCCAAGGGACTCTCATGAGAAGGTTGTCTTCCTTCCTTGCGAGCTATCCGACCCTCGTCTAGGTGTCTCTGAGGCGGAGTTCTCGCGCATAGTGGCTGAATCTACAGTCATTATTCATGCCTCTTGGGCCGTAAACTTCTCTCTCCTCCTTAGCTCATTCGAGACCCATATCTTGGGCACTCGAAATTTGATCACCACAGCTGTAATGAGCGGCGCCCGCTTCTTCTTTATCAGCTCGACGGCAGCAGTAAGCTGTGATCCATCTAGGATCATTGCTGAGAAGGCTTCGTCCGAGCCGTCGCATGCAGCACCCCTGGGCTACTCGAGATCTAAATGGGTTGCTGAGCAGATGTGTTCAAAAGTACACAATGAATTATTTAAAAATATGTCACCCGATGCCGCGGGAAGGACAGACATCTCGATCATTCGTGTGGGGCAGCTCTGTGGAAACGAAGCAGGTATATGGAATGAGAGCGAAGCATACCCGCTGATGCTTTCGACTGCCGACTTCACAGGATGTCTGCCGGATTTACCGAACGAACCTCTTAGTTGGTTACCGGTAGATCAGGCGGCGAAGATAATCTTAGAGATTGCACTGCTCGCTCATGGCTCCAATGCGATAAACTCCTCGGAGATGTCCGTATACCACGTCTTGAACGTCCATAAGTCGCCATCTTGGAGTCAGTTGCTCCATTGGGTTTCAGATATACCAGGATATCCTTCCTTTAGGACAGTTCGGCCCGTAGAATGGCTGCAGCAACTTGAATCGAGGCTAGGCAAGTCGCAAGCAGGGCATCCATCCCAAGCCCTATTGGGACTATGGAGACGTAAATATACAGAAACGACGAGTGAGTCTAAGGAGGGCGAATATCATAGCAAGAATGCCAAGGATACTCCATCATTCAGTATCGCTTCGAGTTCGCGGTTGTCGCGGGCAATGAGGGATATAAAGCCCTTGAATCGGGAAAGGGTGCTTACGATGTGGAAATGGATTCAGGAGAACGTGGGGAGAGTAAACTCCGAAGCACACTTAGCAGACCCGAAATAGATATAGAGCATATTCGTAGCACTGGATTTCTCTTAGATTTATGATGAACCTTTCATAAATTGACTTGCTTTTTGTGCTTGATGTATTCGCGATGAACGAAGAGCATACCTACCTGTTACTGGTAGGTATAGTCATGTTCTAGGTCAATATCACACGCTGCAGATAGATACGCAGCTTCTAGGCGTTGTATATCGGGATGACCGAGATTCATACTCTTAGGTATTTCTATTTAGGACAATTGGGGTATACATACCTTATGGAGATATATACGTCTTCGGCTTTTCACTGATACTTATATTGCCCCGCTTCTCTCTTTGAAAGCCAGAGATAATTGTATACTCTTCACTGAACCAATAAAGTAATAGAATATGCATGATCCTCAAATCATATGATAAGTGTTCACGAGACCTCCTGCTGAATGCCGTATACAGAGGTATTCGTCGATATGCGTGAGAGTATCTCCGCAATCCTTCTACCTCACTATAAACCAAGATTGGCGAGTATTTTCGACAAAGGATCAGTTCTAACAACTTGGTGTAACGCTATGCTAACAAAGACCAACCACAATCATATCATCTTGATCAGCGCTCTGTGCAGGGTCGTAGTAGGGACTAGACTATCCCCAACTCGTCAAGGGGCTACGCATTGAGTTCCAGACTCCCATCTTGCATGCCAATACCTCGCGCACTTTCGTGATTGGCCAAACTGATACAGGTTTGTCTGTAATAAAACATAGAACATCGATTGTCACCCAAGTACGACGTCCTAGACATATGGCTTACGAGCCAGCCATGCTCTTGGGATGTATCGTACCCATTTTAATTACCTAGACTCGGGTTTCTGTATTCACGTATCTTCCTACGCATACCGATGATGGTGATTTGGCGCGGAAATGGCTTGCATTGATGTAATGGACCCAAATATGGTGTACGGCATTGGTTATAGAATAGCTATTGCTTCCCCATCGGTGACGATGATAGGGCGCCCCATGTTATGGCTCATATATATCGAAGGGTCAATTTCGTTGGCAGTCATGCGAAATAGGATGATAACACGGTATGATCCGCCAGCGTACAGATTAAATTGGTTGAATTTAGTCAGAACTCGAAATAGGGATAGGACTACTGGTAGAGGAGTCTCTTTGATGCAGCGGCTCGGCAGATACTACGCTACCAGTTCAGTGGACCTATAGGAATCCATCGATATCTCTCCGCATTCCTAGACGGGCCAATTACATGGGATTTGTAGAACGGCATGGCACCTAAGGTAACAAGACGTCACGGCAGACGCTCATGTTTTCTCGATAGATCAGCGGGAAGGAAGGGAGATTCATCTGGGGATCAGCAACGACCTTCGAGTTATCCACCTGATAAGCAAGGTCTGGCCGCAGGTGTCAACGCGCTGGCTTCTTCTAGGCGCTTTGCTTTATCTCCGTTATCGGGCGTCGTACCATACTCCGAGCTATACCAACGGAGATAACGACACATGGAGACACAGCTACACGACAGCAACCGTGACATATAAAAAATATTTGAATGTGTAAGAGGCCTGGTTATCAGTCCCCAATTGGGTTGAAGGTAGGGTATATCTATTGACAAGTCATCAGATTACTGTCAGGTTTTCATCTCGCTCTATGCTATAAGATATCCTGTTGTGAAACGTATACAGTATAGGTATATAGTAGGTAGTATACACATGAGTATAGGTGACTTATCAACTATCAGTGGAGCGTTATTATTAGTCTCTCTTGGTTGGCAAGAAACAGGTAAGAGTCTAAAAAGGGGTGGCTTGCACTCAGCCCCAAAACCTGCGTACCTCTTGGTCTTCCAACCGACATCGCGAGGGCTAATGCGAGACGAATCTCGGGATTCGGTTTCTGATTCCCAAGCTGCATCGGATTGCACATCGCGGCTCTTCTTTTCCCGGGTGGCATCGCATTTTGTAGCTTGGATGCCGCTTTAGTTAATACGTCCGGTAACGCTGGGCTCGCCCCTCCACACCTTTCAGGTTGATAATTCCTGTCGCCGAGTCGAATCGTGCAGATTGACGGTCAGTAATCTCTTGATTGGAGAGAATACTGATACAAGGACGGACCAACACGTCCTCGTCGCTGGTTCCACCGCGGTGCTGCTTTATCGTCGGATGCTGGCGCGCCTGGCAATGGACAAACTCGTGTCTTGTCTATCTATCGTCACAATGCCCAATCGCCGCCTAGATTCATCATAGATGGCTCCTGCAATGTAGATTCCGGGGCCCCGTAGCCTTGTTATTGGTGAGATAGAGCAAGCTATTGATTAGAGTCACTGTCTTGGAGATAAGGGATGGACGGATCCCTGGCCGGCTTCACAACGATAAATGGAAGCCTCGACGACGCTTCTGAATGCATTGTTGAGCAAGCACTCATCTGTATTGAACCTACACTCAGAGCTAGCAGCGGTACTATCTCTCAGATACTTCCACGTTAACCCATTCATCATGGCGGCCGCTGCTGTATTGCCACCCCCGGTCGACATCAAGAGGTCCTGGGTCCCTATCATCACACCTCCTACTGTGTCAAAGGTTGGAAACGATGAGTTTAACCCAACAAGACACATTTCCTATAAGGAGGCCCCTAAAGTGTACACTATGAAGGACATAGGTATGCCTGAAGATAAGGGCATCTCCACAGTTGCCGTGTCAGAGCCCTTCCCCTTATTCACAGAGGAAGCTGTCATGAGGATGAGGCAGGAGGTCCTGAGCCCTGAGGTGCTCAGTAACTGCTTGTACTCCAGCAATCTAGCGAGTTGCCAGCTAAGGGGGTTCGCCAATAAGTAAGTACCTGCTACCGAAGTATGACCCAAGCGCGCAGAGACTGACCTTGAAACTTCAGGTATGCACCCTTTGTGTATGACGTGTGGAAAAGTCCGGAGGTGCTTGCTATAGTCTCAAAGGTCGCAGGTATCGACTTGGTGACTGAGATGGACTTTGAGATCGGCCACATTAATATTTCGGTCAATTCCGAGGAGGCGAAGCAGGAGCAGATCAAGACCTTCAAAGACGGAGCCCAGGGCGAGGACGACAAGCCTATCGTAGGCTGGCACACGGATAGCTACCCCTTTGTCTGTGTGACTATGCTCAGCGACTGTACGACCATGATCGGCGGCGAGACGGCTCTCCGCACAGGCACAGGTGATATCATGAAGGTGCGAGGCCCGCAGATGGTAAGTACTTTCCTCTTGGATATCTCGCTTATGTTACTATATGACCTGACAGTGCGATGGCTAACCTCATTAATTAGGGCTGTGCAGTGGTGCTACAGGGAAGGTATATCGAGCACCAAGCATTGCGAGCACTCGGCACCACGGAGCGTATCAGCATGGTGACGTCGTTCCGGCCGCGGTGCCCAAAGGTGCGCGACGACACGGTGCTGACGACCGTGCGGCCCGTCTCGGATTTGGGGGAGCTGTACAACCAGTTCAGCGAATACCGCCTCGAAATCTTGGAGGAGCGTATCCGCCAGCAGCTGAAGGAGCTGCGCGAGTCCAACAGCGCCGGCCGCAAGGTCGCCACGCGCAAACTCAAGGCCTTCTTTCTGGAACAGGAGAAATTCCTCGCCCACATGAACCGTGAGCTGGTCGACGACGACGAAGTCATCCGCGGAAACATTGATGATAGTCACTTGCTCAAGAAGAACGCCGCGGCGGTGGCGACGACTACCAAGAAGGCCGAGGCTAAGTCGAAGAAACGCCCACGACGATTTTAAATGCGAAGCCGCGTGTGTATGAGTGGCAGCAGCCCTCCCATAATAATGCCCGAAAGCGGGCGTGATATTATTGGTTTGAATAGCCTTAGCGCTGTCGTCTATTGCGAGTAGCGTTGTAGCGTTTTAGTAATTGATTTCCAGAGTTCTGTTATGCTGGTTTGCCTGAAGAGAATGATTCTAGTGCCGTACAATAGTTTCGCTTTAGTCGCTTTCCATAAGATGTCTTGTGTGGGTGGTGCATTGATTATAAGGGTTGTAGTAGAAAGAAAGTGAGAATTCGTTAATCATCGACAGTGGTATCAAAACTATGAAGTTGAGTATCTAAACGTGGCACGCTTTCAATAGGTTGCGGTGATGTGGCCTGTGTGGGTAGAACCTAACAGACCCGGTGGACATTTCAAGGCCTGTATTCAATATGGTGGAGGATCGTCGTCGATAGTGGCCTGGTAGCCCGTGTCACCATCAGTTATGCGTTCAAAGATGCGCTCTCTCGCCTTTTGTAACTCTTCTCTTGCCGTTGTTAGCGCGGCCGCATGAGCATTCATATCCTGCTCGGCCTCTTGATGTCTCGATTGAGCTAGGGCAAGCTGATGGAATATATTTTCCCGAGCTCGATTGAGGGCGGCTCGAGAATCCTTGATCTTGTCGTGGAAAGCCATGTCACTGAAGATGTTGTCGAAGAGGACATCGCCCATCAGACTGCCCTGCGCAATGCCGACAGCTGGGAGGTCATGTACCTTTGGCGACATGCGCTGGGCCTGCCGCACGAGTGAGAACATCTGAGCGACCTGACTCTCGGCTTTATCAAGCGCATTCCGCTCTAGGAAGTCGTTGAGAGTGCCCCCACCGAACATGTCCATTCGACTGTGGCTTAATGCTTCTTCGGTATAGTTGAGAGCGTTGTAGAGCCGTCCTTTAGCTCCACTAAGGAGGTGCACGACCTGAAGCTCTGTCTCCACATTTACGCGAGAGTTGTGATATGCCTGCAGCGCGCTCTCTGCGTTTTGCTCTGAACGATCTTCTTCCGGGAATGCTGGGGTGAATCCTTGAAATATGCTATCGTAAAGACCGTCAAGCTGCTGCTGGGCTTCCGTATGGCGGGTTACTTCAGCCTCTAGATCGCTCTGCACCTCTAAGGCCTTTGAGCGCATGCCCTTGAGGTTTTCCTCCTGCTCCTTGGCTTTCTGTTCTTCCTGTAATACAGCGAAGTATTCTTGCTCCTCCTTCTCGGCCCTAGCCTCAAACTTGTCCGTCTTGCCACTCACGCGGTAAGCAAAACGCTTCATGACAGAGTCACGATATTTCTTGTGCTCCTTGAACTCCTTAGCTCGCTGCTTGTCTAAAGCCATAATGCGCTTCTGGACGGTGGAGAGCTCGCGATTGAGATCGCCGATGTACCGCTTCTGCTGCTCTAGCGTTGGTAGTGCATGGTCCGTTTCCGAGAGGATAGCTAATAGCTCTCTATTGCGGGGGGCCGCGTCCTTGATCTGGTTCGCGATCGAGGTCATACTGAATAATATTAATTCTTAGAGTATTTCCTTGTGTTTGTATTGGGCGGATACAGGAAATCCGACTCTAAATTCTATTAGACTTTATATATTCGTCTCTGCGATGAAATGATCAATGTAATCTGAGCATGATGTAGGTAGTAGAACAAAGCAGTTAAACACAGCCTGGAGAACGAACACAATTAAGAGGCTTGGCTTACACATGTGTGGCTGTGAACCCCGCGATATTAAGTACCTGAGGTTACTGTCCTACAGCTAAATAGCGCTATGAAAGGTACCTGTAGTACATGGAACCTTGGAACCTAAAGTATTCAGACCCACACCTACTAGCTCAGCCTCTTAAGATCGCCACAGTCGCGAGGTGAAATTCTACATTGTACAACACCTTCAACAGATCACATGTACCTCCATCAGATCCCCTCTCATCCTATAGCATCAACTTGGACTCGGTTCCAAGCATGCGATCAGCGGTTTAGCTTTCTATTTCTCATTAGCAGAGCAGCGCCTGTGGCAAGCACGGCGCAGAACAGGGAAACGCCTAATTCTTGTTAGTATTCAACTTTGGATTCAAGTAATGCTGGCCAATGTACTCCTCACCGTGGCTGTATTCAAGACCGGCGACGTAGGCCTGCGCAACTGCTTGGGCAATCCGTCGGGGTGCCTCGTCGAGGTATTCGACGCGTGCGACAGCTTGTTTGATGATCTTGCCAGAGTTAGTACGAGAGGACGAAGCATTTGACCGCGTCAAGCTGGATTACCTTTTCTGCCTCGCCTCCTTCTATACCGAGATCACGCAACCTTGACGCTAGGTCTGAAGGCATTACCGCTTGCATTACAGCGTTCCCCAACGCCATCCCCAATATTGACCCCTAGTTATAAGATCATATCGTTAGCGGCCCAACGCTTCATATTCAGAATCACATTTGCGTGATAGTGTCTGGCCAAACTTGGGGTCGGATGGGGAGCAAAGGGAATCGCTTAACATACTGCGAAGATGTCAGCCAAGAATCCATGAAATGGTTCGAGGTGACTCGAGAAACAAGAGGTGACGCTTAAGAAAAGACGTCTTATACATACCAATTGGTATGGCAAGGTATAATCCCGATATGGCTACGCTCTTGTCCTTGGGGTCTATTGCGGCTTGGAGGGCGACGAAGACCGCATTCAATGAAATACCGGTACCGAAGCCGCTATAGCATGGTAAGTAAAAGCCGGGCACGCATGTAATTGGTTCTGCTCACCCGGGGAAGATATAAAGAGATTCCGCCCAGTTTGTGTCCCCCTTCCATCTAAGTATCAAAAGCCCATAGCAAAGGAATGAAACAATTCCTGCAAACACTAACGGTGGTTTGAAGTAGCCGGTTCTTGCAGCGTCGCATTGTGTTAGTACTATCCGAAGACCATCCATGTTATCAAAAGTCCCGAGGAAGGTTACTGACTTGCGTATCAATGCACCAGTGAAAAGACCCCCTATGGTATTCCCGATGACGGCCGGCATGAGGTGGGCCCCAGCCACAGTGCTAGATGACCTTTCCGTAACCTGAAAGTAAAGAGGAACGGAGAACATCATCTACTCGGATGAGTCAGTTCAGTCTCAGTGGTATCTGTTGCTTTCAGGGGACGTACTCCAACTTGAGCAGCCGTCTGGCAAACCATGATCAGATAACTGAAAACCACCTCTCGATTCTTTAGCAGTCTCAGTGGAAAGATGGGCTCCTTCGCCCATCGCATTTCTGTTATGACAAACAACGCTAGCAAAACAGCCCCTATTGCGAAGAGTGATAGAACGATTGGGCTTATCCACGGCACCTTTTGCCCGCCAATTCTCAGGGGTAGAAGGACGGCAAGAAGCCCACTACCGAGAAACGTGGCGCCTAAGAAGTCTATCCTAGCCAGTCGGCTCTTCGCATCATCGGGGCCCCTTTGATTTTGCCTCGTCAGATTAGGCAATACCATTGCGCAGATGACCATGGCAAACAAAAATATTGGCGCTTGTCCGAAAAATGACCTTGATTTATGATGAGCATCGATCCAAGCATCTTGTCTCTAGAGTATCATAAACATACCATCTCCATCCGATCGTATCAGCAAGGAAGCCTCCCACTGGGCCACCCAAACTTCTCCCGACAGTAGCAACAACGTTAACATAACTTTGCCACGAGGCGACGTCTCTCAACGGTGCCAAGTCTTGGATGGAGTGTTAGCACGCCTCCACGAGTGATCTCTGATCGCGAAAATTTCGACGGCTCACCAGTTATAATCACAGCTGCCAAAGCCATCATGCCAGCACCCCCAGATCCTGAGATCACGCGACCAATGATGACTTGCCACATTGATTGACCGGCACCGCTGTATTGGTAATATCATGAGCTTTACACCTGATCTTCGACATTCGTAATGGAAGTCTTACATGAAAGCGCTAGAGAGAGTTAGCTAGCCAGTCCCCATTTATCCCCATGTCATAAGGGGTTCAGCAAACAAACTCACGATCCAATGGCAAAGAGCGCATAGCAGATCAACAGAACAGACTTGCGACCGTATATATCACTAAGTTTTCCATACTAGGAGGCTACTATTAGGCATTTCCTTCCATTGGCGGGAATTAGGAGACTATTTACTAGCGACTGAGTTGCGGCTCCTGCCAAGAGGAAGCTTATGAACAACCAACTAGAATTCTCAAGATCATTGAACTCGGATGCGATGACCGGATGGGTTGCGATTACTAGTGAGCCGTCTGCGCTCGCCGTGAAGACTCCTATGCGAACATAGTACGTTAGCGAATAGGTCAGATCTGCGACCGAGTGTATGTACAACTTACCCACAAGGAGAGCGACCACGACTCTCGCAATATAACCATTGCTATAAGTTGTTTGCGGTGACGTGCTTGCGGCTGCCTCCGGTTCACATTGTTCCTCATCGGGCGGTGCAAGGGTTCCGTGAATCGATACAGGAGAAGGGTTGTCGACGATGAGGCTGCTGTTAGAGGATTGACCAGATTCCCCGTCACGGGAGTCGGTGCTCGACGCATCTGATTGCAACAGCCTAGTCGTCTCATTAATGACCAATTTTGGTCCTGCATTCAGCGTCATGGCGGTTCTTGGAGTGGTCGCACAACGACGTTCGATGGCTACCTAAGTTATGCGCAGGTGACCTACGACACGCATTCCTCGATTGAGTGAAAGATGAATTAACCTGCAGTGTCATTCATTGGTCCCTTTAGGAAACTGAGGGCGATGCAATGCCTGGTTCTGGTACGAAATATGAAGCACAAATGTCGATAGTTAGCGAAGAATCCTCATTAGACCGAGCATCCAATTAACGAGCACGCCATGCCCCTAGCATCGCACACCATAGATGCACATAATCTATCTTCACACCAAGTTGGACGCGGCCCATGAAATATTCCGTTGTAGTTGATTTGCCGAATAACGCCCCATTACCTGATTCGCTACACCATCTTATGAGATCCTATTGAAGCGTAAGGCTCGAGGGTCGAGTCGACTATGCTTATCGGCTATATTACCCACTAAAGAGGGATTGTTGAGGTCACGCATCTTAATATTCGACGCCCAGCGTACGTTATATCACTCTATGGTCTCTCATTGTCGATGATCTAGGTACTTATCCCATACCTTTCTGTTCGATCTCGATACCGTACTAAGAGGTAGTCTAGTGGAGTCCATCAAGTCGTACTCTTACCCTCGTAACTATAGGAATTCAAGTAGCCACACTTCTAATTAGTCAATGGGAATATTCAATGATAAGTGGACAAGCAAAGAGAATAGGTGAGGTACTGTATTATGATCGCTAAGAATATACACTAAACATTCTAATCATAGGTTTGTTGCCTTGCTGCTATATTCGGAGAACGAGTGAGCCTCCAGGTGTGCCTTGCATACCAGGTAGGTAAATACCTATTCTTGTTCAACTACCAACACACCGTTAGACCGAAGCCATGAAAGAAACAACACAAATAGTATCTTTATTCACACCCGTAGCTGATCCCTGACTTCGGCGTATCCGGACAGGATCTGTGAAGTCCTTGTAACACTTCGCGGCTCGAACTCGCAGGGAAATGGTAAAGGTTCCAGGATGACGTGAGAATTGGTGGCTTCGCTGTCGAACTCGATCACTTTTCCCGTCTTGGGACATTTCTTTCTGTTCAAGTTAAATGCCCAGAGCACCCCGGCCCCCGAGACGAACATCTCATCGTCCACTATGTGCTGGCCGAGGCACGTTCTACGCCCCCACCCGAAAGTGTGCATCCCATTCCCTTCACGAAAGTTCGGGTATCGCGAAAGGGGCTCTTGATACGTCGGCCACCCTTTCTCCAGGTAACGCTCGGGATGGAAGTTCTCGGGATCGGGATACCGCTCCGGGACACGGTTCATACTCCTGAATCACCCAGTCAGGTCAGACTTCTTTTTAGATACTCCTTGACCAAGCGAAGTCAACTCACCACTCGCATGCTAGAATAATGGTGCCTTTCGTAATCTTCTCGCCTCGGAACTCATCGTCTCGCTCAGCTTGGTGAGGCACTCCTACATAAAGGGTCAGTAGAGCAACCTGACAACCAGGAAGTGGCTACTTACCTAGAGGGACACCAGATCGCCATCTCGTTGTCTCTTTCAAGCATGCCCGAACGGTGGGCATCTCGGCCATGTCTCCTGTTGTCGGCATGCGGTCCCCGCAAACCCTATCAATCTCTTCTTGTGCCTTTGTCTGCCACTCCGGGTGTAGCATCATGGCCATAAGGAAGAATTGTAAGGGGCCACTTATGGTTACCACACCGACGAGGGTCTGAAAGCCTAACATACAGCTCGCGAATTCCTCTTCCTGGGAAGTCAGCTCTAGGTCAAGATTCCCTTGGCTTTGAATGCCAGTGAAATATCTGTGCGACCACGTATCTACGGGTAAATCACTTCGGAGAAACCTTTGCTTGGCGACGTGGAAAGAATTGAGCCACCAAGCCCTTTGCGAATCTTCTCGCGCCCGTTCGAACTTCTTCCAGGGGTTCAAGGCCCAAGGAATCGCCCACAAGGGTGTCATGGTGTTGACTATTGGTCCCGACACAGACATCTGTGTCAAGGTGCAGTCTGCGCTATCACCGTTCTCCTTGCCCTGCGAAGCGTCGTCCCAAGCTAACCGACTCATGATACGTGAACAATGTTCTCGTGTGTTCCCATGGAACTTCGCAGGGTCAAGGAGGAGCACCGCCAGATATCGCTTGACCTCTCTCTCGATGACGCCGAAAAAGTGATGCCGATGGAAGTCGGCCATTGCGGCGTGGACCCATTTCCGTTGGCGCGTCCAGATATCTTGAGATAGAGGTGTCAGCACGCAGGTACCTAGCCATACGGGCAATCATAAAGGCTCTCATACCATGTCGGTCCATCAAGGCAACATAACCAGGTCCGGTCTTATGGTCGAAGAGGGCTCTAATCTGGGGACGCCCAGAGTAGGTGTGACCCTTCTTGACGAGAAGCTCTTCGGCAATTGTCTCGTCTGAAATTATAATGAACTGCTGTCCTAGCATGCTAGTCCGATAGATAGGTCCATATACATCAGCCCACTCCTTGAACTTCTTCCACATGCAGAATCTATCCAGGTCGTGCACTCTCCCCACGACAGGGAATTGTCGAGGTCCAGGTATACTATCAGCTGAACGGTTGTCCCTCGTCCTCCACGAGAGGGCCTGACGTAGAATGGAGAAGAGGAGGCTCGGGACTGCCAAGTAAAAAACAAAAACTCGAATGCTCTCCATCTTGTATAGGGCCTTGGTTTGAAATGCGATCTTGGGACAAGTGGATAGGGATGCTCCCCAGGACGGAAATCTAAGATCAAGCTTGATTATTGGTACTTATACTCAGTGTAGGGCCCATTACGATTTGAGCTTTGCACGGTGCATTCAGAGCCCTGGTATGGAACCCCCTCCCCCCCTGAACGGAGATAAAGCTGTGCCTCACGAGAACTCTCAGCCAACACTTCACGCGCTCGGTCGAATTATCTTACCAACCCCCAAGAATCCCCGGCCTTGGCATGCCCGTAACTCGTTCCGGACTCAAAGACAGTTGTTGTTCGAAGCTTAAGCCCAAGATTAGGAAAGAAGATCTAGATCTTATGCATCCTGATGGCCGACGCTGGTCGGCGCTGGTGGAATTTAACGTCGGCTTGCTGTCCATCTGGCCACCTGACCGCCTGGCCGTATGGATGCATCTGCACTGGAGCACAACGGTTTTCGTTGGTCCTAGGTTGGTCTGTTGGGAGCCTCGTTTGGATGAGAGTCACGCGGGAATTATCCTTGTTTGCCGGCGTTCAGTCCACTTAGGTAGGGCTTAGGCTACCTTGTTGACAAGCCAACATTCAATTGCTTACACCTTAGACGTGGTGAAAGATAATTCGAAGGCTCAGGTAACGATAATTTGATTTCCTAACCTGTATGTACTACCACTGGAGGGTATCTCTGCATTAGCAAACGTGTGAGTGATACACTTTTGCGGCTCTAGCAAACACCTTACATCGCTCAAGTCCCGAAACGTGTCAATAGTATTAAGTGTTGGAGGCGAAGTAGTTTGACGTCGGGTAAATTCCCTCTTGGGGATGTCCGGCAGTTTTCGTCTGGATGTTCCCTGATTATTCGCTTATTCCGCGGTTCACTCAATGTGATTTGAACACGCGTCGAGAGAGAATCCATCTCCACTCTTCGTTCTTATCTCATATTTCGAAATTAGGAGCTCGGAGTCATCTCTGACTTGGTTCGTTTATCGCCGAGGCGCCGAGACGATAATTACCGGTCCATCTAGTCATCCGATGTCACACATCTCATGCCGCATACGCCACAGCACATACCGACCCGTTCGTTACTTAATGATATGAGCGGTTCCGAGAGAGCAGTCGCACGTCTCAAGCCCCGAAGGATACCCTTCATGAACGATTCAGATTTCTACAGAGGATATCGATGCCGAACGACCCAATCATTAGTGGTTGTCTTTAAGTATTCGAACGCAACTAGCGTACCATTAGGTACTATTCGAGTAATACATCTACTAGACTTGTTGGTGCATTAACAACTACTATGCCTGGGTATTATCCCAATTATACAACCCCCGGTAAACATGCTCTAGGGAACACCAAAGGCAACCAGTCGTGACCTATGATAAGGTCGACAGCATACCTACCTCCTAGATAAGCAGAGGTTATCGCCATCGGTCGATGTGAACGCAATATATATTTCTAGTGTTGATTGGTAGGTATTTTGCTACACTAGCATCACTGCTCGACACACACCGTTGAACCCGTTTGGCCAATATCCACCCCGTTGTCACACCGTGACGAGATTTAATTCTCGACCTACATATCCCTTGTAGTAAGCGAACTGTCTGACAGTTTTCGTACCACCAGAAATTCATGCATAAGGTGTTTGAGCTACAGAATTAATGAGATTGTATTAATTGAAGAAGAGTGATGTTACATGGATATTGGTTTCACGGCACCCAGCAGCAACTATCAACAGCTGCCCATCAATTTTACTGGACCAAACGAAGTCTCTTTGCCATGAGCTACAATGGCCAATGCAACTCATGCTATTCATAATATCTGTCACCCAAAATACTACCTCCATAGCCTTAGAAGTTTCCTTTTCGGAGAGTTGACGATTAAAGGGTTCAGATAGAACAAGGGGTATTGTTGTGGTATGTCTTAGATATTCCCTTTTTTGATGTAAAATCGTAACCTTAGGAAGCCTTGCTTTCCTGGTATTGATTACCGGTACCTACTTTTCTTTGAGACGGCGACTTTAATAATACCTACCTCCTTGTATGAAATCTACTAGGTACCTATTTATATACTTGTTTTCTTGTAAAAGGGAACCAAATCTGAATTGAACCAAAACGATAAGGGTTAAAAGTGCGCTATCAACACCACTTATATCTGACACGATGGAATTACCAGGAAAATTGATAGGCAGCTCTTCTCAGATATTCCGAAACCCAATCTCAGGCCCGTAGTATCACTCTTTTATTATATTATTAGTAACGGTATCTGTATCCGTAATGGACATAAAGCCAATAGATAATTAGCACGATTCCATGTGTTTCTCAGCGGCGAGTTGTCAAAGGTGTGAAAGAAATGAAAATAAGATATAACAAAACCATTGTCGCCCGTAATACTTTTGAAAGAACTAGACTGCCAGTTTCTATGTTCCTCATTAGGACAGTAGGTTTATTAGGACTAAGAAATTGATTATAAAGGCGTGAATAGTATTGTTCTTTCATTGGGGAAGGTTAAGGAAGTCGTCCAGGAAGTTGGGAATATATGAATGCTCGCTCATCTTCGATTCAGTTTTCCTCAAACAGAAACAGGCATCCACACAAACACTCCAAGATCCGTTTGAAATAGTTTCCAAATCGCCCTATCGCCCTCTCACCTAGCGCTAGAGTCCGTGCTGCTTTGGGTGTCTTGTTACAAGATCTTTCAGACCAACCGCAGTCATGTCAGCAGCATCTTTGTTAGGCAGGTTTGGTGCTCTGCCGGTAGAAATTCGCAACCAAGTAACAGATTACTTACTTGACAACAACGCGCGGGTGCTTCTCCGGATAGCTCAAGCTGCACCGCTCTACTTTCTAAATGATCATTTCAATATCGCGATGTATGACTCCGCCCGTCGGACATTCCCTAATCCAACGGCACCCAATCCGATTCCGTTGCTTAATCATGCAATCGAAATGGATGATATTAAGGAACCTGATTTCCTTCGAGCCTTAATAAACGGATACGCCGCAGGACACGACGGTGCCATCAATTCTATCTACCCCGAGTTAAAGCCGATTGAGCCGCCACTCCACGCCGCTGTGAGGTGTGGCCGAGCTGACATCGTCCAGTTGCTTATGGATCATGACCAGACCGACGGGTGGGTAAGATATTTTGGTTACCACGCTGTTGACCCCAACCATTGCCGACTGCGCGGAAGAGCACATAATCCCCCATGTGAGCCCGACTCACCAGCCAATTGCCCGAACGCGGTGGAGTATGGCGTTACGTATTTTGGTAGGCACGGTTTTATAAACCGACAGCAAAGAATCGAAGACTGTGTAGTGATGCTTGTCTTAGCGGGCATGGTTCCAGTCCCTTGTCATGTAGGGGGCGCACTGATGCCCACCTTTGCAGATGCAATAATGACACGAATGTACAGGTACGCCATAGCTGTAATCGAACGAACGTTAGAGTTATCAGATGATAATCCGCATAAACATAACTTAACAAATGGTGGGTTAAGTACCATCCTTCGCCAAGCTTGCTACCAGACACTCGACAGCAATCATCTTGTCCAGTATATTCTCGAGCTAGGAGCCCTACAGAATTGCTTTGTGTTCCCTACCGTACCGGAACGGAATCACCCTGTCGCGGCGGCATTGCACTTCGATAACTTCAGGAGCGCGGCTCGCGTCATGCAAGCGTTCTTACAACAAGTACGACTCTTACCCGAGAATGAACAAGATGATTACGCAATCAGATTCCTCACTAGGCCAGGTCTGGCCGCTCCTGCGGCGATATACAACACTTTTGACTACTTTAAAGCATTCATTGATAATTTGGCAGCATGGGCCGGGCGCCAAACGCTCTCTAACGATCATAGACGACAATTGAGAATATTAGCGGATGATTTGACCCAACGGGCCTTTCAGAATCAGATGGCGCTGCCCAACGCTTTCTACTCTATCCAGCTAGGCTCTAGCACGCCGCTCTGGCTTAAGCGAGCTATCAGACACGACAATGTCGCCGTCATGGACGCCATTCTAGAGATCTGGAGCCAGCGGGGGATTTCTGCTGACGCGGAATTGCCTCCGCTTCCCGAAAACCCAGGGCATGGGTTCAGCGCAGTCAGCGTGCCGTTGGCGGACGCCATCATAAAGCGAAACTTGGCGGCGATTGTCTTGCTCCTGAACGCGGGTGCAACTCCCAGGCTCGTCGATATTGTGGCTTGGAGAAGCCTGGAACATGATATTATGGAGGATTTGGAACTTCTGACCCGTGTGGGGTTTTTCCGAAAGTATTTCAAGTATGGCCATTTCCATAAGGGGGTACAATTATTCGGTGAGTTTACGATGGGAGAAAATCCGAAGATGAATCAATGGCTAGACACGATACTTGAGTTGATCGAGGAGATGCACGCAGAAGAGTAACATACACAAACAAGCATTGTTCGAATACTTATTTAGATCATTTGTTAAATCTCCTCGAATATAGAAATTTCATATGTATCTCGTAAGAATATTCGGGGCGGTAAAATAAGAAGTTGTATTTAAAGCCATTAAACCAAAGGTGAAAACCGTGCTTACATAATACCTCCCCACAACCCCTAGGTGCAACCTTGGGTATAATTACCAGGTACTTGATCGAAGTACATTACCTAAGTGCCGATTAGAAATAGTGAATACACGTAGTACGTCACCTTCAGGCTAAGGTGTATGTGACGTTGGTTTGACGTTTTTAGGTCTCCCTTGTAAATTCCTTGGCCAACCCACATCTAGGTACGTAGAAACACCAACATTCCAACATTCTATACTCTTACGTCAATCGTTCAGGGGTAATTGTGGGTCCGTTGCTATTTAATGATAGTATCGGAAAACAACATGGAAGTTGACTGCTTCATGCCAATTGTCACTGCTGCCATGCTCTCTATCTTGGAAAAGGGTCGTGCGTATGAATATCTATGAATATGAGTAGGAAACTACAAGGGTCAAGCCCTCCTAAGATCAGCTTCGAGGGCTTCGAGGGTCTGTCACCAGACCTGCGGGAAGAGCTCATTGCCATTGAGAACCAATTCAACGTCGCCGGCGAAAAGCTCAGGCAGATTAGCGAGCGGTTCAAAGAAGAACTAAGGGAAGGTCTTGAAAAGGAGGGTTCGAATATTGTATGTCGATTCCTAGTTCTCGTCCGTATTGATACCAACAGCAGGTAGTCTATGAATGTTACCTGGGTTCTTGGACTTCCCACCGGTCATGAGATTGGTGAATACGTAACCATAGATATTGGAGGCACCAATATCCGTGTTTGCTGGATAAGGCTCAGGGGGCAGCGCGAAGACATTAACATAAAACAAAGTGTCTGCCGCCTGCCTCCAACATTGAAGACAGCAGATGCTGGGGAATTGTGGAGTTTCATTGTAAATACCCTAGAGGAATTCATCGAGGCGCATCAAATCATGACCAATCGCAACGACCGGTAAATGTCTCTGATATTTTCATTATCACTCATACCGCAAGGAACTGAATACCGTGATCAGGCTACCACTAGGTTTCTGCTTTTCCTATCCGGCGTCACAGGACTACATCGACCACGGTAAATTGAAGACATGGACGAAAGGGTTCGACATCGACGGTGTGGAAGGTGAAGATGCCGCAGGCCAACTGAGAAACGCCATAGCTGGAAGGGTATGATACTGCTCACTACCGGTTCCCACCTCGGTATTATCTTCGTGAGTAGTTGCGCGCTAACGGGTGCAGAACCTGCCTTTGGAGCTTGTTGCTCTTGTAAATGATACAACTGGCGCCATGATAGCCTCGGCATACCGAGACCCAAAGACAATCATAGGCGCAATATTTGGAACTGGTTGCAATGCGGCGTACGTGGAAAACGTGGGCTCCATACCGAAGTTGAAAACCAGCACGATACCGTCCGACACTCCCATGGCTATTAACTGTGAATACGGGGCATTCGATAATTCTCATCGGGTCTTGCCGCGTACAGAATACGACGTAACCATTGACAAAGAATCACCGCGGCCAGGCGAGCAAACCTTTGAGAAGATGAGCGCAGGCTTGTATCTCGGGGAGATCTTCCGACTTGTTGTTCTCAATCTCTACGGCAAAGGCCTTATTTTCCAAAACCACGAAGTTGCGAGATTGAAGGAACCCTACGAGTTAGACACTGAGCTCCTGGCGGCTCTAGAAAATGATCCTTTGGAAGTATCTCGTACTCGTCTCGAAGAGTGCCTAAGCACGAAGGTCACGATAGCCGAGACGAGAGTAGCTCGCTACCTGGCGCAAATCATCGCGACCCGAGGCGCGAGACTCTGTTCCTGCGGAATTGCAGCTATTTGCAAGATGAAGGGGATTACTTCGGGTCACGTCGCGGCGGACGGATCCGTTGCAAACAAGCATCCTAAATTCAAGGAGCGGTGGGCAGAGGCGCTCGGCGAGATTCTTGATTGGCCAAGAGATAGGAAAGACGATCCTATCACCATCACGAGTGCGGAAGATGGTAGTGGAGTTGGCGCGGCAGTCATATCAGCTATGACACTATATCGAATTCACGGAGGTAACACAATTGGGTTACGATAGCAGTGGTTTGGCATTGTATTGTATCTAGGAGGTAGACATCAGGAAGCAAAATCTGAGTTGGGTCTTATATGGATAGATGAACTCCGACGTGTCTGAGACCAACTCCTCCCTCGATCGATATTTGTAGGTATTAGTCGCTTACATCGCTATGACCGTATTTTACCATGTATCTAGGTACTTTGCATAGGTAGGTATCGTTACATACTCCAGAGGGCGTCACGGTAGGTACCCCACCTCCAAGCTCGAGTGGATCTACATCTCCAACCCTCTCCCGCATTCCCCGCAAATGCTTCACTTAACGTCACGCTATTCTAGGAAACCCGTGCGGGGAGAGGTACAGAACCCACAATCTCCGTGGATTCCACTATAGGATGCCGATAGCTCTGCCGACAAACGATCCTTAAGCCCGACGTAACTATCTCCAATTGTGGTCTAGACTGAAGATAAGTCTTTTCATTACTTGTCCCCTATAGGCCAGAAGCTACCAAGTCTCCAAAAGGCGACGGCATCAAGCTCCCACGTTCATGCCCATGCGCTGTCTCAATACCGATCAGATGATGTAATGCGTCTAAGGAACCCCTTGGTTAGGGATAATGTTGTCGCTATCCAGTATCCCCGCACGCGCCACTGATGTGACCCGCGCAGCTTGAAACGCGCCTACTTATCAGTGCCTCCCGGTGGAATGCTCCGACGGACTCTCGTTTCTACACCTATAAGGGCTCACTTCCTTTACCCATCTAACCTGCACGCGCCTTCAACAAGCCTATAATACTCCCCAGCCCCCCTTTTTTCTTCCACGCGGATACCTGCCTGATGTCCATATAGCGCGAGGCCTATCTGATCATCATGGCATCCAGCAATGAGATATCGGATTCCGCCAAGGCCAATGTCGGGCATCATGAGTATCCTAGCGAGAAAGAGGTCCACAGTGAGGTCGACCGCATCGACGCCGTCGCCACGGCTCCCGAGACTACTCTCGAGTCCTTCGCTGACCTAGACGAGAAGAAAATACTAAGAAAGGTCGAGCCCCTTCTTCGCGCCTGGCAAGTTTCTAGAACCCATGGAAACCATAGGCTAACGTCTAATTGCAACCGTTAGATGGACCTCCGCCTGATCCCAATGCTTGCTATTCTGTATCTCTTGTCGTTCCTGGACAGAGGAAACATTGGCAACGCAAAGATCGAGGGCCTCCAGGAAGACTTGGGAATGAGTCCCGATGAGTATAACTGGTGCCTGACAGTCTTCTTCTTCACATATGCCGCCTTCGAAGTACCGAGCAATTTGCTCTTGAAGAGACTACGTCCTTCTAGGTGGCTTCCTTTCATCATGGTCGCGGTATGTAAACACGAATATCCCCCTTTCTTTGTCATTTTCCATGACCCCACGGCCGAAAGATGAAGAATATTTTTCGTATGCAGAATGAGGACTACTGACTGACTCCGGTTATTAGTGGGGCACGGTCATGACCCTGATGGGAATAGTAAGGGACTTCCGCGGTTTACTCGTTTCGAGACTATTTCTCGGTGTCACTGAAGCAGGGTTATATCCTGGATGTGCCGTAGGTGTTTATTTCTGCATCAGTGTTGTCCACAGCTGACCAGTCTTAAAGTACTATCTCACTATGTGGTATTGTCGCCACGAGATACAGCTCCGCCAAGTATGACAAAACATAAACCTGTGACCCCGGTTCGTGTCTGCTGATCTATCACTAGGCTATGTTCTTCTCAGCGGCGTCAATAGCTGGCGCATTTAGCGGGCTTCTGGCTTTTGGGATCGCAAAGATGGACGGTGTCGGCAATCTCGAAGGTTGGCGCTGGATCTTTATTCTTGAAGGCCTTGCGACTGTAGGTGACCCACACCTATCGATGTTATGAGACGTAGCTGATCCATCAAGGTTCTCATCGCTACCGTCGCATTCTTCGTCCTACATGATTTCCCCGAGACTGCTACGTTTCTCACCGAGAAAGAACGAGCATTCATAGTGTACCGCCTAAAGTACCAGGGACAGTTTCACGGAAAAGAACCGGGACGACCGCAAGTCGCCCAAGCAGAGGAGTTCGAGTGGAGGTATGTTTTCGCGGCTTTTAAGGATTGGCAGATATGGGTAAACATTTTCGTCTATTGGGGTGTAAGTTACTTCATAAGCACTCATGTCTATCTTGTCGTGGCTAAAACAGGTCCTCTTCAGATTGTATGCCCGCTTTACGGCATCAGCCTGTTCCTCCCGACCATTATTAGGAATTTGGGCTACTCTTCAAGCACTGCGCAACTTATGACTGTGCCAATCTATATCACGGCTGCAATCCTAGCCGTGGTCTTCGCTTTTCTATCAGATCGTGTTGGAAAGCGCAGCCCCTTCGTTATTTCATTTCTACTGATGATGATAGTTGGGTTTTCAATGTAAGCCGAAGCCGAAAAAATGAGGAAACCGAAACTACGAACAGCTACTAACATTGACAAGGTGCATATCTAGCACCAACCCTCGAGTGGTCTACGGCGGCGTCTTTGTTGTAGCTTGCGCCATCTACCCGGCATTTCCAGGTGTAGTCACCTGGCTTTCGAATAATCTAGCAGGTAGTTACAAACGCAGTGCCGGAATGGCAATCCAAATCGGCGTCGGAAACCTTGGCGGAGCCATGGCGTCGAATTTCTACCGGCAAAGAGACTCCCCGCAGTATATACTCGGCCATGCTCTGGAGCTAGGATTCATCAGTGCCGGCGTGGTTGCCGCATTCATCCTCGTTATAGCATATGCATCGATCAACAGGAAGAGAGATAGAATTGTGCAAGAGGGCGGGGAAGCCCAGTTCACTGCCGAGGAACTATCTGCAAAAGGTGATAAGGCAGTCACATTCAGATATATGATTTAAGATCACATAGTGAGCTAGAAAAGGACAGACTCCGGCTCGAAACAATGAACCATAATAATGATATTGTCTCGAAACCAGTTGGGTTGTTTAAAATATGGCATGTCAGTGAAACTCGTGGTCTATATTGGTTCAAAGGGTGGGGTTTTTACGATACGATCCTATGACCCGCAACTTCGTTGCATTGTTTTATTGTTCACCCTTAGATAATAGAAGAAATAGGGAAGAATGACCAAAATGCCAACATAAAGGTGGCAAATCCGTGGATAACAAAAACTCTGGGGTCGCTTTGCGTCTGAATTGAACAAAGGGTTTGGTTCTGCCCGCATGGGAGGTAAGGAAAAGGATGTCATTGTCGAATTCAAGAACAATAACCTGCTGTCTACCACAAACGAGAAGTTTCCGTTTAAATCCGTGACTATGATCTCAATTATAAAGTCCAGGGTACAATAGTCTCAATAACACGATCTACTCAGGCTTTCTCTTTCCTCCGTCGGGATCCGCTCCAAGATGGCACACTCACCACTTCTACGGACTGTAATGCGCTTGAAACTAGACAGCAGGAGCGTCGCGTTGGTAAGTTATGAGCTGGCTCTCGAAGACGTTAGCATCGACCTACAGCAACCTCCGAACAAAAAAAACTTCGACGAGAGTCGATGGGCTGATCTTCGCAAAGCTCATGAAAATAAGAAAACGAGACAAGCGCAACAGACATTAAATGAGCAGGGTTATGTTACTACAATAATCAAGCAACGCAGAACGAAGGAAAGCAGGTCACGGCAATGTATCAATCTACACCGGGCATGGGAAGAGGTTGTCCCTACGAAATCGAAGGCGTTGAGCTTAAACTTGGCCAGGTCAGGATATGGGGAATGGAGACCTCCATTACTCTCTGACTGTTTACTTTTCGATCAAAGTTCGCTCGCTCCTCCATCGTATGGTCACGTCTGCGTTGCAGATATAGGTATTCTGGACAGAAGACTTCTTCATCACGCTATATCCCCGAAATATGTTCCGAAACCACACTTCAAAATGGAGAGGAAGAGACTAGAAGCCAAGAGTGCCGAGTTTGCTGCATTTGTAGCAGCGCATATGGATTTAATGCCACGTCCGCAAGACGAGTCATCAGACGAAGGCCTCTTAACTATGAGTGAACAAGAAGACTCAACGGATGAGAATATCTCATCTAATGAACTAGGAAGGGCCAAAACTAGACCTAAGAAGCGTAAGCGTGCTGCGACGGCTAAAAGCAAGAAGCGTAGAAGAAAACCACCGAACTTCATCAAGCTGTACGACTGCAAAGCTCACGACCGGGCTCACTTGAAGGCGGAGGCCATCAATCGGTTTTCTTTCATGCAGCAAAGACTACCTCGTGTGGAATTTCCTCCGTGGGAGCGGTTGATCAGAGGTTTTAATAGCTGGAATTCCAAATCACCAGTTGCCATGGACATTGCTATGGACATTGACATTGATGAAGACCCTGCCGTACAAGAGGTTAAAACTTACGGCATTATACTACCTGTTCGGCTTCCGGACGGTGAGATTGCCGATGAAGAAGAACAAGAACTAACCTTCGAGGACGCATCTCAGTACCGAACCTGGAGATCCCAAGTCAGGCCCTATTTCTACGAGCGAGACCGGTACATGCAGAGTAGGGTTTATCAGGAAAGGGTATACGATCGCGAGCTACTACAAGCCGCGCAATCTCTGATGGGATTCTGGGCCAAAGTGGCCGCGTAAATGAGAGACGGACAGATTTAGGTAGGATGTAGTTTTATGGAATTCAAATTATTGATACACATTCTCTTCTAAAGTTTATGTCTGTTGAAACGTAGTAATGATACAGATATTGCAGATGTAGGCAGTAATAAGTAATCCAACATATCATTCCTAGATTATAATACTTAGGTACGACAGGAACCGACATCGAGGTTAATATTAAACAGCAATGGACGATATTAAACAAGGAGGTACCCTTAGCTCGCCAACCAGCGGCAACAGGTAGGCACCTCTTATTCCGTTTTCCGAAGTTCTGACAAACACTCTTTGTACAGGTACATAAATCATACATTATCCAATGATTATAGAGCGGTATCGGATTGCCAAGAGCATAGTATAGAACTACCTACCTAGGTGAGTACCTGGTCCTAATATATGTATCTCCGAGTCATGAAGAAATAGCTATACCTACCTGGTGGTAGTTATAGCAGCAGTTAAATAAAATTCGGGTAGGACTATATGTTCAAATCCGGCCTTTTTCAGGGGCTGAGACATAGCTTCATTAACCTAGCGGGAAGAACGGAATAGTGTCCAGCTCCGGCCTCCAGCCCGGCTGCACCTCCTCCGGCCTTATGCGTCCATCATCTGTCATTTCCGTGGGACTTTCTTGGGCATTCAACTGGTCCGCGGTTGCAGGTTCTATCAGTCCCAGAGTTACCGCCGTCTGAAGGTCCATCGTAGGTACGTAGTCATCGAACCATATCCACTGTAACGTGAGTTAGTACGTGCTTTGAAATATCTAGGGTTCTACGTATATCTCAGGGGCAATCTCTTCTAGATTGACTCGATTTGAGAGTACCAACTCCCGAGATAAGCCAGCAACAGGTTAGAAGGGAGGGGGTGCCTCGATGTGACTTACCGGGGTGTGGGGGGACAAATCAATTTCGCCCAAGTTAGGCCGCGGATATCGTATTCTAGCTGGTCGGAACCCTTCGTAAAGCGCTGGGACGAGCACAGCAGGATAGTTGTCCCAAGCGACGACTTGGTTATATTGCCAACTCAGCAAGAGAAGATTGAGAAGAGAGTACCCAAACCACTATGATAGCAATAGTTAGTAATTGCTTCTCTAATATGTTGAAGGCGGGGATTGCATTAAGGAATCACATACGTGACGATCAGCCATGTCCGGGGCGCTCGCTGTGCTGAAGAAGAATCTCTCAAAGCTTCGAGCATTCCACGTGCCTATATCATCATACTCAAGCTGTCTCGTTGCGGCCTCGTAAAGAGTAAGTATGAATCGAATAGCATGGTCTTCGTGAGACCAATGTGTTTTGTTTAGCCGAGATGAATCCTCCCAGGTTCGGCCGTAGGCAGCTGCCCTCGAGGCGGCAAGATCCGGGTTTGACAAGCTAGGTTGTATAATATTCCATCTGGGAATCGTAGTATTTTCATTGGTTTCAAGGTAGTCGGTGGCGTACTCGATGAATGTGGTCCGAACTGCGGGAGATCTTATGAATCTCTTGAGTCGTTCGATCTCTTCTGTCGATACGTGGATAAAATTAAAATCGAGACCAACTAAGCTGAAAAGAATCTGCACTATACAACAACGAGAATTAGTAATTACTTCTCCAAACGATTAACATTCAACACATACTTTCTATTGGCCCCTCCGGAGTATATTCCCCGAATATGTCCATATTCCCAGGTCGAGTAGTCAAGACACATTGTTGTTTATACCAAGCCAATCCAACGTAGAAGGCATATGCTCGTTGTCTAGCAATGCGAAACCTCATAACCTGGAAGAAATTTATGCGGCCTTGATCGTAGATGCCTCCGAATAGGTCTGGGTTGAGACCAGCGGCGCGTACTGGCTTAGACCAAGCCCGAGCAACCTGCACCATCCACAGCCTAAATGAAATAAACCCGTGAGGCGAATTAGGCAGAGAAACCTCGTGGGGGATACCAAATCTATTATACCACTGTAAGAATGGGAGTCAGCAATTACTTAAAAAAATTCACCAAGTTCAGGCGTTCTTCGGGAATGTGAGTTCTCAGGCCGGATTAGCTAGCTCGTACGGACTGCCGAGACTCGCGATGAAAAAGGGGTAGAAGGGGGGTGGTCGGGTAGAGCTACATACGTCAAACGTTAGGATATCTTCTCCAACAGTTGGATGTCTCGCGACTCTAAGCCATCTCCCTTCCGGCTGATAGAGGGCAGTGTCATACTCGGGTTCGATGTCCAGACCATACCAGTCCCTTCGAACCCCAATCATGCGACGTGTTTGATCATTTAATTCTTCCTGGTTATAGGGTGGCTCAACAACACCGGGAGTCTTGACTCGACGGAAGTCCGTGTTTCTGCCACTCATGATCGATCGATAGGGGTAGCTAGAAGTGTTTAGATCATCTGAAGAGATTCTACGGTCAGTAGGCTACCGTCTGGTGAATATGTACTGTCTCGAGACTTAAAAAGAACTATCATTCACTTAACAGAGGCATTCAGCTGAACATTTATTGACTCGCACCTAAACAACATACGTTGTTGGCGATTCTATTCTTTATTTTCAAGTAAGGTCTTGTTCCAGGACATCGCCTATGAAGCGTTAATGAAAGCATGGTTTTCAACGACAACCCAAACCCCTAATCTTATAGACTCCCAGTATCACGATGCCAATAGTCTCGGATTGACGACCAAACTTGAAGTTACATTTAACACGGCATTTCTCGAGCCATGTTCACCTTGTTTAGCTTAGTAGCAACCAAGTATAAGAAACTAGGCCGGGATCTATAGATTAGAAGGTAGCACTTAACAAAGAGGGTCTGTTGATGAACAGCATTATTGTTTACGCACATGCTAGTATCAGAGTCCAGACTAATTTCTAACCAAGATAATAGACAAAGGATTATTTCAACAAAGTCGATTGTACGAAGAGTAGGAAGGGATGCTATTCAAAGCGAGGAGGGTTTAAGAAGTTATTTGGATAGATCAAATACCACTAGAAGTAACGGATTGATTTGATAACTCTTCTCTTCTTCATTCTATCATTACTAGAATCTCTAAGACGTCGCAGAGACGGGTTATTACTATGACCTTTTAGGTCTTAATAATATTTGCAGCGACGAGGATGGCGTTTGCAGTCCGCGTCACAAATTCAGCTGCAAGAGATGCGTTGCCTGCCTGCACTGCTTCGGTTATACCAGGGAATGTTGTCGCTGCGTAGCCTAATAAGAAAGGGTCAGTGTATCTAGATCGATAGAAAGGAGAAGACAGAAAACAAACCAGTGTCGACCCCAGGCGCAAATATAAGGTGCTTGTAGAATTCGCGATTAGGCAGGCCGCCTTGGGACACAAAACCACGCTGAAAGTCTCTGTACTTGTGGTTCACTAGAGTGAGAAGTTCGGAGTCGTTCGTTGCGGCAGCCTGTTCCCCGAGGCCTTGCACCTCTGTCGCACCGGCCTTGAATTCGGCTATTGCGCTTTGTAGCACGGTGGTATCTAGAGACAGTAATGCTGAATCTATGGTAGAGACTAATTCTTCATAATATTTCTCCAATTGCGTAGCATAGTTCGGCAGGTCGAATTGGATCCCATCTTGATTTGCTAGGTTATAAGCAAGAAGTGTTAAGTACTAGGAGAGATGATCAGCGTTCCTATTTCTTTATGTTATGCATTCCACAATATATAGAAGGCAACCATACTTGTGACATAGACTTATGAGCCAGGAAGCCGGGGTCTCCGAATGTCGACATCTGCGATATTTAAGGTCAGTGTCAGCTCAGATAGAGATATTTAGCGGAACTACGTCCGAATAATTCTAGACTCGTCGATTACTTACCCAATGATAAGAGTCGAAGTTACTATGGTAATGGTAAATCGGATCTGCCGCATCTCCACTTGCGCCCATATCAATCTGTTGATTATTAGCTAGGTTACCCTGAAGCCGTAAGAACCAGTGCGGTGGTACACCTACAGAGCCGATGCCGTTTTGGACAAACGAAGTGTAGTCGGAGCCACTGCCCAGTACACCAATTGAGCCTTGAGTGTATTCAAACCAGACGTCATACATAGTACGGTTTGTATCCATCCAGGATATCTTCTTCATAACCTCCGTGGAAATTGTATGTAGCTCGGGAGTCGCCGCTATATACGGCCAAGGGCCAGATGCGCCGATGTCCTGTAGCGTTCGTAGTTAGCCTTAAATATATCTAATAATTTGCTGAGAGGACGAAATATGTGTTTCTGGGAGATATGTTGTACTCAATCGAAATACGCCAGTTGTAAATATAGATGCAACTCACGATATTCAAGTATGATACTGCCGTTTCGGTGAGCCAGGGTACGTATTCCTCGACCCATTCAGTTGACCCAACGACGCCGTATTCTTCAGCATCCCAAGAACACAGCACAATATTTCGCTTTGGCTTCCACCCCTGCGACAGAAGCTTGCCGAACGCTTTTGCAAGCTCAACGATAATAGCTGATCCGCTGTTTGGATCAGCAGCGCCTCCGACGATCCATGCATCTCGATGGTTCCCTATCACGATCGTTTCGTCCGCAATCGTGCCATTTATTATTCCAATTGAATCCCAAATTGAGGTATACACGTCTTCCATGAGATTCGACATGCTAATGGTCGTTCCAGGCGCAGGTCCGGTGCTGTACGACACATTCAACGCACCCACCCAGCCCGTGCGATTGACCTCGACGCCAGTTGTCCCCTGACCGTCAAGTGCGGCGAGGATTGGAATTGCGTCTACATAAGATATCGGGAACGAAGGGATCCTTGGAACTACTTGTGAGTGATCTGCTCGCGGTGAGTCTTCTTTGGAAGGATATCCAGGAGTCGTAGGGTCACCAGGATACGTCGAGAGGAACTGCACGCTCCCTCGCTGTACTGAGGATGGGTTTCGAGCTGGTCCATCGGGATAGGCTGCGTACCCATTGGCTTCGGTGATGTCACCATCATCGGCGGTGTCTGTAAAAATGATCGTACCGATCATACCATTCTCCTGCGCATTTTTCACCTTCAACCCCCTGAAGGGGCCCCCGTACTTAGCAATAGCAACCTTGCCTTCCAGGGGCACACCAAGTTCAATCAGCCTGTCAAAATCAACTTGCTGGCCACGCCCGACATAGACAAATTCGGCGTTCGCGCTCCCGCTGGCTGAGTACCCGTGGAACGTGGGTATTCGGTTGGGATAGCTGGTCGTCTCATCCTCGGTCAGCACGGCTTCCTCCAGAGACGGCTGAAAAATGCTCCCGTTAGAATATGTCAAGCTCAACGACTTGTTAACAGGATAGTTGAGATAGACATAGTAGGAAACAACGCTAGAATTCCAGCCGTTCTCCCCCCAGCGATCTGCAGTCCACTGCGCCATTGTCCGATTCTTGCCAGCCAGGTGTGCGCCATGAGTGTAGTAGTATGACCATTCTGATATAGTTGTATTAGAAATAGCATCCACGAGAGTGGATTCTTCGGGGCTTAGAGGGGACAGAGGAGTATCCTGCTTCTTTATCAGGGACGGATGAGAAAGCCGCTCGTGTGAACGTGCGTTAGCGCGGGTGAGCAGAAGAGTGATAAACACTTGGCTTTTTCTACTGAGATACCACATCTTAACAATATCGTAGGAAGAATATTTCGTATGAGCAGCCAAGCCCTTCGACCTTGGCACCGCCTACGATTTATACAAACTGGAGAGCCCGGGTGATGGTATGCCTAATACCGAACCCCGCGGGATGAACGCATTACATCGCCAATCACGGTAACTCGTATGCATGCCGGTTGAGTATTGCAACGCCGGGATTGCACCGTTGAAGAGAACTCACCTAGCGGCATAGTCTCCAAGAGAGGATCTAGGTTTGTTGTTTTCGGCGTGCGGGGATGGCATCCATGCTATCGAGTTGCCATATCGGGTAGAATGGCGCGCATAGTGACGCAAATCACGGTATACTACTCATAATTAATAATAGCATTCCTGCATATCATTATGTCTGACGGAGCTGCCTACCTCGGCGCTCTCAGAGATAACTGCCTTGGGATTTTCGCATCGTCCACGGAGAATTGTTTACACAGAGCAACATAATGGCCTGACTTATAATCGTCTAGGCTTGATGCGTAGCTCTAGTTAGCAAGAAGGATACGGCATAATGCTCTGGGTCTGTCGGCGTTTATATCTACGCCAGGGCCTCCAGGCACGAAGAGAGCTA
Organism: Hypoxylon crocopeplum; assembly: GCA_022578875.1. Classification (NCBI taxonomy): domain Eukaryota; kingdom Fungi; phylum Ascomycota; class Sordariomycetes; order Xylariales; family Hypoxylaceae; genus Hypoxylon; species Hypoxylon crocopeplum. Next base: position 1,101,882 of record MU399554.1, read on the forward strand.
TAAATTTCACTCGGAGATCGCTGCTCATTTCCCTGTTCCATCTACATACTGTGCCAGAAAATATTCTGATGGGACTATTAAGTTGTACTTGGCCGCTTGAGCGAGATATTGAAGAAGTGAGAGAGAACATGCATAGGTATCTTTAAGAGATTTTATCGTTTACCTAAGCGCTTCAAATATGTCAGGGATACCATCAAAACACTCAACCACCTCCTTCATGGATCAAGAACAAACAACAGTACTAGGTCGACCGCTCATATAGGGCGAAATCTACCTAGGTAGAAACAAAGAAGTGGCTAGGAGTCAATCAGGGCAAATAACATGCAAGTAATCTAATGGCATTCATATCGAATCAGATTTGTATAAGAGATTCAACGTTTGTTAATACCCTAACTAAGGGGGTGATTGAAGATTCGGGTAATATAAAAAACATAAAGGATCTGCATGTGTAGAAAGAGTAAATGATCGGATCTATATACCTACCTACCTACCTAGGGTACCTAAGGTGCCTTGTAAAGAGCGGCGTAAGTAAGAGGTTTTTTTTTTCAGATTCAAATTCGGTCATTCTCCCCTGAGGTTTCTTTCCGTCTCCAATCTAATAATCGGGTCGCCTTTTTCAACTTTCATTTCCTTCATCTTACAGTCTCAAATTCTTTCAGAGACCATTGTGCAATGTCTATTTTGATCGCTTATTTACCATCTAATTGTTGATAAGGAGATGGCGGCTGTGAATGGAAGACGTAATCGATTCGCTTAATAGCGATTACCTACCTAGGTATACAGGGATATCCAAGGGAAGTGAGTGTAAACTGTAAAGTGTGACGTCCAATTAGGCACAACCGATGATTGGTCGCACGGCAGATGATACCTAGTGAGTCGATCTAAGGGGACGTTAGACAGGATGCTGCGTAACATTTCTCGAAGATATCACCGCCACGGGACGATGAAGCGACTGAACGATGTGCGTACTATTACTTATACAAGAAACTCGCCGATAGATGCAGTCTATGAATGGAAATGTGTAAGAAATCAGAACGTCATGCAGGTAAGGAAAATAGGGGCTTATCTATCATCCATTTCACATGGATGGACATAGGCGGGAAGTTGAGTGAACCGAAGCCCGGGAATAGGGACCCGAATGAGAAAACGTAGTGGGTTCCAAAGTTACCAGGTAAATACTAGTGTCTCCAGCTTGTACAAGGGCATCAATTGGGTCTAGAGGACCGCAATCTCGGGTACAGCCGTAGCACTTTGTACATATGAAGATTCTGCCTAATAAGACAAAAATAAAAACTGTCTTTCTTCAACTAGTACTGCCAATGAGGAGGCCCTAAAATCTAACGTAACTCTGAATCATTTTGAATCAAAATCACTAATATCCAAAGTACCCACGCGACGTGACTCAGTCACTAGATCTTTGGTCCCCGGAGATAAAACATTACTTTTTTAATCTAGAATCATATCTCCTTAAGGCCGGGTGCACCGCCATTCAAACTTCTGTAGAAAAGGTGGTTCTCGAACACGTAGATTATTAAATGAAGAAACTCATTTCACTTGACAAGCATGAAATTTAGAGTGCAAGGGTCTCCGGGGATATTATCTCGTCGCCTACCTCTATGATAGCTGGGAGTTTATTGCTTATTATATTAGGTAGCCGGTGTAGGTAGGTATGGGCCATGTTTGTCCGACAGACTGTGGTGTGTGTAGCTGAAAAATCCGAGGCTTGTGCGGCTACTTTCTACTTGCCTAGACGTCCCAAGGAAAGTCCCCGGTCATGATAACGGGCCAATAGGACACCATGCCGGCCCATTTTCTAACTTGACGGAGACTTAGAGCTTAGACGGACTCGATGAGCACCCCGAGGCCCGCTTTTCCCGTTGAGTTTCCTCTCCCCCCTTTTGACCCTAACCAGGTCCAGACCGTACACGGACACATATTGACCCCGAAGAGTCAACAGGCTGACTGAGACCAATGATGTGATTCTCTTCATTTCTTCACTGTTCCCATGCTCATACGAGACATAGCGCAGCGTATTAGTCATATTAATAGCCTAGACTCATCTTTCTAGTGTACCTATAGGTACCTAGGTAATTACCTTCTTGCGTCATGTATACGGTAAATGTGTATATAGTGCAGCTGTCGCAATCTTAGGTATAGAAAATAAATCCAGAAAATCACTTGACACTATCACGAACTCTCCTTCAAGTTCCCATACTCGACTCCCCGCCCAATACTACGGACATACTCATCTGATTCCCAGAGTACCTAATTTTTCAATCAGCTAACATACAATATTCCGCCCAACGAATCACCGGGATGCTCAAGCCTAGAGGCCAACGCTCTTTCGAGGCATCATCTCAAGCTTCCATGATGGCAGCAAGCAAAAACAGCATGACAGCCAGCACGAGAGACGAAGAGAAGAGGTCGCCCTCTCAAGACCAATCCTCCGACTCTGCTAGCTCGGTCGTCACCATTGACAGATCGAAATACGCCGTTGGCCCTAACCAGGAAAAGCCCAGTGAGCTCGTCAGGCATACGACGGCCCAGTCTCGCCATGGCGACTCTATACGACAGATCCAAACTCGAGAAGACGGCACTGAGTATCCCGATGGTTTGAAGCTGGGCCTTATCACTCTCGCATTGTGTCTGAGTGTCTTCCTGATGGCTCTCGAGTACGCCTCTCTCCCCTTTTCTCCTTTCAAATCCTACTTGCGGGTTTCTCAAGCCTAACACATCTCCAGCAACGCTATCATCGCAACTGCCATTCCCAAAATTACGGATGCATTTCACAGCTTGCCGGACGTCGGCTGGTACGGCTCTGGTAAGTAGTTCATTAGTTAATTATGTCTACTCTCGAATACCTGACTAACCGATCTTCCCACCATGTAGCATACCTCCTAACCACCGCGGCCCTGCAGCTGCTCTTCGGCAAGTTCTATACTTTCTTGAGCATCAAATGGGTGTACCTTACCGCGATCGGCATCTTCGAACTCGGAAGCTTGATATGTGGAGTGGCCCAGAACTCGGTGACCTTGATCATCGGCCGGGCCGTCGCTGGTATGGGCTCAGCCGGTATTATGTCCGGGGCGCTCCTTATCCTCGCTCACAGCGTTCCCCTAGCTAAACGGCCTATGTTCACGTATGTCTCCTAATTCAAGTGTCCTATCGTTCCGAAGCTAATATCAAGACAGTGGTCTGATAAGCAGCATGTACGGTATCGCATCGGTAGCCGGTCCCCTTCTTGGTGGTGTTTTCACCGATAAAGTGGTACGTCTTACCCATCTGGTCTCGATTGGCCACTTGTCTAGTTATTTGGATCGTAATCTAATATTTGCATGTATAACAGACATGTTGATGGTGCTTCTACATCAACCTACCAATCGGCGCCGTAACCGTCCTCGTCATCATGTTCTTCTTTCCCGAGCCAGTACAGAGCACGCCAAAGGACGAGACGTTGATGGAACGCTTCAAGCGCTTCGATCCCATCGGCACGGTGCTCTTCATGCCTTCCATCATATGTCTCCTCCTCGCCCTTCAGTGGGGCGGCACCGAGTATCCGTGGAATAGCGGTCGCATCATCGCCCTGTTCGTGGTGTTCGGCGTCCTGCTACTCGCTTTCCTATATGTCCAGCATATTCAGCAGGAGAACGCGACAGTTCCTCCCCGCATCTTCAAGAAGCGCACCATCTGGTCTAGCAGTCTCTTCGCGTTCGGCATCGGATCCGGCTTCTTCATCATGGTCTACTATATTCCCATCTGGTTCCAGTCGGTCCAAGGAGTCAGCGCGGTCGATTCGGGCATCCGCAACCTGCCGATGCTGATCAGCGTTGTCGTCTTCGCGATGGGCGCAGGTGTCCTCGTCACCATATTTGGCTACTACGCACCGTTCATGGTCCTTGGCACGGTGCTCATGTCGGTCGGCGGGGGACTGCTGTCGACGTGGAAGCCCGACACGACGTCAGGCCTCTGGATTGGATACCAGATCCTCTTCGGCGCCGGCGTTGGCATGAGCATGCAGCAGCCGCTGATGGCCGTGCAGACCGTGCTCGACATAAAAGACGTGCCGACAGGCACATCGATGCTCGTCTTCGTGCAGACAGTCGGCGGCGCCCTGTTTGTCAGCGTCGGCCAGACCGTCTTCACCAACAAGCTCGTCCAAGAGCTGGCCAAGAACGTTCCGGGTCTCGACCCCAATGTCATCCTAAGCGCCGGCGCCACCAACCTACAGCACGCCCTACCAGCCGAGGACATCCCTAACGTGATTCTCTCGTACAGCAACGCGTTAACAACCGCTTTCATCGTCGGAACAGCCCTAGCTGCCTTTACCGTCTTCGGTAGCCTCACGATCGAGTGGAAGAGCGTTAAAGGCAAGAACATCGAGGCTGGTATCGCGTAGGCTATTCGCATTCGTTCCAGCCGCATAATTTCAGAAGGAGTTTCTTAACATTTCACACATGCTACTGTATTGATTACATATTTGGCAAGCGATTTAGAGGACAGGTACTTAATATCATGGACCCAGGGCGTATCAGGGTATATAGACTTGGCGTTTGGGAAGGATCAAGGAGATACCAGATATGTTCGGGGGCAAGGGGGCAAGGGGGGCAGAATTGTATTGCTTGTGAGACAACTGCAGAGCTGAGTTGTTACCTAATGTCTATCATGAATCCCCATTCCTTCCAACGTGCTTCTGTCCGTTTTGCTCAGTCCGACATGTGACGGCATCAGAAGGACGACGCACACAGGGTCAAGTCTTGCGGCGTCATCGCTCCGGATCCGGCTGCTCCTAATCCATGTCCATGACCTCAACGACAAGGACCCGTAGAAGGTCGCTAGCGAGGCCAGGGACTTTGGATATCTTGTGTTGGAATCGCTTGTTTCGGAACGCCTGAAAGCCGGCCTTCTTGAAGAAGCTCTGCACGACCTTACGGGTAGGCTTGAAGAAGTCATCCGAGTAGACGAGCTTGGCGAAGCGGAAGAATTCGGCCACGAAGGTTGCGTCGGGGAGAATAGCGTCAAAGTCAGGACTGTTCCACGTATCTTCGCCCATGGCGTCGCGGAGACGTTCGAGAAGGGACACCTGGCGCTCAAACACGCGATCGAGAGGTCCAGCAAGAAGAGACTGGAAGTCTTTCGCACCAAAATACTTGCTAGTTTCGAGGACGTTGCCACAGGCCTCGAAGATTGTCTTGGGGTTGCCGAGGCTCTCCTTCAAGAGGGGATGAGCTATTGACATACTATTAGTTAGGCACACACCACAGGTGGTCAATTTGGTGACAATGATTTCGCCAGAGCAGTCGAAAGATTTCAAAAACAAGGACTGGACTGTGTTTGCATACTCTTATCCGTGTACAGGTAGTAGAACAGGTTGTACATCATGACGGGACTCTTGTTGTCGAGGACGATGTAGCGTGGGTACGTGGACTAAACGACTTGTCGTTAGCAGAGCCGACTGATGAGAGGTAACTAGGGACTTTGGTCTTACCAGCCAACGATTTCCAACGGCTTTCTGGAACCAAGTGGACACGGGGCAGAGAATGGCTCGATGGAGATTCCAGACGCGGGGACCACAGAAGACGTGAATGTCGGCCATCTCGCCCGTGAGGAGCAGACTATACAAGACGAAATCAGCAAGGAGTCAGGTAAACAGAGTTTCCATCACAGTCAGCCAGCTGGGGAGGTGAAGGGGAGCGTACCGCTCATTTCGGGCTAAAAGCAGGCATTGGCATCTTTCATCCATGATGGAGTTCCAATGATCTTAAATACTAATATCTAAGTTGATGGGTGAAGGAGTGTAAGAGACAGATGGTGGAATAGTGAAGCAGGAAAATATTGTGGGTGGGTAAGCAGAGTGGTCCTCCAAAAATAAAGAAGAAAAAGCGATACTCCACGATGGTTACCTAGGTAGGTATCTAAGGTGTTGTGAAGGGAGGTTATCATGTTCGGGAAGGAGGCGTCCTTCAATGCCGAAGCTACTATTGGCAAGACAGAGCCGACGATGTGGACAATGTGGACGACGAGGACGACAAGGGCGACGAGGATGACGAGGACGACAGGTTAGTCGAAGATAGAGAGTTACGAAGAGGAGTTGAGTATACGACAACAGGAGTTAATACCTACGTGAAGATAGAACGGCTCTAGACATTTTCACGTCTTAGAAAGTTCCTTGTGTTTGGAAGCCCCTATTCAAAGCACGACCAAGAGTGTCTGCGTTTTAACGTATGCGTTCTTGTTACCGTTAACTATAAGGTAGGCTATGGGTGGTTTTCCTTTGAAATCTGCGTATAAGGTATCCCAGGTCAGGTTTGCCTATCTCTAGCTTGTAATAATTCACACTTACAGGAATACTACCCCGTCTATGGGTTGGACCTCATGTTGTGGTTCAAGCCAGATCTCTGGACATTACTTCGACCGACGCTGTCACATTAATGCCTACCTACATAATTATCCTAACCGGAAGGCATATATTTACTTCGGGATACTTAGATAGTAGTCCAGTTTTTAAATTATATGGTGGTATGGCTTCAAAATCCCAGAAGACTTGGCTAAAACCTCAAGGCACGCTTTGCCTCAATAGCGTCGTTAGCATCAGGTTAGCTCTATAGCAGTAGACTACATTACAGAGGCACGATGTCTGTCACTGGACCCACCAGCACGACCCATACCATATATGAAGCGATTAAAGACAGGGCGACTGAATGTAAGTAGAGCATTCTAATAATTACAAAGCTGAAATATAGTAAGAGAAACTGACTTAGTCCGGCCAGCAGTGAATTCGAATGATTAATACACTCTGTAAACGAAGTACCTGAGATATTACGCTATACATGCTGTTATGCCATCGGCCACCTATCTAGAGCCCCGACATTACCTCGAAATGCAAATGCGGCACGCTAGTCTCCGTCTTTGGTTATACAAAATTAATAGGAAACCACCCGAACCTGAACCGTGTTTACCGAGTCCTCTCTATCCCTTATTCCCCTAATCCTTTCTTCCCAAATGCTCGTCAAGGGACGATTCTGTCATCGACGGGTCGGTCGAGGTATACAATGAGCTGCCAGGAGTATATCTGAGTCCATCAGCGACGAAACGGGAGTCGTTCATCCCTTCGTCATAGGCGGGAAGCTCCTCGTCGACAGACGCGTAGTCCGGGAAGGCCGATGTCGGACTCGGAGGCATCGGGGCGTTGTGCTGCTGTATCTCACGGGGGTATTCGTGAGAGCGCCCTTCTTCTGCCGCGACCAAACTGCCTACAACACTAGCAACGGCGCGGAACTGCGCAATCTCCTGCTCCATGGTCGTCGAGAGGTTGTCGTCCTCTTCACTTTCCGACCCATTTAATCGTCTCAACATAGCCTCCTTTTCCTCGTCCTCGACCTGTTGGCGTCTTACGTTTTCCTTCAGCCACTGGATGATTTCGCCATATTTGGTACTTATAGCAGCACGTCGGGTGGCCCAAGATTTACGACGACGTTGGCGATGGGCCTCTCGGTGTCGCCCAACACAGCCAGCGCGGCGATTCTCGCGAGACTTGGTAAAACAGCGAGTGTGTACAGCGCTAATCAGTAAACCGAGTAGGATGACTACAGCTACGATATGAATGGCTGATACCGCGTGGAGTAGGCCATGGGGGCCAAAAGGCTTCATTATGTTAGTGCACAGACTATTGGATAACGGTTATTGATGCTTACCGGGGGTGGAGGATGATGTGGTGGATGATGTGGTGGCCTTCCATGGTGTGGTCTATCGCTATGATGTGGTGGTCGACCTGGGTGAATCAGCACCGGTGGAGGAATATCCTCGTCAGATACAAGGATATGTATTGGCTGTCCAGGCGCTTCATCATCAGAGTTCACAGGCGGCTCCTAGGGGTTAGTTAGTACTGAATGGAGCGATATTCATTTCTGCTAGGCTTACCGGGCCACTTTCGAAGCCTAGAAAAGGTTCAGGTCCGTCGTCGTCCGGCATATGATGACTAGGCGGCGGCGGCGGATGCCCGTGAGGAGGAGGCGGAGGAGGAGGATGCCCATGAGGAGGTGGTGGTGGATGTCCTTCAGGGGGTGGTGGGTGCGGAGGCGGGCAATGGCAGAAGGGAGGTGGCGGGTGAAAATGAGGTGGACCGCCATGAGGAGGATGGTGCGGTGGGTGTGGATGCGAGTGATTCCCATGCTTGCCATGATGCGGCGGGCCCCAATGAGGTCGGAAGTGGTGTCCTTTTCTATGATGGAATGGCCAATGTGGCCTACCGAACGGACCTTCGTCTTCACCCCCGTGCCCGTAGAGCCTACTAGCCATGTGCTTCGCGCGGCTATACATCGTTTTCACAACACACTTAAGACTATCGCACTCGGAAAGGGAGTGGAATTCTTTCGGTCGTTTGAAATCGAACGTTTCAGATATGTGTTGTACCTTGGTTGAAATTGCGTATTCGAGCGCCGCCAGTTGTCGCATCATTGACTTCAACTCGGCCAATTCGGCATCCAGGGCTGCCGAGTTGTCTTTAACAAGGCTGTCGTCTATAGCCTCGGAGGAGACAGCCTCCATAATAGACCCAGTACCATTGATAAGGGAAACCGAAACAGGCGCCATCTGCTGGAACTGGACAGTGAATCCCACATCTTGAACTTGCGTATCATCTACAGAGATGAGCTCGAAAGTCATCAGCTGTCCTTGAAACTCATCTTCGAGATGCACGCAAGTGAACCCCCAGTTAGCGAGGATGGTATTTCCATGCTCCGTTGTGATGGGTCCGGAGCCAACACCGTTCTCATCCTGCGCAAGTGCTTGGCCATTGAGGGTTACATTTCCATAGCCGCAAGGAGCTGTCGACTCGAGGATGTCAAGGCGAAGAGTCTGAATTGGATGCCTCAGTCAGTTAACAGCTTCACGTCGGACGCCACCTGATATCTGCGACTTACTGCTCCCCCAAGATAGATGTCTTCTGAAGTAGTGTTGATATCTAGGTCGATTAATGCGTGGGGTCCATTAACTTCAATGATAATTACGTGTTAGAAGCATGTTATAACTTTCATGATACATGGAGGGTTAAGTCTCACCCTCCTGTGTGGTCGGAAGAGCTGTCACCAGCACGGGGGCTAGCAAAAGCTGAGCCTTTAGGTGGCCGCGCATTGTGCGATTTAGGCACCTAGCAATTCTGAAGAAGTTAGAAAGCAGAGGAAAGTTGCCTTGGCATGGCAAGAAGATGACGACTTGCCCTCACTCAGCGAGGGGATTAGGTGGGAAGAGAAGCACAAAATGGCTGCCTACACAAGCGGGCCGCAACGAATATGTAAGACGCCCAGATCCTCCGCGAAGGTGCGGAATAGGTGTGGGGTGCCACGCGGTCACCTTCACTTATACCCACGCTCGAACGTTTGTACCGACTGGTCAATTTGCCAGGGGTTTAGAACGAAGCGGGACGTGGAAGTCTGACGGCAGGATATCCAGACAGAGACCAAAGCGCTCTGAAACTTGCTTCATTCAGTTACGATCCGTCTAAGAAACAATAGAAGACCGTCTAGTACTGTATCAGTGAGGCTATGCAAGGATGGTATGTGATATGGACCAATGAGCTTCAACTAGCTGACGAGTCCTCTAACCCCAGCTAGCACTGGGCTGAATCGATATCTGCCAAGACCAGGGGAGATTCGTATGCCACATGGAGACACGAGAGAAAACAGATAGAGCTCGGCCAATTATCATATCTAGCGCAATGTATTAGAGCAGTTGAAAAAGAATTCATCTTAGGTCTGAGTCGATAGATGGATTCGAGAGTAGGTAGAGCTAGTAGCTAGAGATTCCAGATTACTTGTCTCTGAGTATGTAGTATACTTAACTCTTCAACAAAGAACGTGCTGGTTTGACGTTCGAGACTTCAAATTGGTGATGGTCGAACGATTGAATCTTATCTTTCGACTCGGGCACTTTGGACCTACAGTATGTACATAGGTATATGATGACTAATCATGTGGCTGAGTTGTAGAAGTACGTACCGCCTGTAGGGCTGGCAGGTGGCTAGAGAGTGTGACCCCACCAAATCGAATCTACAACTCTTTACAGCTACCATCATCATCACCAACATTCCTTGTCGCGCAATTCGATATTAAACACCAAACCCAACACTAATTGCGGTTTCGTCAAGATGGTATTTATTAACCTCCATATCCCTTTGGTATGCTTATGCGCTGACGCGATCGCATCGTAGTTACCCCTAGGGCTCTTGAACGCGGCCCAAGGCCATCCTATGCTCGTCGAGCTAAAAAACGGAGAGACCCTGAACGGCCATCTAATACAATGCGATACCTGGATGAACTTGACACTGAAAGAAGTCATTCAGACGAGCTCTGTAGGCAGCCGTAGCTGTATGTCTCGAGTTGGCGCCGTAGCTGATGTTATAAACACAGGATGGAGACAAATTTGTTCGTCTTCCCGAAGTGTATATCAAGGGGAACAACGTGAGTCTTATGCCATATTCGACAACTGAACCTACTCGCTTAATTCTAACGGGAATCTACAGATTAAATATCTCCGAGTTCCCGACGAGATCATCGACCTCGTAAAAGATCAACAACATAATCAGCAAGGTGGATTCAGGGGTGGCCGAGGCGGTCATGGCCAGCAGAGAGGAGATCATGGTGGCAGAGGCGGCGAGCGAGGTGGTCGTGGTGGACGAGGCCAAGGAAGAGGTCGGGGTAGAGGCCGCGGTGCGTGAATATGAGTTCGTGATATGATACAGATGCAAAAGGCGGAAAGGCAGTGAAACTACCATCAAGGGATCTAGTTGCGGCCCAGGGAAGCACTACTAAATTGGTTGACTTCCAAGAAGCTGGTGAAGTTGCGAGGATGAGCTAGAATTGCAGCTGCTATGGACGAAGATGATACCCAACGCGACGAGAGCGTGAACGCTAACAGCACTGAATTGCTGTTACACGCCAGACACGGGGCGCCTGATATGAAAAGAGGGCCATGATAGCAATATATTACACTCCAGACCCAGACTAAAATCTTCATCTGTGTTCGGTCTACTACCCGTCCAGGTGTACCTAACGACGTGGTGGTCTTACAGGGCTTAACAAGTGCGAGATAACATGATTGAATTCTAGGAATAGTCAACGAACAGGGTGAATACTACATATGTAAACCAAAGATATATCACAGGGTACAGAATCCCATTATCAAAATAACATAAAAGGACCTTAGCCATACATGAATATATCGCTTATTGAGATCAGATTACTATATTAAATACATGCATTGAACGGTGCAACTCATGATCTGACAACTGTTGCCAACTGTGTAGACTGCCATGTGTACAGCTTCTACTTTTTATTTTATCGCCAATTCCCACATTGCAACTATCAGAACTCACGGCTACAAACGCCAACCACACGATGCCGGGGGAGCGCATCGTCATCGACGGGCTCTGGCGATGTTTATGTCCCTCGGTAGATATTCGCACGCTCTTGAGATTAGTTGGTCCACCTCGAAACCCTCGACGACGACCGATTCCATTCCCCTGCAATACCCAGTTCGCGGATTCACGAGGCCAACGAGAGTACCATCGTGTCGCTTCCGGAAGCCATGTTGGTCGGAATCCCTCTAAAGATGACTTGGTCGAGAGATCGCGCATCCAGTACCTTAAACGGTTAGCAAAAAGAAGCCCCTGGGTTCCCGGCGCCCTCTTTGGCAGTGTGGATGATTTTGCTACCAAGCTCGACAATATCCCAACCAAGACTATATACGCCGCCCTCAAGGAGCTCCCGAGAGTCGAGGGTACATATTACTCGGTCGTGAAATTAGTCGAATATCTGACGAGGGAAAGGAAGGAAAAGCCCAATGTCATGCTGTATGAGAGTCTAATAAGGGCCAACGTCGACAAGAATCATGGATCTGCAGAGGTCGCTAGTCAGCTCCTCAAGGAAATAGAGAGATTACGCATACCAACTACGCCACAAATCTATCAAGCTCTACTAGAAGTGAGATGGCCCGTTCTACGACGCAGTCTTCCCACGAGTTAACATCGAGACATAGGTCACTGCTGTTCATCCTGATTATGTCCTCCGAAATACCGTCCTCTTCGAGATGAAGAATCGATGGTATTCAGCAACCGCCAATGACCTAATAAACATCATCATTGGACTGTTGAGGGATAACCAGTATGAACTGGCCCTTGAGAAACTGGAGGAACTGCACAAGGATCCGGTCGCCGTCCCGTCTTGGCTCTACGACATATTCCTCTATACGTTTGCGGATTTGGGTTTCCACGAAGAGACACTCTCGATTCTCAAATACCGGCTGAAAATCGTAGGCATTGTTAAGGAGCCATTGTCTTTAAACACATGGCAGTTCCTTCTCGATGTGTTCAGCAGAGATGCTTTCTACGATGGGGTTAAATACATATGGGATCGTTCAGTCTCCACCAGGCATTTAAATCCCTCTGACGGTGTTATCATGAACGCACTCATCGCGGCCTCAAACCATGCGGACGCAGACTTAGCTATAAGTGCAATTCAAACGCTTTCAAACCGTGGTAGAAAGCTTGAGTCGCATCACTACGAAGTTCTCATAGATATTCACGCCCAGCAGAAGGATCTTTTCAGAGCGTTTATGACCCTATGCATCATGGCTAAAGCAGATGTGCGTTCCGACCTCTCTAGCACGCGATCCCTTTTTCGAATGCTCCGTGAATCGTCTTCGGAGACGGATAATGCCCTCGAGCTCCTGAATGAGCTGCGATTGCAGTATGAGGTCCCCAGTTCCGCATTCAACGTTGTCTTAGAGGCCACGGAAGTCCATCATGGCTTTAAGGTCGCATTGGACTTATACAGAAGCGTGCGCCAGATCTGCGTCGGCGGACCCGATCTCGAAACTTACCATGTCCTCCTTAGACATTGCACCATGAGGAAATCCATGAATTTTCTGTTCGCAGAGATGAGGGCTTTCTCCATCGAACCCACCCAGACCACGTACGATCACCTAATCCGAATTTCCTGTATGCAGGACAGTTACGAGCAGGCATTCCAATTCCTCGAGAACATGAGATCTAGCAAGACGGCGGGCTTGCGCAATAACTGGTGGATGGGCCGGAATTCAGCTCTGGCACTCATCAGGAGGTGCATCCAAGCAGAGGACATCAGAGTGCATGAACTGATCGAAGAATGCCGCAAGCGAGGCATGTCTATTGATGCAGAAGTGCAGCAATTCATCGACGACGCCCAGAAACAAAAAGAGAAGTTGTCAGATGGGAGCGCGCCCGCAGAAGGAGTATCGTCTGAGGAACCGGCTACTACCATCTCCGAAGAGGGCGTCCAGGACCAGAAGCCTAGAGCCATGTCAGGCTGGGCGTAGTGCAATATCAGTAAAAATAATAAACACGTCTCCAACGAGCACCCATTTAACGCCGCAAGTAACAAGGCAGCGTCTATATGCTTCATCCTTATCGTAACTGTAGTTTAGTCACGCCCATATTCACTTCTGGTAGGACAACGACCACGGGTGCCCAGAGCCCGCTTCTACAAAGGCGATCAACCATAATGCTTATATCCTTAATAATCAGGAACTTGGAGCATCGACTCCATTCGGTCTAAGGAATTCACGGGTCAAGGTCCTTCGTATTCGAAACCCGAATGCTGATGTCCTCCATACAAAGGGCTGTGGCGTTGCCAGCTAATCTCCACCTCATCTCTTGCAACTTATAACGATATATTTAAGCATCAACTCCGCGTCTTCTTTTTCCTCTTAGAGTCAAGTCTTGATCCAGCATGAGATTCAAGTTCAAATAATAGGGATACAGTCATCGCACCGCATATCTCAGACCTTTTCCTTCTCCGTATATGTGCGATCCAAGATGGGCGAGTCAGCTTGCTGAGAGAAGTCAGAACTCCCAAAAAAAATCAGCTTATTTCACAGGCAACGAGTAGATCCAACTCACCATTATATTACCGGACTTACAAGATAAGTCCATTCGGTTACAGGTCTCTTATACTCAGTTACATCGGAGACGAACCATCATTCCTAATTCTCAGCATAATATATATGTTGGGATACGGGTTGTGGGATGGATTACCAAGCTCGGCGCAATTACAACCGCTTCTTAGATGACGCAATGTCCCGTCAACTTTTTCAAATCCTTCTATAAATCTCATCCTTTCAACAAAAAGAATGAGTCGTGCGAGATGCGGAAATATCGCTGATAAATCCTTAAAGGCCTGCACGCTTAGATCACTAAACGCAGCTAAATCCGGTATTCTGGAACCAATCAAAGGCGTGTAAACAGCATGTACCTGCACAACTGGGTCAGATCTACTGCTTACTTGACTCATCTCAACAGAGATTGCAGAGATTACAGATGACATTCCCTACGCATCTACAGATCCATTCATCTATCCGCGGACATCTACACTTCTATTCAGAATTCAGACTTACTATGTACGCCAAGGACGCCAAAGATGACTGACATCCCAAGGTCCCCCACTCTGTTCCTTTTCTTTTCTGTCAAGCCTCAGCTTGTTGACTTGTTTGTTTCATACCCCGGGATTGGTAATCGTCATATGCAAAGTTGCACCGTCCGGCTTAGAAACCAGTGCTGAGAAAATCTTGGCTGTGTATTGGCTCTTTCGTTGTGCTTCCACCCTCCGTGGAGATTGGAAATAGAGGACATGGAGAAAAGCCACCTATGTCCGCTTATATGACATTAATATCGATGGATCATAGGTAGTATATAAATTCGTGGTAAGTCGACCTAGGTGAGGACTTCTCTTCGTAGCATTCAACCATCCAGCTCCCTCAAGCCTGTCTTATATACAGCTTGCTTCATCGGGTATCAAGCCAGAAAAGTACTGGCTATTATTCTCTTCTTATTGCTTCACCTTAGCAACAGTCACAAGATAACCCATCTTAATAGTCACTAAACGGGTGACATCAACACGATGTCGCACCTCATCCGTGAAGCCCCAGTAGGGCAGCTCATCCGGTTCGTCACTGGCAACCGCGTCCTACAATATCCAGAAGAGAAGGCCGACTTCGAGCTCCCAGAACCCTGGGTACAGATGCTAAAGTCGGACTCAACCGACTCCACTCCATCAGAAGACCGATCCGACCCCTTAAGCTCCGGCTCTTCAACTTGCACGTCAACAATCTCCGGTCCCAACGACGAAGAGAGCCAAGCCGAGAAAGCAGACGTGATAGATCCGGCGCCGTATGGCGCCTCTCTGAGCCGGACCAAGAGCCGGACTGAGACGTACCCCAACACTGAGGAACGGTATGAGGTCGATCAACGGCACGAGCTCGAAAAGACGAAGTCGATCCCCATTGTTCCCAGGAAAACAAGAGATGGCGCGATTCTTGTTGATTGGTACTACACCGACGACCCAGACAACCCCCAGAACTGGTCCAGCTTGCGCCGGGCCATGGTTGCCGTCATCATCTGCCTCTACACTTTCGTCGTCTACACGTCCAGTGCCATCTACACCACGTCGACCGAGGGCGTGATGGAGGAATTCGGTGTCAACCCGACGCAAGCCTCTCTAGGCTTGGCTCTCTTCGTCCTCGGGTACGGACTTGGCCCGCTACTGTTCTCACCCCTTAGCGAGCTACCCAGCATCGGCCGGAACCCAGTGTATATCTGGACCATGTTCCTCTTCGTCATCGTATCCATCCCGACCGCGCTAGTGACCAACTACCAGGGACTCATGGTCTTGCGGTTCCTCCAGGGCTTCTTCGGCTCCCCCTGCTTAGCCAACGGCGCCGCGACCCTGGGCGACATGTACAGCGAGATGACGCTGCCGTACGCGCTCATCGCCTGGGTCAGCGCCGCGTACTGTGGGCCCGCCCTCGGACCTCTTCTTTCTGGGTTCTCCGTCCCGGTTATGGGCTGGCGCTGGTCCCTGCTCGAGATCATCTGGGCGGCGTCCCCGATCTTCGTGGTGATGTTTGCTTTCTTGCCCGAGACGTCAACCCCGAACCTGCTCCTGCGACGCGCGCAACGTCTGCGCAAGCTCACGGGTAGTGCGCGCTTCATGTCGCAGTCGGAGATGGACGAGCGTAATCTTGACCGGCGCGCTGTGCTTATCGACGCGCTTATCAAGCCGCTCGAGATCACGCTTAAGGACCCGGCGGTTTTGTTTGTGCAGGTGTACACGGCCATCATCTACGGCATCTACTACTCGTTCTTCGAGGTCTTCCCGCTCGTTTACCCTCCGTACTACGGCATGGACTACGGTCACGTCGGCCTCGTGTTCTTGTGCGTGCTGGTCGCTTGCCTTCTCGGCGTCGCTGTCTACACCGCCTACATCTTCTTCTACATGAACCCGCGCATCGCCCGCCGCGGCTTCCCCGCTCACGAGTCTCGCCTCGTGCCTGCGCTGGCCGCTGCTTTCGGGCCTACGGTCGGCTTGTTTGTGTTCGCGTGGACGGCTCGGCCTGACATCCACTGGATCGTGCCGACCGTCGGTATTACCATCTACGGCGCGTCCGTCTTCATCGTCATGCAGTGCATCTTCGTCTACGTGCCCCTCAGCTATCCGCGCTACGCCGCGAGCCTGTTCGCCGGTAACGACTTCTTCCGCTCCGCGCTTGCGTTCGCGAGCATTCTGTTCGCGCGCCCGCTGTTCGAGAACCTGGGCGTGGCGAGGGGGACCAGTCTGCTCGGTGGGCTTAGCACCGTGGGGATTGTCGGGATCTGGGTTTTATACTTCTCTGGCGCGAGGCTGAGGAGTTTGAGCAAGTTTGCTGTTTCGGCCGAATAGGCAACTTGCCTCGGACTATATAATGGCGTTTGGGGATAGAATAGGACTATTGGGTAGAGTGTACATGATACCATGATACAGGATAGAATTCGGACTTCGATGGCTAGAAGAGGTGCATTGGAGCACCCTGGCGTTTGGGAAAGAGATATATATCGGATGGACTCGCTCGTCCAGCATCTCTACATGGCAGAATAGGCGGCGGCTTGCTTGCTTACTGCCCCAGACTATAATGAATTTATATAATGAAGACAGTTGATGAATAGTTCTCTGCGCCTTGAAGACTAAGAAGTAGATGATCATAAGCCACATACCTACCCCTGGGTATTCACCTAAAAGAGGGAAGTCCACTTGATCAGGTCTGCATACTCTTCGCCCGAGTGTCAAGGCATATTATAGGTCTACCAATGCAGTAAGCCTAGTGTTTAAAGGATGGTTGCTTCCCTACAGAGAGGATTGGCGGCTAGGTGGCGAATCCAGTCTACTTCTACCTTGAAGTCTTCTAATTAGTATATTTCTTATGAAATGACTTAGCAATGGCGAGACACTAGAAACGAACAATAGTCATATGAAGTCACATGTGCGTGACGAGGATATATAGTCCACTGTTCAACTTATAATGGCAAATATTCCTGGATGTTACGCATCACTAGACACCCTGAGGACGACGGTAAACCCTCAGAATTTTTCCATACTAGCGGGCCCTTTCCCAAGTCTATAAAAGTGCAAATCTCTTGTAGCTATCCATGATCAGTTTCGTTGCTCTCGCAATCATAGCCCGAGCTAAGGGGCCGGTGATGCAGCCGGACTAAGAAAGCCGTAAGAAGAGGGAGGCTTGAAAGCCACATCCGGTCCTAGGGCAAGCCACGTACGTGTCTATCATCCGCATCAAAGACGATAAGCGGTCGATAGGCGTAGACGAACACATTACGATAGGCTTTAGAACTAGGTCCACGGCTGTCAGCATGAAGAGAAGGTAACTTACGATAACTGGGAGTATATGCAATTTATTATATTATCTTCTATCGACCCTAGTTGTCTGGACAGCCGGTGTAAGCATGACATAAACTACCTAGGTACCCAACTTTGGATTCTTATATCCGTTCTGGATGGCGACTGTAATGGATTTCGGTTTGAGGATTAATGAGTGTCTTCACCTGTTGCCTTTGAGGGTGACGGTAGATAAGTAGTTGACCTTATTCTTATAGAACTTATGCAGGTGTTTAGCTTGACGTCTCCGTTCCTATAGAGTATTTAAACTACCTTTACTTAGATAGAATCTATTGATATATCCATTTGCTGAAGGTCTTGTGCTGCTACCAGTCTGCTCCTAGGATCTCCTTGATATCTCACCCATATTGATGTCTGGGATATCGGAATCTAGAATCTCTCTTGCTATAGATAATGAGAATAAGTGGCGATTCAATTCTCCAGTTGCTGTTCTTTCTCTTTATTGTTTAGTGAAGTTCCTGGAACATCGATGTAACCTTAGAAAGGTACATATAGACTGCAGGGGTCGGAAATCGGAACGAGTATTCCCGTCCTGCAGTACGTACTAGTACTTAGGTACATGTAGGTAGCGTATGCAAATTAGAACGGTTTCCCCACAAAGAACATGCCATCCCACGCCAATTTGTGACCTTTTTGATTGCGACCAGTCACCGGCCACTTGGATCGCCTAGTCCTGCTCCTTACACCCTTTTCCTGCGAACACGAGCATAGTCACATACATGTACATACTCTAGATTACGTATGGGAATACGAACCTCTACAGAGGCATATCCTGATTACGAACGTCTGCAATTCTTAGTTGATATTTTAATACTTAGTAATATCACCGGACTGCCGGATCATGTCTGCTCGATCATGTTTTCTGGAAGCATTAAGGGTTTAAGTACTAGACGCGTCTCTCCGGGATTAAAACTTGTGGCTACATATGTACATATATACATACAAATTAAGATAACATGTACTTAATAAGCTTTCGCTTGATAGGACTGCTACTATCCGATGCAATCCAAAGATTGTGCTTCCGATGCGTTGCACCTTTTATTGTACGGCATTTAAATAATTGTTAGTAAAATAATAAGACGGCAGAGATATGATGAGGTGGCAGAGAGCTTGCAGAGCCGACGCTGTTGCAAAGAAAAAAAAAAGCTCCAAACCTCTCGTAGTTGATTAAATCCTCCGCCAATTGAAGATTTCAACCAATGGACGAGCTTGAACTCACCAAGCACCCCTGTCATTAGGTCCCTGTGGTTAAGATCCCTAGCCACACACTGACACCCACGAGTGCTTGGTTGCTTGGGTTGCTTGGTTGTTTGGAGTGCAGCAAGTATCCCTGTCCCACTTGGCCCCGGCGCACTAGCAACGCTAGTAACGCCCCTTAACTGCCATTTGGTAGTGCAAGCACAGGGCCTAAAAAGGGGGTACCTGAGTACGGAGCAGGGATTATGTATTTCCAAGGTTGGACGCTTAGAACTAAGTACCACCGTACCCGACCCCAAGCCCCTTTTGAAGCAAAAAAAAGGGCCAGGGCGACCAGGGCCCCAAATTGGATTTTTTGAATGAAGAGGAGAGAGGTCACGTCGCACACCTTCAACAACCTCCTTCTCCCACGTAAATTCTTCCTCCCGTTAAACTACAACCTCTTAATTTGGTAGTTTGGCTTTTCCGCTCTGCCAAACCGTTTCATCACCCAATTCATCTTTTTCTTACTACCCAAGCCCACATTCTCTAGACCTTCACGAGATATCGGCGCGCGCGAAGTCGATCCCGGTTCCTTTAGTTCCATCTACTTCTTCCGCTCGCTGAATCGACGACACTTGACAACTTTCTGCGACGTGCATCAACACGCGACTCAAAGCCAAAGTCATCAGGGTATGTGAACATCGAGATTTCCTCCAGACGTGACACGCGTATGGTCAGAAGCCAAAAGAGCTTCCTGTCTCCTCTACCCATCGCGCCTTTTCCCCTTCACGTCGACCAGCACCCTGTTGTCTGTCCCTGCGCCGACTCGCATCATTCCCTTCAGGCGTCAACTCCTCCCGCCCTGAACACACAACTTTGAACTTAGGACTAACCTTCCCGCGTCTCTAGACTAAACCTCGCCCTTTCCCTTTCCATATCTTAGATCACGACATCTGTTGATACATTCACTATGGGTAAGCACTTTCCAACTCGTATTGACGCAACCACCCGTTTCATCGAGGAGAGCAACATTGCAAGAGTCGCCGCTGCCATGGAAATAACACTGGCCCATCTCCCTACTTCGCCGGATGGGCGTTCCCGGACTGAACATCTCTTCTCCCCCATCTCATCAACATCGACAACTCACTCGCTTACACAAACTTCCCATCCTTCGTTTTTTGGTTGATCTATCACTTTTTGGTTCCCTACGTTTTTGGTTCTTCGGAATATCTCGACTATCGCTAGGAACAGTCGCCTCCCTTCAAAAACCAGGAAAAATTAAAACAAAAAGAAACAACCATTCATACAATGCCCGCTTTTCTCAATCCACACAACAAGGCGCGAGCTCGCAGTGTTCATTTGGACGGCAAGCATTTCATGGAAAACTTCTCTTTACCCCTGAGGGAAACGGCCCAAACCTCAGCAACAAGATCGAACAGTGTACTAGATAAGGAGAACCAAGCTTCCTCGGTTCGCCATTACCGGAGCATGTTGGTTGTAGATGCTCCATCTCTTGGCCCTCTGAAGCCAATGACATACGAGGAGCTCTACATCCATCCATCGCTTTCTGGTATACCACTACGGACATGCTCTTGCAATTTGCTCTCCTACCTGCTTGATCTCTTGCGTCTGACGGCAAATGCTGACTTCTATCCTAGCTGCAAACGGTTCGATAACCTCATCTGCGCCGACCGATGGCAAGCAAACCTCACGTCCACCGTCGTCTCCGCCGGGTTCTGACCTCAAATCTGCAGCCCCGTCCCCCGCTCCGGGTCCAATCATCAATGACAGCAAGAACATCGTTCGACGAAAGCTGACTGGCTATGTTGGTTTTGCCAACCTGCCAAACCAGTGGCATCGTAAGAGTGTCCGAAAAGGATTCAACTTCAATGTCATGGTAGTTGGTATGTTTACGAGCTTTCTATCTGCGAGTGGGTAGAGACTAATCTGGCGACTTGCAGGTGAATCTGGCTTGGGTAAATCCACGCTTGTCAACACGTTGTTCAACACGTCCCTGTACCCGCCCAAGGACCGAAAGGGCCCGAGCCTTGACATAATACCCAAGACCGTCTCTATCCAGTCCATCAGTGCAGACATTGAGGAGGCCGGTGTTCGTCTTCGCTTGACCGTTGTCGATACTCCCGGTTTTGGAGACTTCGTCAACAATGACGAGTCGTGGAGGCCCATTGTTGACAACATCGAGCAGCGCTATGACGCTTACTTGGATGCTGAGAACAAGGTCAACCGCATGAACATTGTCGACAACCGCATCCATGCTTGCGTGTTCTTCATTCAACCCACTGGCCACTCCCTGAAGCCTTTGGACATTGAGGTTATGCGCCGTCTTCATACCAAGGTCAACCTGATTCCTGTTATCGCCAAATCAGACACCCTCACTGATGAAGAGATCACTGGTTTCAAGTCCAGAGTGAGTTTTGTCCGTCTCGTCATCTTTGATTCCTATCTAACTCTGTCATAGATCCTTGCGGACATCAAGCACCATGGTATTCAGATCTTCGAGGGCCCTCGATACGAGCTGGATGATGAGGAGACCATTGCCGAGAACAACGAGATCATGTCCAAGGTCCCATTCGCCGTCGTTGGTTCTAACGACGAGGTCACTAATGCTGATGGACGCAAAGTTCGTGGCCGTCGATACCCATGGGGTGTCATTGAGGTCGACAACGAGGAGCATTGCGACTTCGTGAAGCTCCGTCAGATGCTCATCAGAACGCACATGGAAGAGCTCAAGGAGCACACCAACAACTCCTTGTACGAGAATTACCGAACGGACAAGCTCACCGCGATGGGTGTTGCTCAAGACCCAAGCGTCTTCAAGGAGGTCAACCCAGCCGTCAAGCAGGAAGAAGAACGTGCTCTGCACGAGCAGAAGCTTGCCAAGATGGAGGCCGAAATGAAGATGGTATTCCAGCAGAAGGTGGCCGAGAAGGAGAGCAAGCTGAAACAGAGCGAAGAAGAGCTGTATACTCGTCATAGAGAGATGAAGGAACAGCTGGAACGCCAACGGCTAGAGCTCGAGGAGAAGAAGGCCAGAGTCGAAAGTGGACGACCGATAGAGGAGAAGGGCAAGCGAAAGGGTTTCTCTCTGCGGAATTAGCCCTTCACGACTAGTCTTTCGGTCTACGTTCTGTTCGCGACCCTTCACGATGGCATACACTACTAGTCTGCCGAGTTCTTTCACTTCGTGTTTCTGTCTATTCAAACTCTTCTTTTAATTACTCATCACCTAATGCACCTCGCAAAATGGTTGCCCTTCGTGGCGATTATTGGATGAGGACCTGACCGTGGATCGTGGTACCGAAAAAGCTCGACAGCTACCATGCAAACGACACAAGGCGGGCATCTGAGAGGCGACGTTACTTGATGTCTGGGGTCACTATTCCGGCGTTCTTGAACATTGCGGCGAGATAGTTGGTTCAGAATTTTGACGAGCTGTATCCCATCCTCCCAACTGCATATTAGGCCCGCCTTGTCTTATTACATCCCGAAATCCCGCTTTAAGATTTGGAGAAGGGCAGATATGGCATATGGCGAATAGGCACAAGAGGTATTATCTATTAGATCATCCTCGTGGGTTGGTCGGAGCCGCACTCGCGATAGTCAAAACAGCTGTAGAGGCAGTATGGTTCTCGTCGCCTCTGGAAGCATCCGTCCTACCATTCATTTTCCTTCATGACCATATGTGCTTGTTTTTTCAGCTGTTACGACAAAATACCCGGAATTGGCGGCAAGTCGATAGGCGGCTCGGTGTGTTCGTGGAGGATACGGAGGAGAATGTGAGACCAAAAATGCTCCCCCAAAAGTAGATGCCTGTATTCTAGGAGTAATCCTTTTCGACCTCGTAGGATGGGTTGTCCACCAGCCTCGCCGGCTGGTGCCGTCCAACGAGGAAGATCCCCCCCCCCCCCCCGACGCCCACACACTCACACACACATCTAGCCACGAACTTGGCTTACTCTCGGTTTTCCTTACGTCAACCCACAGTCCTGTTTTCCTTGTGTGTTTTTAGCCTCGGTGTGTTTCTCAACTTAGGTCGTCTGAATTGAAAAAGGATGATATTTTTCTTAGGAATCGAGTCTACCTTTGACTGAAGTGATGTGTCTGCTAAATACTGTGCTCCGCCTTGTGATCTTGTACTGCTCTACTAGTTTTCTCGGTGATCCTTCCCAACACACTTGAAGTATTTACCGTGCTTGAACTCTTGCTCGAAGTACCTGAGACCCCTTTCCATCGTGGACGGATGTAATTCCTTGCGGTGGGCAGATAAACCAGAAAGGGGCAAGCTTGATAGTTTTCTGAGCAACATTCCGTATTTAGCTACATTGACTAGGGTAACTTACCGTAACTGAATGCCTCGATGCTAGTTGCCATTGTGGACGAAAAACTAGGTAAGTTAGCAACCTTACCCGCTTGCTTTTATTCTCTAATGAATCTGCTATCTAACGCGATAGAAACGAAACTGTACGAACGGTGTCGCAAATTTCTCTTAGGCAAGCTGATAATCCATTCACTTGAAGCCTAAAGCATTCATTACATCTCTGAGAGGTATATGGGTTCTGAGATGTGGTTGGTCTGTAGATATAGCACGTCCTTGCGCATACTAACATACAGTACAACACATTGATATGACTTTAGAAGTAGCAACACTCGATGGTGATGATATACATCATATTGTACATGCTATATCTCTATATAGAGGTATATACACAGAGAAGGATCTTTCTTCGCCCAGCCATCGTGAACGGCCTATGTATTTTCGGAAGTCCCCGGATGCCACCGCGATCTTCTAGGTCGTAGACTAATCGTATAATACATTTTCTCGAATTCCCACCCTATCCCCATTAACAGCGCGTTTGCCTAGGTTCGCTTAGCCTTTGCTCTAAGCTAGGCTGGGCCACCTCCCTGATATATTCCCAGGTATTCCAGGACTCAGGACCAACATAAGACCTCACGATCTTCGTCACTCTTACCTCCGCCTCAGGTACCAGTTGAAGGCCAGCTGGTTGACCGACTCGGGGAAGGGGGTGGGCACCTCGGCGCTGCCGAGGCGGGCGACGGGGTGGCGCAGGTAGACGGCGGCGCAGATGTTGTGGTTGACCTCGAGGTAGCGGGGCACGAAGGCGAAGGGCGCCATGTAGGTGCGCGGGCGCCAGGGGGTGCGGTACGCCTTGCTCGGGTCGTGCGGGTTCTCCTCCTCGTCGCGCAGGTGCTCGGCCACGCGCTGCTCCAGCCTCCTGAGTTCCGCCTTGCTGAGGTCGGCTGTGAAGTCGTCATCTGACGAGGGAGAAGTCTGGTTTGCTGTTGTTGTGGCGCCGTCTTCGACCGGGGCGTTGCTGTCGCCGCTTAAGTTGAGCCCCGACATCATGCTCGTTAGCTCGTCCGCGATCTCGCTCGGGGAGGCATCGGGGCGGCCAGCGCGCGAGAGTAGGGGCCGCAGGTCCTTGACTAGGTGCCGCAGTTTCTGCTTCTGCTTCACGCCGAGGGCGTCTTCTTCCGCTAGGATCTTCTTGGCCCGCTCCGCGATCTCCTGGACCCGCTTCCGTGTTGGTTTCATGTCTGCCTTGATGGGTTCGGGCGTGTCCGTGGTGTCCGGGTCTTGCTCCGCTGCTTCCGCGGCCTCGGCCTCAGCCTCAGCGGTTACTTCTTCAGCAGCCGCCTCGGCTTCCTCTTCTAAGGGTTCCTCGACGTCGTCTCGGGCTTTGCCTGCCGAGAACCTCCTCTTCCTTGAGGGCCTCTTCCTCTTCTTGTTGGGGTCTAGCTTCGGCTCACCTGTTGCGTACAGGACGCGATCAGGGTCGACCTGAAACATATCGCCGGGGTTGAGGCGGTAGGCGGGATACGGCATCTGTTGGACATTTGTTAGGGGTGTTTTTACACAACATGAATGATATGATGGTGATGGTACTTACCACCTTGCCATTGACCCTGACGGCGCCGTGGACGCAGAACTGCCTAGCCTGCCTCGTACTGCTGGCAAACATGGCTCTGAAGACTGCGATATCCAACCGCCTCTCCATAGGTGCGAAGGTCATCTGCATGTAGGGAGTGAGGATGCGTTTCGGGACTCTGGCGTCGGACCAATTGGGCGGCTCATCCTTGCCAGATCCCCTACCGGCAGCCAGCTCGGAGCCGTCATACTCGGCTAGATACTTGGTGTCCATGTCGGCGACGCTCAGTAGGCGACGACTGAACATGCGAGTCCACTTGCGCTCGACGACGTGCTCACCGTGGTAGGCGCGCAGGATTCCCTTGGCTTTCCATTTCTGCTGGAAGAAGGTATGTTTGTCGGTGGCGCCAATATTGGGATTGGGGAGGTGGGCGATGTTGTAGAGGTTATACTTGTTCCAGCTCTGCCGGAGTTTCTACACCAAGATGAAGAGTTCAGCTTCTGTTGCAACAATTGGGTTAGTTGGTTGTATAACTTACCGGCCGTTTTAGACCGTGATATCTCTTAGGCTTCATCTCGGCTGTTGTTCCTAGTCCTTATGCGAACAACAGCGTCTACGGTGATATTAGGACTCGGAACTTTTGTTGCAGCCAGAAAATAAATTTCTGGATATAAGATCACGTGCTCAGTTTTTGGAGTTGGAATTGATCAATGGCCCAAGTGGCTCAAGTGGCTCAAGTGGCTCAAGTGGCCCAAGCTGTTTAGGTAGACTTATCGATAAGATCCACTCACCTGAAATGGCAATTCGAGGTTGTACAGAAGCATTGTAAGTTCATTGGGAGACTTCAAGTTAACTTTATTGTCTATTGTCTCTACTTATTAAGATTAAGACCATGTTCTGCTCTCGTATACAATAGCACTTTACTGATTATTTCACATCTGCGAAACCCTGACAACCACTCTTCTACTGTAGCTAAACAGTTCTCTCAATCCACTCGCAATCATGAACTACAACCATAATATATCTACCTACCTTGATAGACAACAACTCGACTCAAATCAAGGGCATATTCGTTAACAAGGTCCCTAATTAAGGCGACCTTATTAAGGAACACGCTGACTTGGACAGCTCTTCACCTCTGCCTCAACTGGAAAGGTACTGATTCCAACTTGACATATAACCTGACAAGACATAGAGTAAGTGTGCGACAACATCAGAGCAGTAGCTACCGCTGAGAACCTCACAAAGCTAGTGGTACTCTCATCATATATAAGACCTTGGTGGCCGTCGGGTACTAGCGATGGATCAACTTCAGTCCGCCTTTACCCTGTTCACCCGGTCTTACTGGCGCTTATCTCCGCTGCTCCCCAGTCACTGCTCCGGCTAGGGGAGAGGCCCTTCACCGACTAAAGAAGGTTATGCCTTTCTTGTCCTTGGGAAGAATAAGTGCCCATCCACGACCCTGAATACACCTTTCGGAACCCAAGTCCGATTCTCTCAACATTAGGAGTTACTATCATAGCGTTTAATCCCTGCAGCACACTGTTCTCCGCCTCGGATTCAGCAGTCCGTTGAGTTCAACTTGGAGACGTCTGATTGTATCTCTTGGCTACGTGGTGGATAGCAGGTAGGTTGGTGCTTATGTAAACACACTCTGTGGCTCGTTGCTAAACATCCAACCTCGCGGTAGAAAACAGCCGGACTAATAAGGTCATAGGTTCCATGTAATGGTGAAGCCGCCTTCGGTACCGAATGCCGGGTAGCCCGTCACCAAGTTACTCATCCTGCGATCCTTAAGCCACTTAAATCCGGCTACCTTGTCCGGGAATTGCAACGTAAACGAGATCGGAGAGCTTCTGGCCTGCCTTGATTGGACAATGCTAGATCACTTGCATCTATTACTACTTATCCACATCTAACCCCCCGATATACCCGCCTATCATGATGTTTGTTGGGCAATCGGGATATTCCCGTTCGCTAGAAGTAGGCACATTGTGTATAATACCTTCTAGACCCGTATCTACCGCCGTGGATAATTCCCGTCCTGTTCCCTACCGGTCGTTTCACAACCCTCCTACCCCGAAGGCGCGAGGTTACGTAGCATACATATATCAAAGAGTCGCAGCTCACCTTGAATGTAGTCGACTGCTGACTCTACTCTCGAGCCTTCACAGGATATTCTTTGTTTGACTGACATCTAACCGATACTAGCCATAGCCGTTTGTACTACCCCTGGCTATTGAGACAATCGCTTTAGGGAATGATATTATAATCTTAAGTCACTAGAGAATATCTATTCTAGTATCTTGTGGCATATTTCTATAACTCATAGTCATCGTTGTGGCTAGAAACACGCCTATCAAAAAGGGGCCATCCATGAAAAACTAAGGAGGGCCATGCAAGACTCAACAGTGGAGAAGGAGGCCGAAGCAAAACATGGCGCACCAGACCCAATATCTACGGGGACACGGGCAAGAGACGATGGCGCTGAAATAGAGAAATCCGCCAGCCGAGAAACAAAAGCAAAGGCCGACAGCGATAGCAACAGCATTTCAGATACCGCAAGCACTTATTCGCACTTCGAAGAGATCCATGTCCCCTCGCGCCCGCCGTCGCGAGCCATCTCGCACACCGTCTCTGAAGTGCGAGACGGGATCGAGTCACGCCGGGACCTCGATCTGGAGCAGGGCCAACTGGCAGAGGAAGAGAAGAATCCTATCGCCGCCGCTACGGCGCCGGACCCCGGTGACCCAAACCTTGTGACGTGGACCGGTCCCGACGACCCGGAGAACCCCAAGAATTGGGTCTTCTCTAAGAAATGGGGCGCTGTCTTCATCGTCTCGACTTTTACCCTCATCTCTCCTGTCTCCTCGTCCATGGTAGCCCCGTCCCTAACTGCTATAGGGGCCGAGTTGGATATTCCCGAGCCTTGTATGTCAAGATCCCCTTCCGCCCCCTATTTTGTTAGGTAATGATGTTAACAACGCTGCCCCCTTTTCAAGTCCAGCAGAACATAGTCCTCTCGATATTTGTTCTTGCGTTCGCCCTAGGACCATTAGCGTAAGCGCCTCGTTTTCTTCCCCCTTTTCACTCCCCTTATCGTCTATTCACCGCTAACCTAGGAGCATCACATCAGCTGGGGTCCGCTCTCCGAGATCTACGGCCGTGTCATAGTGCTACAGCTAACCAATTTGGGCTTCTTCGCCTTCAACCTCGGCTGCGGCTTCGCGCGCACCAAGGGGCAGCTGATCGCCTTCCGTTTCCTGGCTGGGCTGGGCGGCTCCGCCTCCCTGGCCATCGGCGGCGGCGTGCTGGGGGACCTGTTCGTGGCCGAGGAGCGCGGGCGCGCCATGTCCATGTACTCGCTCGCCCCGCTGCTCGGCCCCGCCATCGGCCCCATCGCCGGCGCCTTCATCACCGAGAACACCACCTGGCGCTGGGCTTTCTACGCCACGTCCATCGCCGACGCCGCCATCCAGGGCGCCGGCCTCTTTTTCCTGCGCGAGACCTACGCCCCCCTGCTGCTCGACCGCAAGCGCCGCCTACGCACCAAGGAGTCCGGCAACGCGGCCCTGCGCACCCCATACGACACCGCCGGGCGCAGTAGCGTCTGGGCCACGCTCAAAGTCGCCATGACCCGGCCCTTCCGCCTCGTCGCTACGCAGATCATCGTGCAGTCCATCGCACTGTACATGATGTTCGTATACGGGCTGATGTACCTAATGCTAGCCTCCTTCCCAGCACTCTTCACATCCCCCCCACCCGCCGGCTACGGGATGAGCACGGGGCTAGGCGGGCTGAACTACATAAGCCTAGGCCTAGGCTTCTTCCTGGGGGCGCAGGTCTGCGCGCCCCTACAAGACCGCATCTACATATCCCTGAAGCGGCGCTACGGCGGCGGCACCGTCGGCCGCCCCGAGTTCCGCGTGCCCATGATGTTCCCCGGCGCCTTCCTCGTGCCCGTCGGCCTGCTGGTCTACGGCTGGACCGCCGAGTACAAGACCCACTGGATCGGGCCCAACATCGGCGCTATGCTCTTCGCCGCCGGGGCCATCATCGGCTTCCAGTGCCTGCAGGGCTACCTCGTCGACACGTACCAGCGGTACGCCGCGAGCGCCGTCGGCGCCGCCACGGTGCTGCGGTCGCTGGCCGGTTTCGGGTTCCCGCTTTTTGCCCCGTCCATGTACGACCGGCTAGGCTACGGCTGGGGGAACACGCTCATGGCATTCCTGGGCATCGCGATAGGTTGGCCTAGTCCTCTATTGCTGTGGAAGTACGGCGAGACATTGAGGAAGCGGAGTCCGTTTGCTGCCGGTGGCTAGTTAGATTAAGTAGCAAGGTAGCTTAAGATGCCAGATTAGAGGGGAGAGGACAGCGAGGTTGTTGGGATTTAGATGAGAGAAATGCATGGCTGGCGGCGTTCGTCAATTCACGGAAAGCATCTAGAATATCTCAAAGATAAGGATATTATGCGTACCATCTACGCATTACCAACGATTTAGCACTACGTAGGAAACAATTCATAAACAGTTTCAGAGAATCATCCCATTTTGTTACTAGACCCATCTGCCTAATGCCTATCTACCAGGTAGAGTGCCCGTTAACGCCTTGACCAAGCCCTGTCGAAAAACTCCACTGCACGTCTGCTCTGACGGCAACGCAAGATGCTTAGAGCCCCTATCATAAGCTCGAGAGTAATGGAAATCGGGGAATCAAAGTAAGGCAAAGATGCGAATAAGGGTATTTGATACGTTTATACCGAATACCCAGCAGCTTGCCGCTACTCATGCAGCATCAGCGACGGCTTCCTTCGTATTGACCTTCTTGGCCGGCGGGGTATCTGCATCGTGATCCTCGCCTCTAGCACGCTTCCCATTGGTCTCTCTCTCCTTTCTTGTGTGAATAATGGGCTTTCCAGCGTCACCGAAGTTGGGCTGGTTGTCCCGGTTATCCCTTCCGCGGTTGCTATCGTTCTGGCGACGATCGCCACCACGTCCGCGGTGGTTACCTCGGCCACGACCGCGATTATTCCGGTTGTCACGACGGTTATTGAAGCCGTTTCGTTGATCATCTGTGCGACGCTTCTTCCAATCAGTGGAATCAGAACCTCGATGGTTGCCTCGAGATTGGCGGTGTCCCCGAGCGGATCTGTCATCGCGTTGACCATGCCATTGAGAGTGTCCCTCACCGTTCCGAGTCTTCTCCTTTTTAGGAGCCAATGCCTGCTGTCTTTCATACTCGAGCTTCGGCATGATCCTGAGTTTGTGATCTTTCCAGCGGGGTTCAGGGTCTACGTCATAAAATTTGTTCGCGGTCTCTTGGTCGATCCATTCGATGAAAACGGAGCCCTTGAAGACGGACTTACTATCGTCCGAACGTCGCAGGCGGACTGCGTTGAACTCGCCATATTGAGCGACAAAGTCCTCAATATCGAACTGGGTAGTTTTTCTTTCTTCTCCAAAACCTTTGATGTAGGTGCTGCGCTTTTCGATGGCGCGCTTCATCTCGGCAGTCGGATGACAAGGTTGCTTTCGACGAATTGTCTCATCGCCTTCAGGACCTTCGACAACAACTTGGTTGCTCTCCTTCAGAGCATTCACAACCGCCGAGTAGGGCTTGAACCGCTTCATTCGAGAGAAGCTGCAGACAAGGGAAAGCGGCACTGACTTATTCTTCTCGCCGTCGGTCTTTGCCCATAAGAACTTGTCATCGGGGAGATTGCTATCGCTGAAGTAAAATTCAACCTGAGGCGCAATAGTTAGAAGCAATTACAACGGTGAAAATGAGGAAGGTATAATTCTTACTTGTTTGCGAATAGCCTTAGGATCATCGGTTTCTGGAAGGAGAGAAAAGTCTGACTTCTCTCGGAATTCGTCACCACCGCGGCCTACCCTCAGCATCCCGTTCATGGGGTCGAGAATAGATGGCCACTTTCTCTTCGGCTCAATATCATCATCTTCCACAGTCTTTTCGTTGTTGACCTCTACGGCGTTTACCACCTCTTCATCCTTGATGTTGGGAGCAGATTGGGCAGCGTCCTGGACATTGTCATGGTCAGCCTTGATGTCGGCTGGTTCTTCGTGCTTGGCTTCCGGAGTACCGGTGGCAACGGCGGGTTCAGTGGTGTTTTCTTCGGTGGCCTGGACCGTAGTCTCAACGCCCTCGATCGTAGTTTCAACGCCCTCGACAGGCTTGGTGTCCTGGTCAGTCATGTTGGTGACTGTGAGGGAGCTCGCGATAGCTGTCGGCTCCAAACCAGGGTGTCACAAAGAGAGGATGGAATAAGAGAGGAGTGCGATAGCCCGAGTGAAGCAGATTCAACGGTGTAGTCACGAAGAGAGTAACCGAGTTGTAAGTGGTAGGAGAAATAGGGTGTGATGGAGGAGAATTGATCGCGGGGCAGCAGGACGAGCAAGTCACGGCGGGGAGTGACTCGACTCGTGAACAAGCTCCGGCGTTAGGTGCAACAAGATATACAGTAATTGTGATTAGGAGTCGCGACTTCAATTGAAACGTCTGAAGTCTTTAAACTCTCATGAGTACAATGAGACCAAACGAGAGTTGAATGAATTAAATGTGGTCAGAGGTTGAAGGAAGAAGGATGAAGCTTTTGTAAGTTGTAGAGTCGAGGTGGGTAGGTACATGTAGGTAGGAAGGAAGCTTTAAAAAACAGGGTCCACTGAATTTTTTTGAGGTGGGGCGCCAATTGAATCAATCAGCTTAAAATTTGTGCTGCGAGGCTGGAAGCTCCGACTGCCCCGCCCTTAGATCTGCGGGCCTGGCGCTGTCAGTACGTAGACGGATAAACCTTACTCACCTATCAATAGGCAGTATCTGCCTTACCTATTAGGGAAATTCTTCTAATTTTACTTCTCTACCTAATCATCACGTTTTCAACGAAACTACCTCGGTACATGATATATCGTCGTTCATGACCAGTAAACCAAGCACCGTGATCCGTCAAAGCTTAGCTTAGCCATCATAGGGACACTGCGAATTACCTATGTACTTCTTTGTTGAGAAGCCGATGATCTGTTCCGCTGCATTCGTACTGTTTAACCACAAACATGGAAGCAAAGTGAACCCATCCCGTCCTCTACTTGGGAAAGATGGCATTGCTCTATACCGTGCCGCTGCCCATCAGGTAGCTGTAACATCACTCAGATCAAATCTCATCCCAATTCTACGGCATGACACGACTTACATTACGACGGAGAACGGCGACGCCAAGCTAGTTCTGAACGCAGCCGTGAAGACCGCAACCACATTGCTAAAGGAATCGCCAAGAGGATGAAGAGATTGAAACCAACAAGAGTCCAAGGTTAAAATCACTTTATTTCAGGAGCTGCTCTAAGGATAAAGATCCAGAAAACTTCTAATTGTGAAGTATTTCATGGTTATATCGGAATCTAGCCGACCGCCATTATCAAAAGATCGCATTCAACACAGGGTGATATTATATCAGGATATGCCGCAAGAACTATTATTTGAGGAATAACGAGCTCCTTAAACGATTGCTCAAAGAGCGTAACAATGGTGATAAACTCATTCAATTCATTATAGCTGCCCAATACACCTCACTGCGGTCTGAACTCTTAACAAGTTGTACACGATCTATCACATGTTCAAACTTCCTCGTAGAGTAGACCTAAGTAAAGACTCAATATGCGGGTCTAGGATGGA
Source organism: Hypoxylon crocopeplum (assembly GCA_022578875.1). Classification (NCBI taxonomy): domain Eukaryota; kingdom Fungi; phylum Ascomycota; class Sordariomycetes; order Xylariales; family Hypoxylaceae; genus Hypoxylon; species Hypoxylon crocopeplum. The sequence goes on from MU399554.1 coordinate 1,134,406, forward strand.
AGAGAAGCACCTGTTTCGCCTTAGCCGAGCGAGAGACCCGGAACAGCTAGAAACTCGGTCGAGATTAGGCCGCCAGATGCCCGAGGGCTTCACGGCGAGACTTGGAGTTCGGATCAAAGTACGGTTTCTCCCCAATGGACACGACTCGGTTGCCTTGACGCTTTCCGACATAGTCACTGATCCAGAGTTAATTCCTAACATGACACAACACCAATAGGGGTATAAACTTACTTTGTGGCCGTGTGGAAGACGGAACGGCTAGAAAAATGTAAGTTAACGGCCACGTTTGATTAGGTACCTAGGATTGGGAACAACTTACTTGTCCCAGACCGCAAGATCGTTCTTGTTCCACCTGAACCGAACCTGAAGATCATGGTTCTCGGCGATCAGCTGCTGGACTAAATACTGTCAGTAGTGTCTCCGAGTGAGAAGACGGGGTGGCTTCGAGTCGCATACAATACGCCTTGAGTATTTCGCTCTCCCGCTCAGTGACGCCGTTGATCCATCCGGCCTCGACTTGACCAGCCGCGCCGAACAAGCTCTTCCATCCAGTCACAGGATTGGTGCGAATGAGAGGGCTAGGATAGCCCGTTAGCATCCCTGGGTTACCTAGACGGGAATTGACCACTTACTGCTCCGCCTTGAAATCAAGACCACTGTTCTCAGGGGAGCCTCGGTTCTGGTCGATAAGCTCCTCGCCAAAGTCGTTCTGAACCTTTACAAAGCCCGGTTGGTTGTGGGTGGCGGTTAGGCCCTCTGCGAGCTTCTGTAGGGCCGGGGATAGACGGTCATAGGCCTCGTAGCCGGAAGCCCAGAGCGTATCACCACCAGCATCCTCAGGTGGTAGGACGATCTTGAGAATAGCATAGTCCGAAGGGACGTTCTCAAACGTGATGCTGTTAATTCTGTTAGCGTTTGACTTTTCTGTTTGAGTTGGGGACGTTTCGAGACATACTCTGCATGCCAGCCGTGACTTGCGATCTTCTTGGAGAAGGCGGTAAAGCGATCCTTGTAGAACTTGCGGTTCTGTTCAGAAGAAATGATAGATACTTCGTCATCCAGACGGCCATTCTCATCGACGGGGATGCCGCGTTTGCTGTTCGAGAGGGCATGGCGGTGAAGTCCTGACGTTTCTGGCTTGCCAGTAAGTTCCCCGAGACGTTGACCCAAGAGCTTCTGGTCGTCGATGTTGAGGTCTTGGTTGCGGAAGAAGACGACTCCTCGCTCAGATACTTCCAATAGTTAGATCTTCAGGTGAGTAATATCGGATACGCCCCTACTTACCTAGAATCGCCAAGTCGCGAATCTTAGCATCGTCGTGTAAGATGTCGCTCACTTGAAGGTTGGTAAATTCTCGGCCGATGACTTTAGTAACGTCGAACTGCTCGTACGAGTCCAGAGTCCCAGAGTACTCCAGAGGGCCGTCAAGCCTAGAGCTGGTTGCCGTCTTGACAGGGACGGTGCCAACTAACTTCTTAGTTTGTGGGATTGCCACGTCGGAGTGAACGTCGACATCTGCTGCAGGGGGAGCCATGGTTATGGTCAAACAATGAGAGGCGCTAGATAATGGACTTATTCCACTTAAGATGATGTCTGGGTTGTATCACCGTAGATGCTGCTGTATCTGTGAATGAATCTTGAGATATGTCGAACAACATTCTCACTTTATACATAAAATTCCCACGACTAGATTCGACTCCCACGCCGAGGGCAATGATTGTCTCAATCATCTACTAGAATCACGTCAATGGCCTCGCTATCTTTGGCGAATCGTCAAGCCGCAATGATGCCATCTCCAAATGAGATCAGATACCCCGCGAATAACGTCAAGCTGGATAGTGAGCCCGTTGAGGGGTACTATATGAGATATCAACAAACGGAGTCCAATCATCTTAGTTGCCCTAGACGTTATGCGTCCTATAGATCGTAGTGGTCGTGATCAGTAACGTGGGATTTGGCGGATCTATGTACAATACCTGTATCTGATGTATAGATTAAGCGGTAGTTTTGCCTGCTGAGCCTTACCACTGATTCGGTACGAGCAACCTTTAGTGCGGATGGTGTCACCTACCTCATATCTAGTATATCGTACTAAGATATTGCGTATACTGGGCTTCCATGTGTCACATGAATTTGTAACGCGGAGAGAACATCGAATAACATTCTTGTGTGCTTTTGTCCTATCTCCAAATGAAGGGTAGATACCTGACAAGGATGGATCCTACAGTTAGGAATATCGAGCTTCATCAACTGCTCGTAGCTACGTGTATTAGTTTATATTTCCTGTACTTGCAATCTCTTTCGTGTCCTATCACATATAGAGACGGAATCTATTGATGGGGTATCTCCCTGCCCTATCGAGCTGGTATTATGTCTCGGGATTACGAAGTTCGTACTAACTCCTAGATCACTCCATCTCTTCAGTTTCTGTCTTCACGAGGTAGGAATATCGTGTTGTCTACCCAGGCCAATGCCTTTCATACTGTTTGTTTCTAAGGGGAACCCTTAGCTAGAAGTCTACTCGAGAGGGCAAGAACGGTATCGACTTCTATCATTTGATTAAATGAATGTACCTGATTAACCTTATGCTAGCACGTATCCATCCATACAGATCTATTCTATTCATTTGATCAATGGCAGTATAGTTTCCGCCGTCCGCGCTATCATGCCAGTGTAGTAGTCCTCCCTTAGGACACCGCTGGCATGGTCTTTCAAAAACTGAAGCGCCCCCTCATCTACATCCCACGGCTCTGGCTCCAACTGCTTCGAGCCGAAGGCACCACGTGAGGTGCGGTCGATTGGCGGCATAGCCTCGTGCGCTAAGGCGCCATCATAGCCGATCTCGCGTAACGTCTGGACGATGAGGGGCCAGTCCAGACTCCCGTCTCCGGGGGAGAGACGATTGTTCTCGCCGAGGTGGACGTCGAAGACCTTGTCACCACACCTGCGCAGTGCAGCAATCATATCGGGCTCTTCGATGCTAAGGTGGAAGGTATCGAACGCGACGCCGACGTTTGGCATGTTCGCCTCGTCGACGAGTTGCAGTGCCTGGGATGTGTTGGTGATCAGGTATGTCTCGAACCGGTTAAGGGGCTCTATGGCCACGCGGATTCCCTTCTTTGCAGCGTGTGAGGCCACTTCCCGTACGCCCCTCACCACCCATTCCCATTCCTCGCGCTCGCTCGCGCTCGGTTGCAGCTTGCCCACCGTGCACGGGACCACCGTAATGATCTCTCCTCCTAACGCCGCTGCTAGGTCGACGACGCTCTTCATGTAGCCGACCGTGGCTTCCCGCTGGGCTTGATCCGCTGCGGCCAGGTCTCGAGAGCCGTACATGGTTGTGACGGTACCCCAGCAATACAGGCTATATTTCTTCAAGAGAGCTTGCGTCTCATCAATCGCGTATTGAGACGGCTCACCAGCGAGCTCGATTGACTTGTAGCCAAGGGAGGAGGCTCTCTTGAGAGTTACCTCAAGGGGCTCTGGTCGCATCCATGTATGTGTTGAGAGATGCATGTTGAAGGCAACGTAGTCTTGAGGATTGAATGCAAGAGAAAACTCTCAAGTGAGGAGGATATGCGGAGGATTGCCATCAGAATCCGTACGTCGATGGCTTCTTCATTTTTATATGCGTTTGAGAGGGCCAGTTGATCCGCTGGTTCATCTTCAAGTATGGCAAAGTCCCGGTCTACCCAAGCCTATAGAGACTCCATCATAATAGAGCCGGATGATGGTGATTGGCTACCTGGTAGGTACGTTGGTGTCTAGAGTAATAATGTGTCTGACACTATAATTTGCGGACCTGTCGGATTGAGCAGGTCCGCATATCAGTGGGCTCTGCGGACTTGCTTCGAATTGCCTTAGACAATACCTCTCGCACAACTTACCCGCCGGACGGTATGAAGAGAATCAGATTTCTCGGAGACTGCGGCGACGGTAGCGGGTCAAAACGGAGACAAGTGCAAAGAGCTTGCGATTCCTGCAGGAAAGGGAAACGTAAATGCCGTCATGGCCCTCATAATGGATATGAGCAGAAAGACGCGGGCCAAGTAGTAACCTCTACAGCCAACTCGCCGGGCGATCGTGATCGTCTTCATTCACCGGAGCAACCGCCACAAAAACCAGCGAATTATGCGGAGAACGGGCAATCTTCCTCGTCTGCGTCTGCTTCGAGATTCAGCGTTCCCTTCGCCGGCCCTTCATCAGCGCATGCTCTTCTCCTATCTGCTTGCTTATCTCCTAGTGTCGTGAGGACCGGTGCAGAGATCGATCCAGCGTGTCAGCTCCCTCGCTCCCGCGCCCTTCGCCCTTCTTTTCAAGACATGAGAGCACCTCCTTCTGAACGGCGCCCCGGCGTCGCTCCCGATTATCTCCCCATGGTGGTGCGAGCAGTGTTGCCGTATCTGGAAATCGAATGTCTCCAGGTCCTCCCTCCTCAGCAAGATCTCGATGCTCTAGTACGGATTTTCAAACAGGAAGTTCATCCTATTCTGCCTATCGTAGACTTTTCTACGAAAGCACTTGCGGACCCTGTAAATGGCGAAAACCCGGCGACCATCATATTGAGGCAGGCTATCTGCTTGGCTACCTGCAAGAGCCCTTCTGCGAGACAGCATCTAAATCTCCCAGAATGTGAAGATGAACGCTTCTCCCTCAAGAAGCCTCGGGATTTCGCCGACAGGCTCTTCGGCGCTTTGAAGATCGCCTTAGACATCGGTCTCGTTAGCGATAGACTGGAACTTATCCAGGTCCTCGGTTTAATGACCGTCCACTCTTACGGACCTGACGGCGACGATGAAGTAGCCCGACTATGTGGCCAAGCAGTGCATTATGCCTACTCTGCTGGTTTGCATTACCCTTCGCGGCCAGAAGACCCCATATCGGAAGTACGGCGAGTGGAAGTACTTTGTTCTCTCTTCGCGCTTGACAAGATCATTGCTATGATCACCGGTCGGCCGGCCATGATTCGAAGTAGCGAGGTATGCTTACCAACGCCGGATGATGAAGTGTTCAAAGCACTATCCCCGGGCCTTAGGTTGCTATTCCGTTTGAGCCAGATGCTTGACCGCGTGCTAGACCTTTATCGACCACGATTGCCTGATGAGAATGCAAGAGAAGAATGCATCTGGGGAGCAACATGGCTAGAATTCGAAGATTTAGCGAGGGAATGCGATGCACAAGCCATGCAACCTCCTCTGCAGGCCTGCCTAGAGGTCCTGTATCATATTATAGGGGTCATATCTTACCGCCCGGCCCAGACTACAGCCACCGAAAGCCGTTTCTCCGAAAGCAAACCATCTCCGATGATGCGGAGCTCAAAAGTGAGGCATAAATACTGTGCCCAGCAGATCTCCGTTCTTCTTGGCTCGGAGACGTCTAAATTTCCCTTCATTCCATATGCAGCATCTCTCTCTCTGACGGTAGCTCTGTGTAATGTGCGGCAAACTGCTCTAGAGAGCACGAGGAGAATAGCTAAAGAGGAGGTGGAGAGGAATCTCGGGCTACTTGGAAAACTGGAAGAGATATATTGGCATGCGGAATCAGCAGGTATAGTTGGTCGCCAGATTTACCAAAGCCTTGAATAGAGAAGAGATTCCACATCGTACAAATGGCCAGTTTCCCTTTCCAACGAAAACAAATTAGAGCAACGAGTTGTGTTCCCCGATAGTTGGTGGCGGGACGACTCCTATGCTCATTGGTTAGGTTATTGATTGGATAGAGTTGTGAAGCTCCTTGTTTTACAAAACGCAATATCCAATTGAAGTTCTCTACGGGTACCTAACCTACCTGGCAGGTAATGAAAAGGGGGTGAAGATCGAGGTTTTGCCAGACAAGGACGTGTGACTTCATAAGTATAAGTCGAAATACCTAGAGGCATATATCTCTTAACATTCGGGTCGCGGATACGAATATGCTTATCCTACGTTAGCAATTAGCTAGAACTATCGCAAATCTACTAATTCTGGGCATACTGCAGGTCATCGTACCATGCATAGTAAGTCACACCATGCCCGCACAGTATATAATAGATTGGAAATATTTCAGCTTGACCGCTCCCTAGCATGGGTAATGCAGTAAAGCGCTTCCAATCGGCCGCATGTCTACCTGGTACTAGTGAGGGCAGCTCATATTGGGCAGCGGACGGCGGCTATCTACGCTGCAGGATGCATGAGCGTTGAAAAATACTGCTCTCTCTTCACTGTAGCCCGATTAGACATTAATTGACTTCCTTAAGACATATTATACTTCTTTTACAGAGAACAATCCAATGAGACTCGTAAATACCGCGACACGCCTTCTCGAGTATTTCGACGACTCACAGGTATCGAAGCACCCATATGCGATTCTCTCGCACGCATGGGGCCCTGAGGAGGTCCTCTTCCATGAAGTGCAAGATGGTCAACAAGCTATACGGAACAAAGCGGGATGGGTAAAGATGGATAAATTTTGCGCCATGGCGCAAACACACGGTTTTGCCTATGCGTGGATTGACACATGCTGCATCGACAAGCGTAGCAGTGCCGAGTTGTCAGAAGCGATAAATTCTATGTATAGGTATTACCATGACGCCGCAGTGTGCTATATATATCTCGAAGACGTACATAAGTTTGTTGAAGAAGAGGAAGCAAGTCGAGAACAAGTGCTCACTGCAGTGCGCTCTACACGCTGGCTCTCAAGGGGATGGACGTTGCAAGAGTTTGTTGTCCCTGCGCGAAGACGCTTCTTCTTTGCCGATTGGTCTGAGATCGAAGGCGGAATTGACCTGCTCGATGCCCTTGCTGAATCTACGGGGATTGACAGAACACTGCTGGAGGATAGGAGCCTGCTATGCAATTTCTGTATCGCGGAGCGCATGAAATGGGCATCCAAACGACAGACGACGCGGGGGGAGGACATTGCGTACAGTCTAATGGGACTCTTCAACGTCAACATGCCAGTGCTGTATGGAGAAGGGGCAAGCAACGCATTCAAGAGATTGCAACGGGAAATCATGGAAGCCTCTTTCGACATGACGATTTTCGCATGGCGCGGAGACTACCTGAATAGCGGCTTTCTAGCCCAGTCTCCTGCTAATTTTGCAGATATTCCCCCTTTGGGACCATGGGCGCCCTGGAGTCTTGCACCATTCTCTATGACCAACGTCGGGCTTACGCTCCGGTTGAACATTGCCCATCAGCAGCCGCCCCCGGAGAACAAGCCCAAGACGCTATCCGAGAGTGGTGCAAGGCTCCTCGCAGCACTACAGTGCGATGTCCAAACACCAACGGGTGAGTGGCAAACTCCCATGGTCTATCTGGAGTCAGTGGAAGGGGCAAACTTCATTGTCAATGGCAAACGCTGCAAGGCTTATCGTAGGGTACGATGTTTGGAGTGGCTTACGATGCCTTCTCAACGAGTTGTCAATATCCCCTACGAGGATGTCCTTATACTACAGGACGAGCAGTATGAGCTGGTTCAGCAAGCCACTAAACAGCATATTTTCCGGAATAGGGAGGGAGGTGGTGCTATTCGGATATCTTGAATTTGGGTATTAGGAATGGTGGAAGTATAAAATTGTCTGATTGTGAAGATGTGAGGAGATATATATTCGTCTTGCTCCGATATCTCCCCTACAGAAATACAGTATACGCCTGCAGGTAGATGGTGTTGTCGAAACGGGGCTCGACACGGCCTTCGGCTTTCGGATGAAGGTGACTGTACGTACTCACCCTCGCCTACCGCAATCTACTTGCGATCTAGCAAAGGAACCGTTGCAAGGCTAAGATTGTTACTATATTTGTACTTACCTTGATAGGTAGTATGAGCTCCCGATTTAGGTTAAGCGCCAACGCATACTCCAATAACGGTAACGGCTTAGACTTACCAAAATTCAAATCTTGAACACGAGAGACAAGGAACTTGGCGTTCTTGTCAATCGGCAGCCGGCAACTTTTCGAGAACACGAATTTTGATAAATTCAAAGCGTGACAATGGAATTTGTATAAACGGGTCATTATTCACATGGATACATTAGTCCTTTCGAATCTAGTGTATCTACTATGCAACTAGCATTCCGATGGAAGAAGATATACACAGCTATGGACAACACGCCTAGGTACATGTATCTCATCCGTAGAAAACTTTGATGAACTGAGAAAGTTATTATGCATGACGTGGGCCGCATTCCATGACTGGTTGCAAATAAATAGCGTACCTGCTTTGTTATGCAGGTAATTACTCCGTGCTTACCTTACGCACATATATGTAAATACAAGCTGAAGTTAGGTACAGTACCTAGCAGGAATGCAGGTCATGTCCCGAATCCATTATTTCAAGGACCGCTCCATCTCCGTATTAATGCTCTTTAGCTTCATACACGACTTGTCTTAACCGTTTTTCGCTTTCATATGCATGTGTTTAGAGACAATAATACATCTCTCGGAAGAGGTAGGAACTAGGAATGATGCAACGTGTGTTGCACTTCCTGGGGAAGTTGGGCGGGAACCTGCAGCAAAGTACGACAGAGCAGATATAATACAGCAGGTATTATACAGATTGTACAGCACATGCATATGTATGGGTTGTACTGTACAATTACCTCACCTTTGACAGGCAGGACCTAGCAAGGTCTAGCAGCTGACGCGAGCGTGGTGATTAGTGGCCTCGATCGCGCCGAAGCGCCGCCCCCGTTCTTACCGTCTAATAACGTTCCTTTTTCATTAGTGGCTTTTCATTCACTCAATTTGGCGCGAACCAAGCCATTCTCCGTTACTCTTGGCCGACTGATTCAAGGTTTCCCTCTTTTCCTTCAATCCAGTGCAACTTATTGTTCATGCCCGTTGGTCCGTTTTACCATATTCCATAGGTCACACGCTCGCCTCTAACTATTCGTTCCCTCTTGTTCACTCTTTTCTTTCCCGTTTTCCCTACTACCTATTCTTCACCTGTATCCAACGTCACCAGGTCTGACATCGCAACCCATCACATTCGTTTAATCCAATTCCGAGCAGGAAAACGCGATCATGTTGCAGTAGTGAACAAGAGGAGGAAAATAGCCAAGACACCATCACCCCTCATCTTTTGCTTTTGTCGTTGTTAACACCATACCTAAATCTTCCCGATCATCCGGTTCGATTCGAGTTGCCACTACTCCAGGTTCGCCCTTTGGGTTCTTCGGTTCTCGACAATATCAATCGCGTCGTCAACAGAACGGTCTTCGAATCTATTGTATCGGAAGGGATTCAAGCATAGTAGCAATTAGGTCAGCTTGGTTGATAATTTGATTCATCGATCAACTACGCTTTTGGTTAGTTCGGGACGGCAAACATCGCACAATCAATCAATCATTCGCCGTTCCGCTGTCGTGATACCATCGAATAGCAGAATCTCAAGCGTCGCGTGTTTCTAAACCTACGAGTCGGAATCTCCAACGAGAACTCGTCAGTTCTATTAAACGTCCACGTCCATATTATTAATTACCATAAATCCGACATATTCTGGCTTTTGACAATCGCGCTCCGCCATGGGTATGTTTCTTCCTCCTAATGAGCCCAATCGGACTGCCCCAAGATTTCACCAAGGACATCGGTCTATCAAATACGGAATTCCTGTTGACTAACAATACTTTAGCTCAACAACCTGTAACAACTGTAGTGCCATTCTCCTCGCTGCCTTCGTGCGCGGTTCGATGCGGCCCACTATACGATGCCAACGGTGCATGTGTTCCCCCTGTAGCGGCACAGGCTGATGAAAACACATACGATTCCTGCTTCTGCGCCTATAACTCGCTTCAGCCGTTCAAGCAGGGTACATCTGGGGTATGCGATAGCGCATGTACTGGGGATAATGCTGGATTGTCAAGCATACAAGGCTGGTTCACAAGTTTCTGCAACAGAGCTGCAGCAGCTACGACAACAACATCCACCTCAGCGACTAGCTCAAGCACGGGTGCCGCAGATTCATCGAGTAGCCAGGCCGGTAATGGAGACTGGTAAGACTCGTATAACCGTTTAACTAACTTCAGAAACTGATTTCTTCACTTCACAGGCTCTCGACCCATTGGAAATGGGTCATTATGATTGTTATCATTGTCGTTGGCATTATCGGCATCTGGGTTGGAGCTTGCATATGGCGTCGCAAGTACCTCAAGAAGAAAGATCGAATGTACGAGCTCGGCAAGGGTCTTCCAAGTAACGTCGCGGTTAACACCCAGGGCAACTTGGTCGGTCCCGGAGCGAGAGATAGCCAGTACTCGAATAATCAGGGCATGTTCATGTCAGGCTCCGGAGGTGCTGCCTACAGCGAAAAGCCGAAAAAGGAGCGCAAGAAGTGGACCGTCACTCACCGGACATAACCAGACACTATGATTATAAAACACCGCTGCATCTCATTCACGACGCTCCTTTGCATTTACACATCTCATCGCCCTTGCCGAATCGCCGTTTATCACACGTATTCTTCCCCTCCTATCGTCGTAGGAGGATTCCTTTGACATATCATCACCGGCGCCAAGTTCCACATACCAGGCGTTTAGGACGAAAAGGTGGTCTTGCTGCGATATTATACCGACGCGGGTTTTCACTGTCTGTTCTTGATTAATCAGGCGTGGCGGGTTGTTTTGGATAGACCAAGGAAATAGGCCAGGCAGGATTGGATGGATTTGATATCACTTTACAAAGCCCTCTCCTTGGTAGTAAGAGGGGTCTGTATGGAGGTGTGGGAGGAAGGCCCACGATGGGTCACATCAGCTGTTGCCTCGCTGGGACGATGAACGAGTACGTTGGAGAGGGAGACCATTGTCTCGTCTCTTCACGTTAAAATTCGCGAACCAATACTAATTCTATACAAAGGGCTTCTTGCATACTCTTGTGTCCTATGTTAGACTTGTTCTTCGAGTTATCGTTTTCTCGCCTCTATGCCCATTGCATGACTGCCTCGGAAGCAAGCATCCCGGTAACGACTGTCGTTCCCCTGAGAAGATCTGCAGTTTTGACTAGATGGCAGTGCAGGAGTACATGTGTGACTGTTATTTGACACCTGTGAGTCGCCTAGTATCCGTCCGAGACATCTTAAGATATCCTGAAGACGATCAGAAGCTTCTGGGCTTACATTGGACGAAGTCTATTAGGCTGCCATTATTTACATGCAAGTCAGTTCAAAAGGGGTAAATCGACACTTAGCGAACAGCCACACTCTACGGCGTATACGTACCTACACACGGCCGGCCCCCAATGCCCCTTTTCCATAGGCCGAATCGATATTGCAGAGAAGGGAACTCGCAGGCATAGCCACACAAGTGCAACGGGAATCTAGGATATGTACAACCCCGTCTGATCTCGGGGAGGCTATGCTGTGCGATGCTTGTGCTTGAGAAACCGAGACATACGTGTAACATCGCAATATTTCACTAATTAATAACAGGATGAACAGGTCTACCTGCCTACATTGGTAACGGCCCAACTATAAAGGTATACGTAGTTTCACTTGTCTTGAAGACTTTCTTTATCTCGACATACATGTTACCAAAGCCAAGAATACAGCTAGATAGGTGGTTTAAGCAATGCATTCATACGAGCCGTTCAATTCTACTGTAACCATTGTTAACCCATAAGATGAAAGAGGGGGAGGGAGATACGGCGGAAATCAGCCTAGAGAAAGACAACAGGCAGAAAATTTCCGTAATTGTACTTCGTATTCATGTATTTACGTACGGACATCTCTCAACCCTCAAGCTTTATACTCGTAGAAAAGAACCTTCTATCCCTCGACGTGTATCCGAAGTCTTCTAACCAAGCCTAGTAGTCTCTAGCAAGCAAAGACGCTGATGCCATGCGAGACTTCAAAATAATTACTGATGATAGCGAAAACAAAAAGGTGATCCATGATCCATGCTTTTCCAATGAACTCTTCCCTTCCTATGCCTTCGTTATTTAGACAGTCTCTAGAAATTCTCCAACCAACTCAACCACAACCTCAACTATAGGTCCGGGCTAGAGGTAGGTGTCAAAGGAAGCGTGTGATCACTTGGGCCCGTACTCCGCGGCGTCCATGTACAAATCGATGAGGCAGCCGGCGCTCCAGGCCTGGGTGGGGCTCGAATCGCCGCAGTGCTGGCCGTCCTTCTGCGTGAGCTCCGTCAGGCCCGCCCACGGGCTCTCCTTAATCATTTCCTTGCAGCCGGCCATACGCCGCGTGACCTGCTGGAAGGCCTCGACGCGCCCCTCCTGCGTATCCCGCCTCATAAGGTCGAACTTGAGGAGGGCACGCAGGAAGAAGCCCGTCGGCCAGAGCCACTCGGGACCTTGGTGGTAGTTCCTACCCTTGGACGTCGCGAAGTCGGTCGAGTCCTCGCTGTTTATGTAGTAAGGCCGGTAGTTGAGGTCGACCGGGTCTAGTGTTGCCATACCGGTCGGCCCGCGGAGAACCTTGTCTGCGAGGGCGAGAGCGTCCATGGCGTGGTCCGGGTTGAAAAGGTCGGGGGCCACCGTCATGGCGATGGCGAAGTTGGGCCGGAGTTGGTAATCTTCGTATTCTTTTCCGGAGCGGTAGAGGTCCTTGTACATACCACGTCGGTTGACAATTTTTGAATTAACATCGTATTGAGCATCCTCTGACGGATTCACCGGTACGAAGTAACTGTGCTCGAAGCTCGACTTGAGTAGGTCTGCCCACTCTGAAAAGGTGATCTCAGAACCATCGGATTTCTTCACGCCCTTGTACGGATACTTGCCTTCGGAGCTAAGCTTGGCCAGCCATTTAAGTGTACTGTAGAGAAGACCGCTGATCTCAATGGCAGCGCCGTCGCGAGGAGTGCCCGGGATGCCCTTGGAGCCGGCGCGTTCGCTCTCACCCATCTTATCCATCCAGGTACCACAGTTGAATTGGTTGCCACCGAAAATGATGCCGTTTGACCAATCAACATTGACCTCGATATTGAAGCCTTCATCGCGCATCTGTGAATCGATGCTCGGGCCTGCGTTGGCCTCGCGGAACTTCAATCCAGTTGCGTGCCGTTGCATCGCTTCCTGGATGACATCTTGGATTAAGCTCTCTGTTGAATAGGCCCTTGGGTCGTCCGAGGCAAACCAGGTATCGTCGTACGGTAAAAAGCGTCGTTTGACTTTTCTTGTCAGGAGGCTCAACCCATCTGGTGCATATCGAGTATAATCTTGAATGCACTGCAAAAAGAACCAGACGGAGTCCCGACTGTTGTAACGCGGAAGGTTCCCGCTGCTGAGAAGGTTGGGAATCATTCCGTGCTTGAGAACGCTGGCAAATGCGAATATATGCTCTGCAGCCTCGTCAAACCGACCAGTTCCCAGGTAGAGGCCGCGGAGGGAGATGAAGACATCACGGCCCCAACATCTCGCCCACTCGACAGCGAAATGTGGCAATCCAGCAGCTAGTGAAGGAACGAGCTTCTTCGGCCAAAGCGACCCAGACTTGACCAGGCCCGTCATTTGGACACTGACCATAGCCAGGCTTTGAAGGAACCACTGATTGGTCTGGACAGTCTCGTTCATGAGCTCCAGGCCTCTTTCCCAGGCTGCCTTATAGGCAGTCCGCACAACCAATGCAAAGTACCGCGGCAGGAGGAAACTGGGAATACTGCGAATTGCATCAAAACGCTCCTTCAGCCATGCGGCGGGCTTGGTGAGACCAGCAAACTCCGGCTGTTGACACATCCTCAGGAGACGACCGGCTGTGTAGTCCAGGGCCCATTGGCCATCGCGGAGGTTTTGACAGAGTGGGTGGGCCAGGTTATTGTCCTTGATGATGTATTTCAGAAGACTCCACCAACCCTGAAGACCAGCATACACGATCTTACCATGACTTGGAATATCGTATGTGCCATCTCTACCCTCACTGCCGCCACGCTCTTCGGCTTCGCATCGGTACAACAAGAAGTTAAGGTCGACCAGATTTAATTCAGCCATGGCTTCCTTGGCTCCAGATGTAACATAAGTATCCAAGCCGGTTGAGTGCTCCGCAGCAGGGATCCAGGTTTCGAATAAGGCGATACTTCCGGGTGGAAACTTATCACGCACCGTGATAACTGTCTCGTCCGACTTGACTTCCAATCGAATTCCAGGCACATCAACTACACGACTGGGGAGCCCTCGCAGATATTTCTTGTCGCCTTCGACTTCTTGTCTTGCTTCTTCGCCTGCATCAACTTCCAGCATCCAGCTTCCAAGATGCCGTGCTTTCGTGCCGCCAAGTCGTACGGGATTGAATGCGCCATTGCCATTTCCGTAGCCAGGATAGGCAGTGTGTGCGATGAGGAAGTATCCCTTTCTCGACTCAGGATGTACCCTGTGAACCGTGATATACTGGTCCTCATGGTGAATATGCGCTTCATCGTAGCCGTCTTTCCCCATCAATGTGTGGATTTGATTGAGCAACTTCTTGACACCGCCAATGCCACCCTTGCCACCGCCTACTTTGACTTCCTTTACGGAAGATGACTCAGACGTATATAATCGGGTTTCGTGCACGAGATCAACAAGTTTCGGGTATATCTCATCATATCCCATCACGCTTCCTGTCGCACTACCACACATGCATACTAAGGCAGCGTTCGGTAGAGTGTCTCGAGCATCTCTCTTCTGTGCGGGAACTTCGTTGTCGTGCGTGCAATCCATAAACAGGGCTTGGACTGGGGCAGGCTTGATTCTGCGGATGACCTCCCGAGCAGAATAGCCGTTTCCGTTCACACCAGGACTGGTAGGAGCGCTTCCAAGGTTATTGCTCTTTGAGATTTCGTCGACCTCAAAGCTTCCAATAGGCCGACCACCGTAGCGGTGTACCAGTCTGCTGAGCTCCGCCGTGCTCCAAGCCTGCATAGCTTCTCTGATCAACGAACTTAGGCCCAACCTCTTCACGAAGAAGTAGTCCATCTCCTCCGAACCTGTGAAAAGTTCTGCCACGACGTATAGGTTGGGCCGAACGCGGCGAGCCTCGTCAAGTATGTGTTCCGCAACGTGGATGGGGGTAGAATGACAATTGTCGATTCGGAAACCAGCGAAGTACTTTGCTAGCATCCGAGCATAATTCGTCATGTGCTCCCAAAGCCATGGGCTATCTTGAGGGCCACTTCCGTAACGAAGCTTAACACAGTCGCCCCAAACGATGACCTCGCGCCGTAGATATACGCGTGATTTGGGCCCAGCATTATCAACCAGAGCGTTCCCAGCCCAAACCCAACCGTTGTTGACAAGAACCAAGTCTTCAGGTGTAAGATGATCGGATGCTTCTGATTTGTTTAGACGAGTGAAATAGGTTTCGATTAGAGGATTCTGCTGATCAATAGGACCGAGTTTAGGGCCATGGTCGTCGATGCGGACATACTTGATCCTATTGAAAAGCTGCTGCAGGATCTCCCCGATCTCCTTGTCGTACTCTTCGTAGAACGGAACATTGACCACGTCAAGGATCTGGACTAATTTAGAACGAATAGCAGCCTCATCTGCTTCTCCCCTATACTTTCCAAACAAGACAGCCATCAAGCCAGCCGCAACCTTGGGATCAATGCGTCGTCGAAAGCGTTCACCAAGTCTGTCATTCCCGACAAGGCCGTTCTGAACCAGATAAATGGCTTGTTCTTTAATATGAACGTCTCGGAGCTTTTCTAGCTCATCGCTAGGAGTTCCCTCAGGAACAGTCAGCTTCCCAACGCTCCAGGATTCCATCGCAGCGTCAACATCCCTATCAACATCAAGCGTATAGTATTCCCACACGCGAATCTCAGAAACAACATGCTTTTTGATGCCGTCCATAATCTGGATGAGGTCATCTGTTGACCGGAGCTCTTTTGGATACCCTAACTCCTCAAGCTTGGAGCTGAAGACTAAAAGCTGGGTGTCCAGGATGTATGCTGACTCTAACCAGGGGGCAGTGGTTAGGTTGTACCCAGCCTCTGGGTGCTCCAGAAGCCACTTGCTATTGTGCGCGGTGTGATTGAGGACTATGTCAGTCAAACTGAGAAGAGAGTGGTTGTGTTCCAGACTGTCCACCATCTTTTGCACGTCCTCTTCCCCTTGAGGAAAGCACTCTGGATCCCACCCAAGTTGGTCATACAGGCTGTATGGAGAATTTGAGGCTCCGCGAACTTGAAGGGGGGTAAAATGGATCATATTGTAACCGCGACCACTGATCCCTTGCAGGTGCTTCTCCCAACCTGACGGATATTTGCCCATGAATTTGCTGATGACGGAAAATATCGATAGCGCCGCTAAGGGCAACGGTCGACCTTCTAATGACAGCCGAGGAGCAACATCGATGTAATATAGCGGTGTCTTTTGAGATCCGACCGGATCTGATGTGTTTGAGCTTAGGGTGGGAGACAGCTTAGGTAGTTCAGCGTAGGTAGTGTAGAAAGCAAAGGCGCCGGCTTCGTAGATGGGAATCGAGATTTCAATCGTTTTATTGAAATCGGGATTCAATCTAGTAGCGTTGTCAACAATCTTCCCTCTGAGGTCTGGGGAAGCGGTCGGTTCGCGTACTTGTACTCGCGGAACTGATCTCTGCGAAACTCAGACCCTCGTTCCGGAATATTGACCCATAAGCTGCCTTGCCGACATATTGACGAGGTGCCCTCAATGGTGAATCGTATATTGAAAGGATCATTTGATCTTGGGGCCAAGTAAATGTACTCGCCGGGAACATCTGGAGCACCATTGTCCTTCAGAGGTAAAATGTAAACCTCATTTGAGGTCACCGTCCGAGGAATCATCGTGTCCTGCCCGCTCTTTTAGGATGGGGATCATACGACGGCAACACGACGTATTCGAAAATAATAATAACAATACTCAACAGCAATGAAAAAAGAGTAAGGGAAAAGGAATTAGGGAGTCGCACGACGTAATGCGACCGTCGACAGAGTGAAAAAGAGCTTGGGTTTATAGCTTAGGTTTATAAGGCGGGGCTTGCTGTAAGGTAGCGACTGTTGAGACCTCGATCATCTGAAGAGCGCTAGTGGGGCCCTTCTTGCTGCAAGTGACAGTGACGTAATGACTGCACTCCGGGGACATAGCTAGAGTTGGAAGCTTCTGAACCGGCCTAGACCCGGTGTGGACCCATCACTCAACCGGGGATCTTCACATCCTCCGAGTTCCACTTCTCTCATTTGAATATCGTCTTTCTGTGTCCGCCTGACTTCAGTCGTCATTATTATGCACGGTAACCCCTGGAGTGTAACAATCTTGCTGTTCTCTAGACTTACAGGGTGATGACAGCAGTCGCACACATTTTACAAGGCAGATGGTAGGACTCCGCCTTTTGATATGTCGTCAATCTAGGATTCTAATAAACACCAGGCGGTGAGTCGGGAGCCTGATATGTTAAGCCACCTAGCAGAATAGTCAGATATGTTGGATCCCCCCTTTAACAAATGTGAACATCTTCATCAGTAACGATTTTGTAAGTAGACTCGCTAAAAGATATTATCTATGGAGGAAGATTATAAGGGTTAATAGGTTAGAAAACAACTTAGTTACTAGGTAGTATGAATGACACGTCTTGTTCTATATTCTTAGAGAATGAGTCAGAAGTCAATCTACCAAACGTCTTAGTAATTGAACCAAGCATACGTATAAGCTAGTTCTTATAACCCTAATGCTATTCCTTAGAACAGAAATTCAAGGCAGCACTTTCGATAGACAAGTCATAAGCGCACCTACCGTGAGGATAACTAATTGTATTGCACCATCTTTAGAAACGGCGCCTATGACTCGTCGGCTAAGAAGATTCAAGTAAGACTCTTTCTGAACGGAGCTCCTCATTGATAGATATGGTATTCAATCGTGGCAGATCCGTCCTGGGTCTTATGAGTTACAAATAGACTACAATAGGCTTAACCTGGTCTAAAGCCTACCTAATTTATAGTATTCAGTTTTCGTAAAGCCTTCTTAGGCTCTTGATCTGATTAGGCTGCTAACTCCCATGATGTATGTCTAAAACTTAAGACGGTTTCATCATAGTTACCTGTATACCATGGAAATTTATATGCCACCTGGTATACTGCTCACTTAGCGTTACTCTCTGGTAAAAAAAATTACCAAGATGACAAGGTTGTCAAGGTGAGAATCCTAAGATCCAAAGGCTGTTTGATGGCTTCTTAGGCAGTCGTTGCAGTTACTACATTCTATATAGAGAATGAACGTAGAAAAACTATATTGTTGCCTAGATACACCCTTTGAATTGGTATCTACCGTCCGTAATATCACACTTGTCTCGCGACCGGAAATCTTCAAGTCTAATAGAACAATGTGTCTCCGCATGCTATAGTCTAGGCATTTGTCTAAATCAACGCCTTCGCTCACTTCACATAAGCAATCTCCAAGCACCAAGTAGCAGTGCCGCAAAGCCCGTGCAGACGCCCATTAGCCACTGGAGCGTCTGGAACTTGACTTGCTCCAGCTTTTCTCTCAAGGCAGCAGCTTCCTGCTCGATCTTGGTTTCTGTCTCTTTGATTTTCAGCTCCTGGCTCACAGCCTCTTCTCTGATGCGACCCTTCTCCAAATTTAGATCTAGCCGCACCGAGGCCTGCGTTCGGCCAATTTCGTCGCGGAGGCGGCTATTCAACTTGGTGATATCATTCGTTAATCGCTCGTGAGCAGCGCGCGTGGTGTTCGACTCGGTGCTGTCCGCAGACAGGAGCTCGGAGCGGAGCTTAGCAAAATCGACCTTTTGCGTGTACGTTGCTTTGGCGGCATCTTCGCGTAGGACCATGGTTCGGGTCAGGTTTTGGATGCTACCCGGCCGATTAGCGGCGACATCCAACGGGTAAGTAGTAGTAGAAAGCTCTTGCCTCTCCTGGATCACATCGTTGAGCACCTTCATCATCGCCACTGATTGCTCCTCTGTGAACCCTTCGCTCTGGAGCCGCTGGACAAACTTCAGGGTGTCGAAGTGGTGGTCTCTGCCCCGCGGCGCTGTGGCGTGGAATGACCTTCTCAGGCCTGGATTCTGTAGTAGTAACAATGGCCTCGTCGGCGTCTTTCCTGAAGAACACCGTTGGATTTTTCGACATGAGTGAAATGAGGCTGACCCGCACCCCTGCCACGTGTGTCTGTTTGCTAAGGGGAGAGTTGCAGCTCTGAACACTTGCGAAGGACCAGTAGATGCTGGTACCCAGCTCAGTCGCGGGAGTAGATACCTAGGCAATGATTGCACCGCATTTCCCGCGGCGCTGGCCATTCTGTATACTCTTGCAAGGCAGCTTTATGGCGGAAAGGGTATGGGGAGAGAAAAGGATAAAAGTTGTAGGGTTCATAGAAATAGGCGCATGTGATGGGCAAAGGGGAGTTCGCGATGTTCGGAGCTTCTAGTATGAGGTACGTATCGAAATTATTGTGGGTACAAGCACCGTACCTCCTGTTGGGCTAGTGCACGTGGCTTAGCGACTAGCGTAAGGTGGCTGGGCTCCCCGTGCCACTACTACAAATTTTCGTGACGCTCCCGAGTTAGAACTTTCCTCTTCTCTTCTTCATTCAAAAATGAACAACGCAAATAATCACATTCTCGAGACACGATATTTGGTGCGAGGTATCCTCTTTTTGCGATTGCCCACGACCACTGAAGTTTTCGGACAGAATGGAGACTAACTCCCAACGAACAATCTTGGGTGCGGTGCTTCTCTGCCCTCTCGAGGACTATGAGAAGGATCGCAATGATTGAACGTACATACGTATATCTCTAGAGAGTAGTTCTCTAGTGTCTAAAGCTAATATGAAGCTTCTTATTCTCTTGATTTACACAGGTAGCGCGCACAGAAAATTAAACCGTAGCGACTTCGATGACCACCGTTGCGAATGATTGCCAGCGAACTGCCGTCTGCTTTTCCCGACGTCTGCTTCAGCAGTTATTCATATTCGAATGATTGTACCATGGCAAATGAATTTATTATGATATTTACAAAAGGTCTAGTTACTCTCTAACTTTGGCCCAAATATGCTTGCCAATCTCTACGAGCATACAAGAGTGATTTAGTAGAGGATAGCTGTAGAGCCTACGAATGAACATCGGTTGGCTCTAGCATTTCGACTTTCTCCGGTGTCCACTCTCCCCCTCTGCCATGCTCAATGCTCTGTCTAACCATAGAATAGAAGATTCCTTTCTTCTGGTAGAGGTCTAACGGCGGGCCCACCTCACAGACTTTTCCACTTCCCATTACGACGACTCGGTCGTAATCCATGATGGTAGAGAGCCTGTGTACAATCGCCAGGATCGTCTTCCCGCTGAACGCTGACCGCAGAACTTGCTGGATTGCAGCATCCGATACGTGGTCGAGGGAGGCTGTTGCCTCATCAAGTACGACTACTTTTGACCGGCGTACGGTTGCACGCGCCAGACTGAGCACCTGTCTTTGCCCGACGGAGAAGTTTGAGCCTCCTGGAGCTACTAGTGTGTCTAGGTTCAACGCTGTTGACGCTGGATTTCCCCTTGCCTCCTGAGACGGAGCATCTTCATGCACACCATTACTTCCTGTACTGCTTTGAGGAGCGCCCAATGACTCGACAACGCTGCAAGCGTCTATCGCCTCTGTTAAGTGTTCATCAGGAGCGGTCTGTGCGGGATCGAGGTTGAACCTCACGTCGCTCCCAAAGAGGACAGGTTCTTGAGGGATAATCGTCAACCGGCGGCGGAGCACCCGTAATGGTACTGTGGATATATCAACCCCATCTACTAAGACCTCACCCTTGGTGACGTTGGTGAAGCCGAGAAGGGACAATGCCAACGTTGACTTGCCACTTCCTGTACGACCCACGACAGCAACCCGCTCGCCCGGTCGGATGGTTAATGACAGGTCCTGCAAAATGTCTGGCCCATCAAGCGCGTATTTTGCAGTAACACCACGGAATTCTACCTTGCCCTGAGATGGCCATGACTCAGGTAGGGAATCAGGTACCTCCTGATCCTCGGCAGAGCCATTCTCGAGTGGCAATGACGCATACTCGCGAATGCGGTAGAAGCAGTTTAGTTCGGCTTCGAGCTCATTCATATTTCTCACCATGGTGAGGATTGTTTGGCCGAGGCCGATGGCGCTCGTTAATGAGAAGCCCAATCGACCAGCTGGAGCGCTGGATCCCATCGCCACAGCGATAATACCCGTGAACAACGCAATGACAGCAGCACAACCGTCTGCCCTGACACATATCCATCTGTTCAGATTATACTGTGTCTCACCGGCTCGGGCATATACGCGCAGTCGCCTGGCGAGGTCATCGGCGAAGGCCTCCTGCATGCCAGAACGCGCCCTAACGACAGCTTTCCCGGCAAGACTTTCCACAAAAAATGAGAATATAGGGGACTGGGAGGCCGAGGTTAATGCCTTGACTGATAGTTGAGCGCGGGTGTACATTTCTGCGCAGACTAGGCCAATAGAGCAGATAAAAGCTGCCGGAAGAGCGAATACGGGCATAATGGAGCCGATGGCAGTGAGCCGCAGCATGAAGCGGAATATGTTATCGATGGCGATCCGGAGATATTCAACCAGCACGGAGTCGAGCGAGTATGTATCACTAGAGAAACGGTTGATCAACCGGCCCGGCGGGTTCTTGTCGTACCAATGCACTGACACCCACAAGGCAGCTGTGACGAGCTTTTCGTGCAAGGTGTGCGCAGCTTTCCGGGCACCCCACTGGAGGTAAGCGTGGCTTATAGCAAAAATTGCTGAGAAGGACAGGAGCCACGCGCCGTATATGGTGACATAGAAGCCGACTGTCTGAGCATCCTCCCGCGAGGATGCGCCTACCCAGACAGAGAGCCAGAGCGGAATAGCAAAGAAGGCTAACTGGGAGAGGAGGCAGAGAATCATAGCAAGCATTGCTCGCCCCGTCCCACCAAAGAAGAGCATATAGTGCCAAAATAGCACCCTCGAATTCCGCCCCTGGCCTGCTATTTCCTGGTCGACCTTCTCTTCGATATTTTCTCCATGGGAAGATCTAGGAGTTTTGTCCAGTACCGTGATAGTCTCTGTTGGTCGTTTGGGTCTCAGTGGAATTTGTCGAATCACCAGCGGAGAACCGAGGTTTTGTTTAATACCATCACGTTGTACCGTCGAGACAACTCGCCCGTGTGCCAACTCCATCACCAAATCCGCTCCGTCTTTAGCGGCCTGCATTTGGGTCACCAAAATTACAGTACGTCCTTGGAGGATATCTTTATGGAAACATTTCTCCCACACGTGCTTCTGAGTTACCGAGTCAAGCGCTGAGAAAACGTCATCTAGCAAGAGAATTTCCGATCTCGCGTAAACAGCTCTTGCTAAGCATACTCTCTGTCGTTGTCCGCCGGAAAGATTCGAGCCATTAACTCCTACGTTGGTCAAATCTTTGCTTTCAAACCTCTCCAAATCTGGACATAGACCGCAAGCGTCAATGACTCGGTTGTACCGTTTTTCGTCAAGCTCCTCGTGAAGGAGGATATTGGCACGTATAGTGTCGTTGATAAGCCACGGAATTTGCGAAGAGTAAGAGACATCTCGAGGACACGTCGCGCTTCCGTCTTCCAGGATGGTTTCTCCAAGCATCGACAGCAACAGACTCGACTTGCCGCTGCCCGAAGCACCGGCAATTACATTGAGACCACCTACGACAAAATTTCCATCTACTCGCAAGCGGAAACTATCTTGGTGTTGAGACCGGCGGAATGTCGCACTATAGAAGGTGGGAGGTCCTTCTGGGTGCCGCACGGTTTCTTGCTCGCCGAGCATGAACTTGTCGATTCGACCAAATGCAATAAGAGCCTGGGAAATGAACCGCGTGACGTTTGCAATCCATACGAATTGGAGCCGGAGCGTCTCAATGATAGACAGCGCCGTGAACGCCCTTGATGCAGTGAGAGGGTGACCTAAGACAAGTGTGTCTACTGCAAACATGCTGAACAGGGCAAACAGGGGAACAAAGTCTCCAAGTACAGCAACAGCCACAGCCGTAAGATTCCGTCGCCATGTCAATATCTCTTCCTCCCTGCGTTCTGCGTTGATGTTTTTTGCCATGATGTCCTCCCATCCTAGATACTTAATCGTTCGGATCGACGAGAGATATTCCGAGATAAGTGATACACGACGATCTGTCTTTTTCATAACTTCTCGTTGAAATCCAGACATCTTCCGAGATAGTAACGTCGCGATAGGGAAAGAGAGCAACATGACAGCCAACGCTATGAGGGAGCATGGTCCAAATAAAAAGTAGAGGAACGCGACGCCCATCGTGACCTCTATGGGGCTAGCCGTGCAAACTAGGATGAAATCCCGGGAGCTCCAGATCGCGTCGACGTCGTACGCCATGAGATTCGTGATACTCTCGGATTTGCTGCTCCTTTCCGGTTTCTGCTTGCCATCCGCAATTCCCTGCTTGGCAACATCTTCGTTGTCTTCTACAATTTCCTTGTCGTGTTCGGCGTCGTCGGTGTCAAAAACACGCGCTGCCTTGGCATAGATCTCCTGGATGAGACACAACCGCGTCCGCACAACTAAGCGCGTGCTCGAAAAGATGTACTGTTGGTAAGAAATCGATCGAAGTGTTGGCCCAAGGAATAATAAGGAAACCCAGAGCCACGGCCGAATCGTGGCCGCTGCCGGGTTCTGTATATAGTTCAAGAGCTGGTAGAGTCCAAGAGGCGCGATAAACTCAACCACGGCCGTTAGTGCAGCGAAGAACACCATGGTACCAATGTTGTGGCGCAGCGTATATACGAGCGTCTTGAGGGTCGTCTTGAATCGCTTACGCGCTTCCAAGATTCGCTCTCTCCAGATCAGGGGTTCATCGTACTCTGGCACTGGTAACATGTCCGCCATGACAAGGCGGCGTCTCGCGCCCTTCAGGATGATATCTGTCAACCAGCCATAGCTGATGAAGTACGAAAAGTAAGAGCATGTCTGCTCAGGGCTTGGTGCCGGCTGCTCTCGGTGAGCTAGCTCGAATGATAACCTGGGAGGTGTCCACTCTCGAGGCGTCATGAAGGCGATGAGTAGGCGTAGAAGCGAAGCCGCGAACTTCAAGGACAACCACAGACTAGCTTGAGTCTGTGGGCCGATGAACAGAACGTGCGGTGATAGTTGGATGAAAGCAATAAGCCCATCGATGAACACGATGGAGTTGACATGATGCACGATTGCTGATCTGCTTCCCCTGGATCGAGCTACCAATATGCGGGTAGCATCTAAGACCAAGGTGTACCCGATGACACAAGCTTCGGGCACTGTAGAGGATCCGTCTTTGACGCAGCCCAGGATAGTCAGAGTTAATAGTAGTATGAGCACGCTCTGTTGAAGGATATCATAGAAGATCGGAATGCGTGTTTGAATAAGAACCGCGGATTCGTCCTCGTCCAAGGCTTCAGCTTTTGAGCGACGTAGGCGGCGAAGCAAAAGGATACCGGCAGACAACAGCAGGACAGCCGGCCATACAACGAAAGTCGTTGCCCATATTAGCAAAGTGCTATTTACTTGACCTAAGGCCGTTAGTGAAGTCGTAGTGAGGGTATCACCATCTAGGCTAAGAGAGCGAACGACGAACTCGGCCATGGTGATAGTTGATGGGGTTGGGCGAAGGGAGACAAGTTGTTTCTCAACATCAGGTACTCATAGTGAACTTGATCCGAGGATATTCGACGTGTTCATCAAGATGCGGCCATAGCCGCGCCAAGGTCCGCCACTACCAGTGCCGACTACGCGATGCTTATCGGCCATTGCCCGGAATAATGGGTATTTCGTTTGGCCCGGCACCGCTAGCTGCTCGCAGCCGAGCTGGCGTATCCTACTGCATTTGATCCTATCTCGGCAATTTGGGGTTTCCTAGTCGGGTAAGTGAAGGTGGACACGATCGTTCGCTCGGGAATGCGGCCGCAGCCGGCGGCAGCGAAAGTGGGGATCGTAGGTTCGTCTAGAGTCTCGTCACATCTGCTAGCTAGGCGAGATAGATCTAGAATAAGAGCGAAGTAGATAAGGCACCTTAGGAGCTTCATTGAGAGAGTGTGAAGTCTTGGGAAAGGGTGCATCCGTCGAGAGTCCGTCTGTCGATCAGCCATGCAACCCCAGTCACAGCACGGTACGGGGGCGGCTATTCCGTCCTCCCAGCACTCGAGGAGGACTACGGTGTACTATGAACACATACGGGTGAGCGGCCTGCCAAGAGAGCGTGGAAGACAGTATGGCAAGCAGGCGGCGGCCAAGATCCGCCAAAACATCGCCCATTATTTGCAGCCGGGACAGCTACCGCCCTGGGAGCGCACAGTCAAATACATCAATGACATTTACGTTACTGGGCTGAAGGAATACTTCCCGTCAGCCTTGGAGGAGATGAAGGGAATTGCCGA
This sequence comes from Hypoxylon crocopeplum, assembly GCA_022578875.1. Taxonomy (NCBI): domain Eukaryota; kingdom Fungi; phylum Ascomycota; class Sordariomycetes; order Xylariales; family Hypoxylaceae; genus Hypoxylon; species Hypoxylon crocopeplum. The sequence continues at coordinate 1,159,708 of MU399554.1, forward strand.
GGGAGCGGGTGTCACAGTGGAAGAGATTATCATGCTTAATGCTAGATACGACTTGTCGCGCGCTCCAGGGGGCTCCCGCTACCGTCCGCCCCAATCTTCAGAGAAAAAGACCCTTACTACCGGCCTCTGGAGACACATAGATGGAGCCGAGGACTGGGACGACTTGGACAACGAATGCACTAGCAGCGCGTTCTGGCAGGGAGCAACGGCGGGAGGGGGAGTGTATACGGCGCAGAACTGGGACATCTCGTCTCATCTATACAACAACGACCTCGTCATCTTGTTGGAAGTGCACCCAGACCCTTCCGAGAATGCTCCAAGCATGTTTCTGGTCACCGAAGCTGGCCAGATGGGCCGGTCAGGAATGAACTCCGCCGGTCTAGGACTGACCGCTAACTCACTGAATTCGACTGCCGATTACTTTCCGGAAGACGGAACGCGGACGCCTAGATTACCAATATCCCTCCTGAGACGTCTATTCCTCCAGGAAAAGTCATTTCCTAAGGCACTTCAAGCAATTTACAATGCCCCTCGCCACGTCTCCAACAACCTGACCCTCTCTACGGCTGAAGGCTTTGCACTCTGCATGGAGCTGACGCCAAACGAAGCCTTCGTGATCACGCCAAAGGCCGCGGACAACCACATCATCCACTCGAATCACTTCCTCACTCCAGCTATCCACGCTCGCACCGACATCAAGGATTCCTACGCGGGTGGAAGTAGCTGGTTCCGGAATGTACAGTTTGAAAAGGGGGTCCTCCCGTTCCTGGACGGCCGCGTTGACGTTGACGTTATCACGCGGGCATTCTCAGACCATCTCGGCTACCCGCAGAGTCTCTGCCAGCACGTCGATATGTCTGGCGGGGAGGGCATCCCCGGCTACCCCTTTAAGAAGAGCATGACAGTCGCGTGTGTTGTGTACGACCTCACGCGAAAGGTGGTCACGGTATGTAAAGGGCCGCCCTGCCAAGGAACTTTCGAGAAGTTCAAGTTAGATGAATGAAGGGCGGAGCTTCGCATTTGGCCATTGTACGGATATCAAAGCTTTGTGTAGCGGCTCAGCGACGAGAGTGCTCGTTATCAAGGCGGAAATCAAGTTTGGAGGCTGTTCCTAGTTGGGACAGCGCGTTGATAGTAACGACGTTAGACGACGAAAGGTCCGCCAAAGTCGCCCATCAATTCTACAATATCCAGACGAGCCTTGACTTCTTTAGGATACTTATTGATGCGCTCGAGGAGGAGCCTTGTTTTACGTAGGTTCGGTCCCCACGCTTCTGCTTGTGCGAAAGCCGCCAGGACCCAGGACTGGTAGATCGGATCGTCCGTCGCTACCCCAGCCTGGAAGAGCGTCTGTGGCCAGATGGCCTGCGGTGAGTTCGGATGCGAGAGTGTGACATGTCGCGATAGACGGATGATCCTAGCAGCGCATTCTTCTACACTAGGCCATGGCTGCGCGTCTGCTATTGACCGCGCGCAGTATTGTAGGTAGAGGATGATGTCCGAGTAGTAAGTAGCGAGCAGCTGCATCCAATTGTATTCGAGAGCGTTGATCGTTATTGGAACGTCCATGTCTCTGTGCGCTACTCGCAGAGCAAGTTTGGAAGCCGGCACAGTGGATTCTTCAACCTCCTGTCGGAGTCCTTGAAGGCTGGAGCGGAGAGTAGCCCAACCTGATTCCTGCTCAATGTTGTCACCCTGCCACCGACCGAGAAGGATGCATGAACCCCTGAGGATATTTAAGCGGAGAGCCAGTCGCAGGCACGCTTTCGACTCCGCAGTTCCAAACTCGATGGGGTGGCCTACCGAACCCTTGCTACGACTGTCGATTACGTTGTAGATGGACGAGTGCATTTTCAAGCACCGAAGCAAGCGGCAAGAGTTTCCAAATGGAGCCGCCCGACCATCATAAGCACTTAACCACATGAGGACCCGGAGCCCAACTGGTCCGAGTTGTTCTTTCACATCGTCAATGTGGTTGTGCTCAAAAATGCCTTCGACGACGTCTGCCACGTAGTCTAGCAAACGGATAAAGCGGTCAATACTCTTCGCAGAGAATAGTTCGTACTGAAGCAAGATCCAAACTGTGACGAGAGTCAAATCGACGTGCTCCGCCGCGCGAACATCATCGTAGAGAAGTCCGGCAGCCCGCTGATACCGAATCTCTGCTTCGTCTGTGCACAATGACCTGATATGGGCAAGGTGCAAAGCTGCCCAAGCCAGTATGGCCTCGTAAAGAGGCTGATGGGTGAGACCCATGTTGGTAAAGATATAGCAGTAGATGTTGTCGGAGGCAGAGCTCCGTATCTTGGCGAACTTGACCATTGTGCTGAGGTAGTGCTGGAGGGGTTCTTGGTCTTCTGGTCGGATTGTCACTGTTCCTCCTGCATCTTCTGCTTGGGCCGGTGCTAAGGGTCGCGATGCATCACTTGGCCTTGAGACTTCGTTGGTTGTAGTCTCGTCGGTGGCCGTAAATCGGTCCCCAAATCCGATCTCGGCGTCGCTGACGGGGGGCATAGAATCCCATAGGAGGCCAATGTCGGCAGGGAAATTAATTGAATCCAGCATTCTTTCTATATCATCCGGTGCCATCATAGCGCTGGCGTCATTGTCGCCTTGGGGGTAAGAGAGGCCGAGATCCGATCCAGAATCCTTTTCCAAGGCACGTTGAATATCCTCGCCAGACCATAAAGGGGAGAATGGCAATCTAGATAATGTGCCGAGATCCCCTTCTCCTTGCGCCGCACTCTGCGGGGAGACTACCCCGTTGTTGCTCAGGGCCGGAGATGTAATCGGCACATCCTTCGGCGAAGGTGTGGTAGGACTTAAAGGATGGCTTCCGCGGGAATCCGTCTCCGGGATCTGACCTTGCGTCTTAGATGCGTCGGCATCGACAAACCGTACCCGGAACTTCGTTTGCCGCGCCCGGCTATTCTTACGGGCTGAGCCGGTAGAGTCTTCCAGCGACACGTAACGACAAGTTAAGCGCAGTCTTATACATGCGCGGCAGACGGGATGCTGTTCATCACAGCGAACTTTGCGGCCACGGCAGGTGACGCATCCTACCCCGGGCTGTCAGTAATATGGCCCAGGACTGAATGCTGAGATGAAGACCTAACCTGTTCTTGATCTTCGCGCCTTTGGGGTATCCATGGTGTTAGCAATGGAACGCTTCTAATGAATGTTCGAGTACCCCTCGCAACTTCAGTGCATAAACCCTTAACTGGTACCTAGGAGGTAAGGAATCGGGCTTCCATTGGCACACCTTACTTGCCTAGGGACTGGTGAACCGTGATCTGGGCTTTCTACATTTGATGTCTAAGGATTGTTCAACCCCCGCTGGGAACTTCTACGAAACTCCTCTTTGGTGAGTTAAGAACAAAGTCAAATCAGATAACAAGGGTCCCATGTGGATTCAATCTTGGTCCACTAGTCTTATCAAATGCACCAGCAGTTTAACTCCCCCAACGTCTAGTCTACAGATAGACTAGGGTGGTTGGACCGTCTGTGCATAGTGTGTGAAAACCGTATGATCTTGTTTGATTCCTAACATAATAAATTTTATACTTCTAATAGCATATTATCTTTAAAATATCTCCTATGAGGTAGGTATATAGTAGAGTATTCTCGTTGTTGCGTACTTCCACCAATAAACTCCAGGCGAAATCCCTAACCAAATTTAGATCAAGGTGAGTCTAACATGTCTGTACTAGATCAGAAGCCGAAGCCCCCGTCTTCCATTCTTCAAGTAAGGCCGGATCCCTGTACACTAAGATCGGACTTACACGATGGTGCATCCGTCCCATTGTGTCGGGATCATAACTCGTTGGATGCCTACCAGCCAGCCTAGAGAAGCTATATCGCTTCGAGGCCTTATGACCTGATCTGATATAAGCTGCACAGTTCATTACCTCCGAGACGAGCGGTTGATAGCAAGCGGGAGGCAATATGGAGATAACCATGCAAGCGAGAAAGGAGAGCAGGGATCGGCTAACAGTGACATTGCTCGCTAATTCTACTTACTCGTTTTGGCAATAGTTGGTAGCCGATGGAGGCTCTGATAAGCGGCTAGATGGTAGGATAGCCGCCTCGGTTGACTTATACACTGTTCTCAGGTACCTGACATACATGTTGAGGAAAGGTAGCAAACAGATAATATCTACATGCTTTGGTTGGGTAAGTCCCCCCCAGGCCTCTGGAGGTCTTACGCATTAATATGCGATTGTAACAGTAAATAATCAACGTAAAGTGTAAGAATTTGGTATGGATACTTCGCTGTAGTTTACCCCAGGTCAGAGGTCAAAGTCAGGCCAGGGCTTTGGATTGAAGCAACCATAGCACGTTGTTAGCTCCAACTCCCCGCATTAAAGGCGATGGATGTTTAGTATCACGCCGTGGGCTGTGGGGACTCTTCTATTTAAAAGGCACCTCTTATCAAGCTACCAAATCTATCGAGATATGGAGATAACCAAGCACTCGGGATGGGCTGGATGTCGCGTGTCGTGAGATAAGAGAGCCAACACCAAGAACGCGTTGACTTTATATTGTACGGGACTTCCGGCGTGCTGTGTCGATCAATGCCCTGTCTCGGTCTTCATTCTGCATATTGACCCCCATCCCTCTCTTCTCCTTCTCCACGTCTTCACTTGTCGGGTAGACTCGAATACCACGAGAGTTCATAGGAGATGGCATCGAAGATGGATTCCAAACAAGGGGACATAGGGGAGAAGGATGTTGAGGTGGCTCAGGGTCATACCACCGTGGTAGTGAACGAAGAGGAACTCGAGAAGACTTATCACCATAAGCTCGATGCCGACGATGCTCTCGACTTCTTCAAGGCCCACGGGATCACGTCGGTTTCCCCTGAGGATGACAAGCGCATTCTGCGCAAGATCGATATGTTCCTGATGCCTCTTGTAAGTTGAGTCAATTCTATCATAGAGACGGAGAATCCAGCCGTGTTTCCGTGGAGCTGACTGAGATCGCAGATGCTCATAACCAACACTTTAAATTTCCTGGACAAAAACGCATTGTCGAACTCGGTTAATTTCGGTCTAAGAGAAGACAACGTAACTAAGACCCGTCCTTAAGAGCGAACGTTCAGGTGTAGCTAACTTGCCTGGCAGCACCTTGTCGGAAACCAGTACAGCTGGGCCAGTGGCTCTATATTCTACCTCAGTATGTTATTCTTACCTCTCACCATGTCAGGCTAGAGACTAACGTAGCCATAGCGTACATGGTCTCCCAACCACTTGTATCCAGATGTCTCCAGTGGTTCCCCGTCGGGAAGCTTTTGTCCGTATCTGTTATCCTTTGGGGAGCAGTCTTGATGACAACTGCTGCCACTCGCTCTTTTGCCGCCTTGATGAGCGTTCGTGCTATCCTCGGTGTCTTCGAGTCGGTCATAAACCCAACCCTCATGCTCATGACCGCTCAATGGTATAAGAGATCCGAACAGCCCGAACGTGTGGGCTGGTGGTTCTTGGGCAATGCGCTTGGCCAAGTACTGGGTGGTATTATCGGATATGGTGTCGGCCACATCAATGGCGGACTTGACGTCGGAAACTGGATTTGGTACTTCATCATCTTCGGCGCTTTTACTATCCTTTACGGGTTCTTCCTCTACTTTTACATTCCCGACAGCCCTATGACCGCCCGCTGGCTTTCCGACCGCGACCGCGCCTTGGCCCTAGCTCGTGTTCGCCTGAACCGAACGGGTGTGATGAACCATAACTTCAAATGGTACCAGGCCAAAGAAGCTCTCATGGATCCTCAAACCTGGATGTTGGTCATCATTCAGTTCTTGACCAATGTGCCATCTGGTGGCGTTGCGAGCTTCGGCACCCAAGTTATCAAGGGTTTCGGCTACAGTGCCATCAACACAACCCTCCTTCAGATGCCTCTCGGTGTCATCCAGGGATTTACGATCATAGTGGGTGGTATTTTCACCAAATACTATAAGAACGGCCGATGGATCGTCATGGTCGTCACGCAGATCCCCGCACTGGTTGGTGCAGTCTTGCTATACACACTCCCATCCTCGGAGAAGAACTCGCGCCTGGCAGCCTATTACGTTATCCAGACACATTCGATTGTGTCGATCATGGAGTATTCCATGGTCACAGCCAACATTGCAGGGACGACCAAGAAGACGACGACCACGGCTCTGATATTCATCGCCTTCTGTGTCGGACAAGTTGCTGCCCCGCAACTGTTTGTCAGCTCCGAATCGCCCCGGTACCCCACGGCGTTCAAGGCAGCGTTCTCCTGCTTCGCCCTGTTGATAGTTCTGCCGCCCATGTTTATGATCTACCTCAGGCGGGAGAACCAGAAGCGCGACCAAGAATTTGGCAAGGTCGAGCTCGAGCCCGCCGCAGCTGAGCCTGCGGCAGACGGAGGCGCCCAACCCGACGAATTCTTCGATCTTACAGACCGGGAACAGAAGGAGAAATTCCGCTACGTATATTAATTGCTATTTGTTTAGTGTGTATTTGCAATTTGGGTTGTGTGTCTGGGCCGTGTTTTCGAAGAGGAGCTCGTTGGTATAGGTGGTAGCAGGCTTGATCGGGGCGGATCTGGTACGTGGATATGAGTAGGGGTATGAATGGATTGTAAAATGTTGTTACTGAAATAGTTTCGAAGTACTCAATTCAGTCGTAATGCTATAATGAAAGCATTCTTTTCGCAGCATCTCGGATTAATTGGAAGTACCAACGATATCCTTCACTAAAATTACAGGAGTCTATTTCAGGGGGTCGATTTCAAGAATAACTCGCCTCCCCTACGGAATGATCCTCTGCCATAAACTCCTTGGTCTGGGTACCTAGGGAGAGACAGTCCTTCTAGAAGCTTCATCTCCCTTGATCACGTCAACCAACTACCAGCATGACCTTCTAACCTAAATCATGACTTCAATTTTCTACCTGTCAGGTAGGTTTTAGGTACTTAATAGACGCCGTACTTACATGAAATCCCTCTGCAGGAGTGACGGTAAGAAAAGCTGCGGCAGCGACACTTAATCGCTAATGCATACGAAATCATGGAGAGCCACACAGTGAGACACGCCCACTAATATACATACTTCTCCTCAACGTCGGGCCAACACCTCTGAACCTCTCCCTCTTCCACCATAAGCGCTATACTCGAGCCGTACTCAAGCGGGTTGCCCTCATAAACAACAAACTCCCTGTCATCACGCACCTCCAACCCGTAGATCTCGCGCATATTCTTCGTCACGAGCTGCACGGCCAGCTCCCCCCTCCCTTCCGCAGAAAGGTCCAGGCGTCCTCGCGTGAGCCAGCTCGCCTCCCACAGCGCGTTAGTCACCCAGCGATCGCGGTGGTCCCAGATGCCGATGCCCAGCTTGACGCCGGCGTCGAGGAGGATATCCGGCCCGGTCACGTCGTTGAGAGGGGGGCCCGGGAGGCAGTTGCGCACTTCCCAGGTCAGTCGGCTGCAGCGGAACGGCGCCAGGACTACGGCGATATCGGCCGCGGCTAGCTCGTGCGCGAAGAAATGGGCCTCGCCGCCGCCGTGGATGATTATGTTGAGTGCGGGAATATCTTGCTTGAGAGAGATCAGCTTGGCGATGACGTCCTTGTTGTCGGTGCGGACGGTGATCGGTAGACTGCCGTTTGCCGCACGAGCATAGGCCGGATGTGGTGCGCTTGGGCTCGTTAAGAGGGTTCGGAGCTCATTGATTTGCGCGGATGTTGAGGGGAAAGCGGTAGCTAGTAGAAGTACAGGCGTTAGTGAGGTACAGATATCACGCAAGGCAGTGTGGTTGAGTATGGCGGATTAAGCTTACTCTTGCCCTCATGGCCGATCGAAAGGAAAAGAGAGACATCTCTCTTTATTACGGCCCCAGGAGCAAGTCCTGCGAGAGAGTTAGCAAACCAATGTTTTGAGAAACTAGAAATATGTTGCTGAGCTTACCATGAGGTGCTCCTGGGCGGAAAGCGGTGCTGAGTCCGTGCAAAAAGCCGCTACTTATAGGAGCAGTGATTAGAGTTGTGAGTCCCCTTCGATGAGTGATGGTAAGGCGGCGGTCTCCAAACTGCAAACCGTCTGCGGCAGAAATAACTCGGCTCAGATCAGTCCCTGATAGTTGTCCATCCCTGGTAGATTCCTCTCCTACCAATTCGCTCAATCCATGTGAGCGTGTCGCCGAAACAATACCCTTGATCGAGTGTTATTAGCATGAGACGCGAGCTGATGTGGGTGATAGATTTGCTTACCGGAAGGATATATCCACCGTTAAGATGAAGCTCTGGTATGCCTTGCCCAACGGCCTCTGTTGCAACAGCTTCGCATGACGGGTTTCCGACACACTGGAGAACACCATTACGCACAACTGCCGTTGCATCGGAAAGAACAGATGTTTGCAGGCCATTGATGTAGCTCTTTGAAATACCGCGTATTACGATGTCTTTCTGGCCTGGCGAGCAGATCTTCTCGTCATTGACTTTTTGGGAACGACTGGGAGGCGCCGGGGCAAAGACCTGCCCCCTCTTGGTGCTCTGCTCCCAAAGCTTTTCTGAGGCATTCACGAGCGTCTGGCCGTCAACCATGACCTGGAGAGGCGTTGCTCCCAGTGCCAAGGGATGGGAGTCCCATACGACAAGATCGGCATCGTAACCCGGGCGAATCCAGCCGATTCTGCAACTATGTAAGGAGACGACTCGTCAAGGACGTAAGTATGGTGGGTGAACTCACTTGTTGTCCAAGCCTAACGCCTTAGCAGGGACAGATAACATAGATGCCATAGCTAGCTTTTCCTCAAACTGGAAATGGTGTCCTATTTGGGCTTCCTGGGCGAAGAACTGGCCGTGCTTTGCCGGGTGATCTGTCGTAAGGGCGATAGGGATCCCAGCAGCGGCGGCTTGCTTTAGCATATACCAGCTGCTGTGGTAATTCTCGTTCTTGAAGCCACCTTCGTCAGAAAATGTGGCCAGCATCGTGCCCCGTTTCTTAATCTCGTCGAGCATTTCGTGGGCTTGGGTGATGTGATGAAGAGCCGTGATGTTATAGCTAAACTCGTCAGCGTGGTCGTACTGGGCGAAGACATCTTGGGTCTGATAGCAGTGCAGATGCACGCTCACATCTCCTCGCATGACGTCTACGAGAGTCTGCCAGTGTATCGACGTGGGATAGGGAGCGTCTAGCCCTGCACCCCCGGCGGAGGCGCGTTGGCACCAAGCATCCTGGCGATGGAGTAACATCTTTGCCTCTTCAAAAGCGAAGCGGACATAGCCAGATTCGCCTTGTCGACTTATCGGGCCTCCCGGAATATTCTGGAAGTTTTGCTTAATGTTCTCACCACAAGCCATCTTCAAGAACCGCTGGCGTTTTGGACTTCTACCGTTACTCGTCGAGTCTATCTCCATTTCCCATACTGAATTGGTGTCTCGGTGCTTAACGACCATACCCTCTCCCGAGATCAGGTTACTGGCCCCTGTTAAGATGAGGGATGTCGTTGTGCCTCCGCTGGCCACGACCTTGATACCCTCGTCACTAGGCTTAAACCCATCGATTGCTCTTGCCCATGGAGCCACGCGTAGTGTGCTCTCAGTCACATCTGCGTTCATCAAGATCTGTGGCTCCTGTCGTACGCCTACATGCGAGTGCATATCGATTAGACCTGGCGACAAATATCGACCAGCAATATCAACAATGACTGCCTCTTCCGGGATTCCAGTGCGCTGCTTTCCGACGTACGTGATGATATCGCCCTGAATTTCGATATCAACTTCATGGTGGATATAGCCATCGCCGTTAATAAGCGTGGCGTTTCGGAAAATCTTCACTGGTGTCTTATGATCTTGGGTGCTGAGACGAGCAGAAGCAAGTGAGTAGTCGACAAAGGGGTGCTGCTGATTCTTGGCACACTGCCGGAGGCCGTCGGAAATTTCGGCCGCCGTGAGGGTGAGTTTAGGGGCCTGACGGATTCCTGGCCAAGCAAATAGGAGACCGGCCAGCACTGCGGCGGGAACTACAGATTTCCATGAGGGCCCGACTCTCTTATTCCGAGCTCCTTGGCCATCGAGGTGTGGGAGAGGCCAAACCTTCTCCATCTTCGAGTGTCCTTGGTTTCCAATGTGACGTTTCTCTAAGCTCCTCCTTTCCTACAACATGAATTCTCTTGACTAAGATGGGTATTTTACATTGCGCTTCTAGATTTCATGATCAAGCTAGCTATCACATTCCGTAATATGATGGCCGCCCGGCATTTCACACACAGCTCCCGATCGGCCATAATGCCAGTCTCTTCGGCAAGGTGATGCCGTGACGCTCTCGCGGTCGGCTTGCCGGATTTCCTAATTAGGAAATTTCTCGAGCCGACGGGTGTTATCAGTCCGTAGTCGCTTGAGCTCCGGCTCCGGGCGCTATCTAAGACCTTGATAAATAAAATGTTGCTATTGGGGCTTCGTCAAATTGATATCGGGCTTTTATAAGTATGCGCACCCTTCAGGTGTAAATCACCTGACCTCCCTTGAAGGGCTTTATTTCTTCCTTACCTTTTGATTAGTTGTATACAACTTCATAACCTCTATACATACCTTTTAAGCCTTTTCGAAGTCTACGAATGCCTTATGAAAGAGTCGAAGCTCTATAATCGCAAGGAAAGACGTTGTTGACTAGGCATTCAAGGCCGACCAGCAGTCATCCAGCTCAATCACCGTCTGAGTATGAGAGACCTGAAAATCTAAAGGTCCTTCAATCATCTTACTATATTGATCGCTACCAATGCGCAGTTTTGGTTGAGGCAGTTCAATGAAACAAGTATTATTCCTTCGAAAGTCGTTCTAATGTCATTGTGAATTGATTGAGTGAATCTAATGGAGCTGGTTGGGATGGTAAAAGGGGCTAAAGGAGATCATGTGATCATGCCGAGGAGGTACGTATATGACCTTAATATTAACATAATGACCATTGCGGGCCCGTTGTCAGGTAAAGAACCGCGCCGTTAAGCCCGAAGTGTGAACGTTGTTCGCGTCTACGTACTATGTAAGCTAATGCGAATTGTTTAGCTGACCGTATCCAGATGGATCAATGACAGTGCATGATACGGAATAATACTTACCTCGTAGGTAATCCATTAGTCTTGGTTGTACCTACAATTTAGGTTCCCGGTGTTATGGTACCAAAGTACGTACATGTGCTATTACTGTATATGTACTATTCATTTCCAAGGTTACATGTACGGCTGAGACATTGAACGGTTGAAGATATAGCCAGAGGTTACTTGTTAGCGTATGGCCTGTTAATGGTTGATGCCTACATCTACCTGGTATACCATCATCAAACCTTAGCAGATTGAAACATCTTGTATGGGTAGGCACGATATTGAAACAGCTGAGAACTTGGGAAGTTGTATGTGGTACCCAGTGATACCTGATCAATGAGGTACAAATTACATCCCCTGTACCCTACCTCATAACCTCCAATGGCAGCTGCCTAACAATAAATTACCTAAGACGTAGCTGGCTGCAAGGTGGCTCGTGCACTACGTCAGGTAGCTTCCCAAGCAGCCAAGGTTGCAGCCTCAGGCCTTTTCTTGCGAACAGGTAACCCGTAATTGTAATTGTTGGAAAAAGGATCACAATACACACGTCCACTTTCCTCCTATACCTACAATTTCTCCATCACCACCACCCATCAACCACACTTCATCGCCCTTTTGTACAATACTTCGCATCATTGCCGTGCTCACCCGACTCTCGTCTTCACCGACGTTTGTACGCGTGTTTTGTCCCTACTCAGGTACTCTCATCCCCTACACAACCGCCGATCCCTGGCGTCTCTTCTGCTACTTTAGCATTTAATACCTTCCCTTCTACCCTTTCCTGTACACATTTTTGGCGGGTTGACTTCCCACCCCATCGCGGTCGTCTGGCACCTTCGTTTCTGGCCTGAGACCAGGTCTACCATCCTCTGGGACGCTCGGCCGGTCTTGAACAATCGGCCATCCGGCACCGCGTTTGCGCTTCACGATTGTTGACCTAATCGATCTATGTAACCTTGAATCATGGCACCGCTCCCCATCAAGTTCCAGGAGCTGTTGACGCTCGGTAATGTCGGCGTCGACCAGAGCGCCATTGGATTCAGCACCTGTGTAAGTGCATCCCTCGTGATTTTCACTTGCTCCTAGCTCTGAGACTGACCTCCATCGCTTTAGACCATAGAGTCCGATTCCTTCATCTGCATAAGAGAGAAGAAGAACGATGCCACGCCGACTGAAGTCATCATTATCGACCTTAAACAAGGGAACAATGTAACTCGCCGACCGATCAAAGCCGATGCGGCTATTATGCACTGGACGAAGCAGATCATCGCCCTTCGCGCGCAGTCTAGAACACTGCAGATCTTCGATCTGGAAAAGAAGGCTAAGATGAAGTCTGCAACGATAAATGAGGACATTGTTTTCTGGAAGTGGGTCAGCGAGTCGACCTTAGGCTTGGTTACAGAGACAGCCGTTTTCCACTGGGACATCTACGATAGTTCTCAAGCTGCCCCTGTTGAGGTCTTCAAGCGCAATGCTAACCTGACTGTATGTCTGAGTGCGCATATATTGTTAAAGATTGCTAGCTAACTTTTGTTGCAATAGGGATGTCAAATCATCAACTACCGAACTAACAGTGATGGTAAATGGATGGCAGTCGTCGGCATCTCCCAGCAGGGAGGTCGCGTAGTTGGTAGTCTACAACTGTACTCTAAAGACAGAGGCATCAGCCAAGCTATTGAGGGTCATGCGGCTACATTCGGTACTATTAGATTAGAAGGCGAGCCTGCGGACACCAAGGTTTTCTCCTTCGCCGTTCGTACCGCTACAGGCGCCAAGCTACACATCGTCGAGATCGATCATCCCGAAGGCAACCGGCCGTTCCAGAAGAAAGCCGTCGACATATTCTTCCCTCCCGAAGCGACTAACGACTTCCCCGTTGCCATGCAAGTTTCTCAGAAATACGGCATTGTCTACATGGTAACGAAGTATGGCTTCATCCACCTCTACGACCTAGAAACTGGTACGACCCTCTTCATGAACCGTATCTCGAGCGAGACCATCTTCACAACCTGTGCCGATTCCGATTCCACTGGCATTCTTGGCATCAACAGAAAGGGCCAAGTACTCTTTGTGTCGGTGGACGAAACAACCATAGTGGATTACCTCCTCCAGAACCCGGCAAACACGGAGATTGCTATCAAGATGGCCTCCCGTGCCGGCCTTCCCGGTGCAGACCAGCTCTATGTGCGCCAGTTTGACCAGTTGTTCGCGTCTGGAGATTTTGCAGGTGCTGCTAAGGTCGCTGCCAACTCTCCCCGAGGCTTTTTGCGAACTACAGAGACTATCAACAAGTTCAAGAACCTGCAGGCTCCGCCGGGCGGGATGTCCTACATCCTCCAGTACTTCGGCATGCTTCTCGATAAGTCCACTCCGCTGAATAAGACAGAGACTCTTGAGTTAGCTGTGCCTGTCCTGTCTCAAAATCGCAAGCATCTTCTAGAGAAGTGGGCAAAGGAGGGCAAGCTAGACTTTTCCGAAGAGCTTGGCGACCTCATTCGACCGCATGATACAAACTTAGCCTTGGCTGTTTACCTCAAAGCCAATGCTGCTCATAAGGTGGTTGCTTCCTTCGCCGAGCTTGGCCAGTTCGACAAGATTCTACCCTACTGTGACCAGACAGGTTACCACCCGGATTGGATCACCCTGCTACAGCATATCGTTCGTACAAACCCAGAACGTGGTTCGGAGTTTGCAACTTCCTTGGCCAACCATCAAGGCGGTCCTCTTGTCGATATCGAGCGTGTGGTCGATGTCTTCCAAGCGCAAGGCATGGTCCAGCAAGCTACAGCATTCCTGCTCGAGGCTTTGAAGGAGAATAAGCCGGAGCAGGGCCACCTACAGACGAGACTTCTAGAGATGAACCTGATGAACGCGCCTCAGGTAGCCGACGCGATCTTGGGCAACAATTTGTTCTCTCATTTTGACAAGGCTCGTATTGCGAGCTTGTGTGAGCAGAGTGGCTTGTTCCAGAAGGCCTTAGAGCTCTACGAGGATCCCGCGGCAATCAAGCGAGTTATTGTCGGTATTCCTGGCACTCCAGCCTTCAACGCAGATTGGCTGGTCAACTATTTCGGCCAGCTTTCTGTGGAACAATCCCTGGAATGCCTCGACGCAATGATGAAATCCAACATCCGCCAAAACCTTCAGTCCGTAGTCCAGGTTGCTACGAAATACTCGGAATTGCTTGGACCCACCAACTTGATTGACCTTTTCGAGAAGTACAAGACGCATGAAGGTCTCTTCTTCTATCTCGGTAGTATCGTCAACATGTCCCAGGACCCAGACGTTCATTTCAAGTACATCGAGGCAGCTACCAGAATGGGCCAGTTCAATGAGGTCGAGAGAATTTGCAGAGACAGCAACTTTTACAACCCGGAGAAAGTCAAGAACTTCCTCAAGGAGGCAAGGCTAACCGAGATGCTGCCGTTGATCATTGTCTGTGATAGGCACAACTTCGTTCACGACCTGATCTTATATCTCTACCAGAACCAACGCTTTAATGCGATCGAGGTTTATGTGCAGCGTGTCAACCCCGGCAGAACACCTGAAGTAATTGGCGGCCTTCTCGATGTAGACTGCGACGAGTCGATGATCAAGAACCTGCTCACCACCGTCCAATCCTCGTCGATTCCTATTGATGCGCTCGTGCACGAAGTCGAGACGCGTAACCGCCTGAAGCTGTTGCTTCCATTCTTGGAGGCTACTTTAGCTGCGGGCAACCAGCAACAGGCTGTCTTTAACGCCCTGGCCAAGATCTATATCGACTCTAACAATAACCCAGAGAAGTTTTTGAAGGAGAACGATCAGTATGATACCCTCAGCGTGGGTAAATACTGCGAGAAACGAGATCCGAACTTGGCATATATCGCATATCAGAAGGGACAGAACGATCTAGAATTGATCAACATCACAAATGAGAACTCCATGTACCGGGCGCAAGCTCGCTACGTTTTGGAACGTTCAGATCGAGACCTATGGATGTTCGTCCTGAGCGAAAATAACATTCATCGCAGGTCAGTCATTGACCAGGTCGTTGCGACGGCTGTTCCTGAATGCAACGATCCTGCGAAGGTCTCGGAGGCTGTGGCATCATTCTTGGCATCCGACCTACCGGCCGAGCTCATTGAACTTCTGGAGAAGATAGTATTGGAACCCTCGGCTTTCAATGACAACCCCAGTCTGCAAAATTTGCTCATCCTCACAGCCGCTAGAGCCGACAAGAGTAAAGTTATGGACTATATTCACCGTCTGGACTCTTTTAATCCCGACGAGTGCGCGCAGTTGTGTATCGACGTCGGTCTCTATGAGGAGGCCTTCGAGATATACAAGAAGGTTGATAACAAGACAGCAGCTGTGGAGGTCTTGGTAGAGCATGTTGTCAGTATTGACCGGGCGAGCACATTCGCCGAAGACGTCGACATCCCGGAGGTTTGGAGCAGAGTCGCCAAAGCTCAACTTGATGGTCTTAGAGTGGCGGATGCAATTGAATCGTACATTAGAGCTGGCGACGCTCGCAACTATGCCGAAGTCATCGAGGTTGCAACCCACGCCGGAAAGGACGAAGAACTAGTCAAGTATCTTCGCATGGCACGCAAGTCACTCCGAGAGCCCCCAATCGACACCGCTCTTGCCTTTTGCTATGCCCGGCTTGATCAGCTTGGAGAATTGGAGGACTTCCTCCACGGCACGAATGTGGCCAATATCGAAGAATCTGGTGACAAAGCTGCCGAAGAGGGCCTTCACCAGGCCGCGAAGATCTTCTACACCAGCATCTCCAACTGGTCCAAGCTTGCCACGACTCTGGTTCACCTTGAAGACTACCAGGCGGCCGTTGAATGTGCGCGCAAAGCTAACAACATCAGGGTCTGGAATCAGGTTCATGCTGCGTGTGTCGCCAAGAAGGAGTTCCGACTAGCCAAGATCTGTGGTCTGAACTTGATTGTCGACGCCGAGCAGCTGCAAGCTCTTGTCAAGCAGTACGAGTATGAAGGCTACTTCGACGAGCTCATAGATCTTCTCGAACAAGGACTCGGCCTCGAACGTGCCCACATGGGGATGTTCACAGAGTTGGGCATTGCACTTTCGAAGTACCATCCCGAGAGACTTATGGAGCACATCAAGCTATTCTGGAGTCGAATGAACCTGCCTAAGCTAATTCGTGCTTGCGAAGATGCCAATTTGTGGCCTGAGTTAGTTTTCTGCTACTACCATTATGACGAGTTCGATAATGCCGCACTCGCCGTGATGGAACGCGCACAGAACTCATGGGAGCACCAGCAGTTCAAGGATATTGTCGTCAAGGTCGGCAATCTGGAGATCTATTATCGCGCCATCAACTTCTACCTGGAGCAACACCCATCACTCTTGACCGATCTCCTCCAGGCTCTCACCCCGCGCATTGACGTCAACCGGGTTGTTCGATTGTTCCAAAAGTCCGACAACATGCCGTTGATCAAACCGTTCTTACTCAACGTCCAGACTCAGAACAAGCGAACGGTAAACGACGCCATCAACGATCTCCTAATCGAGGAGGAAGATTACAAGACGTTGCGTGATTCAGTAGAGAACTATGACAACTATGATGCTGTCGATCTCGCTTCGCGCTTAGAGAAGCACGATCTCGTCTTCTTCAGACAGATCGCCGCTAACATCTACCGCAAGACCAAGAGATGGGAGAAGTCCATTGCCTTGTCGAAGCAAGACAAGTTGTATAAGGATGCTATAGAGACAGCCGCCATTTCCGGCAAGTCTGAAGTTGTTGAGGAGCTCCTCCGCTACGTAAGTCCCTTGCCTTTCCCCTGCAACTGAATAATATATTCTAACTATCTTTCTAGTTCGTCGACATTGGCAGCCGCGAATGCTATGTCGGTATGCTTTATGCATGCTATGACCTCATTCGTCCCGACATAATCCTGGAACTGTCGTGGCGTCACGGCCTAAACGACTTCACCATGCCGTACATGATCAACCTTCTGTGCCAACAGACCAAGGAAATCGCAACGCTCAAGGCTGACAATGAAGCACGAAAGGCTAGGGAGGCTGCCCAGGAGAAACACGAAGACGACACGCCCATTCTCGGTGGCAATCGTCTCATGATCACTGCTGGACCTGCTGCGAGCGGCGGAAGAGTGTCCCCAGCTCCGTTCGCACAGACTAATGGTTTCGCGCCTCAGCCTACTGGCTACGGTTATTAAGTAGTGCCGCATGAAAGTCTTTTTCCGCTACAAGCTCGAAGACTAAGCTCATTCTATCACCTAAGGTATTTGTAATACCCTTACACAAGTTCCGAACGTCTCGTTGGGAATATCCCCTTCATGGCGCCACTAATTTCACTGAAATGACTGCGGTGGATTTTAGAGGTGTTCGCCATGGAAAAGTTGCCTGTGAATTTCTGATAATATGGCTTCACACGATGAATCCCGGCCGAGGCTGAAGTTGGGATGGTTGTTGAGAGTGGAAGATTTTGCACCAAACGAAAAAATGCGGACTGATACACCGATCGTCTTTAGTATGTCGGGTATCTGGTCATGACGGAATCACACTTTGCTGTATTTGTATGATAGTACAATGAGACATTTTGCTTTTGCTGCCTACCTCCTAATGGCTTCTAACAAGTGCATATAAGAACTAGTCCCGCAATACATAACTATAAGGTAGGTAAGGGGGCTGCGAAGAAAGTAAGCCGGTTTTCATTATAACATACATCTCTGAGCTCGTTAACATCGGACAATAAGTGATCTCTTCGCTCAGTTCGCCAATATTCAACGGCGTTGTCTAGACCCAAATATTAAGGGGGCCTCCTACTTGCAGTCCTTAGTAAGCTTATAACGCTTGTTTATATTAATCTTCATAGTTACCCCTATTTCCTCATTTGTTGCAACTTGTTACTGGAGAGTTGTACCCGAATCCGATATTATGAGGTAGGTATGTACCGTTTCCCGCCGTGGGGGCTTGATCATGATAGCAAAAGGACTTGTCCTCAGAATATAGCAGTAGGTAGGTAGGTAGTATATAAGAAAAGCACATCACGAACTATAACGCGAAGAAACTGTCAATATGTACTATATACCCACAACTGAACCCGAGCTCGAATCATCGGGGCTGTTTGGTTGACGTCTACAACGTCGCCCACGATTGAGATGTATATGTAGATCTACCGAGTATTCTGCCCTAAAGTAAGTTACATAAGAGTCGTTCACTACTTGGTACGTACAACTGCGGAGGTGCTCATCACGGATCCCTAATGTTGAAAGTCAAAAATGGAACTTGGAGGAGCCTAGAAAGAAAATGTGTATTAATACAGAGGCCCATCGCCTTGGACACGACCGCGGACCCGGGCAGCTTCGACGTGACGCTGAAGAGGGGACTCGCTCGTGCCTTACGGAAACAAGCTCCATATAGCTTTATTGCCAGTCCTTGAACTCCATGGACAATGTGTTCAATATACAACATTAAGACTACCAGGACTATTCACAGCGAGATAAATAGAGCCAAATATGCAGGTAATGTCTGAATTGAAACTATATCCGTAGCGATGAAGAAATATGGAATTTTGTGCCTCTTGCGAAACAAACTTAGGAGAGCGCGACGTTTAGAGAATTCCACCCCAGCACCGAGTCTCCTATCCCCATCCCTGGAACACGCACTAGCTAAAGACCTCACAAGTAACCAAATACCATTGCTCCACTGTTGAAATCACTTCCGAAGTTGCAAGCTGTCCTTTTTGATGAATGACTTGTGCTTAACCCTTTACGATCTTGCACACCAAGTCCGAGCCGTCGACAGAGTCGCCCTCCCGAACTTGAAGACCGGAAACCTTGCCATTGTGCGGAGCTGAGATAACCATTTCCTATTACACATTAGTAGCATATTCTCGTATGTCGGATCAGTAAGTAGGCTTACCATCTTCATCGCGCTGAGCACGGCGAGTGGGTCTCCCTTCTTGACCTCGGTTCCCTCGTGGACTCTCAACTCGACCAGGACACCAGCCATAGGAGCACCGACTTGGCTGGAATCGCCGGGGTCGGCCTTGGGGCGGCTGACGTTCTCGACACTGGCCTTCTTATCATCAACAGTGACTTGACGCACCTCACCATTCATTTCGTAGAACACCTCTCGCTGGCCGGTATTCTCAGATAGAGGGCCAACAGCCAGCAACTTCAGGATCAGAACCTTGCCCTTCTCCAGCTCGACGTGGAACTCTTCGCCGATTTGAGGTGCGGAAAGGAAGTATTTGGTCGGGAGAACGGACAGATCGCCAAATTTCTGCACAAACTTCTTGTAATCATCGTATACCTTGGGGTACATGAGATACGAGGCTATATCGGTCTCGGTAATCTGACCCCATTTCTGTCCAAGCTCAGACCGTGTCTTTTTAAAGTCGACAGGGTCGAGATAGAGACCAGGTCGCTTATCGAACTTGCGACGGTTTCGGAGCGCCTTGGAGCGCAGAGGCTCTGGGAACCCACCGTACGGCTGACCCATCATACCCTCGAGGAACTCAAGAACCGAGCCGGGGAAATCGAGCTCAGCAGCGCGATCAACGACATCCTGAGGCGAAAGCTTGTTCGACACCATGAATTGCGCCAGGTCACCAACGACCTTGGACGTTGGTGTGACTTTGACGATGTCTCCAAGGAGGTCATTTGCGTGCTCGTAAGCCTTCTTCGTCTCGGCCCATTGAGAACCAAGACCAAGCTGAGCGGCTTGGAACATCATGTTGGTAAGTTGACCACCAGGAATCTCGTGCTCGTAAACTTCTGGGTCTGGTCCAATAAGGTGAGCCTCGAAGGGCGAGTACAAGAGGCGAAGCTGCGACCAGTAAGTGTCGAGAGCACGGACATGAGAGGGGTTTAGGCCGGGATCAAACTCCGAGCCCTCAAGCGATGCGATGATGGCATTGATGCTGGGTTGCGACGTCATTCCAGAGAGACTGTCTGTGGCAGCATCAACAGCGTCGGCGCCAGCTTGAGCACAAGCGACCATGGAAGCGACGCCAGTACCAGCAGAATCGTGGGTATGAACATGGATGGGCAGATCGGGATACTTCTTCCGGATAGAGCCGATCAGAAGGGTAGCAGCTCGGGGCTTGAGTACACCAGCCATATCCTTGATGCCAAGAACATCAATATCTAGTGCTACTAGCTTGTCGACCAAGTTCAAGTAGTATTCGAGATTGTACTTCTTCTTGGGGTTTAACATATCGCCGCTGTAGCACACGGTTCCTTCGGCTACACCACCTGCTTTCTGTACGGCTTTAATGCCGACCTCGAGCTGATCGATGTCGTTCAAGGCGTCAAACACGCGGAAGATATCAACACCGTTCTTCTTCGCCTGGTCAACAAATTGCTCGATAGCATTGTCGGGAAGCGACGCGTAAGCCACACCGTTTGCTCCTCGCAGAAGCATCTGGAAGGGAATATTGGGAACAGCCTTGCGCATCTTGCGCAGACGGTCCCACGGATCCTCGTAGAGGAAGCGCATGGCGACATCGAAAGTAGCACCTCCCCAGCATTCCAAGCTGTATAGGTTGGATAAGGCATGGCTCGTCTCCTTCGCAATCCCTAGAAGGTCAATCGTCCGTACGCGAGTTGCCAACAAAGATTGGTGAGCATCACGCCAGGTCGTGTCCATGAGCAGACAACCCTTGTATTGGCGGACAGCCTTGGCGAATGCCTTCGGACCTTGCTCGACGATAATCTGTCTCCATCCCTTCGTGCAGGGCTCCGTGACATCAAGCTTCGAGCCGTCAGCATTCAGGAGTTCGGGAAGGATGATGTCACTCTTCAACTTGGGCTCGCCGATTTGACCCTTGATACTGCTTCCGTTGACGGCAATGTCACCGAGATAAGCTAGCAGCTTCTGTGCACGGTTCTGACTGCCGACAAGATCGAACAGTTGGGGGGTATCATCGATAAAGGTGGTCCAGCAGTTACCATCGATGAAAGTCGGGTGGGTGAGCAAAGAAGCAAGGAACGGAATGTTCGTCTTGACACCACGGATACGGAACTCGATTAGAGCTCGGAGGATCTTTCGGCGCGCGATCTCATAGGTTGAGCCATGGCATGTGCACTTGACCAACATGGAATCGTAGTAGGGCGTGATAACAGCACCGGCAAATCCATTACCGCCATCGAGACGGACTCCATTGCCACCGGCGGATCTGTACACCTCGATCTTGCCAGTATCGGGCTGGAATTGTTTAGATGGGTCCTCTGTGGTAATTCGGCATTGGATCGCGAAACCTCGCGTCGAGATTCGGTCTTGAGTTAACCCGAGCTGCTGTAGCGAAGCGCCCGCGGCAATTTGAATCTGGGCAGCAACGATATCAATACCGGTGATTTCCTCGGTAATGGTATGCTCGACCTGAATACGCGGGTTGATTTCAATGAAGTAATACCGGTTTTGCTGGTCGACCAGGAACTCCGCGGTACCGGCATTTCGGTAGTTTACGGACTTGGCCAGCTTGACTGCGTCGGCCAAAATGGCATCTCGGGTCTCTGCGGGAAGATCCTTGGCAGGCGCAATTTCAACCACCTTCTGATGTCTCCGCTGGACCGAGCAGTCACGCTCGTACAGGTGCACGATGTTGCCGTGGTTGTCTCCGAGGAGCTGGACCTCGATGTGCTTGGGCCTGTCCAAGAATCGCTCGACAAAGACGGTGCCATTGCCGAAGGCCGTCTTCGCCTCCGAGGTGGCTCTTTCAAAGTTCTCTTGCAGACTTGATTGCTCGCGCACAACTCTCATACCTCGACCGCCACCACCGAAGGCGGCCTTGATGATGATAGGGAACCCATATTCATCGGTAAACTTCTTAACCTCCTCGAAAGCTTCGACCGCACCTTCGGTTCCGGGCACGACGGGGACATTCGCAGCAATAGCAAGTCTTCGAGCCGATACTTTGTCGCCAAGAGCATCGATAACATCGGGGGACGGACCGACAAACTGTTTAAACCGGAACGTCAGTCGGAGACCCCAACGGAGCATAGATTGTGACCAGACGAGCACTTACAATAAGACCGGCTTTCTCAACATTTCGTGCAAACTCGGCATTTTCCGACAAGAAACCGTACCCTGGTGAATTTAGTCAGAAATAATCGCCTATGTCTCAATGCCAAGCCGAGAGATTTACCAGGATGAATCATTTGAACGCCATGTTCTAGGGCAATTTTAACAATCTCGTCTCCTGCAAGGTAGGCTCCGACCGGGGTATATTGGCCTCGTTTGCCAATGACATAAGCTTCATCGGCCTCTATAAACAGATTAGTATCGTGAGAACCCCTCTATCGTTGTAAGCGGGATATCTGCGTACTCTGCCGATGCATGCTAAGACGGTCCTCATAACTGCTTGGATCAGCTTCAAGTATATCACAATGATATAGTTTCTCTGCCTACCTGAAAACCGCGACTGTATGTAGCGACAGTTCGTGAGCCTAGATGTTAGGTTAGCGGTTTGGCTCCTCTACTAAAAATCTCGCAGCATGAGTAAATCTAGCATACCGTTCTAAAAATCTAACATTCAGAAGCAAATATTAGTCGCAAGTAATCCTCAAGGTAATTTAGCATGACTCGTACCCGAATAGCTGTGAACGGTTAGCAAAGAGGTCTTAGTCGCACATGATGTGGTAGTACTTACGAATTTCTCCTCTGTTGGCCACTGTAACCGAGACAGAGCGGTTAGCATACTTCACCCTCGAGCAGCAGGAAGTGTGAGACATGTGTCCCGACTTACCAAGAAGCTTCTTCAGATGCATAATAGAGCTATTCGCGCGAATATGGTGCGCCGTCTTAGCCTCCTTCGGTCCGACATCCTCTTCAAAGACATCCTCGTTTTCGCTGGCGGCGGCCTTCCGCGAAGCCTCGAGGTCCTGAATGTCTTGAAAATCCATGGTCGCCATCTTGACAAGCTTGAGATGTTAAAACAGCCAAGAGGTCCAAATCAGTTCGAAGCAATAAAGAGCAGCAAAGGACAGCGAGAGAGCTGTTCGCTTGACGTATGGAGGGGAGCAATGTTTGTTGAGCTTTGACGTCGAGGGCTAGTTTGGTGGGGTATGGATCTCAACTAGGGTACCGGAGTTGCTGGTGCTGGTGCTGGTTCTGGTGCTGCTGATGAGCTTGGTGCTCACACCTTCGTCTACGCTGACGTATGTAGTATGGCCGTGTTTATAGCCAACCCTAGGGATGTGGGGTGTGAAGGAAAACGCCGCAAAAAGTTTCGACAACCAAAAGGAGGAATAAGGCTATGAAGGTCTAGGTAGAGCACATGGAGAGAGGCACGTAGGTTTGGTTCCCTTTGTCTCGACTAGAATAAGAGCAAAAATGGGGAGACTAGAAAATGTAAAAGGCGATGACTCGAGAGAAAGGAGACCGAGGCCTTCTTAACTTCACGGGGCCAAGAGGTTTGATGCAGGACGTAGTGTCAATTCTCCTTGTGTACACTACCCTCGATACAGTCTAGCACAAGCAGGGCGGAAGCCATGGATGGTGGAGGCTTGAGGGCGATTCGTCTGCATAGACCGCAGACGGGCAAGCGGGATGGCTGTTGAGGGGATTTGTTCGCCTTCAACGCTCCCTTCCCTTTCGTCAAAGGATCATCACCTTCTTGTCTCACCCCTGCCAAGTCAGGACAAGCCGACAAGGTACCACCAGGGAGGCAAGCAGGCCAGTATACAGGCATTCATTGTAGCCGTCATGGCCTTCAAAGAGTCTACCGAGTCTTGGTTATTGCCGTGGGAAACAAGTCGATGAAACAGCCAATCCGGCTTGCCGAACTCAGTCCGAGTTGACCGGATAGGGCAACTATAGCTACACCCATTGCCTAAGGCTGACATGGAGCTTCGAGCTCTCTACATGTAGCCATCCCTAGGTACTTGGTATCAACATACATGTACCTACACGTAAGTACATATAGGAGAGCTCGAATAGATGCGGCATAGGGGTGCGCTTTGTCGCGGCAGTTTGACCCTCTTAACCTCGGACATAGAGGTCGGGCTGCTTCACTGAGAGGTTGACGAGAGTCACCGGTCAGTCTGAATTGTTCGGTCTATGGATCCCGAGCAGATTCGCTTCCAGATTCTAATCAAGTCGGGGTGGGTGCCCTACACAAAGTATTGAAAGCCCAGATACTTACATGCAGGTGTAGAGAGCAGGGGAGTAGCCTGGAGGTGAGATAGCTTGGGTTCCAGCTTGGTGAGAAGATGACCAGGGGGATAGCGGGGGGTTTGGCGGGGTCGAGGTGGGAAGTCGCCTGCACAAATCTGCAGAAAATACACCTCAAGCACGAGCTCTGAGCTATTAACTTACTACGATACCCCCTGTCATTGGGCATGCTCTTCCGCGGCTCATGTCTAGGTACCCTGCCTCACCTGCAAAGCAGTCACAAAAATGTGGGAGATAATGGGAGAGAACGACAGAGAACCCTGAATATTGATTCATTCAGGTGAGCTACGGCACGCCGGGGAAAGACTAAATTGTGTGGCTCCCTGCTGTGTATCCAGAGATTGGCCAATGAGAAGAGTCGGATAAAACAGTTTACCAATAGCTGTCGTCGTTCATTAAGGAGGCTTATTACCTAGCATAGGCACGTGTTGAGGGGCATTATACATGTACATAGCATCTATGCTACGTCTTTTGGTCCACCTCGGCTATAACACCTTTTTCTCTCTCTCTCTACCTAGGTATTTCCCCTTTCACATATATACCTTAGGCTAGGTAGGTTTAGGTAAAATATCATTACTGTACTAGGACCCTTGATATCTTATGTGAGGTATTATTACCGAATACATGGAAGAGGAAGAGGCACTTAACAAACGTTGGTTGTTGAGTCTTTGGGAAGGTAAGGATAGCTTACCTGTTTAGGCAATCTGCTGACAGGGTGGTTCGCACAATTACATCATCCAATGTTATACTGCTATAACACGTAAGTCGGGAGCGTATAGTTCTGCATGCATCTCTATCCCTCCCATCCCGCCATCCTATCCCAACCTACATGTCTGGCTGGATCAGCCAAGCTCGAACATCTGAGATAGATACTCCGGGCAAGATGGCGGTGAGGACTTTTTGATGAGTTGTAAGTATCATACATAAAGAGGATAGAGGCTGCAGCCGTCTTGGCTCTCGTCTCCCTCCACAACTGTCGCGACTCATATCGTTTCGTTTTGTTCGAGGCTGTCCTTATATCAATACAAACTAATGAATATTATTAATATCTTATTTCTTCTATACTGTGCTCCCACCGCCTCGGCTCGTCCCCCGACCCCAGATGTAATAGAGATTATGTTATGCGCAAGGTATAGGCTTCTGCAGCTTGCCTAGTATCATTGCAGCGTGCGCCAATGCTGCGGATGCGGTACTAATATTGCCCTCCATCTGACAGCTTATCTAGATTGCGCTATTAATTACTCGCCAGTCGCTTGGCGAGACGACTAGAGTCACAAATCAAGTGTCGATCACTAAAGGACCGAGAGGCTTTTTGTGCCTTGTCGCCAAGCTATGAACCTCATGCATCCAGCCGCCTTTGCTACATCAATACTCCTATCCGCAACCTCTTTGACGGAGGCTGAGTTATTGTTTTTTTTTTGGCGCAATACGACGGGCAAGGTCTAGCTATCGTGTATGGCTTAATCTATTCTACACCGGAGGTCTGTGGAAAAGGCGAAGGCTTTCCCCTCCAATTTCTATGTTAAAGGGGACGTCTATCGTCATATGTCTGGCCTTAGTATAAGGCTGAACAGAGGGCATCGGCTTGTTACCCGGCTTGGACGTTGGCATTGCCTTGGCTTCGTAACTTGGCTTCGTAATAGTAGATGATATAGACAACTAAGAGTCTTGGTTAGTCTAACGTTTCATCCGACACCCCGCTCGCTATTGAATAGATCATGGACGCCGATCTAGTTTATATTATCCCTCGCTTCTGTCTCTTCACTTCCAGCCATCAACTATTCGCAACGGGCAAGTACATCCGGTACCACGGATACGTTTCACTCCGTCTCGTATTAGATAAATCCTCCCCACTGTAGAGTTTAGCACACCGTGTTGACAAGATGGTGTTGAGGGTTAAAACATGATGGAAACTCTGAGCTCGGCGTGAGGGGGTGGTCATACCGCAGAGGGTATGTACATACAGACCCTCTGTACCCTCCACCCCCAGGATCCACGAAACGCGTCGTCAGGGAGCGCATGTGACTAACTGTCATGGCCTCTGTTTGAGGCGTGGGGGTTTCCGTTACGTCGACGGGATTGGTCCAGACAAACCAGTTATACCCCTTGCTCGCTCAATAGGCTCATGGATTCTGTTGCCTTAACGCACCTATCGGTAATACTACCCTAAGGTGAAGGGCAACGATATGCTATACTTTCCAGATTTGGAAATGAGCTTTGAGCACCAATTGAGCCTTTCACGTGTCCTAGACACAACTTCGGCTTCAGCTTTATGGGGCTCGCTCCTCGGGCAGTGCCATGTTTCGGGAAACACATAATTACCAACACCGACAGGTCTGGCGGCGGCAATATCGACGATTCCGAATATCTTGGCTTGTCGTACCTGCGTTTTACTGATCTGTGGTTCTCCTTCTGCACGGCTACGAGACAAAACATGACAGCCCTCGCGTCATTGTAAAACGGTAAACTGCAATGTCTTGAGACTGTCCTGACCAGGCATCTAGCAGCACCTCCAAGCGAGTTCCACTCGTATCTCACTAATGAGCTGACGTGATTGCAATCAACAGAATTCCATTGTTAAAAGGCATATTCCATGAATGGTTCAACATTCTTTCGACGCAATAGAAATACAATGCAATTGCACTCCTTCATGTAGGTGAGACATCCGTCGAATCCATCCCCCCGACCCTTCGGCTGAAGAGTCGAGATCACTCTATACGCAAACTTGCTGTTTCCCTTGCCGAATGCATAATACCATTGGTAACAGATGCCAAAGAGACAAGGTTGACGCCATAAACACCCCAAGTATGTGAAGCAGTTTATTTCGAGGCGACCTCCTTAATCTTATCGCTGGCTGCACCAGCCTTCTCCTTCGCTCCCTCGACGGCACCATGAACGCCTGCCTTCTCTCTGCCGCCCCACTGATGCCATTGCAGATATCGGTACCCTTGTGTGATCTGCGAGCCTTCGTTGATGAAGTGGCATAGGAAAAGGAGGTAATTCTTGGGAGTCACGGCGAGGGCGTATCGCATGAACGTTGCCGAGTAGATGCAGAGAGCGAAGGTCATCTGACCGGAAATTCTGTAATTGAGAGGCTGTTCAGCTTCCGCGCTTGTTCGGAACGGAGGGACGCAGAGGACACTGTTTCGCCGCCGCCTCGCAAGGCATACGAGTGCATCTCGTCACGAAATCACAAGATAGGTGGATAGGCAACATACAGTTCAGGAGATTTCTGCGCGTCCATCACCGCCGCGATCGGGATACCGAAGTTCGATGCTGGACCCCAGAAATCTGTGAAGTAGCTCTGTTAGCAGTTAAGTCCTATCATGGTGGCGATGGCGCATTAAGTAAGCAACAGCCTCCAGTTGGGCCCAGGCCCATGGAGAGCGTCAAAAAAGCACAGCTCATTGCCCTACGTAGGTGCCAAACGAAATCATGAGTTAGGCTAAGCTGTCCTCTGTGAGAATAGACTAGCATCATAGGCTGCTTCGCACAACCTCTCCCATCGAGGAGGAGCAACAACAATCCCATTTTATTGTATGGCATCGGACATTTCGGGGGTAAAGTCCGCGCACTGAAAAGCACAAGGAAATTCACATACGTGTCGAGCAGAAGTAGCTCACGGTCGGATTCGACCGAATCTTTGCGTTGACAGCTTTAACGAAGGCTGCCATCTTGAGTTGTCTCCGAGATATTAATCGAAGGAGAGGGGAGAGTTTACAAGGTGAGTAGCGTAGCGTTGTTGTTGAAGTTGCGCGCCGGCGAAGGGAAATGTCGGGTGTCCGATTCGGAAGACATGGAAAATTTCCAATGGGGCGGCGGTTTGGCGGGCCCAATGAATTTGTTGGATATAAGCAGCGAAGCACAGCGTACCAACAGCACAAGGAAACCGCCCAGCTGTTTTCAGCTGGTCTCCGCTTTATTCGCATCGCATAGTAAGGCTTCAATATGGAGCTACGATGCTTATGCACTTATCATAAACTTGAATCCCAACAACAATTCCCATGTCAATTCCAATCTATTTCGCGAGTAACTCAAGGTAATAACATTTAATGTTCTCGAGACTCAAGTGCTGCTGTATTTTGCAACCTTCCGGTTCACTGTAGAGTACAGAATGCACATGTCACCATTTTGGTGCTATCCATAGTTTTCAGCTACTACCCCAAACGCCAATGGTATCCTCGATCATCATTCGGTAACTACCCCTTTCTCTCAGAACCAGACCTTCACGGAACCTATCTTCGCGGCGGGGGATTAAATCCTGGAGGAGGTCCACCAGCAGGATTGAAGCCAGGAGGTGGGAATTGTGCGTTCTGGGGGAAGCCCGGGGGAGGAAATCCACCTGGAGGGAATCCGGGAGCAGGAGCTAGTTTTTGTTAGCATATAGTCCTTGTCAGCAATCAACGGTTTTAGGAAATACTCACGACCTCCTCTGCCAGGTCCAAACCCAGGCGGTCCGCCGAACTGAGGGAAGGGAGGGGGAGCGCCTCCGCCAACGCCAGCAGCTGGTCCCTGATGGGTGTTAGTACTGAATACCTTCCTGAGCACATCATGAGTACTCACAGCGAGAGACGTCGGAGCCGCACCGCGCCCGGCAGGACGAGAGACACCTGGACCGGAAGTTAAGCCAGAAGGCAAGCCACCCGGAGTACTCTTTCCAAGTCGCGTGCTAGGGTCGGCTGGCGGCGCAGATTCGACAGAGAGAGATACGATGTGAGCGCCACGTAGAATTGTCAGGCCCAAAGTACGCTTCTCCTCCGTCTCAACGGTTTGAGTTGCGGCCGAACTAGATGCGCCGGGTGCGGCAGGCTTCGTTTGCCTCCGCTTGACGCGTCGGAACTCTTCGGTATCGGCTAGTACGAGGTTCATGTGCTGTAGTGCGATTAGCCAGTGCCTTCTAACTCACGGAGGCAGATAGAGATTACCTTGTCGAACGCGAGCATCTGTCCAGTCATCTGGCGATCGTCCATCAACGTAACCCGCATGCGGTAGTTGATCTAATAGCGTCAGTAGGTACAAGTAGAACGCATACAGATGCGCGCCTCACGGAAAGACGCGACTGAGGGGATACATACGTAACCGGCCTAGAGAATACCCATTTGGTCAGCCTGCAATGTCAACGTCGAAGCTATGAATCGGTGAAAGGAGGCGACATACCATTTTGCCTTGCTTGTTCGACATCTTTGCGATGACTAGCTCCAATGGAGCTTAATTGATGGTCACAGAAATTGTCTCTTTACGTGTTCAAAGTCGAAATAACTTCAGCGTGGTTTCGGTCACGGCGGGCGCGTGTGAGTTTGGAGTCTAGGTGTTGTTGATATGGTGGATATAGTCCGCAGAGCTTCAATTGATGAAAATTAGACAAGGCAGCAAATAGTCAAGGCTGAAGCACTAAGCTCCACAGGGACGTGATGGTACGTACTGTATACATTAAGCTTGGCCGCTGCACTAGCTCGGATCCCTCCAAAATTCTCATCTCCAAAAGCCACATTGAGCACTAACCACATCAACCCTAGTCTAGGTACACTAGGGCAAAAACCCTTCCACCGTTGCGAATTTTTGGACCTGCATTTACTCTCAACTTCACCGAATTTCGTTCCTTCAAGCAACGTCAATAACCTCCTTCAACTACACGCACTTGCGACCATTACTAACCACCAGTTAATCGCCATGGTACGTTTACTTCTCAATCGCTTATTTAGATACACTACTAATGATCATTCTCAATAGTCGGAGAAGGCCCAGAACCCCATGCGGGAGCTCCGCATCCAGAAGCTCGTCCTGAACATCTCTGTCGGTGAATCTGGTGACAGATTGACTCGTGCCGCGAAGGTCTTGGAGCAGCTGAGCGGTCAGACTCCTGTCTACAGTACGTTGCGACTCGACTATTCAAGTAATTCAATCGTTATTAACTAACACCCAACTTTTAGGCAAGGCGCGCTACACTGTCCGAACCTTCGGTATCCGCCGTAACGAGAAGATCGCTGTCCACGTCACCGTCCGTGGCCCCAAAGCCGAAGAAATCCTCGAGCGCGGCCTCAAGGTCAAGGAGTACGAGCTCCGCAAGCGCAACTTCAGCGAGACCGGCAACTTCGGCTTCGGTATCAGCGAACACATCGATCTCGGCATCAAGTACGACCCCGCCATCGGTATCTACGGCATGGACTTCTACTGCTGCATGACCCGTCCTGGTGAGCGCGTCACGCGCCGCCGCCGATGCAAGAGCAGAATTGGTGCTGGCCACCGCATCAACCGTGACGAGACCGTCAAATGGTTCAAGCAGCGCTTCGATGGTATTGTCCGATAAATCCTGAGCATTGGACGGTATGGAGGGACAACTTGGCGTTGGGCAGGATGCATTGATTCAGGCGGACCTGGGACGAAAAGATTCACGGACGTGTACCTACTGAAATCTGGCGAGTAACCTCGTCATTCTAGCATGGCTTGAATTAAGTCAGCTGCGGCCTCAGAGACCGACCGGCATCCTGCCGGCTTTCCCATGCATTAATGAATACTACTGTGATGAAATCCTGCAATTCACTTGATATAATAGTGCCCGATACATCTGCTTGGCATAGCTGAGAGATTAAGAGCTGTCAACAGATTTTCCAGTTGACGTGCCTCTTTTGAGACTCCTTCGCTATGGGCTTCTAGTGAGGGAATCTAGTTGAAGTTGAATATCCCGTCGATTACGATATTGACACTCACTACCTTGGAACCTCGGGTATCGATTTACAACATGTATCTCTCCCGAATTGTTGCGTCGTCAATTGGTCTTATTATTGGAAGTCTGATGGATGTGCTTCATGGATCTAGAGGTGCCTAGGTACCTCTAAGGTTATGTACATAATCTAAGATACATGTATGTAGGTGTCAATGTTGAGCGCTTGAAGTTCCAGTATCAGGTAGCTACTACCAACAGTTGACATAGTCATCAGGAAGGAAGGGATGAAGGCACTTGATATTTCCAAGGTTATCAAACTGCTCCTTTATCGTTGCCTTTATGCTGGAGGAGCCTACCTTCCTCAGTCGCAAAACTCAATCTCAAAACTTGGCGTGTCTTCCATATTTAAACTTCGTCTACCCAAAAACTGGTCTTCTGATACCTACCTACTCACACGTACAGTCTATCGTCAACATGCCTCTACACTTGAGATATTCATTCTCTTATCATTGATCTGTCTTCTAGTTTCCATTGTACCTAAACCTACAGCCACAGCCTCAATTCTCATTTCAACCCATTTCTGTTAATTTCCCTCGTCAACAGTCTACTGATTGCGTATCACATTCATATCTCCGCCCGAAGCATCTCATCAGTATATCCTTATGACTTCTACTAGATCTAGGCTAGATTTCGCCTGTTGTTCCCTTTTATTTTACCGTCTACCTCACGTCTCCGAGTTATACGACATACGACATAGTATGGCTATCTAGACCATATTATCCCGTATTCATTAAGCTGTTTCCTGGCAATATCGAGATTGGTCACCCGATAAACAGGTCCAGGGGGGTTCTACCTTGCAATAAATTCGTGTTATACATCCAAGAGACCATAACTATCACGCAGGAACACCACCAGATTCGAAACATATAGACAAGCTTGTAAGTCCTTTCTCTTATAGGAGACTTAGCCGTTCTACATTACATCAGGTATCACCTACCACAGCTTCTATCGATACAGTCCTCAGCCCTTCCACGATTTACATCAAGCTCGCGCACATGACGACTGACTATGAAAGTAGTGAATTCACCTCTCACCTAGTGAACATGTCTCAGTGGCGACCCGTATCGAGCGGCGTGTGGAAGGTAGCGGGGAGCAACCCCCCTTCGGAACTCCTAGATGATCCCATCGACGGGACGAGCCCCAACCCGGACGAACGTTCATCATCACCGACCACACAAAGCGAACAGACACGACATTCTCGCAGTAACTCAGAGCACCATATAGGTGATAGTCACTTTTCTAACGCTGCACAAGCTGAAACAGAGCCTATCCCTCGTGATGGCCACATTCCCTTGCCCGAAGATATGCTCATGGCAGATTCTCCTCCTCCTCCTCGTACTTCTTTACTGTCTGATATAGACGATCACATTGCGTCTCTTCTTCGTCCGGACGAACCAGAAATAGTAGTAGCCTCTGGGAGAGATTCCAAGACTTTGTCTGGCAGAAGTATATTTGGCGCCACTGAGTCGGATCCAGACGATGACGACTTCCTGATGTCAGGAAGCGACATGCAAGAGTCAGACAGTTCCTATGTGGAAGAGGAGAGTCAACATCGTGGAAAGAAAAAGGCTCCGAGTAAAAAGGTTGGCGGTAAAGCCAACAGAAAACCGCGAGCCGCAGCCAGAGGTGGCACACAGAGCAACAAAGCCGTCGAGGAATCTGGAAACGCTGGGTCTAGAAAAGGCCGATCGCAGAAACTAGACACAACATCCAAGTCGAAGCCGAAAGGGACCAAGGAGGTTGCTGATGTAGCACATATACTCAGCCCCCCGACCGACACCCCGTCTAGCCCTGCAATGATAGCCAGACGCATGTCGGCGCGTACTCGGGGTGGTAAGAAGAGCGGAAACCTAGCGCACATTGATGAGGTTATTCCAAACACCCAACCACCCTCCACTGAGAAACAGGCAAAGAAAACCCAGCCCACTAGAAGAGTCGCAAAGACACCCTTTTTTAACAAGTCAAAAGAAAGCTCTTCAAGACAAACTGCGCAAAACGGTAAAGGCAATACTAAGTCTCAGTTACCGTCCAAAACGAAAGTGAACGAAAAACAGAGATCAACTAACCGAGATCATGATCACCCTGCTGCGCCAATCGCGGTCGATGACGATGAAGAAGATCTTTGGTATTTGCCAGAGTCGCATGAGAACCGAGAGCACAACGTCCCTCCAGAAGCGCAGCCTACGAATCAAGGCGAGCCAAGTGTAATGGAAGCTGTGGTAGGGCCTAATTCAAAGAAGAAGCGTAGTCCAATACAGTCAAAAGTAAGGTCAGAAAACGGGAAGAAACCCGCCACGAGGACTTATGGAAAAAGGGTGACTCAGAATCCGGGTGTCAGTCAATACTTTAACGAGCCGAAAACTCAGGAGGTCCATGACGGGGAACAACCTAGACCGACCGAGTCAAAACAGCCGAAGGATCAAAAAGTCGAATTTTCCGGTCAGAATGAAGGTCTTACTGCGAAGGAAAAGAATGCCTCAACTTATCCTGAAGTACACTCGAATGAAATCGGGGAACAAAGGTCAACTCACCCATGGACCCCAGAAGTGCCTAGATTTGTGATTGCGGCCTCAGACGATGTTTATCAAGCAAGCATCGAGGTGGCTCCTTTGCTACCGCAAAAGCCTATGCTTCTAGAACCTCCAGAAACCAGTACCCAGAGAGTCGCCCTCAAGGAGCAACCGCCAGTCCCAACGTCTGTTGCAGATGTCACTAGGGATACAGTGGAACAAACACCATTGCAACCTTCAAGGATCCATGAGACAGGTAACGACCTAGGAGAGTCTAGCAAGAGCTACGACCAACCAGTAAATATGGCAAATGGCTCGCTAGACATACTGTCGGCTGAGGATTGCTCGAACAAGAGCCAAGTACGCGTGGTCCAGACAGTCCATGACGGAGTTGAAGATTACAAGGAAGTCAAGAGCAAAGGAAAGGCTAGCTCAGCCAAGCAAATCCTTTCAGAC
This sequence comes from Hypoxylon crocopeplum, assembly GCA_022578875.1. Lineage (NCBI taxonomy): Eukaryota > Fungi > Ascomycota > Sordariomycetes > Xylariales > Hypoxylaceae > Hypoxylon > Hypoxylon crocopeplum. The sequence continues at coordinate 1,193,618 of MU399554.1, forward strand.
CTACCGGCTCGTAGCTCCGATCAACAACACGCCGTCTTGACTGAGAAACACCAGTCTCTTGCCAATAAAATAGAAGGTAGTCAACGTCACGATGTAACTCCAGTGAAAACTACCAGACACCCCATGGTTAGTGAGTTGGGCAGCCCTATGAGGTCTTCTGGCTTGGCAACTGGAAATATAGAGAATCCCAGGCTTGGCTCGCTGCGGGAGCCTCAGCAACCGGCTAATTATGAACAACGATTCAAGCTTCCAGCAAAGCCTCAGGAATCTTTCAGCCTTAACCCGCCACGGCATGTTCCAATATCCCCAGATCCCGAGACACAGCCACTGCAAGCGGGTATTTCCCAATCGACTGATTGCATACGGCCTTACGCCCATATTCTGAGAAGACCGGAAACCTTCCAGAACACAGTGAAGTATCAACCCGTGCTTAATCCTCGAGAACCGAGTCCAAGCCCACGTGCCGGACATTTGACTAAGAATACAGAGGATGTTGTGTTCCAAGTTCCAAAAATTAACCCGAAATCCGTAGATTTCGCCTACAGGGTCGCCCAAGACCAGAAACAGATGGAGCACATTCATGAGATTGACCAAAAAACTTTGGACAAGGAGGGAAAATACCGGCGTGGGAAACAACCGTTATGGTCGCGACCAAAGACCGGAATGAAGTATCAGAATGAAACTAAGCCAACACCTGCAAAAGCTATTAAGCCGGTAGGTTTCCTAGGACGACGATCTTCGAGACCTGATACTGGGCCGAGAAATGCGAGGCCGGGGCCTGTATACGAGACGAAATGGCAAGACGCAGTAGATGCGGCTTCCGTGGGGGTTGTTGATACTCTACACCTTGTCTCTATGGTGAGCACCTATTCCATATGGACTTATGTTATATCGATGTTCACTAACAGCGACGCAGAGCCTTCTTGAACACTTACGAACTCGGGAAGAAAGTGTTTTCACCGTTATCCGCGAGTATAAACGTAACGGCACAAAGGTTTGCGAGAAACTAGCAAGATATCAAACAGGAGAATGGCGTAATGCATCGACTACAGTCGAGCAGAAGTGTTTGGAACTTGCGACGTTGTACGGGGAGTTATCGAGGAACACACAGGATTTCCGTGCTAAATCTTTGAAGCACCGGAACCAGGCATATGTGGAGTGGCAACGCCAAACGGAACGGATCAAAGCTGCCATACGGACAGCTAGAGAAGGGGCGGCTTTGAGTTGAGGCCAATGTTGAATTCCAGAGCCGGGGCGTCTCTTCTCCTGCTCTTAATCTAGAAGCATCTGCTAAACTGAAGTTGACAATGACTCAAATTTGCTGGCGCTAAACTGGGATGGCTTTTGCTAGGGAAGGAAGAAGGTGTTACGCAGGCTCGCTCGAAAATTGACGGGCTTAGTGGTAAATGGACCATAATTATTGTAATTCTATGCCAATATTAGTCCCAGAGATATCACTTTAAGCTGACTACCTAACATAATAAATGGTGTTGTTGATTTGTTTGCAAGTATCCTAAAAGTTGATAATGGCGAAGTAGAGGGTAATTACAACCCTAACTCTACATAGGGGGTATTGTTACTGCAACTCATTTAGGCCACAATTGCTAAGGTCCTCACAAAAATTACTTAGAGCATAGGAATTGGTCTTGCAGAGAAATCTCCTGGCCAGATTGGTAGTATAGTAGCTAATGTGTCTTGATTGCCTATTTATTCTACTCGGTCCTCGCAAGGGCTGCTCGGCGGTGGTAATCTTGGAAAGGCAAGCCAGATCAGAAGCGTTACGACCAGTTGGGCGAAGACCACGACTTGAAAAACTTGTATACCGAGTGTCTCGGCTAGTGCGCCGAGGGCGAAAGGCAACAGCGCACCTCCAACCTGGCCGATCAGGATAACGAACGAAATAGCCCCGACATGCAACTCCCTTGGCAGGAGCCGAGTCACCATGAAGACGCCAGAAGGGAATAATGGGCCCAAGCAGAATCCGAGAAGCGCGATCGCAACGGCAGAAAGCTCTGGGACGTGGACGGCGGCGAAGAGCATCTCGAAACCGAGGGCAGCGATGAGATAGACGATCGTCGCGGTCCTTACGCCGACCTTGTGCGTCACGATGCCTAGCGCGAGACGGCCGGCTGCCTGGCCGATCCAGAAGCCAGAGGAGGATATACTGGCCAGGTAATCCGACGCGTGGTTTACCCGCGTCATGAAGACAACGATCCACCCGGATATCGCGTTCTCGGTGCCGATGCACGCAAGGAAATAGGCAGCGCATATCCACGTAACCCAGTGCCTGAAGATGGTATCTTTACCATCCGCGGCGGTTTCCCCTTGCGCTTCTAGTAGCGGATCTTGTTCATGGTCGTCGCGGTATCTCTTCGAGTCCTCGAATCGAAAAGCGAGGATCAGTACCGCGGCCTCGAGAACTGAGGCGCCTAGCTGAGTTCCTAATGTCAGTAACCGGACCTTAATGGGTTTGTATATTTATGGAGAGGCCATACTAGGACGTAATACCACGTGAACCACGGCATGTGTCCAACCGACAGCATGGTCCCCGCGAGAAATGGTCCTATTGCTGCACCCGTGGAATACGAGCCATGTAGGAAACCTTGCACTACGTTGGCATTCTCCATGCCGCCGGCCCATGCACAGAATGAGCCATCGAGAATCCCCGTACCGAGCGACCCGACCGCCAAGGCGATCAGCAACACCGGAAACGGGGGATGCAGCGCCGCTACGGTGGTCATAAGGACATGGAACAGAGGGCCGATAGCAGCAATCCCACGCTGACCGAACTTCAAGTGAATGACGCTATTGAGCCAGGCCGCAACCACGTACCCTACGGGCCACACGAGGAAGACGAAGGACACCTGGAAGTCGGTCAGGCCGTAGTGGGCCTCGAACTGCGGAACCATGACCCCGAGCGTAGATACCATCATCCCCAACACCACGAAGGAGAGCATCGATGCAGCGATCCGGAAAATGATACTCGTCTGACGAGAAGACGACCGCCCGTGCGAAGACGATACTAGCCATTTGCCCAGATAGGATGCACTGCTAGTTCGGGCTTCAAGTTCACCGCCCTCCCGTGGTGAAGAGCAACTCAACGCATCTTCTCGTCCTGACGACGTGGAACTGAGAAGCGGTTCCCTCTCGGGCGCATGGTGGTTTGATGACGTCATCGTAAATAGTCTCCTGAATGACTATTTCGGATTCCTGGTGTCACGATATGCCAAGCTTGTATGCTTCTCTACTGACAGCGCTGATACCTATAGGGAGACGCATCAGCTCCCATTTTCCCGCGTAACTCAGATCCGAATTCGCTTGCTGGTGTGGAGTGCATACTGCAGCCAACCAACATGAGACTCCTGCTGGTTCCTATTGAATGAGACCTCCGGCGGTATGTTTGGTTGAATATTCCGGGTAGTGGGACGGGAGTAGGACTACATGGTATAGTAGAAGTGTATTTGATAGAACAAGGAAGTTGATGTTACAGACGATACGGAGTTCATTCCCCCTCCCAATCGCCGAACCCCTGTCCCCTTTACTTAGTCAGCCGTCTGAAGCTTGTCTTCCCTTCCTTTTTGGGTAACCCCCTGTTTATCTATATCGTGACGGTCCTATTATCGCAGCTACGACGTGACTTTAACGCAGAACAGAAACCCAGAGAATCGAGTCCTAAAAGTATTGAGGATTACGCAAAATGCATGACGACCCTTATATGTCGAGGATAATCTTGATTCAATATTATGTTACTGGTCTCAAAATATTTGTTCTCACCTCAAGTGACCAGACAAGAGCTCCTCTTAATCGTGTCGTCAATACCTAGCTGCTCGTAATCTGAAGCAATGAATAACCTGCACGATATGTATGCGGCTGAGAAAGCTGCCAGGGTATGACCTACTTTAAGGGACGATTGTCTGAGTCAGATACGTCTGCGTCGACTACATACGGCATATTTATAAACTCTTGGCACCAGTGCTTGTCTGGTACTATTGCATGCCAATCAGACAACGGAAAAGGGAACGGAGGAAAGATCCCATGCGCCATGGAATTAGAGGCATTGCTGCCCGTTTCTAAATTTGTTTGCACAGGGGCAGCTTGTATGTCAGAGGTGGTACAGGTATAATAGCAACTATGGACCCCCTTCGCTGGACTAGGGAGCATTCTCCTGGCTAGACGACATCGAAGTGAGGCTTCACCCAGTTATGCAGAATCCTCAGTACGGGAGACCCCTTTCCTGGCAGGCCCAATATGGTCAACCTCAGTTGAACGGGCCAAGCCCCTATCCTCCTCAGCGACCCGTGTCTAATCCCAACAGCCCGAAGCTACGTCCTCAGCAGCCGTATCAGGGCAACTATGCACCTCCTTACTACCCAGCTTCCACGCCGTCTTCTCGGCCAATAAGTCCGTACCGCCCAGACTACTCTTACGGCAACCAACCACCAACGGCTCCATCCTACGGCCCCCCTCCTCCGCAAGCGAGCCCGTATCTTCAGCCTCAGACCCCTCAAGCCTACAGCCCTTATCGGCCTCCGCCCCCAGGTTATGGCTACCCACCACCACCACCACAACCAGCACACGGCAGCTACGCACCCTTCCCTCCTCTCCAAGCGCAACACCACCAACCCCACAACCCGCCAAGCCAAGTCCTCCTCCTACAGCGCGAAAGCGACGAAACAACACTCTCCCTACGCACCGCAGACGGGCAACCACTCTACTCATGCCTAGCCACAGGCCGCTCCTCCATGTCGTCCAAGCCCGACCTCGTCATAACGCGGCAGCCATCCGGCGCCGCCGTCGGCAGCGTGCGCTTCCACTACTGGCTAGCCGTAGGCCTGGACTACTGGGAAGCGGGCGGGACGCGCGGCGGCGCCGGCCTGTGGGCGTGGCGCGTCGAGCACGCGGACGCGGTGCGCGCTGCGTGGCGGGTTTACCGCGCCGGTGATCTGGTCGGGGGGCGGGATCCGGGGGCTTGTGTTTTGGTTGCTCGGCTTACGTTTGATTGGGCTGCGAACGGGGGTGAGGGGAGGAAGGGGAAGAAGAGCGAGGGAGTGGTGGTAGGCCGCTGTGAGGTGTACGATACGGGACTGCTGCTGGACCCGGCGCGCAGGGCTGAGATGGACGAGTTTTATGTTACGGCTGTTGTGACGGTGGATGCTGCGTATAAGGCCCTGGCGAGGAGGAGGGAGGAGCATGGTGAGATTGAGGATTGGGAGGAGTTTGTCGAGGCGCTGGGGGAGCTTGCTGAGGCGGGTGGGCATGGGGATGGCGGTGGTGATGGGGGTGGAGGAGATGCAGGGGGAGGAGGGTTGTTTTGAAAAGGGGGATGTATGACATATGTATCTGTCGAAAGGAGAGAGGAGTTCTGTCTACGACTATCACGTTCTGTTATGCTCGAAATGAACAAGGAATATTCTCCGATGTCACGTTGGAAGACCTCGCTCTAACAAGCTCTATGCAATGGCGAGTAATGCTGCAGCAGACTTAGCACTGCCTGCCGCCTGCTATCCTAATCAGGCATGTGAGATAGATAAATTGTGTATATAGGCCCTTCGTACAAGCACTTCCTACACCGTAATATCAAACTCGTCAATCACACTCATAGGCTTGACGAATTTGCCTAGCGGCTTGTACGTCAAGTGATCCATGCCGAAGCCCTTCGGGCCACCGATCTCGATGCCCCTCTCCGAAGTCCAGCGCTCGCTAGCCGTGATGCCGAGGACGATGACCAGTAGTCCGTATCGGTACTCGGGGGTGCCGATGGCCTCGCCGTTCTGGGCGTCGATGACCGTGATCAGGTCGGGCACGAGCCCTAGCACTTCGTCCTCCGTCTCTACGATCTGTCCGTTCACGACCGACCGTGAGATCTTGATGGCGGCGATGTTCTCGTTCTTGAACGGGATCTTGATCTTGCCCTGGAACTGCGGCTTCTTTGGCGTATCTTTGCCTAACGCAGGTTGCGCCTTGTTGGTGTCATCGTCGTCAACTACGTCCGCGCCTTCGATGATGCACTCTCCGTAAATATGACCCATGCGCAGCGTACGTTCCACGCCTACTATCTTGCCCTTCCATAACACCTGGCCAGCCTCAGGCCCTCCGCATTCCGCCAAGATGGTCTCCGCGACATTGTCCACTCGATTTGATTTGCGCGCCTTGGCAACTGCCCGCCCTATCCGCCACGATTGTGAGATGGTGTGCTCGACGGCCCATCGTTTGCATTCGTCTCCGCTCACCGGCGGATCAGCGAAACCCACGCCCGAGCCCATCTGACTTAACGCCGCGCGCATAATACGTTCAACCTGCTGGTCTGATGTGGCGGTTGGCATCAGGACGACGTTTCCGTTGCCGTCAGTCATAGCAACCGGCGACCAGATCGGGGATCGCTCGTTGAAGACGACTGGCGTGGTCTGCCACTTGGTGGGATACGCTCTACCCATCCAATCGCCATCCACCGCTGGTATGTTCATGTTCGAGCTCGCGCCCACAATCATACTCTGCAGGCCATTGCCGCCGCCGATTTCCACAGCGATGATGTGCGTCGGGTGTTTGTCGCAGACCTTGTACAGCTCTACCTGCGCTTCGGTCATCTCGTCGCCGCCGAGCTTTTCTATCCCGACAGTGGGAGAACCGGCGTGGCCACCAGTGGCTACCGCTGCGTCGTCTGCTAAGTCGTCCGGATTTACGACGCGGACCACATCACCCCTACGCAACATTCCCCGTAGGCGAATCATACTTGAATAGGGGCTACCACCACCGCCAGTCCCGAGGATGTAACAACCGGTCGTAATCCAACTAAGGTCCGTCTCGTTGACATACCAGACGCGATTTTTGACTGTAGGCTTGTAGTTGTCGATATCGAGATCTTCCTTGGGTTCTGGTTTCGTTTTTTTCTCTGATTTCTCAGCGGTCTTTTCATACTCATCCATTTGGACCTCTGTCTCTGTAGGTGCCTCGAAATGAAGAGTTGAGAAATCCGTGCGCGAGTAGTCAAGGTCTCCGGCTGCCCGCACAGTGAATCGTGACTTATTAGCGATGTACTAGTAATGTTGTCAGCGAACACTCGTACGGATAGGGGTTCGGGTGATGACTTGCAGGTAAAGGTAGAGTGTCCATTTCCACAACCTTGGCAGTTGATCTTGATGCACCATTTGCCACTGCTCGTTCAATTGCATCTTTACAGATCTCATCCATGATCTGCTGCATAGATTTGGACTCGGTGGATTTGACCGTATCAACGACAGCGCTGACTCTTGCAATCGCAGCACCGATTGCATTGGCAACCCCTGACCACTTTGGCTTGAGCACTTTGCTCGCCCCTTTAAGCTCAGTCGGGGCGATGACCGCGCCGCCTCCCACAAGGAGCACGGGAATATCTTCAGGTGATGTCTTCATCGTGTCAATAATCTTCTCAATCTTGTGTTTAACGGCTGCCTGATATTTTGCAATTCCTTCTTCATCCAACGCGTCTTTCACTAACTCCCTATTCCCGATTTCGATTGTGCTGTCTGCTAGTACTGTACAATCAGTAGTGGTAAGTATCTTGCCGCCAAAGACCAAAGCTTCTTCGGTGATCTTGTACCCGACACTATCAGGGCCTACGGTTAATGTCTCATCGTTTCGCACGATCGAGCCACCACCGAGACCAATACTCTTAACGTCTGGACAGGAAAAGTTCATGCGAACCCCTGCCAAGTCGCTATACGCAGCTTGCTGTCTTGGGAACCCATTGGCTAGCAGAAGGCCGACGTCAGTAGTCGTGCCGCCTATGTCAACTACCATCATTGCTTCATCCAGTTCGCTCTGTACTAGAAATGCGGCACCTCGCATGCTGTTTGTCGGGCCACTGGAGAAGGTCCGGATAGGTAGCCTTGCCGCCATATCGCCGGACAGAATAGTACCATCGTTTTGTGTGATGAACACGGGGCAGTCTAGGCCTAGACGTTTAATCGGCTCCTGGAATGAACGTATTGTCTTACGGGCGAATGCAAGAATAGAAGCGTTCAAGATGGCAGCATTCTCGCGCTCCAGGAAGCCTAGATTGGCAACTTCTTTAGAACAGACAACATCGCACCCAGGAATCTCGGAGCGGACAATGGCAGCCGCGCGCTCTTCTTGCTGCTCGATAGTGTCGATGGGGCTAAAGACTCCGTTCACGACTATGCTCTTGATACCCTTCTCCCGGATGATGGCGCATTGCTCCTTAATCTCATGCTCATCAATGTCGGAGATGAGATAACCGTCGACTTCCAACCCGCCTTTCAAGAGAGCATAATAACCGAGAATGAGCTCGCGCATGTCATCCGGCCAATCCACACAGGGCGGCGCATGCTTCGAGAAAGGACCACAGAGACGCAGAACGGCGACCTTGGAAAGTCGTGCGGCATCTCTCTCAACGACGGCGTTGACGAAATGGGTGGTTCCGATGGTGACGCTGGCGACCTGGTCTGGGCTGATGTCGGCAGTCTTGAACATAGTCGTTATGGCATCGTTGATTCCGAGACTCGGATTGGTGGTGGTCGGAGCCTTGTGCCAGGCGATGATGCCCTTGTCCGGCTCTAGAGCCCGCGATGGGTCGAGAACGACACCGTCTGTATTGGTACCGCCAACATCAACACCGATGCGCAGTGTTTTGCTGGTCTTGGACTCGACGGCAGATCCCATTGTAACACCTACGATAAGATCCCGAATGCTTAGGTTAGCCACGAGTATGTACAGCTGCAGCCAGAGTTCTAGAAATAGCTGCCCTCATCGCAGGATCGGTGTATTCATACCGAAACCGGCTTTCGGGCCCGGCCACCTTTCTTGGTACTGATTGTGTAGGATCGGTCTTATCTTTAGATCTGATAAAGTTGGAGAGTCAGAGTCCGGACCTACCCGCCCTTCCTTTGTGTAAGTTGCTTAGATTCGTGGTATGATAACGATGTTTGAACTAAATGTCAGATGTTAAAACCTAACAGAATAAGTTAAGTCTTAATTGATATTCACTTTCTTATTTATACAGGGTTCGGAAGAGACTTTGTAATACGTAGGTACTTTACGAGATAGAAATTAGAGATAATCCTACAGGCTTCCATGTACATAATTCCATGTACATAATGTATAATATATAATAAGATGTACGCTTAGATCGCATCCAGATGTGGGGCCGAATTCAGATAAATCCACTAATGTACGGAGAGAAACCCCGTCGCCTATCTTCCGCTGAAGAGAAACATCACCTAAACCTGGAACTTGACGAATCGGGTGCCTATCTTCGAGCTATCCCAGAAGTCCAAGACTGTGCCAGCGTGGGATGCAGCTTACATAGTACCACCACCCTTGCAACTCTACCAGTAACCAGGCATGTATCGACGTATCAACCTGTTATCGCCAGATCCCGGCATTCTGGACGAAATGATTCTTGCTGGGGCGCGGGGATATCATTCGGGAGGTAGCATACGTCTGCATGCTCAGTGGCTGATCCGTCCGTGGTATATTATCTGCATGGGCCGCATTCGACCTACGATCGGTTCCAGAACCCCATCGTTGTCGAACGGACGTTCTACGCAACCATGGCTATTGGCTTGAGGTCCCGTTTCGACCGTGTCAAGGAGAAGGTTCGTCTACACGGCGACGAGGCTCAACATGAGCAGACCGATCAATGGAGTAACCGTGATTTGATTCCTTTACCGCCGAGTCGAAGGACATGGGGTAAGCCCATAAAATATCGTTCCACGCGAGACTTAGCACTTGTTGACAATGCGATTAGGATGGTTCCATTACTTCGGATTTTGGACCTTGTCGTCGTTGAACATCGCAAACTGGCAGACTCCAAGTAGTTTCTTGAGTAAGCATCTTTGGTCATAGCTCTAGGTTATTTGGGTTCTGACATGTCAATACAGCTCAGGGGTTATCCGTCGCCCAGTCCATGGCCGTTATTCTTATTGGCCGCGCCTTGATAGCTGGCTTCTCGACCCTAATTGCCTGGTGTGGTCTCAAATGGCACATCGGCTTCACCATCCAGAATCGATACACATGGGGCATGCGAGCGAGTTATATCCCCCTACTCCAGCGCATCCTTCTGAACTTCATCTGGAACGCCATACAATGCTGGAATGGTGGAAGACTCGCTGCTGTCTGCATAACAGCTATCTGGCCGTCCTTCGCTAAGATGCGGAATTTCCTGCCCGAGAGCTTACCAGCTACCGGTGACCAATTCATCGGCTTCATCGTCTTCTGGGTCTTGTCCACGCCGCTCCTGTGGATTCCGCCTGAGAAGTTTAAGATTCCCTTCTTATTTACGTCCCTCTACACGGGCATAGGCATGATTTCTATGATGATATGGTCATTATCAAGCGCCAAGGGCGTAGGGCCCCTATTGAGCACAGGTCAAACTCTCCCCGAGGGGTCTACTTGGAACGTTTCTTGGCTTATGATGGCTGGAATCAATCAAACCATTGGAGGCATTGCTGCCGGTATCACAAACGGGTCTGACTTCTCCCGATATGCGCGAAACTGGAAGGCTTATATAATCGGAACGATCACATCTGGTTGGATAACCGGCATTCTCGTTTGCCTCGTGGGTCTAATAACTACCAGTGCGGCCCAGAAAATATATGGCGTGGTATATTGGAATCCACCCGATCTTCTGATGAGAATGATGGAGAACGGGGACGGGTCTTCAGCGGCTCGGGCCGGCGTTTTCTTTCTTGCCTTCGGATTTGGATTGACTAGCATGTTCGAGAATGTCTGCGGCAATGCAGTGGCTGGCGGTATCGACCTTGCTGGGTTGTGGCCTCATTACATCAACATACGAAGAGGTGCCATTATTACATTCATCGCCGCTTGGGTTGTCCAACCCTGGCAGCTTGTCAACAGGGCAACCACCTTCATCCAGGTCCTCAGCTCGTTCTCTGTCTTCTTGGCACCGGTGATTGGCCTTATGGCAGTCGACTTTTACCTTCTGCGTGGACGCAAAGTCCGTCTGTCTCATTTATACACTACGAAAAACACTTCGTACTGGTACTGGAACGGCATCAACTGGCGGGCGGTCGTCTCGTGGGTTTGCGGGTGGGCCCCAACCATCGGCGGCCTCATCATCACCGTCGGACAAGATGCAAATGCACCCAGGGCTTTATATGAGTTGTACTTCATGGCGTTCTTCATAGGTAAGTGTAATCAACAACCGTACGAGAGTTGCCGGCAAATTTCTGACCATGTTGCAATACAGGATTCTTCACCAGTGCAATTATCTTCTTCGCTCTCAACAAGCTGTTCCCTGTTGCGGGACTGGGCGAGTATGACGAGGTCGACTACTATGGCACCTTCACGGCCAAGGAAGCGGCTAAGCTGGGGGTTATTCCTATCGAGTTCCAAACGGACGCCTATGAGAGCGGAGAACATTCCTTGAACCAAGAACACGAAACATTTGAGAAGAAGGAATAGGGGTACGTCGCCGAGGGCCGCACGGAATATGCCAAGAGCAAGAAATTGATTTGGGAAAGTTTTTCTGTGATACGCTCGCGAGATGGTCCTATTGGCAGCTCAATATGATGTGATTCCATATTCACACATTCTAGCCGACGACTGCTATTGCCGTATAGAAGCCACTACTATTTACTTTGCAAAGCATGTGGTTTGGCCGAGCCATTTGTGCGGACAGCCTCGTCATCTCCAATCACAAAAATGTTTCAAAATATATTGAAAGCACCCGCTGACAAGAGTGTTTTCTCCCTATGATGTTCGAGTATTTCACCACGTCCCGCGTAGCTTGGTGAAACATAAACCGTTTGCCGTGTGATGAGGACGAAACTAGTGATACCTTGATACCCCAGAAGACCCTCCCAACAGGAACGAGGAACTTCATACCGGGGGCCTACGTCATCCAACACAACACGGAGAGGCTCTTGTAACATTTCACGATCGGGTTGAAGGCTGACGTGCAGCTGACAAATGCCAAGAGGAGAGACGAGCCGGTTTCCATTGTCCCATTGTGCCTGACTACTCCGAGACACCTGGTTTTCACGTGGAATGGTTCCTCGAAGCCTCGTCTAATCTTCCTTCGGTTAACGGATGGCTTTCAGTAGAACGGCAATTCAGGTTTACGGAGCAACTGTGGAAGTAATTAGAATAGCGTGGAATTTTGTTGATTTCGATGAGACGCTAAAGGGCTTCATCCTCCTCTCCCGTCTCGAAAAGAAAATGTTTATGAAGCCGCTTAATACAGTATAAAGCCTCGTCTTATGTAATTACATTAAAATGACAGGATAAAATCTACTGGAGACTTATAAGGCTTAAGCTTCACACAACAGAGCACAGGCTGTTTTTATGAGAGTAGCACCTACGGGACTGAACCTGGGCCCCTCCTAGCAAAGCGCAATATGCATCCTTAAGTCGAATAATCAGTGTTTAGTATCACCGGAGTTAAGAGTATCGAAGCCGGGCAATGCCGAATTTCGCGTTATCGTCGAAAACCGTTGGCCACTACTCCATGTACAAAATGTCTCGGTGAGCTGCCGGCGACATCGGTCTTAGTATGCTCATTCCCATCGCATAGCTACATTTCCGAACTTCATGATGTCTCATATGGGCTTGCGTAGAGCTCAGAAAATGGAAACGGTGTGGTATGCCTACTCGTCTACCAACTCTGCCTATTCGCCCCTTCGCTCCAGCAAGCCATGACAGATAATCTCGTGATGCTGACATGAACCGTGTGGGTCTTGCATCACAGAATAATCACAGGTGAGTCCCAGTCACGAAGTAGGAGCCGGGCTTCTTGCGGGACTGATGTTCGAATATAAAAGGCCAAGGTAACTTGGTACGTAGATGCAGATTGCCGAGCTACATACGGACCCCAGATACCCGGGTGCAACCAGCCAATCCCACATCATAAGATTTACCTAGGTGAGGTTTCTTAGCGTAATAGTCGGTGAAGAATTGTGAAAATAACTGCGGTAACACCCTAAGCATTGACAACTCCGCAATCAATATGTATCTACCTGGTAGTAGGTCGTGATACCCATCAAAGTGACCAGATGCTTCCAGCTTCTAGATAGCGCAGGCACAAGAAATAAACATGATGAGGCCTTCGATAATCAAACATCAAACTCAACGATTTAAAACGTGCCCCCCCGTGTGTGTTAGTAGATAGGGGGTTACGTAACTCACTGGTGAGGGCATTGAGACGACGGCCAACGCACATCTCGCCTTGCACCACAACGTCCTTGTACAACTTCAAACCTCATACAAGTCCGAAATAATTGACATAACTTATGATATGGAACCCACAAACAACGATGTCTCAGATGGTTTCCTTGCAGATGTGCTGGCGCCTGCTAATACTATGAGTGGTGTTCTTTTAGGCCAACCGACGTAAACCCATCACCTTGGTGGGCGAGTTAGCAAGTAGCAGGCGTTATACCAGCAAAATAATATGATTTGCAAATCAAACCAGGTGGTAGGATACCATAAAACATGCTAATTGGGTCACTCAGCGTGTCATGTTTGAGGCCGACGTCAGGGTGAGAGTTAAGCCGAGATCTCCTAAGCAGGTTATGACAGAGGTAGTTGCACCACCAAACTATTCCCCAACTATGACGGCTAGGCGAGACCGTATGATGGTCTCGGAGAAAATACCCAAGGAGTCTGATCATGGTCAGGTGTGGGCTAATCAGGAGATGTATGGGCGTATGGAAGAATAGCACCTGAAGTGGCAAGGTCACATCCGAGTTTTTTAAGAGACGCCTTCATCATCATCGGCCTGCATCAGCCCGGTTGGCTTCACACGATGTGATATTGTCAATACTACCGATGAGCACCTTGTTCTGCGACATTTGTGTGTCCCGGTGCACTCATAGGCCTTGGATAGGACGGTACCTGCTTCCAAGACTTTAGCGATGATACAGAGGTAGAGTATAAGTCTGGGGCCTTCCCAGTCTTTGAACAAGAGCACCTTCATCATTATCATCGGCTATGACAACAGTATTCACAAAGGAATATTCACGGAAAGTTTTGGTACAATTACTTTGAATATAACTTCCTTCGCCCAGTATCGGAGGTCCCTAAACTAGACAATATGTCTTCGGAAGCTCAGTCGAAGGGCCCCAACCCTAAAGGGGACTCGAGCAAATCGCAAGGTAGGCGAAGCCCTACTATATTTCTTAAGATCTTCGCTTATATAGGACAGGGAATCCTCATTCTGAGTCTCCAATGGTTCCCGTATCCCGGGACCAGTGGAAACAGCAGGCAGATCAGTCTCAGCAGAATTCTACTTTCGATCATTACGATACTACGGAGGCTTGGATGAAAAGTCAAGACCAGGATGGCCCGTACCATACTGTCGCCGAGGTTAACGTCATGGGGGCATACGATCCTCCCGAGGCTGTGTCCGAACACGTGGCTCCGTCTGTCGCCACTCAGGGCTCTACTAAGCAAACGTAAGGGGGTATATTCAGAGGGACAACGAGAATAACGGGAGTGGCCATAAGCCAAGCCGAAGGATTGATGCCGGGAGGAATGAATGTTCTGGATGGGTCGATGGTTTCGTGGGCCCCCTTTAGGGAGGTTCCAATATATGGCTAGACGAGGGTTCTTGAAAACTGGTGAAGATTGTGGTCAGTGGCGGGACTTTGCTTAGACTAATCGAAAACTAAATATCTTCTCAACACAACTACTCATTAACTCCTAAGCCCGGTAGTATTATTTTCCATTAGCGACCTAATTTCAATATAACCAAGTCTAAATTTCTTATTACAAGGTATCCCGCATAGCTTTCAGCCGACTTCTTAGTTATCAAATACCTATCTGTAAATTATCTGACTGTCATTATAGGGCAGTCGACGTTCATGATTCCGGCACTACCGTTATCGTCCATCCAAGCCCTACCCAAGTTCGTCATCAAAGATTATTACATGTCATTGAATACACTGGCCCAACATCTCTCGGCTAGTAAAACCTGTTTGACTTGTCAGAATACCTACTCAACCTGCATAATGTTAAAAAGGGAAAGCAAAGCCAGAGCGAGGACGAAATTCTGTTCAGCCAATTTTAGGGCTGCCGCGTCTCTTGCTAGACTCTCGTCCAACTAGAAGACTTTATGTCAGTCTCTTATATCCTTGAGCCTCTGTTGTATGGCTGGCAGGATAGTATAATTCAAAGCCCATATTCATGTTTTCATCTAAACATTACAATCAACACGACCCTCTAGTCATCTCAGTTCAACTCCTATTGCCCAGATAACAGAATACGGACGATAAATACAGTGATTCTCGTCAAATCATCATGGCCACAGTTATTAATAACTCTAATTATGGTTTACCTAGTATCTCAAGAATGACCTGTGAGGCAAACGACATATCTAAATCAGTGTGCAAGGTCTCGCTATGACGAACAGAAGGGATGGCAAGATTAGCTCCTTTAAATAAAGTAGCAGAGAGTGAACACATCGGGAACGAAACTATTGACGAAACTTCTGCTTGTGACTCTAATATAGCTATCATTAAGGCAGCGAATTTGAATTATATTTTAGGTACTTGATAATCTATGAGATGTGGGATTTGTTTGATGTCTATAATACTGCTCATAACAATTACGCACAGCGTTTGCTTACAAACTACATGGACAGGTTTAAGGCAATCGACGGGATTATAGGGCTTGTTGGTTGGCCGTTGAAAGGGCCGTTTCTGTATTCAATGTTGCCCCCCTTGGAAGCCCGTTGGATTGTGCAAGCGTAGTATCAAGGTGTGGTTCTTGGCTGGCTGGATTGATGTGAGATATTTACTTGACCCTTAAGACGAGTTGATAAATTTCTGCTAGTGTACTGCCAGCCGATGTATCGTTTGTTCACACCCACTAGGAATTTATTCTTGTCACAAAATTATTTCTTGGGCGGAAGAGTCCCTGCCTACTTAGAGGGCAGAACACTGACTCCTATTGACAAGGAAATCTATTTTTATTTTATACAGATTACCTTGAGGGATCCGAAGCTCGGTATAGTTGTCAATGAAAAGAGTTAGGCTAGACACTGCGAACCTGTTGGTGGTTGTTACAGTCTATATGAGCAGCATCAGATGTAAACAATTCTAGATGGTCCGTAGCTAAGTCTTTATTACAGAGGAACAGCTCTGGTATTTGCTACAACTAGCCCACTGTGACTAAGCCTACACAGCTTGCAAGGCGAGGAGCACACGATTGAACCTTGAATATGGATGCCTGGTCGTTATGGTATGAGTATTCAATACCGAAATGTCTTGAGATGAGGCAGAATTCCATTCATGGTTATAAGTCAAGTTGACCCAAGGGGGCTCTTGGGGTCTTGTAGACAATTAGTTTCTCGTGACCAGCCAAGACACTCTAAAGAATGCATGGGGTTTGGTAGCTTTAGTAGATGCGTGTCAATACTGGACACACTTCCATTGAATAGGGAGGAGTGTCTGTCTAGATGTGTCGCTCATGTTACTTCGATTTATGAGCTTACCCACATGCATTTACATTAGATACATATATGTATGTAGATGGGCCTTCTCCATTGCGTGAGACGGTACTTTCTAGGATCTGTAATGAGGAAGCCGCACCCTGAATTGTAAGTTCCCAGCTTGTCAACTCCATGCCGGAAAAGGTGGGGCCAATGCCGGTACATTCCATGCCAAGCTTTTAACATGCCTGAAAATGAACGCTTGAATTGTGGAGTGACGTTGTGTTATGACAGATAGGGCAAGGTACGTTGGTACGTACCTAGGTACTGTAGCCCCATTGGCACGTGTGACCCGTTCCATTTCCATTTGATCATCGTTGGGCAATGCGTTCTGGACCTTTTACTCCGTCCCCAAGGGATGAAAAGAATATATAAGGCAACTATATAGAAGGCCAGGACGTTGGGTTGATGAGAATTACCGGCTGCCTCGATTCACTACCTATTGCGAATCTATATAAGTAAGAGTCAAGTAAAGATTTCTGCGAGTAATGCAAGATAGTGCTCAGCCTCGCACGTTCGTCATCCTGCGTTACTAGTAGCCTTTTTAGACAACGATAAGGCCTCTAAGTGTGTGGCGTCTAATCATGTCTACATTTACATGTTGGAACTGTTCGTCGCAGGTACCTAGGTACTGCTGGAATTGTTATCCGTAAAGAGTAAGTCGGGGAAAAGTTTAATCACGATAGGAGCCCAGCAACTCGGCCTAGAGCACTTACGGATGTTTTACTCTGTACCAGGTGGTTCCCATCACCTGCATTTTAACCACAAGATACTATGAACAGCTGTATTCGTTGTGGCTCATGTTCAAGAGCCCTGACCATTAATCGTTTAAGTTGTAGTAGGCTTGAACCATACGGGCACTTATCATAGGTAGGTACCTACATGTAGTTAAGGTAGCTACGATCAACTAGCTTTGGTACATAGGTACATATATAGGCACTCCAGATATTCCCGGAGGACAGGGTTCCCAGGTTGTTCCCACCCCCGCAGTCCGCTTTTCCATCCTTTCCCAAATACTCTTTTTTTCCCATGTCCTCCTCAGCCAAAAACCGCTGGACCAGATACTTCTGATCTACAACCTTACAACAAAACAATATCACAACGTACTATTGTCGCGTTGGCTTTCTTGACTTCAACTTGTTTATTACTTTCCCTTGAAAAGATACCTTACCTTTGGTGATATCTTTTTGACGGTCTCGTACCTCTCATACAACCATCATTCTTCTACATTCTTTTCTGGTGTGCTCTACCATACAACCATACAACCAGCACTTGGATCTCGGCTTTCGTCATCCTAGACTACCTAGGGAGTCTATTCGCCTTCTACAGACAGCTCCTAGGCCTCTTGGTAAGGCATTCAATTCGCAAGCATCTACAGAAGCAACTGAGTGACTACGAAACTTTGAGACATCGTGTCGACAAGTGTCCCTTACTTACAAGCAGTGGCATACGACCTACCACCTCCCTACCGATTAGCGACAACCTTTTTCTCTCTCTTCTACTTTACCACCCTCTATCGAGTCTCATCCTAAATTGAGTCACGAATCGCCCACCCCCGCATCCTCTCACTACGCGCACCCTCGAAACCGCCGAAGCGATTTCGACCTAGCAACAGCAATTCGACGCATTGAATTGCTGCACGGAGGAACGGCGCTTAACTATCTTCCTCTAGCAAGTAATTAACTACAGGACTTTACAATGACGCTTCGCGAGAGATTCGCTCGCCGCGTCCATTCCAGCGTGAGCACACCTTCAAGAAGAGAACCATCCCGTCGACTGCGCTCAAGAAGACATCAGCTTTCGCCGTCGCCTTCGCCCCGACAGGCTCACCTGTCCTGTAAGCATACCTCCCTTACTACTACCTCCCCCACTGCTTAACATTACCATTACTAACTCGCCTTTCCTAGACCACGATATCCTCCGTATGCCTCTTCTCCACTGTTACCTTTCGAGGATTCCGCAAAACTGACCTGTCATACATAGTGACCTACGAGGATATCAAGGCTCTCAAGCATGACTGGCTGACGGACAACGTAAGTCTCCATTGTGAAAAGCAGGATTGCCCCCCCAACCTCTACTAACTCATGATTCTCTTGCAGAATATCGCCTTCTGGGAAGAGTTCTTGGAGCGCGAGGTGCTCTCGAAGTACCCTCAAGCGAACATCGTTCTGCTCCGACCCTCCATGACCTTTCTTTTGATGAAGAACAAGGATACCGAGATGGTCCGATCGGCTCTGCCCGATTTCCGACCCATTACCCACATCTTCCTTCCCGTCAACGACAATCGAAATGTTAGCCAAGCCGAGGGCGGCAGTCACTGGTCCCTGCTCCTCGTGAGCATCATCGATGGTGTCTCGTTCCACTACGATTCATTCGACGGCGCAAACTACAACGAAGCTTGGGAAGCATCTAAGAGGTTATCCAGCGTCCTTGGCCGAAGTTTGCGATTCCACCATCTTCACGACTGCCCTCAGCAGGAGAATGGAAGCGACTGTGGAGTCTTCGTGTGCATCATCATGCGACACCTGCTCATGAAGCGCCTCCTAGCCGTTAACGCCGGAGAGAAGATCTCGATGAGTATGGCCCACAAAGCTATTGACAGCGTGGGCGCTCGTAAGGAGATGCTGAAGATCATCGAGAACTTGCGCAAGGAAGGCGAGCGACGACGCCTTACTCCGAACAACACGCCCCCAAGAATCGAGTAGTGTTCATCGAACAA